>PVHT021183634.1:25615800-25633305 GCA_004024745.2 Catagonus wagneri | reverse complement strand
GTAAGATTTCATTTCTCCTTTTTTTTAATTTTTTTTATTTTTAGCTACACCTGCAGTTTCCCAGGCTAGGGTTCAAGTCAGAGCTGCAGCTGCCGGCCTATACCACAGCCACAGCAACTTGGGATCTAAGCCACGACTGTGACCTATACCACAGTTTACCACAATACCAGATCCTTAACCCACTGAGAGAGGCCGGGTATTCAACCTGCCTCCCCATGGATACTAGGCAGGTTTGTCACCGCTGAGTCACAACAGGAAATCCTTAGTGAGATTTCTTAAATTTCTACAGGGAGCTTATTCACAAAAGTATGCCTGTAACTGGTAACACAGAGCATCTTAAGTTCAGGTTCTCACTTAGGAGCTCAGCTATTCCAAACAAAAACCATGGTGGCAAACAGTGATATCAGTAAGGAATTGAGGAGTTCCCTGGTAGTCTACTGGTTAAGGATTTGGTGTTGTCACTGCTGTGGCTTGCGTCGATCCCTGGACCATGAACTTTTGCATGCCAGAAAAAAGAAAAAAGAATAATGAACTGGATAAAACAAAAGCAGTACGTGGAGTTCCCGTTGTGGCTCAGTGGTTAATGAATCCGACTGGGAACCATGAGGTTGCGGGTTCGATCTCTGGCCTTGCTCAGTGGGTTAAGGATCCGGCGTTGCCGTGAGCTGTGGTGAAGGTTGCAGACGCGGCTCGAATCCCACGTTGCTGTGGCCGCGGCAAAGGCCAGCAGCTGCAGCTCCTGTTAGACCCCTAGCCTGGGGTGCGAGTGCGACCCTAGAAAAGGCAAAAAGACAAAAAAAAAAAAAAAAAAAGCGGTACGTTATTTTCTCTAGGTTCCCTGGGTTGTCCTGGAAGAGATAACACAATGAAAAAAATGTCCACATAAACAACATTACTTTGGGTCTTCTAGAACTACTCTCAGTCAATCAGGATTTGTGTTGTTCCCACTAGCCTATGGAGAGGCTGCTGATGAATCCACAGAAGTAATGTGTTTCTTAAGTGTTTAAGAAATAAAAACGGACAAACATAAACTTGTTTTGCCTTTATCTGCGCAACGCCAAGTCACTAATCATGTGTCTTACCTGTTTTGATCTTCCCCCAAACACACGTAGGAGCCTAGACCGTTATTGTCCGTATGCTACCTGAGCATACATAATAATCTGTTTTTTGTACTGTAGTAGGTCAGATACTAATTTAGCTAGCTAGGTGACTTCATCCCCTGATTGAGCAATAATAACAAAAGAGGATTGATTAATAAATTTATTCCCCCTTGGAAGAGGTCATTAGTAACGCAGTTCAAAACTCACTACTTTGTCTTGATCTTTCAGTGAAATCACAAAAACATTGGGCTGTAAGGATCAGGAATTCTGTAAAGCTGGGAGAGATATCGAATAAGATGGAAAACAAGATCAGGACTGAGAAAAATTTGGGCAATCTGAAATAATAAACCAATTTAAAAGATTGTACTTAACAGGGATAGTAATAAAGTTTTAATTTAAGAATTTAAAATCTGGGAGTTCCTTCTGTGGTGTAAGGGGCTAAGGATCTGCATTGCCTCTATGGAGGCAAGGTTTGATCCCCAGCCCGGCATAGCGGGTTAAGGATCCAGCTTTGCCACAGTTGTGGCATAAATCACAGCTGCAGCTTGGACTTAATTCCTGGCCCAGGAAATTCCTGGCCCAGGAACTTGTGTATGCCATGAATGCAGCTGAACAAGAAAAAGAAAAAAAGAATTAAAAATTCTATATCACAAGTGAAGGAGAAAACCAAAATCCAGATAGACTAATGTTTGTTTTTAAAAAAAGAAAAACAGTAAAAGGGTACTGAATAGTATTAATTTGATCTAATGTAAGTAAATAACATGATTACAATCAAAAGTGCAAATTTTTTTTTTTTGTCTTTTTGTTTTTTTAGAGTGGCAGCCATGGCATATAGAGGTTCTCAGGCTAGAGGTCAAATAAGAGCTGTAGCCACTGGCCTATACCACAGCCACAGCAACACCAGATCCGAGCTGCCTCTGCGACCTACACCACAGCTTACGGCAACGCCGGATCCTTAACCCGCTGAGTGAGGCCAGGGATCGAACCCATGTCCCCATGGATGCCAGTCAGTTTCATCAATGAGCCACGATGGGAACTCCCAAAACTGCAAATGTTAATTGAAGTTGATCTTTTTTTTTTTTTGCTTTGTAGGGCTGCACCCGTGGCATGTGGAGATTCCCAGGCTAGGGGTCTAATCAGAGCGACAGCTGCCAGCCTACGCAACAGCCACAGCAAAGCATGATCCGAGCCGCGTCTGTGACCTATACCACAACTCACGGCAACGCCGGATCCTTAACCCACTGAGCGAGGCCAGGGATTGAACCCGGAACCTCATGGTTCCTAGTCGGATTGGTTAACCACTGCACCACAATGGGAACTCCTGAAGTTGATATTTAAATAAAAGTCCTCTTCTGTACTACCATAACATTATAAATTATAATAAATTAAACCTCTTCTGTGCTACCATAACATTAACTTCAGGAGTTCCCTGTGGCACAGAGGAAACAAATCTGACTAATATCCATGAGGATGCAGGTTTGATCCCTGGCCTCGATCAGTGGGTTGGGGATCTGGCATTGCTGTGGCTGTAGCATAGACTGGCAGCTGCAGGTCCACTTTGACCTCTAGCCTGGGAACTTCCATATGTTGAGGGTATGGCCCTGAAAAGCAAAAAAAAAGCAAACAAAAAAACCCAAAAAACAAAACAAAACCCATTGTTTTGGTTCAAATATCTCTTTTAAGGAGAGTATGAAGTACACATCTGGAGAAAGAAAATTGAGATGGAGAAGCTCTGGAAATAAGCAACAGTTGAAAGTTAATGTGGAACAATAACAAAAAATTCAGAGATGGAGTGTTTTTTGGAACGGGCGCAGGATGGATTGTTTTCAGACTTTGAAGGGCTCTCTAGTAGAACAGGCGACATTCGTGCTCCTCCAAAGAAAAAAGAAAGATTATAAACAGAATAGAAACCATATCTTAAACATCTGTGAATTCCTGGTAAGTCCAATTACACTGGAGGTGTTATCTGATGCTCACTAAGGAATGGAACCGGTGCTCTAAGAAGGCAGGCTCCATTCTATACACGGAAGAGCTCCACGAGACTTGAAACAACAGCCTTTCAATCTATTGAGTTTATTATCATTGAAAAGGTCTCCACTGTGAAGACATCAGGGGTGTAGTGGTTCAGATTAAGAATATCTTCTCTGGGGAGTTCCCCATGTGGCACAATGGGTTACGGATCTGGCTTGCTGCAGCTGTGGCTCAGACTCGATCCCTGGCCGGGAACTTCCGTGTGCTATGGGGGCAGCTGAAAAAAAAAAGAGAGAGAGAGAGAGAGAGAGGGAGAACGTGGGCTCTGGGATGAGGCTGACCTGGGTTCAGATTTCAGCCCTGTGAATTAGCTGTGTGACCTCAGACAAATTAATCTTTCAGGGTCTTAGTTTCTGCCAGTAAATTTTGTATGATGGTAACTAGCTTTCAGTTTTGTTGTGATGTGTAAGTTGCGAGAATGTTTGTGGAGAGTTAGGGTAGTGACCGGAGCCATAGGAAACATTTAACAAATCATAATTATTATGCTGGCAGAAACTATTTCACAGTCTTCCGAGAATGTGGTAGAAGGGATTCTTGCATTGGATGGGAAGCTGGATAAATAATCTCTTGGCCTTGTTCACTTCGAAGATTTTCTGATTCTGTGATTTCTCAGTACTATTCTTTTTTATATCCTTAGTGTTTTACAAATGTCCCTGGAATTGCACTTATCTCACTAAACTGAAAGCATTAAATTAAAGCAAACTTTAAGCTCTTCAATACACAGGACTGTCTCTTGTTCATTTTCACACCAAGTGCCTAGCACACTGGCTGATGTATAATCAACAATACTATATTCATTGTGTAAATGAATGCTCAAGCAAATATTTATCTCAAAACGTAGACCATCTCTCAATGAAAATTTCAAGTACAAACGCTTGATCGTATCTACTTGATCAAACTATGCTTCCTGTAACCCTAACTTAAAAAAGGAAATGATAAAGATTATATTTACTTATCTCTAACATCCAGCCATTCCAGAAACCAACCCTTGCTTGTTGAGCACCCACTATGAGCCAGGTGTTTCTCATACATAATGACATTTGACTGTTCATGTAGCTATGAAGTTGTGTTATTTTACTTAATTTGTAGATAAAGAAATAGGGTCTCTGAGAACTTAAAAATATTCAAGTTACACAGCTCTTGGGTAATAAACACATGATTTGAACTTCAATCTGTTTAATTGAAATACTAAACTGTCCCTTTAAAAACATTTTTAATTGCAAAATATTAAAAATATTTTTAATTGTTAAAACATGATACATGTTTATTTTGAAGCTGTTGAATAGTTAGAAATACACAAACTAAAATATATTTTATTTTTTTGTCTTTTTGCCTTTATCTAGAGCTGCACCTGTGGCATATGGAGGTTCCCAGGCTAGGGGTCTAACAGGAGCTGTAGCTGCCGGCCTTCATCACAGCCACAGCAATGCGGAATCCAAGCCACGTCTGCAACCTACACCACAGCTCATGGCAATGCCAGATCTTTAACGCACTGAGCAAGGCCAGGGATCGAACCTGCAACCTCACGGTTCTTAGTCGGATTCGTTAACCACTGAGCCACAAAGGGAACTCCACAAACTAAAATATTAAATCCTCCTGTAGATATTTCTCTCCCCCATCCCCTGCCTTAATATCCTCCAATCTATAAAAAATCATCTGTGAAAATATCCTGTTAGATACTGCTCTATGTATCTGAATGCTTATAGATTAGAAAGTATAAACATAACATTTATGAGATAAATTTAATGTATAATGTAGTATGAAAATGTAGCTTTAAAAAACAAATATGACTATTTTTCATTAATGATGTATCTTGAAATTTTCACGTCATTGCAAATAGATCTATCTTAATTGTAATGAAATCATACAAATTTTTAATGGTGTAAATTTACATGCTATAATTCATAAAATAATTATATTATTTTGGAACACTTAAGTAGCTTCAGATTTTCTGTAATTAGAAACAATACTACAATAAATAACTTTGTTCACATATGCAAATATTTCTACAAGTTGGATTCTTACAGGTTTGAGGTCAGAAAGCTATAAATACTTTAAATTTTGTTTTGTTTTGTTTTTTGCTTGTTTTTTTCTTTTTTGGATGTGCCTGAGGCATGTAGAATTTTGCAGACCAAGGACTAAACCTGAGACATAACAGTGACAATGCCAGTTCCTTAACAGCTAAGCTACAAGGGAACTCCTGAATATTTTAAATTTTGATAGCTTTCACTCTATTGTCCACCAAACCACTATACAGATTTGTGTTTCCACGAACTCCTGAATATTTTAAATTTTGATAGCTTTCACTCTATTGTCCACCAAACCACTATACAGATTTGTGTTTCCACAAACTCAGTGCTTGTATATACGCCTCAATACTGAATAGTATCAATTTTCAAAACCTATTTTGACAATCTGATCAATGATTTTATTCACTCATTTTATTATGTATTTTAATATTACTTTATCATATTTTACCATTATTATGATTTTCACTTTCATAATTATAGGTAAGATGTCTTTTTAATACGAATTTCACCCATTTTGTAGCCTTATGTGAATAGCTTGATGATATCCTATGTTTATTTAAAAAATGAAGATTGTCTTTTTCTTACTGAATTATTGGAATTCTTTGCAAATAATACTTATCCTTTGTTATATATGTAGTAAATATCTTCTCCACGTCTGTCACTTGTTTTTTGTTTTTTTTTTTTTACTTTTTAGGGCCCCATCTGCAGCATATGGAGGTTTCCAGGCTAAGGGTTGAATCGCAGCTGCAGTTGCTAGCCTACACCACAGCCACAGCAATGTGGGATCCGATTCACATCTGTGACCTCCACCACAGCTCAAGGCAACACTGGATCCTTAACCCACTGAGCAAGGCCAGGGATCGAACCCACAACCTCATGGTTCCTAGTTGGATTTGTTTCCTCTGTGCCATGATGGGAACGCCTGTCATCAGCCTTTTAACTTTCTTCATCTATAGAATTTACTCTGTAGATTATTGGGTCAATCTCATTTTAGACAGTCTTTTCAAACCCAAGATTATAAAAATGTTCCCCTTTGACTCCAGTATGTTACAGTTTAGTTTTTCTGTTCTTATAATTTTAATCCATCTGGAATTTATTTTTGTACATAGTGTGAGAAAGGAATAAAATTACTTTTGCCCAAGTGGAGACATTTTTCCAAAATTAAATCTAAAATAATCAATTATTTCCAACTAATTTGAAATATTGAATTTATTATATCCTTATCCTCATGTGTACATAGGTGTTTTGGACTTGGTGTTCTTGTGTTCCATCCTATATTCTGCTATTTGTATTCTGTTCCTGTGCAAATACCACACTGCTTTTGTCACTGTAGTTATGATATGTGATGAAAAGTTAGGCATCATACGAGTCTTATTTTTTTTAAATAATAATTTCCTCTTAGAGATAAACTTTATTTTATTTATTTATTTATTTTTGTCTTTTTGCCTTTTTATCTAGAGCCGCACCCACGGCATATGGAGGTTCCCAGGCTAGGAGTCTAACAGTAGCTGCCGGCCTTCACCACAGCCACAGCAACGTGGGATCCGAGCCATGTCTGCAATCTACACCACAGCTCACGGCAACGCTGGATCCTTAACCCACTGAGCAGGGCCAGGGATCGAACCCACAACCTCATGGTTCTTAGTCGGATTCGTTAACCGCTGAGCCACGAAGGGAACTCCAGAGATAAACTTTAGAATCAGTTATCCAGTTGAAAAAGAAAAGGCCATTTTGATTTGGACTATTATGAACTTGTAGATGATTATATGATCATCTTTTACTACAATGTGCCTTTCCATTTAAGAACAGATCTCCAGGGAGTTCCCGTCATGGTGCAGAGGAAATGAATCTGACTAGGAACGATGAGGTTGCGGGTTCGATCTCTGGCCTCGCTCAGTGGGTTAAGGATCCGGCGTTGCCGTGAGCTGTGGTGTAGGTTGCAGATGCGGCTCGGATCTGGCGTTGCTGTGGCTGTGGTGCAGGCTGGCAGCTGCAGCTCTGGTTCAACCCCTAGGCTGGGAACCTCCATATGCTGCAGGTGAGGCCCTAAAAAGAAAAAGAAAAAAAAGGAAATTTAATATTTGTCAATATGGAAAGATGGTGCTGTCAGGAATTGGAAATCCTTAGTTCAATTCCTGAGTTCAGTTCCCAGTGCTCATTGAGTGATCTTGGGCAAAGTCACCGAATGGCTTTGAGAATGGTTTCTCCAAATATAAAACAAAAGAAATAAACTTGTCGTAAATTGTTGTGAAGAATTGTTTTTTGCTTGTTTGTTTGTTTGCTTTTTTTTTTTTTTTTGGTCTGTTTAGGGTCGTACCTTTGGCATATGTAAGTTCCTAGACTAGGGGTTGAATCGCAGCTGTGCTGGCCTACACCACAGCTACAACAAGACCAGATTCAAGCCACATCTGTGACCTCATGGCAACGCCAGATCCTTAACCCACTGAACAGGGCCTGGAATGGAACCCACATCCCCAGGACCTCCTGAAGAAGAGATTTTTAAAATGTACGAGGGAAATGCCTTGTGAGACCATTTACAGATGTCAGAGATTCCTGATCCAGTGCGTTAGGGCTTTTCCCAGCCTCCAGACCAAATCTGTGCATCTTCTCTAACAAATGCCATGTGCCTTTCCCTGAGCAGGTTTTTTGTTCCTGAGCTGCTGTGCAGGTGACAGTTCACCGGATATGTCTTGGATTTTGCAGTCTCTTCAATGGATGGGACATGAGCATCTACTCCATCCTGCTACAGTCAGATGAAACCGTAAGAATAATCACTATTGTTTTTCTTCTTCCATATTACATGCTTTATCATTCAGTTCTAGTATTCACAAAAGTACTTTGATAACAGAGTTAATACTATAATTCCATGTCCACAACATTTAAAAAGTTCCTACTAATTTCAAATTCAGGGCTTTGTTGTAAGTCAGATGAGAACACTGGCCAATCTCCTTTTTCAATAATAGGAATGATTCCTTAGTGAATGCTGCATGATATAGAGGGACCATGAAAGGGCCAGAACAATCAACTTTTCTTCTTTCA
The DNA here is from genome assembly GCA_004024745.2 of Catagonus wagneri. Lineage (NCBI taxonomy): Eukaryota > Metazoa > Chordata > Mammalia > Artiodactyla > Tayassuidae > Catagonus > Catagonus wagneri. The sequence goes on along the minus strand of PVHT021183634.1, from coordinate 25,625,105 downwards.
TATGATTCCTGATAGGCAAACTAGTGTTTCTCCATTTATATCTGTATGTGAAACAAAAGCAGAATTACAATTTTCCAGGTGAAAAGCTTTATGCCATCTCTCTTTTTTTTTTTCCTGATCCTAATGTAAAAACTCTTTTAGAGTGAAATATGAGAAGAAAAAGGTGGAGCAAAACCTTAATCACTCCGGTGGTACAGAAGACACTGATATATGAAGAGCACAATTAGCCGTTCTGCTTATCCACTGAGGTTAGAGAAAAGATGAACTGAAAGTCATCGAAATAATTTAGAGAAAGCATAAAAATTATTTATTGATTAAGCTGCTAATTATTGTTGATCACATAAAGTCCAGTTTCTCATTTCTGGGAAAACTTAGAAAGGAAAGGAGAGTAGGAGGACAGAGGGGGAAAAGAAAATAACTGAGTTTTTGGTTCAGTACCAGCTCAAGGAAATCTCTTTTGCTAGGACAGGCAAATTGGATGTAGTGGAAATTGCCATAAAGAGAAACCGAGTAGGTCTGAATCTTTAATAACTTTGTCTGTAATTCTGGGCAAATCTCTTTTCCTTGAGACCCATTTTCTTATCTGCAGTAGATCAGTGGTTTTCGAATTGTGCTACAGCAGAAGATTGCTGATCCAGAATCCAGACCAATGAACAAAGGTGGTGTCTATACAATTCACAGAAAAATGAAGAAAGGAGTTCGAGCTGTAGCACAGCGGGATCTGCGGCTTCTTGGGAACGCTGGGTCGCAGGTTTGATCCTCAGCCAGCACTGTGGGTTTAAGGATCCAGCACTGCTGCAGCTGTGGCTTAGGTCTGACTGCTGCTAGGATCTGATCCCTGGACAGGTAACTCCATATACTGCAGGGCGGCCAAAAATGGAAGAAAAAAAACATGTTCCCCATTTGCTGGTTTACTTATTTACATTTATTATAACAATCCCTGCATTACATGGATTTTTCTAAGCATACACAACCGTTTCTTGGATTTGATATATTAATAAATCAAATTTTCTTCATTTTAAGATTTTCTCTTCCACTAAAAAAAACAAAAACAACTTTCGTCCTGTTGCCACAGGTCTGGTGGCTGAGTTTTAAAAAAGAATAATGTGAACTAACATAATGGTAATAGGAGAACTTAGACATAGTTAATCATATTAGGTGTTTTACTTTAAATTATTGTTGTTGATTTTTAAGCTTTCTTTTGTCATGTGTACATACTATGGTTTTGATTTTTCTGGACTAGTACCTGACTCTTGACTCCAAATTTAGAGTCCTTTTTTATCTATGCCTATTCACAGTAAAGCTTTAAGTACATAGATCATATTAGCTTGCAGTTACAGATTTCCACATTCTTTATATGCATTAAAAAATCCTCATAAAAATCCTATAATTTTTTTTTAATGGCCTCACCCAAGGCATGTGGAACTTCCCAGACCAAAGACTGAATCTGAGCTACAACTGTGAACAAAGTCAGATCTTTTTAACCCACTGCACCAGGTGAGGGATTGAACCTGCAATTCTGCAGCAGATTCTTAACCCACTGCACCACAGCAGGAACTGATATAAATACTTAATTTTACTTCTTTTACTCATGTGGAAACTGATGCATGGAGCCCAAGGTCATCACTCATAGAGCAGGAGCTGGAAACTGGTAAGAAGATGTTAGTTGTTAGATCTGGATTTGTCTTTGTTATAAACATTAAGTCAATAAACGATGGTTTAAAATCTGCTCTTTGAAATACATCAGAAAGATATTAAAAAATACAGTTTTGTATTCCAGACACTTAAAAAAACATGTATCCAATAAGTAACTTTGTGAAACACTGTTCTGAGCAGCTTGCTGGGAAATCGAACCCCAACCTAGAGTATGTGTAGCTCCAGGCTACCCTAAAGGGCAACCAACACAAAATCTACAAGGGGTCAGTCAAGGGTTGGTGGCTGGTGGATGCAGGGTCAAATTATCTTGGAGCTGGCAGTTATTACCCCAAATCGGTACTAGGAGCAATGAACTCCGAGTAAAAGCTATTTCAGAAATCAAATGTGCAAATGCAAAAATTTCAAGGTGTATGTGTTTTAAGTAGTGATTTAAACTGTAAATCACTATTTAAAATAGTGTAAAACTGGTACAGTTAAAAGTTTTGTACAAATTGGACAAACATTTGGTTTTGTCAGTCTTTATAAGAGAAATTTTGGGAGTTCCCATCGTGGTGCGGCGGAAACGAATCCGACTGCAAGCCATGAGGTTGCAGGTTCGATCCCTGGCCTCACTCAGTGGGTTAAGGATCTGGCATTGCCGTGAGCGTTGCCGTGAACTGTCATGTAGGTCGCAGATGCAGGTCGGATCTGGCGTTGTTGTGGCCGTGGTGTAGGCTGGCAGCTGTAGTTCCAAACTGACCCCTAGCCAAAAAAAAATTTTTTTTTCAGTCTCTTTGGTACTAAATGACCTGTTGTATATAAAATGTACTAAAATACTCAAATCTTCCTACTGTCCTTGTAAAAAAACAACTTAAATTATCTTTCTGGAAAATTGTTTTCCTAGCAATATTAAGATCTTCAAGACACATTTGTAATTACCAGACATATAAAAGTGGGTTTTATCATTTAACTTTAAAATGTTTGAAATAATTAAACAGATAATTGATAATTCAGTTCAAAAAAAGCAGTCAGCTCCACAGTATGTGTGTATATATGTGCATGTGTATATGTGTGTGTATATATATTTATGTATATATACACACATTCACATATATATGACATATTTATATAACATATAGATCATTTAGAAGTTCTACATCTTCTAAAATTTTTATGATGGAAAGTTAACTTGCTGTTGATATTGGTACATTTCCTTTCAAAGTGATTTTTGAATGTATGCATTAAGAAAAAATAATCAGCGATCATAATTTCATATATAGATCTTTTACCTAGCATGAGGCCATTTTTCTATTTAATTTTAAGCTGCCTAATATCTCATAATGGGGATATACTATTATCGACTTACCTATTCTCTTCTTTTAATAACAAGATTTGTTTTGTCTTTTGCTTTTCCCGTTTTTGACTACACCCACCACATATGGAAGTTCCCAGGCCAGGGACCAAACCTAAACCACACCTGCTGCCTATGGCAGAGCTTAGGCAACAATGGATCCTTAACCCACTGTGCTGAGCCTGGCACTGAACCGCAGTGCCACGGAGACAAGCTGGATCATTAATTCACTGCGCCGCAGTGGGAACTCCACAAGTTACTTTCAATTATTTACTTTGTTTGTATCATTTTCTTGTATGTCTTTTCCATGTTTTTGACTGTTTCCTCGGGATAGATTCTAATAGAAGGAATTAAAGTATAAAAAGTATGAGCATTTTAAGACTGTAGTTAAATTGCACTAAAAAAGACTTGTACTCATTTTTAATTCCTCTGAGAATATATATGAAAAGGCCTAATTTGGCGGTATACTAGCCACCACTAGACCACACAATATTTTTCTTATTTTTTTAAATTATAAAAGTGATTCCTGAGAGTTCTCTTGTGGTGCAGTGAGTTAAGAATCCAGCACTGTCACTGCAGCAGCTTGGGTCGTTGCTGTGACTTGGGTTCGATCCCTGGCCAGGAAACTTCTACTAGCTGCGGGTGCAGCCATAACAACAACAAAAACAACAAAAGTAATGGTGTTCTAAAGCTAGTGGTTCCTAAAGTAGATCATGCATTTAGACTTTGACTCATCTTCTCTTATTCATCTTTGTATCCCTACCAGGTTTCAGTTCTGAGTATGGCATATGTTAGATGCTAAACAAATATTAAATGGCTAACTAATATTCCACACAAATATCGATATCACAGTAACTAGTTTGATGGAACTGTAAATTTATCTTCTACTTATGGGAAAAAAGAGGTCTTTTTGAATTTCATAACAACTACTATTGAAATCTCTTCCTTGATATCCAAAGGTATATATACAAAGATTCACACAGGGGAAGTTTAACATAAGTTATTGCAATTTCTCTTCCTTTGAGAGCTTTTCAGAATCATGAATTATCCATGTTTGTCTTCCGTTTAGTCACATCTCCCTAGGCACGGACACTAGTCAACTAGTTACATGTGTTTAGATTTGGGTTTATGAGAATATATTGATTTTTCTGTAAGGGATCAGAAAGAAGGTATGTTAGTGACTTCACATTTTTGATATCTGGAGAGTCTATAATTATCCAATTTGAAGTCTTTAAAAAAACTTTATAAAGACTGAGTAATTTTCAACAGGAGTAAAAGATCTGTAAAATCCAAAGTAAATAACCCATTGAAAATAACAAACTCAAATAGTAAAAAGACTATATTGAATTGCTTGGAAAAGGAGTTTTTACATAGGAAGGAAAATACCACCAAGTTCAAGAAGTGTGTCACAATGCAGGCAATTGTTTAAAGATGGGATAATTAAGACTTCTGAAATAGCCATACACTCTTTCCATCTACTCTTTGTTTTGCTAAAATCATCAGCTTAAACAGTTTTCTAGCTGGAATTTAGAAAGTGGGGTTATAAACTAGGATTTTTTTTTTTTACATAGTTTTCAGGAAGTAGTTTTCCTTTTTTATATGCTATAATCTAACAATGACATTAAAACATCTATTCACTCTTGTTTCAGTTGAAATTCTATCTTTTTAATGTAGCCTCTGGACCAACTCCTCCATCTTTTCATAATTCCTTCCTGCAGGGGATGGAAGTCCTCTTCCCTCCCATAAACATTTTTCTTTGAGAGGTCTGGGTGCTTTCTTTTCCTAATCTTTTAAAAAACTTATTAGTTATTTTTTTATTGAAGTACAGTGGATTTAGAATATAGTGTTAATTTCTTCTGTATAGCAAAGTGATTCAGTTATATATGTATACACACATATTCTTTTTTGAAAATATTCCTTTCCATTATGGTATCATAGGATATTGACTATACTTCCCTGTGCTATACCCTAACCTTTAAAAACCAAAATGATTTATAGACTATCCCTATTCTGCTAGAGTTGGGCAAGTAAAAGGATCATATTTGCATGGGTCACTCTGATTATAGGACTCCACTGTTTCTTGAACTAAAATTGCAAGATTTATTATTCTATTAATGCTCATAAAGTCACTCTTTTGATGAGCCATAATTTCCTTTTATGAGGAGTCTGTATGCCAGTCACTGTGATAAGGGAGAAGAAAGTCTAGACTTCCCACATATTCATATTTCCTGGAACATTAATAAAGTCTTGAAGTCCCATGACTCCGGGGGATAATGGCATAGGGTACAGTAACAAAAGGCAAATTTCACAGGACTCAACCTGTCCCCATGAGACTTCCCTCACATTGTTGCCTGTGTACAAAACCTAAGCTTTTTCATTTTAATTAAAAAAATTTAGAAAGTAACCCTCCTGGTGGAGAAGATAACCCATCAACTAGACTTGTATTATCTTTCGCATATTCCTAGGGAATGAACTAGCAGGAGGTGTGAACTTTCTCCTGTTTATCTTAATGGTCCGCTAATGGCAAAGCATAATTACAGTTACTTAAGGGCAAAGTTTGTCAAGGTTTTCCCTAAAACCTTTCCTTGACGGACCCAGCTTTATTTATCAAAATGCTTTCCTATCATTTGAAAGAAAACTTACCCCCCATAAAAACAAGCAAAGAAAAAGCCCACTCCCCCATCATGTTTAACTACTTTCAATTATTTCAGATGGGACCGTAAGGCACTTGTGACTCCAAAAAAGTCGAAAAAACTGTGTCTGGCATCATTAATTGAAATCTTAGCCTTCCCCCATTCAAAGGCAGGGCTACACAGGAGTTTTGCAGTAGTTTGCTTCACGGCTTTGGGAAGTCGCTCTGCTTCTAAACCAGAAGATGGTCTTCTGCAGACGATCCTGTATTTGGAATGGAAACTTTGCCTTTGTACCTTCTGCCCCAAACACCCACTTGAGAAGCCCGAAAGCCACCTATCTCCCCATCCGTCTCCGGATCTCCTCGCTGCCTTTGTCCCTTCTAGACGTGGAGGCTTGGAGAGGAGGTTTAGTTTCCAAGGATTGGAGCGTTTGAAGGGCGGGGCCATCTCCAAGTCCATCTCCCCTTTTTGTCCTCTTCTCCTGGGACGGGAGGGAGGAGTCAGGTCCCCCCGCGGCTGGTTCGGGAGCTCTCCATCTCGGTCGCTCGAGGTGAGTCTGAAAGGGCGGCAGCCCGTTTAATTGCTGCGCAGGTTAATTTCTCGAGTTCACCGCAGTCGGTCGGCCAGCCGCTCGCCGAGCCTCTGCCAAGTGGGTTTATGAGGTCTGAGGCGTGTTGGGGCGCGCTCACGTTCTCGCGAAAGGCTCCTCCCCAGGGCTCATTCCCCGACTGCGGGAAGCCCTTTGGTGCCCCAGGAGCCAGGGGTTTCCTCTGACCTCGTCGCTTCCTCCTCCCTCCGCACCGCCGGGTTCCCCGCGTCCCTGCCCCCCTCCCCCGCCCCCGGGGAAGGGCGGCCCCCATCTTAGGACTTTCGACCCGAGCCAACCCAGAAGGTACCTTCACGTCGATGAAGATTTTTATCACAGCCTCCCAAACCCAGCAGTAATAGGAGCTTTCAACCTGAAATACGATTGTTATTTTCTCGGTGCAGAGCTTGACAGAAAAAGTCAGCTATTTATTAAAGACAAAGAGGTAAATTATCAGCTGGGGCACTGAAGGGACGGCGGAGACCGGGCGCGCTTCCTCTGGTTGCCACGAGGAATTTATGGGGGAGCCGCGACCGGCGCTCAGACACCCCTGGGGTCCCGGGGGAGGAGCTCGGGGCAGAAGGACTTCCCCAGGTCCCTCCAGGCATCTGGAAGCAGGAGTCCTCCCAAGTCTGTACAAAGCCAGGGTCATTTCAGTCCTGAACAGCCTTACCGTCTTCCTCTCTCCTTTCTTCTTTCTCTTCTTTCTTTGACTCCTGTTTCCCTTTTGCCTATGAGCTTTCTCCTCTTTGGTCTCCTCTCCCTACTTTTTCTCTTCCCACTCCTCGCCTCTCCTCTCCCTTCCCCTCCTTTCTTCTCCACCGCACGCGTAGAGTGTCATTTATTTATTTATTTATCACCCCCGCCATCAACACCCTTTTAGGGCTCCCAAGCTTTTCAATGTGAGTGGGAGGAGAAAAGGGCAGGAAGTGTTGACTGGAAGAGGGTGAAATCGTGCCTCTGGGTGAGAGATTCTACCCTGGAATAAACGATTGGGGAAACGCTTGGAAAATGAGGATTCAGATGTTTATAAAACCCCCGCTATCCGGTGGGAACCAACTCCGCGTGCGTCTCCTCCTCCCCTTTATTGTGTGGGTTTTGGGGGGTATCTTCCCGAACTGTGGTTGGGGGTGGGGGGAGGCAGTGAGTATTAAAGAGGACGATCTTGCCCATAATCTCCACACCGCGCTTTCTCCACCGGATGCGCGCTCCCCAATGCAAAGGAATCCAGCAACATCCCCCAATTCAGACGCGGACAAAAGAAACTTTAATTAAGGTCTCTGCTCCGCGCGCTGCGTGTTTCTCTCCCGAGGCTGTTGATGTCCAACTAGAGGATGCGAGAAATAGAAATGGTGCAACCAGCCCATGCCCTTGAACTTCAATTGCTTCTGACTTGCTGTATTGATTTTTTTTATACTGTAGGCAACCCCACCCCCACGCCCCATATCAGATTAAAGCCTTAGGAGACATTAGACCTGGTGAGAGAGGAGGGTAAAACCCACTCCTTAGCAAAATGAGTAGTTCAGAACGATTTGGGGGAAAATTACACTAAATAAAAATTCAAGGTGTGAAAGCTTCATCTTGGCTCTCTTGTCCTCAGTACCATGACACCTTATCATTAGGAGCTTTGATTGTTACTTTCCGAATCTTTAGATGATCAGCCAGAAAGTGCAAACAACGCGGGGCTGGAGGGTGTAAAGTTATTTAAGTCGGCTTTAAAAAAATTTTTTTCCCCTTTTGGTGCGCCGTCAAAACACTTCACAAGTTAGGAAAAGAAAGTGGTGGTTCCGAGGTTTGAATGATGGGTTCTTTCCCTCCTCTATCCCCTTTACATATCAGAAAAGAAATAAAATGCACAATGAGCCTTTATTTCGGAGGAGAAGACTTCAAAATACGTGCCAGTAATGGACAATTTGAGCTTTTCACTAGAGATACTCACACGGCAAGCTGGAAAGGGATTAAAAAGCCCCACGTGGTTGATCTGGGTTTAGACTTGCAACCTCTAGTTCCCCATGTATGCTCTTTGCAAAGATTGGCCTCTAGATGGATGCGCGTGAGGGACTCTCTGGGGCCGGGGCTCAACGCCTCGAGCAGGGCTGATGGTGGGAGCGCTATGAGCGGCCCGGCAGGGTCCTCACAGGGGGCTTCCTCTGCCGGCCGGGGCAGCCGGGCGCCTCCGGGACGCGAGCGCGCACGCCTCAGCCCGGCCGCCGCGCTTCTCGCACCGCCTTCTCCGCAGGTCTTTATTCATCTCATCTGCCTCTTCCCCTTCTCCTCCTCCTTTGCCTCCTTCTCCTCCTCTTCCTCCTCCTCCTCCTCTACCAGCACCACCACCACCACCTCCTCCTCCGCCGCCGCCGCCACCGCCTCCTCTTGCATCTCACTGGCCTGGCTCTGTGTTGCTCTGAGTGACAAAGACAATGTCCCAGCCTTAACTTTGCAACCACCTTGCCTCCTTCTGGGGTTCAGCGGGGGGGGAGGGGGGACAGCAGCCTCAGCATCTCCTCCACCTTCTCCTTCTGCTCTTCTCCAGCTCTTGGATAATTCTTCCCCTTTTCCCCCTCCAGCCCTTTCCTCATTTCTTTCTTTCTTTTTTCTTCCTCTCTCCTGCACGTTGTTGTTGTTATTAGAAAGGCTTCGCGCACCCCCTGGTGCTCCGGCGTTTTGTGTGGCAGGAGAAGATTGTCTGCCTTCTCTCTTTCTGTCTTGCTTTCTCTCTCCCTCTGGTTGCTCATTATTCAGAGAGAGACACAGAGGGAGGGAGAGAGGAGAGAGAGAGAGAGCGCGAGGGAAAGGGAGAGGAGAGAGAAGAGGAGAGAGAGAGGGAGAGAGAGTGAGAGGGAGAGGGAGGGAGGGAGAGAGAGGGAGAGGGAGAGAGAGACGGATATCTCAGGTCATCTGCAGCTGCAGCGAGTCTGAGGAGCCGAGGAAGGCAGGGAAGATGGCGATCCTCCATTGCTGAGACCCGGCAGAAGCACATGAGACTCCCAAACAACTTCCACAACAATAACCCGAGCAGGAAGAGGAGAAAGAGAAAGAGGATAAGGAGGCGGTGGGGCTGGAGAACCCGAAACACCTCCCGGCGCCGGGACGCTTCTTC
>PVHT021183634.1:25560958-25615700 GCA_004024745.2 Catagonus wagneri | reverse complement strand
GTGGAGGAGGAGGGAGAGAGCTGGAAGGGGAGGAGGAAGAGGAGGAGGAGGAGAAGCGAGGGAGGAAGAGGAGGAGAAGGTGGTGGTGGTGGCAGTGGAGGTGGCTGTGCTTTTCCTGCTGGCTGCTCCTTCTGTTGGGGGGAGCGGAGTGCTGTGGCTTAATTAATTTCGTGTAGTTCTATGGAGAGAAGAGAAAATGAAAGATGAGTGAGAAGAGAGCTGGAGGCTTAGGACGGATGCTCCGAGTGTGGGGACAGGAGTAGGGACAGAGAGGGGGCGGAGGGCGGGAGGCGAGGAGACCTGAGCCGAGAGCCAGAGGGAGCGAGCGAGGGGCAGAGGAGGGAGCGCTCCCAGCCGCCCCGACCTGAGTGGGTTGACCTCTTTCTTTCTCTGTCCCTCTCCTTCCTTTCCCCCTCTCTGTCTGCCTGTCCCCAGCCCGATGGCAAAGCCGTGCGGATTGGCACCCCCCTCTTCCTCAGGTATTTGGCTCTCTGTCTCTCTATCTCTCTGTCTCTCTCCCCGAAGTTGGGATGCGGGGTCGGGATGTGTCGGGGGGTGGCGGCGGCGGCTGCCGGTGCTGCTGGTGAGCTGAGAGGCGAGGAGCGGGGGGCGCCGGCCGGGTGGGGGGCGCAGGTTCAAGAGCAGCTGAAGAGCTGTCTCCAGGCTGGGGGTTCAGAAGCGTCTGGTGGAGGAGGACAACGGTTTCTGAAGAGGAGAAGCCATTACACACGCTTGGCTCTTCTCTGAGGAAGGAGAAAAGACCCCAGGCGGGGGCCTGGGGGTCGCTTGACTCCTGGTGCAGTTCCCAGGGGTCTGCCCTCCTTCCAGGCACGAGGGGAAGCCGCAGCCGCCCCCCATTGGAGCAGCCCCTCTCTTTCCCTTTCTTTATCTCCCTGTCCTCCATTTGCAAGCTGTCTGCTTTGGTTCCAGTCCAGACTCCAAAACACAAAGCTTCTTCTCACGTTCATTCTCCAGGCTTTTCACCATTCCTGGAGGAACCCTCATTTTCTTTTCATTGTAGCTTCTAACCTACAGAGAGGGAGGGAGGCTGCCTGGAGTTCCTTTTATATCTCTCCCCTACTAAAAAAAAAAAAAAAGAAAAAGAAAAAGTTTCATTTTTAAGCACCCGTCTGGGATGGGAAAAGACCAACCAGTTGGGGCTTTCTCCCAGGGCTCCTGGGGGCTGTGTCAGAGTGTCTGTGTTGGCTGTTTGGTTTACTTTGGTTTTGTTTCTGGAGGTGGCTTGCAGGTTTTTGGAGGAAGTGACTAGTTTGAGAGCTGGGAACTGAGTCAGGTAAGCCGTGTCATGTTGTAACTCCACCAGAAAATGGAGGAGAGCGGGTTTCCAGGAGACAAAGCTGAGAAGTGTTTATAAAATTATGGATGTCTCCATTTTGAAGCTCTGTTGGTGATGGCTGGAGGAGGAGGCTTGCCTGCCTACTCCTTCTCCCTTTCCAGGCGGTGAATCTTGTGGTGGTTCTTCACTCTCTGCTCATTATGCAAGGAGATGAGGGGCTTGGAAGGGCTGCTCAGATTTTGCTCCCACCCAAGGAGTGCTCTGGCAAGTTATGGAGACATTTGTTTCCATTTTAAAGTAAACTTTTGGAATTTTTTTCTCTCCTTTTGAGTGGACCTGAAGGGTTTTGACCTCCGCCAGGAAAGGCAAGGCAAAAACCTTAAACATTTATCCAGTAAGGTCTTCAAACAACTTTAAGCTGCTCCGGGTCTCCTGCAAGTTACCAGGAAATGTGATTTCCTCATTGTGAAGATGGTGGTGGCCCTGAGCTGAGATTTTGTAGTTCTGGGGCTTGGTTATCATCATGTTTTGATGCGTAGCAAGACTTTATTGTCTGGTTTGGGTTGATTTCTGCAAAACCACAGCCACAACAACAAATCCTGCAAGATCTCAGAGGAACTCTTAAGACTGGCTGACACCAGTTTCTCCAGGGTCTACATTTCTCTTCAGGATGCTCCATTTGTGTATTAGGCCTTCTTTTAGTTCCTTTGTTTTCTCTCTTCCCTTACATTCTGCTGTTTTTCCTGTGTTCTCCAGTACTGTAAGTCTTCAGAAATATCAGATGTCTTCTTAACAATGTCACTATGGAAACAAAATTTTAAAATATGTCAGTTGAGAAAACCTTCTGTCCAGGTAGCTTCACCTTTCTAATTGGGAGGAATTTATGAGTCTTAGAGGAAGACATTTTGTGAGGATGATTTGAAGAAAGGACCTAAGCCTACCCCAGTCTCCCACACACTGACTGGAGTTCTGCACAGATTAGTTTTAGAGAATGTATGTATTTGATCCAAGTAAAGAACTAAATCCTGAAATGCTTGAGGAATTTATAAAAGCCAACCATGGAGATGTTGCTTTTCCATTAGGTGAGGTAGCCATCTTGAGGATGAGGGAAGATGTTGGAAGAATTTTAGATGGACTCTTGAAGATAGGTGAGGAGGGCTCCACAGTGGAATGAAAACTTGGAGGAGATTCAGAACCAATTAATATATTGTAAGGAGGCTAATTGGACCTTGTTTTCAACTAAGGAGAAATATAGAAAGGTACCAGCTTCAACAGAAATAAGGAACACATTGGTGAGCGACTTACACCAGCTTTTTTCTTGCTTTGCTTTCTCATTATGTGTCTGATTTGAGTGTGTGTAAAGTTCTTTATGTCTACAGTATTTTTGTGCATATTGAGGTGGCTTTAGATTCCAGATATAATTATATTCTGTAGAGTAACTGGGAGCAGTGTCATTCAGTAAATGCATAGTGCTGTATATGACAACATCACATTTTTCAAACCAAACTGTTGTGTCATTAATTGAGGGTTATTGTTCTTCTGAGGGGTGTGAAAGGAGAGGAGAAATACATGGTTCTTTAGCTGATAATTGTCCATGGTCAATGAAGTAAAACCCTGTTTTTGCAGACGAAGATGTATGGTTTTCAAGATTTTCAGTTGATGTGTATGCTTATTTAAAAATACTTCTCTTCGGAGCTTTGCTTCTTTATTAAAAAGCTAGGGCTCTCCAACAGCACTTAAAAAAAAATCTTACTTGGAATCATACCTTTCATTATTCATTTTTTGAATGTTATTTTTTGATACCATTACTTTTGCTCCTAAGTAGAATGTCATTAACATTATATTTAAATTTTTAATGCGTGTATATATGCTACATGTTCAAACTAGGAAGTTCAAATGCAATGAGATAAAAAGAGTTATTTGGGAAAGTAATTACCAGATAATTTTGCGTCTAATTAACCATATATGTTTTTGTAAACATAAATACATTATACGTTGATCATGAAACAAACTTCCATGATATTTTTGTTGTTGTTGTTGATACAAGAACAACTGGTTAATTACTTATTTCGATGGAGGAAAAAAAAATCTGACAAACTGATTGCCAGTCCAGCAGTTTGACTCACGTTTTTTACTTGGAACAAAATGTTTTGGTGTCTTTATAGACATACAGCCTTAGAAATAAGCTTTTCTGGAGGGAAGAAATTAGGTATCTAAGAGACATTTTGGAGTTTGAGAATATGTTCTGACTGGTTATCTGAGTCACGTTCATATCTGATGCTCCTCAATACAAGAGAAGCGCCACTATATTTAAGACACGGTTTCTTGCATTTTTCTAGATATAAACACTTGAAATAGGACAAGTATTTGGGATAAACCACTATGCGAGAAGTAGAAAGTGTCTAATGGAAACTTCTCGTTTGATGCCAAGGCTCAGAGATCCTTTTTGTTTTTGAGACATCAAGTTGCTAAGGCTCCTTAGGCAAATTTTTACCTAATTTTCTCTACTATATCACAAAGAGGAATCATTTTCGAGAAGTATATGTGAGCTGTGATGCACGTTTCCGTAAAAAGATTCTTGTTGGGTCTTTGTATTCCATAATAGTTCTCAGATTTATGTCTTCACTGATCACAGTCCCTGAAGAATTATTTTTTTCCCTTACTCTTTGGAATTGGAGACAACTTTTAGATGAAAAAATTATGTGTGTGTGTGTATATATATATATATTTCTCTTGAATATTCCAGAAGACAGTAGGGGAAAAAGAAATCCAACTCTACTAATGAACTTTAGAGTACTTGTGGTCAGTTTTCCTGAAAGAATGGTAAAGGTGCCTTGGAAAAGAGGTCTATTTTCTGTGTCATGGAGTTTAATAGGGTCTAGTCTACCTTGGATACTTTCCTGGTGTTGAGCTTTCTTGGTTAAGGTAACCTTACTTTATCTTCTTTGTGGTATGGGCCTTTATCAGACTTACAGTTCACTGCCTCATGGGACAGAACGTTGACAAAGCTGTATTGAATGTTTCAAGTTGAGGGCTGGGGAACAGAGAGGCTATTTCACAATGCCGCAGTCACAAATTAGGAAATATATAAATAATGAACTCAGATTGCAAAGGGTCTGACATGGGCGTATGATTAGATGATTGATATATGGAAACTAAGGAAATTCAGAAGTGAGGAAAATTATTTCCAGTGTCCACTAAAATCAAGTGAACTGGAAAAAAGAAATACGGTGTCCACGAGCATGTGTATGTGAGTGTGAAAGCAAATATCTTGTGAAGTTCCCATACTTAGAAGTTGGTGGCTTTGAAAGAAACACTAGTCGGGTGTTGGTGACCTATTAATCGATTATGAGAAAATAGGAAAGTAGATAATGCTAGAAGAAAATTCCTGTTCTTGTGTGATATGCCAAGACATCTGGCAGATGTTATGCTGGGCCCTAAGGAATGGACAGTTTAATTTTAGCCCTAGCAAGGAAATGGGAAGTTCTAAGCTCTTTTAATAGCACAAGTCTTAGTTTGGGGAAGGTTGCTTAAAAAAATAAGGAAAGGAAAAGAGGCATTTATTGTAATATGAAGAACTCTGGGGAACATCAGGATCAAGCTGAGGTTTTGGGGTGATGGGCAAAAATATTATTTCCCAAGTAGAAATTAACATAAGCAATCATTTGAAAGTTGACTCCTTGGTAACACCTTAAATGATGACTATTCAGTGTTTCATCGTCACCCGTCAGAACTTCTCCTCGAGAAGCTAGTTCCTTGCCTTAGATCATCACATCTCCCCTCCGCTCCCCACTGCACTGAACTGAGAAGGAAACTGGCACAGAGAGGAGGTGAAGTGACTGGGTCAGAAAGTTCATTTGTAGCAAAGCCAGGCCTAGAACTCAGGTCGGCCCACTCCCAACCCAGTGGCCTTTCTACCGCCCTACTGCCCATGATTATAGCTGTTTGTGAAACATCAGCTCGCCTCTCCAGAGGGCAAGGCTGTCTGAGAAACTCTGAAATCATATGCCAGTAGGGCAGGAGTATTGGACTTTTATTGTTGGGAGTGCCACGTGGGGCAGCCCAGGGCCGAGCATAGTTGTTCATAGAAGTGATCCGCGCCCGAGGCCAGTTTTGTTGGTGGGACTTGGAGGCAAGTTTTAGCTCTTGGGCTTGTAGCTGTGCTCATCTTCTCATGGTCCTGTTTCTCTGTAGTTCTGTCCTTCAGGGCTGGGGAGTCCTTTTCTAATGCCCTTCTTTGGAAGTTTGTCTGGGTCTATTGCAACTTGCCCACAATTGGACTCTGAGGATCTATTTTGCAACTTGGTACAGATTTAAACCGTTTTCTTTCAAAGAGACCATTTTGTAATACTGATGAATGGCCGGAAGAGTGAAATCCAGTCTAAAATGATGACTGGTGATTTCCCAGTGTTACCGACTCATCTGAGAGTGTGCCCTCTATGTATCTCCTTAAGGCCCAATTCTGTCTTGCAGAACCAAGGGCTAGCTATTTCCCAGGTCCCAGTATACATGAAGTCATCCTCATAATGATTTTTGAACAGCACAAGCAACGTTTAACCATGGGGGGTGGGGGAGGGGCTGGGGCAGTATTTTAAGAAAGGTGATAGTGGCTTCCCATTTCTGATTCATCTTGGGCAAGTGAAAGTAACTTTGTAAAGAAGAAGAGTGATGTTTGGAAGTTTCCACATTTTCTAAGCTTCTTCCAAACGAAAGAATAAATTCTTAATCCAGGAGACAGTCTGGAGAAGGTAGGGCTGGATGTGGACTTCTGGCAGAAACACAGTTAACGCTATAAACAGTTGGACCTCAGTGTGGCACTCCTCCAGATGAGTTGACTGTCGAAAATAAAATGTTCCAGAAGAACTGGGAGAACAGGAAAGAAGTTAAAACAGCATGGTTTGCATGCCAGTACTGAAGGGAGAAAAAAAAAAAGTGTGGGGTGGGGCGAGGGGGTCATTGGAGAAAAGATAATCCTAAATGGAACTGTCTCTGGGATTTATAAAGCCCAGGAGAAGAAGTTTCCAAGTGAGGGCAAATGGATTTTTATGAATTTAGGCTGCATTTGAGGTTTACTAGGAAGCCCTTCTGAATCTTTTGTCCCCTTGAACTTTGTATCTAGAGAACTGCCCACACTGAGAAATAGAAAGTCCATTGGAAGCAATTTGGGTTTACATCTTCTGCTTGGAAATGCTGTTCTAAAATGTGTCTACTTGTTGAGGGATCCTGCCTTGACCAGTGGATGCATATGTAGGATTTTTAGTCTTGCAATGTCTGGCTTCAATACAGGATTGGATTTTTGGGGCCAGGAAGGACCAGAGGCAGAGTAGTGTGGGGTGAGAGTTTACCAGGATGGTTCACCTGCAAAGGCATTGTCTTTTAATTCTGGTAAGCAGATTACTTGATGTCTTCAAAGCATTCTTGCCTAATTCCTAGCTGGAGACATTTTTTTTTTTTCTTGAGTTATTCTTGGAGGGAAGGTTTCTTTTTGTGCCAGGTCATGGGTATTTTGGTATTGATTTCCTTGCTTTCATGTGTTTGCTTGTTTAGTTCAGTGCATGTTGCTTCTGGATATTAATAAAACACTTCTGCTGAGTTGATCCACCACTTACCCCTAACTTCATTCAGAGAGCAGAGCCTACTCTGGAGGGTGAAGGAAGGTGGGGAGGTACTTATTTGTTCAAAAAAATAAGTACTTGAAGATGAAGACTGCTTAATGCAGAAAGTTCTCACCAGGCTTTCGAGTGGACTTTTAACAAAGACCACACAAGGAAAGATGGGGAAAATTCCACTAGGAACCAGTGAGTGGGTCCTGATGAAAATGTTTTCAGGATCACTTAGTAGGAAATTAAGCGTTTGCCCGAGATGAGTAGGCAAAGACTTACCTTTGGATTCAGATTCGTTTGAGCACAAAAGGAGCTGGAGGCCCAGGCGAGACAACTGTGTCAGAAGTAATTAAGCCCAGGATTTGTGGAGAGGCTTAGCTGCCACAGAGCCCAGCTGGGGAAGGCCAGACTCGCTCCCTAAGCCCTTGTCTGGCCAGTTGAACCAGAACACGAACTGAGGCCTTCAAATTTTGGAGTTCTTCTCTTCCCTGTTCAGATTTAAGAAGGGAAAGTCATTGTCTTTCAGTTTTGCTCATGTCAGCTGAGTGCTTTTCTCTTGAGCCCATTTCTTGGGAAATGCCAGGGTGGGGGAGGCTGATCACCTGTGAAGGAACATTCTCCCTTTTAACATGACAAATGTGCCTATAACATTGTCCTTATTAGTCAGAAAATAATTGTGCAGTGGCACAATGTGGGATACTTGAAAGATGCTTGCTGCACAAAGGTTCCAGTACTCACCTGCAGATTAAGAAATGGGTTTCTAAACCGTCTCATTTCTATTGCTAATGAAAAGCTTTGGAAGGCACCCGTGAATCAGAGCTCCAGCTGCTCTCGTAGGGGAAGTTAGGCCTTGAAAGGATACACGGATTAGCCCGTCAGAAAAGCAAACAGTAGCATCAGCACAAGTAGAAAATAGGGTTGTTAAGCTAACAGAGAAGTAGGCTAAAGCATTGCCATAATTGCGTGGTGGAAATTTGCTGGGAAGGAGAGACTGCTGGGATGAGAGAAGGAAAAGAAGGAGAAGGGAGGCAGGGCAGTGATCTACAAGTCAACAGAGAAGAGGTCTGTCCACTGAGAAGAGCCTACAGGAAGAAAGGCATTGCTTGCAACGAAACAATAAAGCAAGTGGAAAAAGACCTTGTAATTTGGTACCTAGTACATGTGAAATAGGAAGACC
Source organism: Catagonus wagneri (assembly GCA_004024745.2). NCBI lineage: Eukaryota > Metazoa > Chordata > Mammalia > Artiodactyla > Tayassuidae > Catagonus > Catagonus wagneri. The sequence goes on along the minus strand of PVHT021183634.1, from coordinate 25,607,623 downwards.
GGTGCTCAGACCCACATTCTTTGGCCAGTTGTTATTGTAAAAAGTGAGTTTAGCTTGGAAGACAGCTCGTGAAGTCACAGTTTATGTGTTTACACGTAAGGCATTGCTTATCAAGGGCAGATGGAAACTTGAAGGAACTGGTTGAGTAGGCCTAGGCGGAGATTTTCCTGGAAAATGAACCAAGTAGAGAATAGAGCACAGCAGAAAATAACTGCATTATTAATGGGCAGAACATGCGATAGTCCTCTCTAAGGTTATCCATAGAGCTCGTCTGCTTGTGCTTGGGGTGTTTGAAGAAGTGAGGAACAAAGATGTGCTTATTTCAGAGGTGAAAGGCGTGGACCATGGTATCTACCTGTTTCCAGTTTGGGATTAAGCCATTTGCTGCAGCCAGGCTTCACAGGCTGGTCTGGGCATCCAATCCTGGCATTTTAAAATCCTAATTAAGGCCACTGTGGTCCAGAATGTTTAGCCATTCTAATCCCTAATGACATCATCCCCTCTGTGTTGTGATCAGTTAGTCAGCAATTGAGCATCAGTCACTCAACCCAGATTGGACCTGATCGGGGGGTCCTGCATGTGGGATAAAATTTGAACACTGGGTTATAGACTGAAGCTGGTCCAAAAAAGTAGATACCAGCTAGAGATTAAAGATTAAAGATATAACGAGTACTTATCACACAGGAATTTTTCTCTCCAGTGGTTTCTTTTTTTGGTGGGCTTCTCTGAAGACTGTTAATTAGTATTTCATAATAACTGGAGAGAGGATCTGTATGGAAGAGACCATTTTCATTTGAATGTTCAGCTGTAAGAACTCCCCCTTTTCTGCTGTCAACTGAGTATTGTCCCTTCTGATGCTGGGTAAGAAAACCTTCCATAAGGAGATTAAATATGATTGCTTCATCAAAAAATTCTGCCAACTCCTCTAAAGAGTGGGAATACCACAGAAGCCTTTTAACAAAATGCTATTTCCTCTCTTGGAGTGACTCATAGGTAATATTAATACTAGGTAACATTTGTTGAGCATTTAATATGAACCAGGGACCGTTCACAGAAAAAAATTGAGGTTTGGGGAGGTAATATACCCAAGTTTATGGAGCTATGAAATGGGGCAGTCCAAGGAGTTCCCTGGTGGCTAGGTGGGTTAAGGATTCGGCATTGCCACTGCTGTGGCTTCAGGGTGTGGGTTCGTTCCCTGGCCTGGGAACTTCTGCATGCCGTGGACTTGGGCAGAAAACAAAAATAAAAAATAAAATAAATGGGAGAGCCAGTTTGCACACACAGGAGGACCACCCCCTGGCTCTCAGCTGCTGGGAACTGGCCTCCGTTATTACTTAGTATGCTAATAGCTTATGTTCCTGATGGTTTATCTCGTCCAGTTGCTTATGCCAGGAGTATATCCTGGTGTTCTGGAAGGAAATCTGAGCTTAATGGAGAATTAATTGTAATATATTAGTTGATATGAGAGATATAACTTATTGTGATAGCTTGACAGAGTGTGTTTAACCAGAGTGCCCTCTCTTTATTCTTCTGAGTTACAGAGGAGGTGGTGGAGGGAAAAAAAAAAGGCCCAAGAGACCATGCAGAGGGAAATTTAGAGAATAAATATTTAAAAATTGTATTGTATCGAGCTTAGTAGTGTAAAGTAGTCATACATGTGCATATTTAAAAGAGCTCCTACGTGTTAACAAGCAGAAAGATAGCGTTGTATGATTTCTTTTTAGGTAGAGAAAGCGTCTTTTTTACTTCTTAGGGCCCCTTTTATAAGTCTCAGCTCCCTGTATTGGCTCTGGTTACCACAAGCACGAGAAATGTTTTCAAAAGCCATACAGACATATTTGAAAACTGGTTCCACTGTCTAATGGTCATTTGTGGAAAATAGTGCAGATACTCTTCCCAGCCTGGGTGCAAGTGTCCCCCCGCGCCCTTAGTGATCATGGCGTGTTCTGTTTAGATCGTGGAGACTTGGTGGATGTTTTGGTCTTGTTTGCCTCTCCCTGAAACATTACAGTACAGTAAGGAAGCTGTTGTTCAGAAATGGCCACAGATGCCCTTAATAGAGTAACAAGCTGTACTAAGGGAAATGGAGCAGGTTCAAATATCTCTAAGATACCCAGGACAGTAGCTTTTCTATAAGACAGGCAGTTGGGCAGTAATTGCCAAATAGACGCTTTAACCTCCATGAAACCTAGAGGTGGTTTTCTAAAATCTTAACTTTCCTATGGTTCTGCTCCGGTCACCATCTGTCCCTAAGCAGACTCATACCCCAAACCTGGGTGGAAGGATAAGCCTGTGTCCATTTATAAAGTGTTTTATTTTTATTTATTTATTTTTTGGCCACACCTGTGGTATGTGGAAATTCCCTGGCCAGGGACTGAACTCGCACCACAGCAGTGACCCAAATGGCTGCAGTGACAATGCTGGATCCTTGTTAACTGGCTGTGCCATAGGAGAACTTCATTTTTTTTTTTTTTTAGGGCTGCGCCCATGTCATACAGAAGTTCCCAGGCTAGGGTTTGAATAAGAGTAGTAACCGCTGGCCTACGCCACAGCAAAGTGGGATGCAAGCCATGCCTGCAACCGATACCACAGCTCACTCATGGCAGTGCCGGATCCCCAACCCACTGAGCAAGGCCAGGGATCGAACCCACGTCCTCATGAATATGAGTCGGGTTTGTTACCACTGTGCCACCATGGGAACTCTGAGAACTTCATATTTAATTTTTATTTACTTACTTTTTTGGCTGTGCCATGGCATGTGGAAGTTCCCAGGCCAAGAACTGAAGCCACACCCCAGCAGTAACAAGAGCTGCAGCAGTGGCCGTACCTGATCCTTAACCTGCTGAGCCACCAGGGAACTCCCATAAAGTTTTTTTTGAGAAGGTCACCAGGTTACCCATTTTTACCTGTCCTCCAAGTCATTATTTACCAAACTTATAAAAACCATTGTTTTCTGAAATAGTCATTTTATGGGAAAAAGGCTCAGAAAACAAAACTACTTAGTTGAAGAGTAAAATTGAAATATACCAAAGCATGCAGTTCTGCAGGTGAAATTCCTTCCTTCCTTCCTTTCTTTTAGCTTTTTAGGGCCACACCCGTGGCATATGGAGTTTCCCAGGCTAGGGGTCAAATTGGAGATAAAGCTGTTGCCTACACCTCAGCCACCGCAACTCAGGATCTGAGCCACGTCTGCGACCTACACCACAGCTCACATCATCGCCAGATCCTTAACCCACTGAGTGAGGGCAGGGATCGAACCCTCAACCTCATGGTTCCTAGTTGGATTCATTTCCGTCGTGCCACGACAGGATCTCTTGGAATGTCTAATGTAAGAGCTGCAGGAACTCTCTTGCCATAGTGTCTAACCATCAAAGATGCTTCCTCAGACCAGGCTGTCTCAAAGACCAGTTCTTAACATGTTTCTTCAGTCTTTCTCCTCAGCTCATCCTCAGGAGCTGCAGAGAGCGAAGGTGATTTGGGTCATTGTCTCTTGGTGGGTGCGTGTAGTGACGTCCACTAGGGAACAGGACATTGAACTTGAGAATACACTCAGCACGGGAGCTGAGCAGGTGAGGGAGCCTAAGAGCATGTCCGAGGAGGCGAATGTATAAATTTTTTTGTATTTAGGCCTGGAGCAGGAATCCTCTGTCTTACCGAAAAGAAAAAGAAAATCACCTCTTCCAAGACAGATTGCATGTTTCTGTGAAAAAATCTACTGTATGGAATTCCCATTGTGGCTCAGCAGTAACCGAATCCAACTAGTATGCATGAGGACGTGGGTTCTATCCCTGGTCTTGTTCAGTGGGTTAAGGATCCGGCGTTGCCATGAATTATGGTGTAGGTCGCAGATGGGGCTTGGATCTGGTGTTGCTGTGGCTGTGGCCGTGGCTGCCAGCTGCAGCTCTGATTTGACCCCTAGCCTGAGGACTAACATGTGATGCAGGTGTAGCCCTTAAAAATGAAAAAAGCTTGTTTATAGATCACATAAAACAGCACGTGTTTAAGAAAGCTGACTTGAATCCTTCCACTTGTGTGGAATTTCTCATCATTCTTTCCCTGCTCATGGGAGCATGGCTTTGCCTCTCCTTAGCAGTTTTGGGGTGCTGAGCAGTGAAGTGGGATTGAAGAGCACATGTCAGCTGTCTCTGAAATTCATCTCAACCCCTAGGTTGACTCAGGTGTGTGAATCCCTCACCCAGTCTTTCTCTGACCAGTGGCTGTTGCTTGTTAATAATGAGTGAACATCACCCATAGGTCCTGAAATTAGCAAGTGTTAAATGTTATGTGATTATTAGGGGAAAAACAAGATAACCTAGTCAGTGGACTTAATTAGGTTGTGATTGCCCAGTTGCTGTTTCATGATAATTATATTCATAACCCCGTTTCTAGACGTCAACTACAATTATCAAAATTGACTCCAGCACAGGTAAGTGTTAGCGATCTTATTTGAAGCAGCTTCTGAAGGGTGAATTTCTGATGTTTCCAGTACATTCCTCCTGGTCCTTTATCCTTTCTTGCCACCTTCTCATCATCTTTTTCCCCGTTTTAATAGAAAGTTCAGGGGCAACATCATCTTGTTTCTGACCATGCACGTGCTATATAGCTTGTATTGGTGTCTAAAAAAAATATAAAGTCTTAAGTTTTTCAGGGTCAAATATGACTGAAAAACATTAATACATCAAATAGGAATCTTGAAGCCTAAACATTAAAATTTTTGGTTAGATTTTTTTTTTCTCAGCGCATGACACCTGTTCAGTAGATTTAATGGGATTGATTTGAATAGACCTTTTACTTTATAAGGCATGGTCTTAATTAAAATGAATAAGAGAGTGATCTGTGTTTAAGATACTGCCTTGTCAACATGCTCATCAAGGTCTGAGGGGTATAGAATGAGCTTTTAACTTTATGTGACTCCCCTCCGTGTCTTCCCAAATTCATGGCATTTGCCTCCAGTGTATTTTAGTAGAAAAAGAAAATGTCATTGCCGGGGACTTTCTTTACTGTTATCTTTTAAACAAAGTCAATGATTTCTAGGAAATATAAACAACAACCTGTATCAGAAGTGGGTATGTCAGTGTGACACTGTGAATCACTGGGCCAGATTGTCACTTGGCAGCCTTCCCTTTCTGACGTGCAGTTAGTTATATGGGAACGTAATGCAATTAAAATCTGCAAACCATGGCCGAACATCATTGCAGCTGAACTGTTGAGAACAACTAGGAACGAGGCTACCATGTCTACAGATGTATGTGTGTGTCTGTGTGTGTATGTATTTATGTATAAATATGTATAAGTATGTGAATATAAAATATATTGTGAATATAATTTGGGTAGATAGACTGATCAATAGATTGGTCGATTGACAGATAATATCTTCTTGCTGGGAGAAGGCTTATTTTTTTGCTGACGCATCAGGAGGTTTTGCAAACTTCTCAGAATTTCTGTGTGAACATGTAGTTCTCTGTGCTGGGGTCTTCCTGAAGAAAGTGGTGTGTAGTGGGTGGAGCATACTCTTTGGGTCTTGCACAAGCAAAAGATAAATTGCGCCTCTGTTCTTTCCTAGCTATGTGATCTTGAGTAAGTCACTGAACCTCTCTGTTCCCATGATTGCCTACCCAATAAAATAGGGATAATATTATGAGTCTGGAGAACTGACCTAAGGACTAAAACATATTCTGTCTATAAGGGCCCTCCTTCCTTGCGGATAGAGAAAATGACGTAGAGGTCTAGACCAGCTATGAACTGTTTTGTCCTCTGTCTTAGACTCAGTGTTAAGATTCATCTTTGTGCCATGTCTGTCTTCAGTGATGGGCCTTCCTTGTTGCTGGTGTCCATTCACTTTTCTGGGTTGTGAGCCTCTGGTCTGGCTGGCTGTGGTGCCGAAGCTCTCCGTACTTGGGATTTATAAACTACCTGAAGGTGATCCCAGGTCTCCTTGGAAAAGTGCACTGACCCTCCACTTTGCAGAGATAGTCCCTGGGGTGTTGTGGGAACAATTCTGAATCAAGGTGAACTTCAATGAGCTTTTTGGAAGAAAGGTGTTATTACCATGCCTCTTGTTTGGCATCATTCTGGCAAAAATGATGTGTCTAAGTGCACTGTATTCGCTCAGTGAAAATGCGGGCTATGCTGTCTTATATAACTGTTGGTTGCCTCTTTATGGCTTTGCTCGGATAGATAGCTCTGAGCCAGTTTGAGGGCTGTCCTCTGGCCTTGCCTTGAATTGCTTGGTCTTCTCTGTGCAAATGTTTATTTTAATAGTCCATGTCCACTTGGTCTTACTAATGTACTGTAATATCAGATGCTTAGAGATCTCAGGGGTAGGGAGGCTAATTTTAGGTGCCTTCAGGGTAGATGATATTTCAAAATGCGGAAGGGTGTTGGTAGGGCCTACCAGGACTTACCTAACCTTGTCTGCTCCACATCAGTAGAACCTTCATTGGTGGCAGCGATGAAAGACATGTCAGTGGTTCTTTGGTAACACAGTATAGTGATTTTTCACCTTTCAAAGCAGGTTACTCATGAAGGCTTATTTATTTTTACATTTTGAACGTTTCCAGAAAGGCAAGGGTGTGGGTGGAAAAAAAATTTTTTTGGCTGTGTCTGTGGCCTATAGAAGTTACCAGGCCAGGGATCAAACCTGAAGCACAGCAGCAGCCTAAGCTGCTGCAGTGACAGTGCCTGATCCTTAACCCCCTGCGCCACAAGAGAACTCCAGAAATTTTTTTTTTTAATTATTGAAAAAGAAACCTTCATGTTGCTGCTTTAAAACTGTGGCCAGAGATATTGGAGGAGGAGAGGAAAAAAGAGACCATATGTTTTATTTATTCACCAGTGTTCAGATCTCTAGGATGATCTCAAGTGAGAGATTTTTGGCCTCAGAGGGCAGACCCCAAAATGAAAGGAGTGGAAATGAAGCCTTGGCTATGGTGTGGTTAAAATAATGTGGAATGCCCTCAGTCAAGTAAGGAAGATCGGGAGAAACAGGAGGGACTGAAACTAGGATTTCCTAGGATGCCAGAAAAGCTCTTTCCATTTTCCCTAAGCCCTAGGGAAGGACAGATAGATTCGGAGGTGCCACTTTCCCACGCGTTCAGTTCTTTCCAAGCTGTAAGATCCTCACTTATCGGTGGCAGCCTAGTAGTAGGAAAGTGACTGGCTTCACTTGGGTCAAGTTCCTCATTTGCTCCTGGCCTCCAGTTTATCTTCAAAGTGGAATTCCCTCTTTGGCGAAGGCTTGGAGACATAATGTATGTAAAACACCCAACATCCTGCCAGGCACTCAGTGAACGGCCACCTCTGAAGTTCATTTGCAGTGATGGATTAGTGGCCATCCAGTGCCTGTGGTGCAGATGGCTTGCTCCTTGCCATTTTTTCTGCCGCCTGGCTTTGCCTTCCTAGTTTGTAGTTGTGGGATGATGATAGAGTTGGAAAGAATTGAGTGTCTTCACTCTCATAAAATGTATTTTATAGATGCTGTTATATTTAAGAAATATGCGCTCATTCATCTCTATTCATTCATCAGACATTTATTGAGGGCCCTTTGAGTACCTGGCACGTCTGTAGTGTGCCTAGGTGGTCGAGCCCATGGGAGGTGGGATCTCTCTACCAGTTGTGTTGCGTTCTTTGTCTTGGTAATTGGGAGTGATTATGATGGAGATGGCGGTCCTTAATGAACCGGAGGGTGGTGAACCCTGACTGGAGGCAGTGAGACCTGGATTCCTATTTAGATGCATGTATTCCTGCATTTTTGTGTGTATATGTTTACAATATAATTTGCGAACCGTGTAGTTAAGGCTACTGGGGTGCATAATCTGGCAGATCATTTAAATATTTACTCCGAAATATCTTGTTCTCTGTTGGTGTGAAGTAGAGTTTCCAGTTATTTTTAGGTCATTTTCATCTTAGCAACCCTGTTGGAGATGAACCAGACACAGCGCTGTAAACTGTCCCCACATTTTGATCGAATTTAATAAAGTTGAATGGTTTGGTCCCAAGAGGCCAACCAACCATCTGGTTAGCAGAAGGGTTAGGTCGAGTATTGCATGGCTGCTGAGAGGGCCACAGACCAGCCCCGATGCACTGGTAGTATGTCCAGTGGCTGCAAGCATTAAGCATGGAAATGGTGCTTTCAAGTCTGCAGAGCCAGCAGTTCTGTTACCACCGCTGTGACGCAGGAGATAATTCAGCTGGGCAAGCGGCAGCGTGGGGGTGGATCTACAGTACAGGATGTGTAATGTCAACATGAAGGATTGGAGCTGGCAGAAGGAAGGGAAGCACTCATTTCATGCCAGTGCAGGAAGCCTAGAGATGCATCCCGCCCCCACCCCAACCCTCCCCCCTTTGCATCTTGTCCTCTTCTGGAGCTTTCCCATGATGTGTTAAATGATTACCTTGTGCATGGTCCATGGCAAAACTTCAGCTGATTTTTCTGCCTCTTTTGGAACCTGTCGGCATAAACCGAGTGAACCACATTACGCACACATGTAGGGCGGGCAGAGGCAGGAGTTAGTGGCACCGCCTGGGAGGAGGAGCAAGAGTTTCCTTAGGCAGGAGCATCTTTGCGCTTGGAGATGGAATCCCATTGTACGTCCCTTTGTGCTCAGCTCTGAGACTGGCCATTCGTTCAAAGACTGCAATCATCTCGGTATATTGTGCTGCAGCTGTAGTCAGGAGAAGGCTGCAGAATGGTTCCAGTGATTCTGCAGAAGCTCGGCAATTACATAATTGCTATGTAACTGGAGAGAGCCATCAGGATTGTCTAGTTCTCCTGGAGAGAAAGCTTCTACAATTTGAGGGCTAGATTGTTTTCCCTTGTTAAACCTGAAGGCTAATGGGCAAGTACATCAAGCCTCTAGGTTGGAACGGGGGCCTTTCACGGGCCTGAGAGGGCACAAAATTCACAAGTACACTCGGCTGAACACTCAGTGGACTTCACAGCTGCGTTAAAGGGAGAGAGAGGGCGAGAGCAAGTCACTGACTCTTGGAAAAGTAGATTTTTATATCAGCCGACCACGATATTGGACTTGCTTCTGGTATTTGGGACTCTGTTCTGTATGCATTCAAAGCATGGAGGATTGCAGTCTCCTGCTCCTAGAATGGGACCAGGAGAGTTTCACCTGACCACCAGGAGCCCTCTCAGTTTTGTTGCCTCCTCAGAAGGATTTCACAGTGTCTCTGTTCCCCCCCCCCCCTTTTTTTTTTTGCTTTTTAGGGCCGCCCCTGCAACATAGGGAAGTTCCCAGGCTAGGGGTCGAATCAGAGCTTCAGCTGCCAGCCTACACCATAGCCACAGCTATGCAGGATCCGAGCCTCGTCTGCGACCTACACTTCAGCTCACAGCAACGCTGGATCCTTAACCCACTGAGCGAGGCCTGGGATCGAACCTGCGTCCTCATGAATACTAGTTGACTTCCGTTACCGCTGAGCCTCGATGGGAACTCCTCACAGCCTCTCTGAATGCTCTCAGATGCAGATGAGCGGAAGCAGGGCGAGGCCTACCTCTAGGCGTTCCTAAATGTGGCAGCTCCCTGGGTGTCAGACCCTGGTGCAGTGCCTGGGGAGCCTGGGGGCTGAAGCAGACTGGACAGTTTGTCTGGGAAGAGCTCACAGCGCAGGAATGAATCCCTTCTTTCAGCTACCTTACCACTTGTTTTCCCTGGTGGGGAAAATTTTGAGGTGGAGTTGGTTAGATGTAGGCGAGAGGTTTGCATTAAACCAGCCAGGACCTCGGGCCCCAAGTTTTGTCAGATACCGAAGCAGTCACCTAAAATGAGCCACACCTAACCGAAGTGAGAGTTTTATGTTTGTTTATGTTAAGTAGCTCTAAATCTCAGCAACCCTGCCTTTCTGGGCTCGGTCTTGTGGAGCTGGTAGAGTAGAAAGAGTGGTTGTCGGGGTAATTTTTATTAATGGCCTAAGTTGGGCCTTTCACAACTATGATATTCATCTATATGTTTCTCTTTAAATGTGTTTGTAGTCAGAACTTCAGTCTAAGGGAAAAATTCTACCTTGCGGCTCCTTTGTGAATTAAAAGGGAGCCCCCAGGAGTTCCCTGGTGGCCTAGTGGGTTGAGGATCTAGTGTTGTCACTGCTGTGGCTCTGTTTACTTGTGTGGTGTGGGTTCGATCCCTGGTCTGGGAACATCCACGTGCTGCAGGCACCCCCCCCCCCCAAAAAAAAGGGAGGATCTGACAGGCAGTATTAGCATTTGGACTACCAAAATGGATTAGGTCCACAGATTCCTAGATCTTTTACCTTTAGACCTCCGCTTTCCTGTGAACCCTAGGGTTTAATGCCGAGGTAGATGGATGCAAAGAGTTTCTTTAGGAAGCTTGATTACTATGAAAGAGGACTGGTGGGTTTTCAAGGAGCCAGCGTGCTTCAGCACCAAGCTTTTATTTTGGAGCAATCTGGAGGGGTATAGGATCACCCATGGTGACCCTTGCCTGCGTCATTCCAGGCAGGCCTTGGCAGGCTCCAGCAGATGAGTAAGGACGAGGGCAACTGGCAGGAGGACCCGCTGAGTTCATCTTGCTTCATATCTCAGGAACTGGCCTGACCTCTTTCCATCATCAGTGTTTGGGCACTCTGAGAAACACTGGACCACCTCTCAAGGGTCCTGGAGATTGTGCTGGAAGCAGCGTGCTCCCCTACTGGGAAGGAACACCTGCTTTATTGCAGAGACCGCACAGGAGGGAACCCTTTGCTGTCGGTGTTGGGAGGCGTGTGAAGACCTTGGCAGTGAGGGCCCTGGTATGTCATGGAAAGAACATAGACCTCAGAGCCAGTGCGTAGTCGTGTGACCTTGAGTGATTTAATCTCCGATCCTCAACTTCCTGATCTGGAAAGAAAAAAAAATTTCACTTCGTAAGCTTCGTGAGGGGAATCAATAAGATCACAAATGTGAATCTCTGGTGCAGAGCATAATCTATTGTGGGCACAGAAAAAATACTAATTCTCTTTTCTCCTGTCCTTAAGTTTTTATAAAATACTTACATTGGGCAGGGCACTGTTAAACACTGACTATCTGATTAGGGGTCAGAGTACACTTGGGTCCATGTGAAGTCCCTGTAAGGGGGCTCCTTGAAGCTCGTCCTGGTGGGATTGATAAACATCTAACTTCTTGGCTTTAGAGGCTGAGCAATGTCTTTTATTACACGGTGGCTTTTAAGAGCCACTGTGCTCCTGTATGAAACACGATTCCAAAATCTGGCGAAGGGGAAGAAAAGTACCTTAAACCTCTGTTTGCACTATCTTGAACATTCTGCAATAGATTATTTATTAAATTCCTTAGATGAGGTTCTGGTGTTTTTGTTTTGAATGTGGTTATACAACTAACTGCCTGAAGAGAGAAACCTGACATTTCCCAAGCAGAGCCCTGAAGAGACATAGTCGGGTATCCAGAATCCTGACGACTCTACAACATGGAGGACTCTTCCAAGCCTTTTTTCCTGTACCTCTAGCCCAGTGGGCCGTTCCTTAATGTTGGTGCTCAAGGAAGTCTTCTTGACTGTTTTCAGGGAGAAATACCTCACTTGGTTAAAGTTTAGCCCAGTTAACTTTGAAGGCCAAGCACTGGTTTCTCTCTTGGTCAGTTACTGAATGGAAGTGGACCAGAAGCAACAGAAAGGCAGGTGTGGGGTTTCCCTTGCTCATTTCTGTTGGTCAGAGCCTTGCTTAGTGACTGGATAGTGTACATAGTCAGTGTAGGTTGTGTTAGTTAACCAAGTCTAGCACTTTTTAAAAAGTCGTATTCCTCCTAAATATCTGTTCCCCAAACACAGCTACGTTTCTACAATCACTGTCTCTAAGTTTCTTTAAGCCATGATGGCTACTGCACACCTCCCTAGACATCCACCACTCAACTGTGGTAAGTAGAGATCGTCACAAGCATTTTAATTTAAAACCAAGAAGTAATATAAATGCTTAATCAAGGGAAGCTGCCTAACTCTATGTTAAATATGTTTGGGGGAGTTCCCATTGTGGCTCAGTGGTTTAAGAACCTAGTATCCACAGTGACCTCGATCAGTGGGAATGGCCTCAAGCTGTCAAGTAGGTCGTCTTGGGTCCTTGCGGCTTGGGTCCCGGGTTGCTGTGGCTATGGCGTGGCTGTCGGCTGCAGCTCCAGCTTGACCCCTAGCCTGGGAACTTCCCATATGCCATGGGTACAGCCCTAAAAAGAAAGAAAAAAAATGTAATATGTTTTGGAAGTAACAATGTCTAGAGTGCAATCTAGGTTAAAGAAGCCAAGGAGAGTATGATTGTTGGTAGTTTCTGAAGGATACTGATCTGAGCCCAACTGTTTGCTGGTAGGACCCTGAATGACTATTCAGACCATTGTAAAGTTAGATTTCATAGAACTGAGCCTAAACCATTGGAGAGGAAACATCCACTCTCAGGAATACTCAACTGGTGGTTCCAGAGGAAACTCCTTAGTTTTAAATGAAAAAAAAGAGACAGCTCTTTCCCCAAGACTTTATTTGGCTTAGCAAGTCTAAATGGATCCTGTCATGTATTTCATGGGGCAAACTGGTGGTGTGGAAGCTCAAGGAATATAGAGGGAAAAAAAGTTACAGGAAGAAAAAAATGAGTGTGTAACGTTTCTTATCAGTTTAACAAAATTGGAAGAATGAAGCAATGGAACCGGGACAATAGTCATGTACTTTGAAGGTTGACAAGCAGGTTCAGAAAACATGTTTCCTCACCTTTGACTTTGGTTCTTGAACATTTCAATGGAAAGATTTAGACCGTTGGAAGTCTAGTGTGTGCAGAAGCCTTCTAGGTATGAGGTGACCTTGCAGTGTTAAAGAAACCCATGGATCCTGTTAGTTCCAACCTCAGTGAAGGACATATTCTGAAGAGCTAGCTCATTAAGCAAGCTTTTGAAGGGTGTGCGCTGCAGAGCAGTTTCCTGTTATTTGGTTAATGGTTGACCTAGTTCTATTGCCATATGCTTCCTGGAACGCATTCTGATATAAAGTACGTGTTAAAGCAAGACTAGGATAATGGCAGGAAAGTCAGAGCATTTCTGAAGCAGAGACCCTGTTAATGTTGGCCAAGTTGAGGGTAGAAGGCTGTGTGGACAGAGAATGAAAAGACTTTTCTTTTCATGGTCCTGTTTACTAATCTGATTTTAATCCTCACTTCGTATCCCAGCCTCTTCTTGGGAGTTGCATTTTTTTCTCAAAGAACGTTGTATAGAAGCCCCGCATCTGCATTGTTAGTTTTTTTCTTGTGCATGCTAGGCTAGGTTTGCCGTCGAAGTGCCCTGAGTAAAGTTATTACTTCAAGGAAAGATGCGATTTGATGTGGCCGATGACACGTGATTTTATTTTTGTATTATTATTTGGGTCCTATTATTTTTGTGCTGCCAACAAGGGATTAGTGGATCTTTTTGTATGAAATTTGAATGGAATCCACAGTCTTAAGTCTGAGGCTCCTTTGACTTATTTATCCTTTTACCTGCAATCATCAGCAGCCTTGGCTTGTTCACTGAGATGGAAAAGGGAGCCCGCACAATCATGGGGGCTGCTTTGCACCAGACACATTCGTGTTTGCTTTAGCAGCTTCAGAATGTGAAGAATCTGTGGGTCTCGTGTGCTAATTGCTGGATATTTGAGTGGTAGTGGAAGAAGCTCTTCTTTTCATTGCTCAGAAAGAAAATGTTTGAAGAATCACAAGTGTAGGGAATCAGATAGGGTGGACAGTTCCTTAAAAAAAGTTTTTTTTTAAGCACCATAATTGTGCTATGGGGCAGTGCTTCCTAAACCAAGTTGATCTTCAGAATCATTGTGAGAACTGGAAACAAAAAGGAGGCTATTAAAAATAGATTTTTAACTTCTACCACAGGAGAGAGATTTAGTAGGTCTACCCTGGAATGTATGTTCATCGAGGCCAGATTTAGGAACTCCTGGCCTTGGAAATTCAGGATCATTAGGCCGGCAAGGGAGAAGGAAGCAGTCACTGGTACTTTCATGTCTCCCGTGCAGAAAGTAGGAAGAGGAAAGAGATGCTGTCAGAACTTGGTATTTGTAGCTGCTAATAATCTAAGCTGTGGAATAGACTTGCATTTTTTCTTCCCTAGGAACCCAGTCCCTCCAGGGCATCTTAAGGGATTTAGGGTTGGGAAATGTCATCTGAGTGGCAGGCTACTGACTATGCTCTGCCACCGTTACCATCCCCCACTGCCCCGCCCCCGTTACCATCCCCCACTGCCCCGCCCCCTCCCTCCCACTGTGAGGCCATGTTAGCAAAATATCTGGCATTCACCAGTCAAATTGGATGCAGTTTTTTTTTACTATGAGTATCTTTGGCAGACACAACGGGAGGTTATGTTATGTTGATTGCTATATACAAAGAGATTCCTCCTGATCCACCCAATTAGTGTCTGGGTTTTTTGTTTTTTTTTCTATTAACAATAAAGAGATGCAAAGACTTGCTCCATATGGCTGCCTGCCTGTCCTGGTTTGAAGCTGTTGCCTCTGATATTGGGCCACAGCTCACTGACCCATTTGTGAATCAGAACGACCTTGACTACAGGATCACCCTGATCTGGGTCTAATAATGTGCCTGATAAGTCATAGATCTTCCATGTGTGGTTAGTAGATGAACGAACGAATGAATGAATCAGCTAAGTAAACATTGCCCCCGAGAGATAAGGTGAAGCTTGGAGAGAAAAAGCTTCTGCTTCAAAGCGATGTGTGTGGTCAACATAACCTTTTCAGGATGTTTTCTGCATTAATCTCAACAGAAAGGAATATGACCCTGTTGCTTGCTGAGTAGCAGCAGTGAAATTATTTCTTTTCTTTCCGTGTTGTTTGTCCCCCAAACAACCATCACCACTACTGCCACAAAAAAACCCTCCACACATAAAAGAGTGGCTACAGAACAAATACTGTTAAGGATGTTTGATGTTCATTCTCCATTCTTCCTCCGAACTTTAAAGGTCTCACAGGGAGTGGGAAGAATGTTGTTTTAGAAGCAGCCGAGAAGAAACAATTGAGTTAGAGAGAAGAAAATCGAGGCAACTTCTCTTCTTGGCAGTCGTTTGTTAGTAACCAAAAACAGTGGTCATGGCCTCAGAACTCATGGTCATGTCCTTGGCATGCTTAGAAGCTCCAAGAATGGAAGATAGTCTCTTCAAAGTTATTTTGAGGAGTTGGACACTACCTACCAGGCTTCTAACGCTTACCCAAGTTAAGAGGTTGAAGTGCCTCCAAGGCTTTAAGTAGCAGCTGAACATGTGATCTTGTTAACCCTGAGATGTAGCTGAGCGGTGACTCAGATCACCGTGGCAAGCGGTCCCGTCGTGTTCCAGCTGCCCCAGCAGAAATCAGCATGAGGTCACTCTTTAGGCCTATGGTGCTGAGCTCATGCCACCATCCAGACGCTAGAACCAGGACAACTTGAATTGGCTTTCGTGCCGATGGGACGGATGTTGCAGACTGCTTGGTGCCCATCTGATTCCTAAGTGTCTGCAGTTCTTACCTCCATCCCCTACCCCCTCCCCTGACCTAAAGCACCTGAAGAGAAGGGGAAGGTGCCAGAGAAAGTCATGAGTTCTCATGCTGCTCTGCTCTTTGAGTGTCTCCTCATCTAGATAGATGGAGGCTGTTGTTCTCCCCCAGGAGAAGGTAAAGTATGTTCAAGGTCATCTAACAAAATGTGTGATGCCTGTTTGGAAGGAAAATAACAGACTTGAACCGTTTGGCTTTTACTAAATAATAATCAAGAGGTAGCTCCAAGCCAAGGAGCTGGTGTGTTGGCCATAGCAGGAGAGGGGTTAGCTCCGTCTTGACTTGTAGGACATCACTGATTTCGTACAAAAGGCAAAGTAGGGGTGGGGGTAGGGTGGCCCGAAGGTGGCTGAGGTTGTTACCTCGCTAGATGAACCCTTCAGACTTTCTCTGTCTCTTCATGATGCCAGTGTGCTTCTGTAAACCTGGAATTATTTTAAAGTTTGAAACGTCTTTCTGTTCAGCTGAGGGAATGCCTGCCTGTTTCGAAAGTTGATAATGACTCAAGGGTATCCAGCACTTAGGATTCAAGCCACTGCATGTTGGCAATGATACTGGATCTCAGTTTTATAAATAAAATGCCGGGGTGCCGCCTGTAGGCTCCAGACATAGTTTGTGAGCACATTCTAAATCTTGACCCATGCGTACACAGCAGGTGTCAACTCCAAAAAACAGAAGGAGATAGGGTCCAAGAGGGAAGGACTTCCTGTCATCCTCTGTGAATATCAAGTCACTGGTTAGACTCAGAGAAACGAAATCTCAGGCTAGAATAAGTCTTTGAAATCATCCTGCCCAAGCCCTTCGTTTTGCATCTCTGAAAAGGCTTCGGTGTTTTGTCCCAAGTCCACAATGTCCGAAGTTAGTTAAGGAAGCCTGTGCTTACTCCGCCACGACGGCGCTGGCAAATAGCTTCTAGTTCTTGTGCCAGTTTTGATTGATTGGTGGAGACTGCCCGGAGCCCTGCTTTGAGGGGTCTCTGCCTTGTCTAAGCTTGTTGGAAGAAGAAGTGGAGATCAGGCGGAGAAGGAAAAGGCTGTGGGAGGCGGGAAGTCCTAGGGCTGGCACTTCCCATAGCTGCTGTCCCTTACAATTATGTGTTTTAAGACCACAGACTTCCTCCCTCCCGAGCGCTTTCTCACTTGGTGTTCATGAAGACTTCCTGTTTCCAAATGCTGTAAACCAAAGGAGAGGCCAGTCACTTGGAAAGACACTTGCTCATGGAGAGGCCTAATCAAGAAACTTACCCAAGGTGACTAGGTTGTTAGGTAGCGCTTTGAAGCAATGATAGGGTTTTTTAAAAATTAAAAACAATTTTTTTCACTTTTATTGAAGTGGATGGAGTTAATTTTCAAGGATGTGATCATTTCTGCTGTACAACAAAGTGATCCGCCCAGACATATGTACACATATCCATTCTCTTTCAAATTCTTTTCCCGCATAGATTATCACAGAATATTAGGCAGAGTTCCCTGTGCTATACAGCAGGTCCCCGGTTGGCCAATCATTCCATATACCTCGGTGTGCATATGCCAGTCCCAAACTTCCAGTCCATTCCCCCCGCCCCCAACCCGACCCCTTTGGTAATCTTAAGTTGTTTAAAGTCTACGAGTCTCTTCCTGTTCTGCAAATAAGTTCATTTGTATCCTTGTTTTTGGATTCCACATCTAAGTGATATTATACCACGTTTGTCTTTCACTATCTAACTTCACTTAGTGTGATAGCTTCTGGGTCCATCCATGTGATAGGGCTTTCACTGTGGTTTTTATCAGCGAGAATGAAGAGCTCTCCTTCTGTTTTCATACAGTCTAACCCTGATAGTGGTGAGGGTCACTCGGCCGTCTTACCTGTTCTTAAGTGTTATCCACAGTTTGTGTTTCATTGCTGACCTGCTCAAAGGCACCTCTCAGAACATCTATATTAAATCCCTTCCCTCTGCAGATGGTTCAGAGAGGTTGTAAACTTGCTTAGGGTCATACAGCTAAATTGTAAAAGACAGCCAGTGGAGGTCCATTGAATCCTGACCGTCATTGCTCCAAGGTATTTGTTACATGTGATTTTTTAACTAAAAGGAAACTTGGAGGCCATTTATTTAATCTCATTTTATATATATATATATATACACATACACACACATTTTTTTGTTTGTTTTTAGGGCCACACCCGCAGCATGTGAAAGTTTCCAGGCTAGGGGTCGAATCGGAGCTACAGCTGCCAGCCTACACCACAGCCACAGCAACGTGGGATCTGAGCCACATCTGTGACCTACACCAGAACCCCCCCCACTGAACGAGGCCAGGGATGGAACCCGTGTCCTCTTGGATACTAGTCCTCTTGGATACTAGTCGGATTTGTTTCCGTTGTGCCACGACGGGAACTCCTTAATGCCATTTTATGGCCAGAGAAACTGAATCTGAGATCAAAGACTTGCCCAAGGTAACTAAGTTGTTAAGTAGCACAAAAACCCGCTAGGTCTTGAGGAACAAAGCCAAAACCACAGTGTGCTTTTTTTTTTTAAATTCTGTACCTTCTCTCTCTTCTTTATCTTAATGAGAAAAAAATGAACTGTTTATCACAGAATCCACAGGGGCCCCGCTTGCCTTGCTACGTATTAGATTCTATAGATGTTGTATAGTTAGAATGATGAAACTTTGATAAAGAGGACTGACTTGAAGGAGTTATCCTTACGCAGTTTACATAGTAAAATTAGGAGGAAAAACTTGGCAAGTAAATTTTCTTGTGATGTGACCCTCACAAGGTTTTCAATGTAATTTTAGAACCCTTTTCTCCTTCTAAAGAAAAACTGTCGTAAGGACCAGTGCTGGGTCTGCAATTACCTGGCAATTTAAAGAGTGCTGTGAATTTGTGCTTGTCAAGCCCAGCGCTAGGCAGGCAG
The DNA here is from genome assembly GCA_004024745.2 of Catagonus wagneri. Classification (NCBI taxonomy): domain Eukaryota; kingdom Metazoa; phylum Chordata; class Mammalia; order Artiodactyla; family Tayassuidae; genus Catagonus; species Catagonus wagneri. The sequence continues at coordinate 25,589,212 of PVHT021183634.1, read as the reverse complement.
GGAACGGTGTTCTGTAAATGCAAGTCTGTTGATCTGTAGGCTGGGGGGGCACCCACCACCAGAACTCTGCCATGGTTAGCCTATGAACAAGTGTGTGTGCCACTACTTTGCCAGAACAGGGTCAGTGTTTCGACGGGGAGCTCTGTTTCAAACGGGCAGAGCAATCTGTTAACGTGTAATTTGAGATGAATGCTGTTGCTAACAGCATAGGAAAGGCTCTGATTTCGCATGCAGGTTTATCCACTGGCCCCTCTTGGCTGGTCTGGGAGACAGAATTGAGGCCCTTCTATATTGTTTTGCATTTTCAGCCACTAATAGCTCCTCTTAAGCAATGCCATCTGTTTCCATTGGCTGCTCCACATCTATCCCACCACGTTAGCCAATAAGGAGGGAGAGTCATCTAGATTTCTAAGAGGTCTTTAAAAATTTTTTTGTTATAATTGATTTACTTAGATTTCTAAGAGGTCTTTAAAAATTTTTTTGTTATAATTGATTTACTTAGATTTCTAAGAGATCTTGATATTAGAAAGAGTGTTGAATTTCTGAGAGTTCCTGTTGTGGCTCAGTGGGTTAAGAACTCGGCTAGTATCCATGATGATGCTGGTTGGATCCGTGGCCTCACTCAGTGGGTTAAGAATTCGATGTTGCTGTGCACTGTGACATAAGTTGCAGATGCGGCTTGGATCTGGTGTTGCTGTGGCTATGGTATAGGCTGGCAGCTGCAGCTCCAATTCGACCCCTAGCCCAGGAACTTGCATATGCCATAAGTGTGGCCCTAAAAAAGAAAAGAAAAGTGTTGAATTTCTTAGCAAGTAGCCCACCTTAGTGCTTTTGCCTTCTGCTGGAACACTTCCCTTTTTCTTTTTCTTTTTAGTAGAAGGGTAGGTTTTTAATTTGAGATCATTTTTTCTCTTTTTCTTTTTAAATTATTTAGTGAATTTTGTTACATTTATAGGTGTACAAAAATCATCATAACCAAATTTTGTAGCATTTCCATCCCAAACCTTCAGTGCATCCCCCCACCCCCCAACTTGTCTCATTTGGAAACCATAAGTTTTTCAAAGTCTGTGAGTCAGTATCTGTTCTACAAAAAAATTCATTGTGTCCTTTAAAAAAAGATCTAAAAAGATTCCACATGTAAGTCGTAGCATTGGATGTTACTGTCTCATTGTCTGACTGACTTCACTTCGCATGATAATTTCTAGGTCCATCCATGTTGCTATAAATGTTGTTATTTCGTTCCTTTTAATGGCTGAGTAATATTCCATTGTGTATATGTACCACATCTTCTTTATCCACTCCTCTGTCAATGGGCATTTAGGTTGTTTCCATGACTTGGCTCTTGTATAGAGTGCTGCAATGAACATTGGAGTACGTGTGTCTTTTTGAGTCATGGTTTTCTCTGGATAGATGTCCAGGAGTGGGATTGCTGGATCAAATGGTAATTCTATTTTTAGTTTTCTTAGGAATCTCCATACTGTTTTCCACAGTGGTTGCACCAATTTGCATTCCCACCAACAGTGTAATAGGGTTCCTTTTTCGCCACACCCTCTCTAGCACTTATTTTTTGTAGACTTTTTGATGATGGCCATTCTGGCCAGTGTAAGGTGGTACCTCACAGTGGTTTTGATTTGCATTTCTCTAATAACGAGTGTTGTTGAACATCTTTTTCTGTGTTTCTTGGCCATCTGTATGTCTTCTTTGGAGAATTGTCTGTTTAGATCTTCTGCCCATTTTTTGATGGGGTTGTTTGTCTTTTTGGTATTAAGCTGTAGGACATGTTTGTACTTTTTGGAGATTAATCCCTTGTCAGTCGATTCATTTGCAAATATTTTCTTCTATTCTGTAGGTTGTCTTTTGGTTTTGTTTAGGGTTTCCTTTGCTGTGCAGAAACTTTTAAGTTTAATGACGTCCCATTTGTTTATTTTTCTTTTTATTGTTATTACTCTAACAGGTGGATCTGAAAAGATTTATGTCGGAGAGTGGCCTATGTTTTCCTCTAAGAGTTTTATAGTATCTGGTCTTATATCTAGATCTTTAATCCATTCTGAGTTTATTTTGTGTATGGTGTTAGGAAGTGTTCTAATTTCATTTTTTTACATGTGCCTGTCCAGTTTTCCCAGCATCACCTATTGAACAGGCTGTCTTTTCTCCATTGTACATTCTTACCTCCTTTGTCATAGATTAGTTGACTATAGGTGTGTGGGTTTAATTCTGGGCTTTCTATCCTGTGGAACACTTCCTTTTGAAGTACCGCCGTTCTTAGTATCATCAATAAAAAACGTTTCCTTTGGCGTTCCCTTGTGGTGCAGCAGGTTAGGAATCCAGCATTTTAACTGCAGCAGTTCAGGTCTCTGCTGTGCCGCAGGTTTGATTCCTGGCTTGGGAACTTCTGCATGCCTTGGATGCAGCCCAAAACAAGCAAACAAACAGACAAACAAACAAACAAAAAACCCAACATTTCCTTTGCTCCTTCTGGAACCTCCATCTAACCTCGATCCTTTGTTTTGGAAGATAACAGCATAATTTCTGCGTAAAACCAGGAATACACCACTCAATTTCTTTCCCTCCCAGTCAGTTGTTTCAGCAAAATGATTCCCTTTCACTTTAACAAAAAGATTCTCTTTTTAGCTTAAAATATTCCGGATGTGCTTTAACTTGCCTTGGGGTCATAGCACATGTCTTCCAGGACTGATGAGTCTTGTCAGTTGCCCCAGGGTAAGAACTTTAATAAGCAAATTGCACACACCTGGTTTTGCAAAATATTGGCCTAATGGGGCACCTAGGTGGAAGTTAGCACTTCCACTCCCTATGTACACACCCTTCCTCCAAACCCCTGTTAAAAGGGAGGCCCCAGAAATTGCTGCCTCTCCATTTATCTCATGAAACTTGCCTGTCTCTTTGCACCCCTGATGTGATTGTTAACAAGCTCAGGTTGTTGATGTCCCTGCTGCCGTCTTTTGGATTTGAAAGTCATACCAGTGATGGGATGTGGGACATGGATGGGGGAGTCTGGTTAAAAGAGAACAGTGCTGGCAAACTCTTTGTCAGACTGTGCAGCACCCCCTGCCTGGCTCTTTGATTTGTAGCTGCCGTGGGTGTTTGCACAGCCTTTCCCTTTCAGACTCTTCTTGGTTAGTTGAAGAGAGACAGCCTGTTTTTTTCTGATTTTGAAAGCTGGACACCAGACTTACTTGTCTTTCACTCTTATTCATTCAGACATTTATTGAGCGTTTGTGCTAAACATTGGAGATTTACAGAAAGACCAGATCCTGTCTTCTAGACGCTCCTAATCTTGTGTTCATATCTCCAGTGGTTGGCAGGTATGACGCATGGCCACCCCTCACATGCTGCACGGTCATGCATTTTCTTTGGCTTCTGTATTCTCTTCTACTTGCTGAAGATCAGCTTCCCCAGATAAAGCTATTGGCTGTGTTTCTTGTCATCCATTCTTTCAGACACCTTAGGGGACCCAGCCGTCACCAATATTCAGACCAGCATTTCCTTGAATGCTTTATGCTTTAACCTATTGACCATGTTCCTTCTCTGCCTACAGGATTCTTAGACTATACTTTGTATGCAGTGTTCAACACATATATGTGATATATATGTGTGTATATCCTGGATTGACATTCTGTTAAAAGTTGATGAAATCTGGTGATGGTATTTAGCTCTTTAGGCAGTAAAAACCATGTTTAAGATTTTCCTGGGAGCTCCCGTTGTGGCTCAGTGGTTAACGAATCCGACTAGGAACCATGAGGTTGCAGGTTCCAACCTGGCCTTGCTCAGTGGGTTAAGAATCCAGCGTTGCCGTGAGCTGTGGTGTAGGCTGAAGATGCAGCTCAGATTCCGCGTTGCTGTGGCTGTGGTGTAGGTTGGCGGCTACAGCTCCGATTAGACCCGTAGTCTGGGAACCTCCATATGCCGCGGGTATGGCCCTAGATAAGGCAAAAAGACAAAAAAAAAGGGATTTTCCTGGCTTTGACTAGATTATGTGTGGCCTTGCTCTTCACATCTGCTGTCAACCTATGTTCTGCCATCATTCACACGTATGTACCCCAGAAATTCCAATCATCAAACCAGCAACGCCTGAAGTACCTCTTCCAGGAAGACTCGGTCCTCTAGTCTCTTGGTTTGGAAGAGTCTCCCAAACATCTTTAGGAAAATTCTTTCATCTCCTTCTCTGTCGCCTTTCGGGTATATAAAAAGCTAGCATATTACACAGTACGTGAAACGGCTCACTCAAATATCCTACCTTTTGCAGTTCTTCTGTGTCCATGACCATGGGTATACATGGGTTTTATTAAGCAGTTAGGATCAGCGCCATTTGTGATGATAAAGAGTTGAGGCTTGCCCCGTTTCACGTGGACACGCCTCAGCTTACCTTCATCGTGTGAGTAAATGTCTCAGGTTAGCCCAGTGGGTCCAGGTGAGAGGGCACGTGCTTAGCTATGGAATTCCAGAGGTCACTCCCTGCCTTTGTCCCCTCCACCAAAGCTCATGTCACTTGCATCATGCTTTGACTTGAAACAATATTGCATCGGAGGGAGTGCATAATGGGCTGTGTTGTCCAATTATCATGAGATTACCAAATACTTTTGCCTGGAAACTTGCCAGCAAGAGTGAACAAAGAGACGCCCCAAGCCACATTCTCAGCTTTATTCCTCAAGACTAAATGGCATTCCCAGTATCCTACGTACCTTTCTGATTGAAGTAAATGGATAAGTCAGGCTTTTACTTATTTTTTTTTTATTTTTAGACGAAGAATGTAGCTAGGACTGGACATCAAGTTTTTTTTTTAAGCTAATTTGATGAGAATGAGTAAAAAACCAAAAGGTGGAACAGAGAATACACCAGCTGGAAATGGAGATGATGGGTTTCTAGGAAATGGGAGATTGAGATATTTACAGTAATGAAGAAAAGTTCTTCCTGGAATAAAAGTATTGAAGAAGTAACAAAAAGAAGCCAGAAAAAAAAAAAGGCATTTTTCCTAGTACACAAAGTCTGAAGCCCATGCTCTTTGTTACTGGAAATTCTGACATTTCTTGAGTTCTCCCAACTTTCTTGATTTTTAAAATCTTAGCATTTAATTCCCCAATCATCTTTATTCATCTCTGTGTTTTCCTTCTCCCTATCTGTGTCCTCGGAAAGTTGAAAAACAAGTGATTTTTTTTTTTCCTCATCTCTCTTGGCGGAGTCACACAATGGGCTGCCTTTCCCCTTCTCTGTGCAAAGAATGGAAACAGAGCAAGCAGCCAGCGGACCTCCATACGGGTTGACATTCCGTGCTTCTGCTTTTGAAGTTAAGATGGTCACGAGAGAGAAAAATATTTTCGGTTCCAGGCCTAAGAAAAGGACATTCCTTTCCGTCTTGGCACTCTTGTTTTCATGGTGTTGATTTCTCTCAGAATCATCTTCAGTCTCATTAATACATCACATCTGAAAATGAAATCCCTTGTGTACGTTCTTTTCCTCGCCACACCCTTGCTTATAGGGAAGGTGACGTTTTCATACACAAAGCTGAAGTGACTTAGGATATATTTTCCTGGGCTTTTTTTTTTTTTTTTTGCCCTGGATAGGTTCCCATGGTTGATCAAGCACATTCAGGAGAGTTTTCCAGAGCCCTGAGAGACTCATCCATGCATTCTGTTTTGTTAAACAAGGAAAAAAAAATGGAGATTTAAAAAAAAAAAGTTTCGTTTTCACCTTGCTGTAGAGAAGGAAATCTCAGAGGCATCATTTTCCTTTCAGGAAGATTGGGGTTTGTAGGTTAAATTCCACATTATACAAATTCCCTGATGACGAGGAAGCTATGCGATCAACAATCTTTCTTCAAAATGCGTTTCTCTGTTGAGAGAGGAGGGGATTCCATTTGAGGCTGTTGATTAAGACATGAAGATGAGGTCTGAAATTGGTGGTGGCCCAAGGTCATTGGTAGAACGAATGGACCGTTGGAAAATTATTAGCAGCTGGTTTAATAGAGTTGTAATAAGTACAGCTGTGTGAGAAAATCTACACACAAGGTATTTGGAATGTCCCCTTGGAGGTCCTTTCCTGTTCTAGAAGGATCCTGGCATCCATTTAACAAACGTGTAACTTGGACAAAAGATTTGTTAGCTTGATACGTGAGTGTGTCATACAGGCTTTGTTTGCTTTAGGTTTTAGACCATCTTTGCATTTTTTTTATTGAAAAAAAAATTCTGGCATTATTAAACTTCTCACCCGACTTCACATCCCCACATCCCACCCCCCTAAAAGACTCAGAGTGTTTGAGAATTTTAATGGCTTGTCAAAGGGGTTCTCTTTCTTTTCACCTAACATTTTTTTTCTCAAAAATTTTAATCATATCAAAGGATTTATGGGGTTTAATTTGCCAGACTTTTGAGGCAGTGAAGAAGAAGACAGCCGATGAAGTGCTGTACTTTCTAAAACACCCCTTTTCTTAAAGTACAGTGTTGGCTTCTGGTTTTATACAACTTAATAGAGGACTAATTTGCCTAGATTTGGCTTTCATATCTGGTGGCAGGTGTGCAGGCATGAACACACACACACACACACACATACCACACACACTCATACACACACGTATGTGTATGTATGTATGTATGTGTGAGTGTATGTATTATGTATACATAAAAATTTGGTCTGCAAAGGCAATACGCCTGTTTCCTCCATGTGTCATCTGTGCTTCGCTCACCCAGGGACTTGACATGGAAGAGAAATGCAGAGAGCATTCCACCCGTTCATGAATTCCACAGCCATGAGTCACCCTTGGCCCCAGGCTTCTCGCCTCTTTGCCTCATCCTATTCCTTCTCTCAAAGTCAAAGGTCTGGACCTCCTGTTCCTAACTCTGGAACTGGGGGAAAAGGTGGGAGATGACACAACTAACCTAAAGTGAGAATCCTCCTCCTTTTTGCAGAGCAGACTTCCAAAATACCCTACCAAGGCACAAAAGCGTGCAAGTCAGGTTGAGATAAATCCCTGCCTTTCACTGATTTGCAAAACTCTATTAGACTAAGGGCTTTCAGTATATATTATGTAAATTTGTTCTCCACCACAACTCCATGGAGCAGATGTGCTCTCTGTGACCCACGGAGGTCAGGTGACTTCCCCAAAGTCCTAGCTGGTTGAAAGCCAGGACAAAGTCCCAAACCTTGTCTTCTGACCAGCCCTTTCCAGGACACCATGGATGACTCACCCATGAATGACAAATGCTTTGCAGGCTTTTAAAGGAAGTTGAGGATATTCAGGCGACGTCCTCTAACCTTGTGAGGATGTATCACTGTGGAAGGAAACCACCATGTTCTTCATGGAATAATCCCTCTCAGAGCCAGTGGCCCAGATGGCTTGCTATGGCTTATGGAGAATGGATTTTAGTGATGATTAAAGACGTAGTTAAGATTTGGTAAGATAACAGATGTCTCCTAAAATAGTCAACAGTCCTATCATATTAGTTTCCCTTTGCGTTTATTTCACTTAGAAGAGATGGACTCCAACTTAGCCTCCAACTAATGTGTACTGATGGAGAAGGAGAAGAGGAAATATAAACGGTACTCAAGGGAGAGCAGGCACTGTATTTTCTAAGGGCCAGATGACCTCTTCTCCTGTCTAATCTTCACCATTATTGTTCCGTGGATCCAATTTCACTGTCACTCCTATTTAGCAGATGAGACAACCCGAGGCTCAGACAGGTTAAGTAACTGGCATGTGGTCACATCCGTGTTAGGTGTCCATGCAGGGATGTGAACACCCATCAGTGAGCTGGCTCTTTCCATTGTGCAGTGCTGCCTGCAGACCTCTCTGAGATGGTCCAGAAACATGGTACTGGCATTTCTGGAGGATAGGGAAGTCCATGAAAACAATAGCTAAGAATTATTGGCCACAGAATACATGCCCAAATGATCTTTGTATATTATCTCATTTAATCCTTACTGTAATCCTATAAAAGAGTACTACCAGTTTGTTTTTTTAACCACTTTTTACAGGTGAGGCAATGGAGACGTAGAGAGGTTATACAGTTTGCCAAGATCAGACAGTAAGTGGATACCAACTCAGGCAAGTGGGCTCTGAGCCCATGCTTTTAACTACAGTGTTTGGTGCTGCTACGTAGGCTAAGTGCCAGGTTCAAAATAGCCCTTGTTGGCCAAAGGTGGATCTGCTGGATCTGCTCTGGGGTTGGTGCATGAGAAAGCCGGCTTGACAATGTAGGGAGAGAGATTTTGCTTTAAGGAAGACCTTTGTATCTCAATTATTATAGAAGACATCAAGATATTATTTCAGTAATCCATAAAACTTAATGCGATGGACTCTCCTTGAATGGCAGAGATCCCTAACTGGTTAGTCTTAAGGAAAATGTAAATGGTGCAGGGCTGTAAGCCAGGGAACTGATGTGATTAGATGAGCATTTAAAACTCTCCCACTCCAGATGTTCAGCTGCAGTAGGACACCACCTCAAGGTGAGTTCCAGTGAAAACTCCGTTGAATAAGTACTTTGTTCAGAGGGATCCTTGAAGGTTGTCTTAAGTTTACATTGTCCAGTACAGCAGCCCTGAGCCATTTTGAGCATTTGAAATGTGCCAGGTCCGAATGAAGATGCTGCTGTAAGGCTAAAATAGACTGAAGTTTCAGGCTTATAGAGGGAACGTGTAAACTATCTCACGAATATGTCTTTGTATTTGGTATCTGTTGAAATAATACTTTGGGATATATTAGACTAAATAAGCTAAATAAACATGAAAATTAATTATACCCATTTCTGGCTGCTAGAAAATTAAAAATTACTGCCTACCTGACTTGCATTAGATTTCTTTCTGACAGTGCTGGGCTCGGTAATTTCTCTGCTATCTCGTTAAATAGAAAATACGATGGACTATCTCTGAGTACCATCCCATTAAGGTACTCCAGTCCAAAGACTGTTGCGTCTTAAAGTTCATGGCTGACATTCTACACCTTCATTGGCAAATTCTTTTTTTAAGATATAGTTAAAAGTGTACTTTTTTTAGTCTGTCACTGAAGAACTAACTGTTCTTCAGAGATGTTTAAAGAAAAAAAATGAGTTTGGATCACATCTCATTAGTTGCTCTAGATGGGTCAGAAGGTGGTGACCTGGTAATGTGACAGAGTCACAAAGTGTCAACTTTTTGTCATTTCTCCTTTCTAACTGCTGTGTAGGTTTGACCACCTTCTCACCTCCAGGACATCTTCCTGGCCCAGACCTACTTTGTCTCATCCCTGGACCATCTCAGCAGCTGCCTGAGCAGCTTGTATCTCACCACCCTCCCTTCCTCCCCCAGAAGTCCTTCCTAGTGCTGCCGAAATAATCTTGAGAGGACACAGCTTGCATTAGGTCACATTCCCCTGTTTAAGGATGATAAGAGTTCCCTGTTGCTCTTGCAGTGAAGGGAGGGAGGGACCTGACATTTGAGACTCCATAGATGTTATCTTATTTCATTCCTAAGAGATGGGGATGTTTTTAGTCCCATTATACAGGTGAGGAAACAGTTCTCTCTTTTGCCTGAGGTCAGGTGGTAGGTGATCAAGCTCGATCCTAACTGCTAGGGTGAGATCCTATTATCTTTCTTTGCTCAAACCTAAGCTTATTCTGCCGACCCAGCTGGCTGCCCAGCTTTCAAGAACTTTCATTATCAAACCCAAGGACCCATCATGTCCTTTCCTTTCCCAGCTGTTCTCATCAGCTTTGTACTTGGAAACTGTACTGTAACAATCCATGAGTCATTACAAAGTGTTTAGTGTTTAGTGTTCTTCATTCTCTAATTTTTTTTTTCTATTAGTCTTGTCCCAACTCTATTTTAATTTCCATGAGAAAGAGCATTCCTGATAGTTCCATGTTTATTTTTTTCTTTTTGGCCAGGTCTTGAACCACATCAGCTACCAAGTAGGGACTCAAGTGTTCAGTAAATGCATAGTGTTGGTGCATGGTAGATGATCAATAAGTACGTATTTGGAACTTGGTTGAAAACACTTTTTCTTTTAAATGAGGGCAGAGAGCTCCAAGTCAACGACTCCCTATTCATCCATCTCAATGTGTGATGTAATGGCCTTGGCAGTGACAGGATACTTCTAAGCCAGACTTTACCTCATTGAGTCTCAGATTTCCCACCTTATCTCAGATTGGGATGAGGTGGTCATAAGTGCTGTGCCATAAATCTCCAGGGGGTAGTGGATTATGTTGCTTCTAATATTTCCTGGAGGGACATTTAAGATGTATATGTTTTGAGGTATATGCTAAAGCGTGCAGTCCTTGGAGGATGGTCTTTGTCCTCCTTGGGCTTCCTGGAACAAAGCTAAACGTTAGGTGGAATGGTCAGTCCATGGGTCAACTGATTGATTCAAGTTTGCATTCAAATATGGGTTCCAGCTGAAGCTTGCTTTCAAATATCGTATGGGACGCACCTGCTCCTGTCTGAAGTTCATGGCGAGAGCTAGCAAAGCATTGACATTTGGTCCATTTGCTAATAGGCGGTTAGTGTTCTGTGGTCAGTCTTGGCTGGGCCGCTTTTGTTAACATGCCCACATTATTATGTGGACACATATTAAGTCTTTAAACATTGAAGTGATCTCACACCCACACGTTCCCTAAAATGTGGGCTGACTTGTTGGACCTGCGTTTTTTTGTTTTTTTTTTTTAGGGGAAACTGTTTAACTTGTTTACTTATTTCTCCAAAAACACTCAAATGTTTAAAAATAATTTCCAGCTCTTCAAACCAACATGCTAATAAAAAATATACAAACATTATGGGAGTTGGAATTGAGGGAAAGTGAAAGTCCTTTTTAAACCCTACCCTCAGAGCAAACTTTCCCGTGAAGGGTTTGAGGAATATATCTTCTGATTGTTTTCCTATATTTTATTATTACCATTATTATTTAAGTAGCAACGGACTATACATTCTTTTATGAAGCCTCCTTTTTTTTTTTCCACTCATCTATACCTTCCCTCAAAAATTCCCGGAGGAGAAGCACAGGTTTTGTAATGCAGCCGAAGGAGCTGGATACCTGGGGTTCTCAGCTGTAGAGACTAGAGAGCTTGGCCTATGCTGTGCCGAACTTGGCCATCAGCGACTTCATTTCTCTTTAATATGTGGGTCTTCGAAGACTTACTTTTTTTTGAGCAATCCCATGGAAATCAGCTGTTTGGAGACCCAGTTCGTTCTTTTCAATCCTGACATTTCTCCTCCCCACAGTACCCCAGCCTTCTGAAAGATAGCAGTGCTTTATGAGTGAAAATGGTACTTTGTAAGGACACTCTCCTTTGTCTGAAATTTCATTGCCAGTGGCAGGGACAGTATAAGGAGCATAGTAATGTGCACAAGGAGATGAGAAAAGGAGGTCGAAGGTAGAAACATATCATTCAGTTCTGAAATTCCAAATCAGCCAGGATGTCTCAAGACAAGGACGGCATTGAGATGCGGAAGGAGATGACTTATGCTTGAGAATACAGGGGGAAATAGGCCAGCTGAAAGGTCCTGCTGATCTACTTAGGAGAGCCTCCAGCTTAACTCATGGCCAGGTGGGACTGAGGCTGAAGCCTTTCCATAATTCTTATCTTCGGTTTCCCCACCAAAATCTGCCCCACCATCCCCAACACACACACACACACACACACACACACACACACACACTCAGCCCATCAGTTCTGCCTGATTCCTTATTTCCCAGCTACTGAGACACACTTCCCCCCACTTGAGTAGGGACTCAAGTGCTCAGTAAATGTGTGGTGTTGGCGCATGGTAGCTGATGTACAAATGTAGTTTGTACATTTCTCATAACGGATGCGTGTTACTGTCAAAGTTTATACTTAGTATGCATGGAGGGTTTTTTTTTTTTTTTACACCGTGAAAAATTGTGTTAAAGTATGTCTTCTAATACATTTGTTTTTGACAGAGGAAGGAGAGTGTGTAGGCTCCAGACACTGGCCTGGGCTGAGGTTGAACCAAACTCAGTGCCTCCTGTCAAGGAACTTGTTCTGCAGGGTGGGGAGACAAACAGTTAGGGAAAGAGTGCTGTGTGAAAAATGCCTGCAAGACTCAGGAACACCTAGGGGGTTTCAACCCAGCCCTGGAGGGCCAGGCAGGCTTTTCTGGAGAAAGTGGTTCTTAACTAGGGTTGATTTTTATTGTTGTTGTTGTTCCCCCAGTGTCTACAGTGAGAACAGTGGAAACACTTTGGTTGTCACCACTGGCTAGGTAATGGGGTGAGGGAGGGAGATGCTACTGGAAACCACTGGGTACAGGCCTGCGGTGCTGCCAAGTTTCCTACAGTGCCCAGGACAGCCCTCCCACCACAAAAGTTATCTGGCCCTAGACATCCGTGGTGCTGAGGTTGAGAAATGTTGACTTAAGTGAGACTGAATGTTGAATGCAGATTGGTGGTTCTGGGGGAGGGGGTCATAGATATCCAGGGAAGAGAGTTATTTAAAGAGGAAATGGGAGTTCCTGTTGTGGCCTGGAAAGCTAAGAAACCTGACTAGTATCTATGAGGACGTGGGTTCAATCCCTGGCCTCGCTTAGTGGGTTAAGGATCTGGTGTTGCCGTGAGCTGTGGGGTAGGTCGCAGACATGGCTCGGATCTGGCGTGGCTGTGATGTAGGCCGGCAGCTGCAGCTCTGATTCAACCCCTAGCCTGGGAACATCATTATGCTGCAGGTGTGGCCCTAAAAAAACACACCAGACAAACAAAAACAAAAAAAGAGGAAATGGGCTACAGTGGAAAATGATGCAGAAGTGATGTTTGGGTTAACTAAGAAGTCAAAAGTATTCTTTCATTGGCTCTAAGAAGGTTGTTCTTGACCATGGTCTGTTGTAGCAGACGCGTCGTTACAAATGCCAGGTGTAGATGACAAAGAAGTGAGGAACTCGAGAGCAGCTTGTCTGTGAAAAAGGGGGATTAATGGTAATTGTGACAATTAGAGTTGTCTTCCTATACACCTGATACTATGCTGAATGCTTTATTTTTTAGATGAGTCCACACAACAACCCTGTGGAATGTGGACTTCTTTATATGGGTGAGGAAATAGAGGCTTGGAGAATTTAAATATTCGTCAAGAGTTCATACAGCTGATAAGGCACAGAGCTGGGATTCAACCCTAGGTGGCTTTATTGGTACCTAGATTGTGTTCCCAGGGGAGAAGACATGGGAGAGGAAGAGAAGGACATGGAGAGAGAGAGAGAGAGAGAAAGAGAGTGTGTGTGTGAATGTGTGCGCGCGCATGTGTGTCTCAGGGTGGGGGTTCCTCCCAGATGGGAGAGTTTAAAAGGGGAATGGCTTAGCTAGGAATCAGAGAGAAATTGAAAATGCAGAGCAGGTGGGCTACCAGAGGAGTCTGGAGAGGATTGGTCAGGAGTCCAAGATAAAAGGCAGTGGAGCATGTCTTGACTGTTGTGAGAGAAGAGCGACGGGATGGGTGCCCATGGGGAAGAGGAAGGGAAAGGCAGACGGAAGATGGAAACTTCTTCCTCTCCTCAGTGAGACACACTGAAGCATGGAAGACGACAGGTAAGCATCAGACTTTGGGTAGATTGGAGACCTGGAATTTGCAGGATTACCAGTCTAAGAGAAGAGAGATAACACGGATTGAGACAGATCCAAGGTTGAGTTTTTTTCCAGACGGCTATGAGGCTGGATTTGTTTTTCTTTTAATTTATTTTTTGGAAGTGGAGTTGATTTACAGTATTGTGTTAATTTCTGCTGTACAGCAAAGTCATTCGGTTATACATAAATATACCTTGGCGTCAGGCTTCCTCGTTTGATTTCAGGAGGTCATTTGCACAACTTTTCTTCCGCTTGCTTAAATTCCTTTAAGGAGGAGATAGTATAGCTTTTCTTTTCACAGAACTAAAAAAAAACTTTTCAATAAATGGGTGGAATAACTTGTTGTTTGAGAATTGATTATATGCAGATGTAAATCAATTAAAAATTATCTTCATGACCTTAAGGCTGGAGTTCATAAAATCACTGGATAGGGATCATCTGATTTGATTTAAGGAGGCATTAAAGGGTCTTAAATTGGTAGAAAATTGAATGCCAGGGTTGGCAGATGAGTGAAAATACTTAGTAAATGGAGGTACAGACTATTGGTAACTAACGCTATCTTGCCAGGTCACTCTAGTGCTTTACATATGATGGTGGTTTTATTTTCATTAAAAAAATTTTTTTATTAGAGTTGATTTACAGTGTTGTGCCAATTTCTGCTTATAGCAAAGTGACCCTGCCATATATATATATATATATATATATATATATATATATATATAAAATATCTACACATTCTTTTTCTCATATCATCCCCCATCATGTTCTGTGTTGTTTTAGACCTTGAAGTAATTTAGGTCTTGTTCACAAGGGACCACACCCAGGTGAATTACCTTGTAAATTTTAGAGACTTGATCTCTTTTCCAATTGTTTTTTCTTTTCTCTTGAGGGCCTCGCCATGGCATATGGAGGTTCCCTAGGCTAGGGGTCGAATTGGAGCTGTACCTACTGGCCCACACCACAGGCACAGCAATGCAGGATCCAAGCTGTGTCTGTGACCTCCACAGCTCACTGCAAGATCCTTAACCCACAGAGCAAGGCCAGGAATCGAACCTGCGTCCTCATGGATGCTAGTTAGCTTCATTTCCACTGAGCCACGACAGGAACTCTCCAATTGTTATTTCTTACTATATTTTCTTGTACAAATGCATTGGCCAGGATTTCCCCAATGCCAAGTAATACTGATGATCCTCGTCTGGCTTTTGAGTTGAATTTTTGTAATGTGTTCTCATCAAACATACTGCTGAGTTTTTATATATATCATTGAAACATTTTTATTAGAAATGGATCTGGAATTTCACCAAATGCAGTTCCAGCCTCTCTGTATTGATCAAATTATTTTTTTCTCCTTTGACTTCCTAATACAGTAGAATGTAGATTTTCTTGTATGTAAATACTGCCTTCCTGCAGTGAACCCACTTAATCATGGAGTGATATTCCTTTAAGGTGCACTGGGATTTTGTGATGAATTTTTGCCTCAGTATTTGTTAGTGTGTTGGCATTGGACCGCTTTTATTATTATTTATTGTTCTGGGGTAAGCTTTGCTATGTTACACTACAATGTATTTAGAAAAATATTGGTGAAACTCTTATACTTTAGATTTTGCACCAATTTAAGAAGCTTCTGATATACTGAATTTTTGAAGGTCCTTCTCTAATTGGATTAGTTCTTTTCTCAGATTAATTTTGTTAATATATGTATTTCTAGACAGTCATCTATGACATTTAGGTTTACATGAGTTTAGGTTTCAATGAGTTGTACATAGTAATTTTTAAACTATATTTTCTTTTACGTTTGTGGGTGTTTCTGCTTTATTCTTGATTTTTTATGTTATGTTTTGCCTTCCCATCCTCTTTTTTCTTATTAGACTGGATAGTGATTTTTATTTAATTTTACATAGAATTATATTTTAAAAAAGTGGTTACTTGGTGAGATTTATTGTTTTTTTGTTTTTTAGTTTTTTGATTCCTGATTTTCAATCTTTAACTGGATCCTTTCTTCCACTTTTCTTCCTTTTTCTTCTTGAGTTAGATGTTTAATATATTTTGTATTATTTCTTGACTTATAATTTTCATAGAGCTATGAAATTTCTTCCCAAGTATATAGCTTTTACCAAATTCCACATTTTATATATGTAACATCTAAAAAGTCACCTACTGTAGTTGAGTTTTTGTTTTTGGTTATCCTAGAACTTGTTTAGAAGAATGATAAAAAAAACTTCCCAAGTGTTGGGAATTTTTGTTTCTTTTTTCCCTCATAGTTTTGTTGCAGTGTAGGTAGAGACAATAGGCCATTTTTTTGTATTGTAATTTATTGTCTCTTAATTCTAGCGTTGTAGATTCTTGTAAGCCTCCATTTTTTTTCCTTCTCTATTTAGTGCTGTGTGGGGACATAAATATTCATAATCAATCTTCATTGTGGACTGTGCTTTTTTATATTATTAAGTATTTATCTTTAAACTTTAAAAATTATAATTGTATTTTCCTTTACATTTGTGGATATTTTCTGTTTCTGCTTTTAGAAAAACTTATGGATAACCTTATGATATTTTTTTTATCTTGAATTTAACCGTGAATAATATTTCTTAAGATCTCTTCTTTTGTTGATACACCTTTACCATATTATTACTTTCAAGTTTTTGTGTCATTTTGCTGTATGTGTATCTTTATTTATGTATGTCCTTCTATGAGAGCTGAGAATATTCTCCCACTTATATTTATCCTCTAATGCCTCTTCGCCCATCACCTTTCTTTTTGTTATTGTGCTTGAGGATTTTTCCCAATTCTATATGATTTTATTGTTATTATTATATGGAATAATCTATTATTACAATTATCCCCTTTAAGGGATTGGTGTTTATTTTTTAAATTTTTTATAAAAGTATAGTTGATTTACAGTGTTATGTCAGTTTCTACTGTACAGCAGAATGACCCAGGCACACATACATATACATTCTTTTTCTCATACTATCTTTATCGCAAGAGATTGGATATATTTCCCTGTGCTATACAGTAGGACCTCATTGCAAGGGACCGTAATTTTGTTTTGCAATTATTATAAATTGATCAATTGTCTATCTAAATGAAATGGATTTAGTGTTCACGTTCCCAGTTTACCTCCAAATTCTCCATTCTCATGATTTTGAACTTTCTCTTAGCTGGATATATTACGTCACTGAATGGATTCTGAAGAAGAGTCAGTAAGTGCAGCATTCCCTGACTGTGCTGCCTGGAAAGTGTATTTTTATTACCTTTATACATGGTTGCAAATTCAGTTGGGAAATGAGCTTGCTCTGAAGCCTCTGTAGACATCCTTTAACTGCTTCTAATGTTACTGGCACAAAGTCTGAGGCCATCTGATTTTTCCCCTTGCAATTGACTGATTTGTAAATACCTTGATTTGATAGAATTCAGTGTTTATCTTAGCAATTCTATAACTTCACTGAGATGTCTCAATTTTGATGATTCTATGTTACTTTTTCCTGGAGCATCATATATGCCTTTATTTCAAGGAGGTTATTTTCCGTCACAGATTTGAGCATATTTTGTTTTGCCTGGTTTTGTTTGCTGTCGACTTCTAGACTACCTTTAATCTGTATGTTGGATCTTGTTTTCAAACCTTCTTGTCTGTCATCTTCTCTGCTTGGCTTTCATCTACTTGTCCTTTTCCTCTGCATTTTATGCAGTGTTTTTGAAGACTGATCTCCACATCATCAACTTTGTTTTTGGTTTGTGGATTTTACCTCTTATTATTTTAATATATTTATTGGTTCTGCAGTGATATTTTTGTCAGTTTCTTTCTTCAACTACCAGCTTCTCTTTTATCTCAGTCTGATGTCTTAACAAGTCATCTTTGATCTCTTTTATAGTATCTCTGTTAATTGTTGTATATAATACTCTTCTGTTCCCCCCTTCTTTCAAAATAGATTGTTCATTGGTCTTTCCCATGCCATGTTTCTTTCTGTCACTTTTTTGGGTCCTCAGTTCATTTTTTTCCTAACTTATCTCCAATTATGACATAATTTGTTCTTGGTTTCTCTGAGAACTTTCTCTTGGCCCCCAAGTAACGAGGGTAATAGCTCTTTAAATCTTAAATCCTGCTTAATTCTGCTCTCAGAACTTGATGGTTTGTCTTTTTTGAGTTTGGGACCTGATGGTTTGTCTTTATTCTGTAGCCTTCAGCAATTTATAGGGGTCCTGTTTAGGTGTCTCCATTGGACACAGTTGATGCATTTTATCTCTATATTCTCTGATTCTATGTTTTAGGCCTGCTTTTGATTTTGAGGGCCCCACAGATCTGCTGGTTTGGTGTGGCCAGTTTTACTTTTCTTTGTTTATATTTTTCTCTTTCTTTTCCTTTAGCCAAGTCTTTGTTTGCAGTCTTGAGACAATTAGCCATCATTTTTTCCCTGCAAGTCCCTTGGTTAGCTTAAAGCACATATTCTGCTTTTTGAGGGATTTCCAAACACATCTGTGTTTTCAGATGTTGATTCTTACCGTGGATTCACCTCCGCACTGGAGCTTTAGTGTGATTATCAAATAACCACTGCAAGTTGGGTGGTGTTTTCTAATAAGACTTTGTTAATCACACAGGTGTCCTGCCATGGAAGAGTCCAGGCACCTGAGGATTTTCCAACTCTTTTAGTATTTTCTGGATGCAGTACTCCAATTCTTTCCCTTGTGGGTTGCCGCATCCTACTTTAGAAATATCAAGGGCACCATGTCACCAATGCTTCTGAAATGATGAAGGAAGATGAATCAAGTACTGTATCGACCACAATATTCACTTTCACAGATGCTAACTTGTCTTTTATGAGTGTGCTCTTACTGGCTTCTCATGCCGGATTCTGCAACTTCGTGTTTTCCCATTAATTGCTAAATAAGAAGTGAGATATTTGCAAACATTAGTCCTCTCCTAGGCTCTTTGACGGCTGCATAGCTATTATCGTATTCATTCAATCAACAGCACTTACAAGTAGGGTTCCCATTGCGATGGAGAAGAGAACTCGGCATTCTAGCTGGTGGTCTCAGGGCTTGGAAAGGAGATTTGAACTTGATCTTAGAACTGCGAGTGGGCATCAGGGTCACCCTGATGTTAGAATATAGATTGCTGGGCCCTACCCTCAGGGATCCTGATTCACTGCATCTGGAGTGGAACGTGGTTGATTGTTTTCCCAACGAATTCCCAGGTGCTGCTAATGCTGCTAATCTAGGGACCCCCTCCTCAAGAACCATTTTCTTAAAGGATGGGAATTACCTGGGTCTTCAAAATGTAGGTAAAGGTGTTCTACATGTAGGAAAACAGAGACAGACGTGGAAATCTCAGCATCTTCTGACTTCTGAGACAGGTTTGTTACGATAAAGGACTCTTGCCTAAGAGACCCTCCTGGGGAATATTGAAAAAGTTAAAGGTGATTACAGGCCCTTTGGATACATTTAGCTTTTCATACCTAGCAAATGGGTATAGTAATCTACTAGGGATATAAAGAAATAAGGGATAAAGAAATGTATATACATACGTGTATTAGGAAATGTTCTAAGTTGCTTTCAGAACACAGCATGCAATTTGAAGCGTAATCTGTTGTCAACAGTATTCTGGAATTGTTGGTCCAAGCCACAGACTAGCTGTGCCACAAGGAGACAGGCTCCTTGCCAGGTGTTTGTAAGGGCTGACTGCTCGTCCCCTTCCATTTTAAATGAACTGGCCCTGATATTTCCAGATACCCCTAAGGCTCATTTAAGCCAGCCTCTTCAGCGACTTTGTTGGCAGAGCACATTTTCCATAAGAAACCAGACGATGTTCTCATGGGGTAGATTTGGGGGAGCATAAAACTACTGCATAACCTTGTTCTGATTCCGTGAGGTTGGATTCTGAAGGAAGATAATTCAGTGTTATAGCTCTGGTTCTTCTGTGTATACCTTTGTCAGCAACTTTCAGTCTTCCAAACGTGTTTCCAGAGCCGGGGCACACGGTCTGCATGCCTAAGAAGATCTTTGAACGATCAAACTGCAAACGATGGGTTTTCCACCTTTTCAGTTATAATCTCCTGAGTGTAGACTTCAGAGCAGAGGAGACACTGGGGGTTATTCTGGAATCTGCCTCCTCTGTGGAGAAAAATTCTAGTTAGGGAGAATATGTGGGGCATGGACTTGAAGTGTGAATAGCTATTAATGAACGGAATAACATTTATAGAGTGTTTCTACTGCTGATTTCCTTTCTCAAATGATGGAATTCCACAGATTTTTTTCCCCTTCCGGCTTCAGAAGCCTTAGGCAGATTATTTTTCCTGAGACCTTCAGTTTCACTATCTGAAAAATGAAGATACTGAGCCCCCGTTGGATTACGTGGTCTTCGAGATCTCTTCTCTGTGGACAGTATGAGCCTACAGATTGTTGGCTTTTAGGGCTGAATTCTTCCATTTGATTTAAGGAAGGCACACATAATTTATTGTTTCAATATTTTTTAGGGAAGCCAGGGAGAGAGAAACTCTGCTCCTGCCTAATTTCGTTACACTTTCCATCTGTTGAAAAGGTTTATGTGGTTTTGAGCTATAGGGGAGGATTGTTCTTCAGGCTTCCCAGAATCTTGGCAAAGAAGAATTGGAAAGTGTTTTTTGTGTGTGTGTGTGGAGAGAAAGCGATCAGAGTCTCAAGTGTAGCCCCAGGTGATGACTCCAAGTTTCACATCAGTTCAGGGCAGCTTAGCGGTGTTAGGAGTATGTGGGTGAAGTGATGCAAAGAATACCTTCCCTTTGGATGGTGAGGATGGTGAGGAAAAGGGAGATGGCCACTTGCTCAGAATTCCCAGTAGTCAGCCAGTCACTTTGATATATCTTCGTGAAGCTTCATTAGATGGAGTGGGGGCAGTGTCCTAGAGCACTAAGTTTTGTTTTGTTTTTCTGGTCACAGAGGCTTATCTGGAATTGCTGATTCTAGATAAGCCTGGTTCCTAGAGGTTTAGCTTGAGTTGGTACCACTGGTTAATTTTCTCCTGGAAAGCAGGCATGCATACACTCATTCATATTACAAATCTTATCCAAGCCAGACCTGTGCTGGGCCCTGGGGTTATTAAGAACCAAAAGGAACATGGTACTCATGCTCTGAAGAGTGATCTTGAGTAGCCTGGGGCCCCACCACTTTGAGAGAAGGTAATTTTTTTATATCAGAGAAGAGAAAATGTGCATTGTGTTTTCACAGAAATTTTAGTTGGAGGCCACGTGCTCACTGTGAGACTTGACCTTTTTTTTTTTTTCGGTCTTTTTAGGGCCGCACCTGTGGCATATGGAGGTTCCCAGGCTAGGGGTCCAATCAGAGCTGTAGCTGCCGGCCTACACCACAGCCACAGCAACGTGGGATCTGAGCCGTGTCTGTGACCTACATCACAGCTCATGGCAACACTGGATCCTTAACCCACTGAGCGAGTCCAGGGATCGAACCTGCGTCCTCATGGATGCTAGTCAAGATTCGTTTCTGCTAAGCCACAACGGGAACTCTGAGACTTGACCATTTTCAATGACACTGACCCTTTACCCACAAAGCCCACAGGATCATCATCAGTACAAGGGGCTTATCACTAAAGAAAGATGGATCAGTTACATGCCTTAATCTTGGGTTTCTCTTGAAATGTTTATGGTAAAATACCGCAATCAGACAAATCAAACTACACTCCTGGGCATCTATCTGGAGGAAACCATGACTCGAAAAGACACATGTACTCCAGTGTTCATTGCAGCACTCTATGCAATAGCCAGGTCATGGAAACAACCTAAATGCCCATCGACACAGAGGAGTGGATAGGGAAGGTATGGTACATATACACAATGGAATATTACTCAGCCATTAAAAGGAACGAAATAACAACATTTATTGCAACATGGATGAACCTAGAAATTATCATGCGAAGTGAAACCAGTCAGACAATTAGACAGCAACACTCAGTGCTACCGCTTACATGTGGAAACTAAAAAGACACAATGAACTTCTTTGCAGAAGAGACAGTGACTCACAGACTTTGGAAAACCTTTGGTTTCCAAATAAGACAATCTGGGGGTGGGGTGGGGGGATGCACTGAGGGTTTGGGATGCAAATGCTATCAAATTGAGTTGTGATGATTTTTGTACACCTATAACTGTAATAAAATTTTTTAAGCAATGGAAAAAAATAGGTCCATATCATAGTGACAATATTTATATTTAAATAAAGGTATAATACCTATAAATGTAATAAAATTCATTAAATAATACAAATAAAGGTGTAACAAAATGAAAAAAAAAAGAAAAATCAAACTAAAAACTCTTGGTATTATATGACAGGAAGGCTGCCAAGATCATTTTGAATCATCGAATCGTAGAATCTTTGAGCTGGAAGAGAACTTGATCGTCTTGTCCAGAGATTCCCTAGCCAGGACCACATGAAAGGCTTATAAAGGCAGGTGGCTTTTATGCAGAGTCTAAAAACACCTAGAGACCACTTGTGACAGGGTTTCCCACCTCCGAACTATTGTCATTTTAGACCAGGTCATTCATCATTATGGCGCTGTCCTGTGCACTGTAAGATGTTTAGCAGCATCTCTGGCCTCTAGATGCCAATAGAAACCCCCACCTCCAGTTGTGAGAACCAGAAACACTTCTCCAGATATCCCTGGGCTTGGGTCCGTGGGGACAAGATTGCTCCTGGTTGGGACCAGTGTTCTGTGACAACATAGGTTTGGTAGTAGAATCTAACTCTCATAACCAATCTTAGTATGTTTGCTTGGAATCTTGTCATTCAGAAGCTGTGATTCATTCACTGGTTTGTTTATTCGTTCATCGTATTTGCTGAGTACCCGTTGCGTGAATTGTCCCTGGTGCTGAAAAATCCCAATGTAAATAGACAGGCGAGGACCAGCCCTCCAGAGTGCTTATGTTCTAGCAGCGGCACGCAGACCACACATGAATAGACATCATACCAATGATGAAGGGACTTAGAAGGCAGCGTAACACAGTAGAGAGAGAGTGAGTAGAGTCCGAGTTTGTGGACAGGGGCTGGACTGCAGGGGCTGGGGAAAGTAGGCTAACGCTAGTGTTAGATAGAGTTGTGAGGAAGCCCTTGGAGAATAGAAGCTTTGAGCCCGGAATTGCATGAGAAGGAGTCAGCTGTACAAACCTGGGCCTTTATTTGTCTCTGAATAATAATGAAAAGTGAGGGATGAATGAAGTTGAGAAAAAGTCTTTTCAAAATATGAGAAGTGGAGTGCCTGTTGTGGCTTAGTGGGTTCAGGACCCGATGTTGTCTCTCTGGATGCAGGTTTGATCCTTGGCCTTGCTCAGTGGGTTAAGGGTCTGGTGTTGCTACAAGCTGCAGTGTAGGTAGCAGATGCGGCTTGGATCTGATATTGCTGTAACTTGTAGGTCGGCAGCTGTGGCTCCAGTTCAACCTCTAGCCTGGGGACTTCCATATGCTGCAGGTGCGGCTGTAAAAATTAAAAAAAGAGAAGAAAATTTTGTAAAACACTCCCTTTGTACAAAAAGGTCAGGTATTATAACCTGATATCTCTATTTAGCAAAATGATCCAAGTCAAGGCTTCGAAAGGCTTGCTCAAGGTGAAAGGAGTAGGCAGAGTCATCCTACCTGCTGGGAACAAATTCTTTTACTTGCTAGAGAGGCATTTCTGGATCCTTGTCTTTTTTTTTTTTTTTAGCAGCCCAGTAGTGAATCAGCTGAAAAACCTAACTTTGTTGGGCAAAGTGAGATTTATCATCAAGGATTTATGGAATGTGAGATGTGGGGTGGGGCTTGGCCATGTACCTGAGCCACTGTAGTGTTTTCACACGGTGATAAGTTCTACTGTTGTGTTGGCAGACAAATGTCTTAACTTTCTGCTTAGAAGTTCTTGAGGTGCAGTGATTTTTTTTTTTTTAAGGGGTTATCTTACTTGCTGAAAGTAGATTGGAGATAGCTAAGGAATTTGTTTTCTCTTGCAATCATTAAAAAAAAAAGAATCCCAGGGAGTTCCCGTCGTGGCTCAGTGGTTAGCAAATCCGACTAGGAACCATGAGGTTGAGGGTTCGATCCCTGGCCTCGCTCACTGGGTTAAGGATCCGGCGTTGCCATAAGCTGTGGTGTAGGTTGCAGACACGGCTCGGATCCCGCATTGCTGTGGCTGTGGCGAAGGCTGGCAGCTACAGCTCCTGTTAGACCCCTAGCCTGGGAACCTCCATATGCCGCGGGTGCGGCTCTACATAAAGGCAAAAAGACAACAAATTCTTGGTTTTGTTCCATACATAAATACACAGGGTGTTTTTCCTATTTTCTTGGAACAGGGGTGGGAAAACTAATGGATCTGAATGGGCTGGTGGTCAGTTTCATAAAAGGGAAGAACAGCCTTCTCATGGCTTCTGCTGCAGGTGAAGGCCAAGAGAAGAAAAAAAAAAATCATAATCTTCTTGGGATGAAGAACTTGAAAGAACTTGAAAGTGTTCATGACCCACACAAGCCAAGGCATTGTTTACCTTTCCAGAAAGCAGTCGTCTTAGCACTTTCATCGCGATGGGGTGGTCAGATCAGGAACCACGGTGTGGAGGGAGACAGGCAGACCCAGTTGCCAGGCATGTGTAATGGGTTTCATCAAATATAAGAAATTAGATTGGAAGGGTCATTGCATTGCTTGACTCGGGGCCTTGGGAGCCACAGGTGTGGGCAGACTCAGGACAGTTTTCATCTAAAGGAAGTGACTTGTCTGATTTTGCTGAGCAAACCACGAGTAGAGGCAATGGACAAGTCTCAGTGGGATTTGACTGGGATTTTTGTGGGCTCTTCCCAAATAAAAGAGGTTCTTCTGGCAAAACTTGCTTATATGCTCAACAACCATACCTCCTTTTGTTTTGTCTGTTTTGTTTGTTCCTCTGAAGGTAAGAGAGCAAGGTAAGTGTTTCACATGGTTTCTGGATTCATTCACTGAAACTGTAGCTTTTTTTTTTAATTTTTAAAAATAAACTTTGGCAAAAATTCCATCTTGATTATTTTTATTATATATTTTTAAAATTTTTGGCTGGGCCCACAG
Organism: Catagonus wagneri; assembly: GCA_004024745.2. Classification (NCBI taxonomy): domain Eukaryota; kingdom Metazoa; phylum Chordata; class Mammalia; order Artiodactyla; family Tayassuidae; genus Catagonus; species Catagonus wagneri. The sequence continues at coordinate 25,564,622 of PVHT021183634.1, read as the reverse complement.
CATGTGAATGTTCCGAGGCCAGGGATGGAACCTGTGCTACAGCAGTAACAATACCAGGTCCTTAACCACTGGGCCACCAGGGAACTCCTTTTGTTTGAATTTTTATTCCAATGTATTTGACTATGTTTGCTTTTACAAGGTCCAATAGTGGATGAGGCTGACCCTTGTTCTCACTTTTCTTTTTTGTTTTTTAAATTTTATTGAAGTAGAGTTGATTTTCCAGTGTGGTATTCATCTCTGTTGTACAGCAAATTGGTTCCGTTATACATATCCCTACCTACAGGTAATCACAAACTGTAGAATTTAGACTCTGGGGTTGACCACATCTTCTGTGCCATGTTGGGGCCGTGAAGACATGCCCAAGGCCTGCCACCGGGAAAGCCTTCAGCCCCACAGAGGAGCTTCTCTGCACAGTTTGGTCTTTCACGAGGTGAAAGATGCCTTTTCTGCAGCTTCTGCTTACTCTGCGTCTCAATGAGTTCTGTAATGAAGACCCAGCAGCGTATCTGCAACTTCCCTTTAATTTTACAATTTTTATAATGAGCGTTCTGGTCGTGTGAAAAGTGTCTGTGGAAACCCAGCCAGCCTGCTGAAGAGTCTGTAAAGGAACAGCACGGTTTTCTGTCTCTGGCGTTTGGGTGAGGTTTGACCTTAGAGGAGGCAAATCGGTTCTCTCTTATTCTCCAGGCTCAGCCAAGAATGGCTTCCGAGTTTCCATGGAACTTCCTGACGGACCCATGACATTTCAGAGAATTCGTTCAACCCTGAGAATGGTTTTCCGTCATTTGGAAAGAACCCGATGCGCTGGGATCTCCTTTGTCATGGTTGCATTTTGAGAATTTCAGGGTGAGGAAGCGTCTTTGTTTTGTTTTGTTTTGATCCTCAAGGAGAACGTTGTCAGGACGCTTCTCAGAATCGGACTTATCTGGTGAACTGCAGGCTCCCTTCCACAGACAATGAAGTCTCAAGCTCCTCAGATGCCATCCCCCTTCCTCCCTTTCTTTTCTAGTCCCTTCTCTTCTCTTTTATCTCCCTGTTCAAATCACACGCTTCCTTTTCTAAGGACAGGAGAGCTGGCAGGCTGCCTGTTGGCTTGTTGGCCTCAACTAGCCTTACATCATGGCAAAGGAATGCATGAATTCTCCAGAAGGTATGGGCCATCTCTTTCTGTCCTAGACACTGACTACCTGCTTTCATATCAGGTCACTCAGCCAGAATGACTTCTTATTTCCCTATCTCATATTGGGGGGGGGGGTCATTTGGATTAGATTACCTGATTTTAATAACGATCCCCAAGGTATCTGCTAGGAAATAACTAGTCCACCATGCTCTGGAAAACACAAACTTGATTCAGGAGAACAAAGCTACAGTGAGAGAACCTGAAAACTAGCATCCTTGGCTGGAAGGTGACTGGGTTTATTAATCTGCAGGTTGCCTGCTTCGGACCCTGTGCTTTCATCCAAGGTCCCCGGGATGGCCCAGGCCGACCACGTGGAACAGAGGCCACACGTGGGCATTGGCAGGACTCAGGGTCTAGGGGTATGTCTACCTCTATTTAAATTCAGTTTCATCTTGGAGGTTGCATATGTGATTGCAAATTAATCCTTTCTCTTCTGGAAATTTGGTTTTGAAGAACAGCTGTGTCTCCCTTCTGAATTCCTTAATTATTTATCCTCCCTGATATGTTAAGCCTTTCATTAGTGTGGTGAATTGCCAAGAGTACACAGAACTGCTTAGATCATGTAGCAAACAGCATAAACATTGGATAGGACATTTGAAGACACCACATGGTGAGCCAGGATCTATAGTTGCACCAAATGTTGTGGGATCGATGGAGGTAGCTTGTTGTTGGAAGTTCTTTGTTGGTTTATTCTGCTGGCTTATTATTTTTTTTAATCATTATAATGTGGGAAGAGTGTTTATGTCATTTGCACCTATTCAGAAGGGTCCTGACCCTCCTGTTAAATTTGGAGTGCACATGCCTATGTCTGAGTTCAAATTAAATCAGGAAAATTAATTATTTCATGTATACATATGTATATATGTAAGGGCAGAAGACAAGCACCCTATGGGATGTGGATGTGTATGTGCACACGTGTGCATGCATGTGCACATGTGTGCGTGTGAATGTTTGTGGGTGTATATAGTCTATATTTGCACTTGTACGTTTGATTCCATAATTCTGGAAGGAAGATTTTTTTTAATTTCTTGATCCAGTCCTGTTTGGAAAGATGGTTTTTCAATGATGTTTAAATTACTAGAACTCCCACTTCGACCATGACAGGAGTAAATGGTAAGTAGTTGGTGCTAAGAGTAGAAGCAACCCACACTCACAAATGGATTTGTGATTTTTTTTTTTCTCTCCTCATTTTTCATCCTAAGCTTGAAAATTCCTCTTTCCTCCCAAACCATGTTCCTGGGGCTTGCCATTAAAGACCATGCCACGCAGTGATGCTGTGGGCCACAGGGGAAGTGCTGGGCTTGCCATTAGAGATGTTAACCTCCCAACACAACCCACAGCTCTTTGGCCTCATCATAGCAATGGTTTCCGGTCTGCAAATACCTTTGTAAAATGATCTTCAAGTTCCTGCCTTTTCTGTCTTTCTGGCTGAACTCTCCTAAAGTTTACGCATTCCACTACCTGTCCTTGGATAATTAGTTTTTCCACTCATGGGCAAAGCGAGTAAGAAAAGCATAGACAGCAAGTGCTCCCTACAACCTTTTCTTAGAATTGTGATTCAGGAGAACTGGGGAGTTCATTGCCTTACAAATGAAACTAGGTTTCTGGAGTGGACAGAGGAGAAGCACCTTATGGTATTCCTGGTTCTATTTCTCAAAGGCTTTAATGCTTATAATTAGTTTCTCCTGAATTCCTGTGACCGGGGTGCTGCTCATCAGCTTTATTTCTGGTCTGCGTTAGGTCCAGGCAAGGCCTGCGCGGTTTCATTTGGACACGTCCTGGGGACAGTTGGGATTTTTGACTTGAAGACCATGTTTATGCTCCTGGGCCATGCAAGGTTGGAGGATAGCGCTCGCCGCGCTGACTGGCTGGTGACTGGGGTGGTGGTGGCAGGACTGTAGGAGCACCCTCAAACCCCCAGGGCGCCTCCCTTTCCAGTCGGGTCTGGGCAGTGAGGGGGAAGGACACTCAATGAAACCTTGGATCGTCCACTTTCACCTTCACGGGAGAAAAAACGGGGCCTAATGGGGCCCCGGAATTCTGAACATAGTGGGCAGGCAGGTGGTCTAAAAATTGGTGGTGGGTTTTTAAATTGTAGTTGATTTACAATGTCATGTTAGTTTCAGGTATACGGCAAATGTATAATTCAGTTTTCTATATATACATATATATATATATATATATATATATCCTTTTTCATCTTTTTCATTGTGGTTTATTACAAAATATTGAACATAGTTCCCTGTGCTATACAGCAGGTCCTTGTTGTTTATCTATTTTATATATAACAGTGTGTATCTCCTAATCCCAAATTCCTAATTTATCCCCCCCCACCCTTCCCCGCTGGTAAGTTTTATTTACTCTGTATGTGAGTCTGTTTCTGTTCCAGAGGTAAGTACAAAACTGGTGTTCTTAAGATTGGGAAAGAAGAAGTTCCCATCATGGCGCAGCGGAAGCGAATCTGACTAGGAACCATGAGGTTGC
>PVHT021183634.1:25458636-25560858 GCA_004024745.2 Catagonus wagneri | reverse complement strand
AAAAAAAAAGATTGAGAAAGAGCACCCTGGCACCATGATTTCCCTTTCCCTGTTCTCCTGTGACTATTCCAGATCCTTAACAGGCTCTCTGGATTTTCTTTAAATATGTCTTCCAGAGTTTCTCAAACATAGAAAGTTGGGTTTGGGGTTTCTCATCAAAACCCCACCTCTTCAAAACCCCAGACTCTAAATGTAAATTGAAGCAACCCACAAGCGGTGATCCGTCCTACTGAAGACTGGTGAACAGCTAGAATGGTCTAGAGGTCTAACTAGTCACACCAGGTGCTGGGTCCTTTGAGAAGGAGTCCACATTCATCAGCCTGCACAGGGATCCTATCATCCTGGGGGGGGCCGCTGAGAGCCTAGTCATCCATGTCTGTTTGACCTTGAGGGGCCTGAAGATACTGCATTGGGAGTAGGGGATGGGGGTGCTTGTTTGATTTGCAGATGGATCTCATGGCCTTTTGAAACAGCATTTCTTTCTGGTTAGTTCAGATGGCTTCCTCTTCTGCTTTTGGTCAGAGGGGGGAAAATATTGCTAACCTCGTTATCACGGTAGTATTTTTAACTGAAGTAAGTAGATATGAGATCGAGGCTTTTAACTGGAGATCATAATAGGGTGGCATATCAGTGTCTGGTTTAGCCTTTTAGGGTTGCTGCTCTTTCTCAGTCGATGTAACAGTCAAATATGCAAGAGCGTATTTCTCATCCTTGTTCCCATCTTTGTTGTTGGTTTCTCGGAGGATTACCATCTGCTGGGTAAAAAAACATCCTGGGGTTGATGGATGGGTCATCCTCAGGTCCAGTTTCCTTTGTCTCTCTCCTCCTCGGTTTAGTCTCCTCCTCCTCTTCTCTCGTTCCTGCCTGTGTCTATGTCCTTGGTCTCATAAACACATCAAGTTTCTGTGTCTTTGATTGTTTGGGCCATGCTGGCGATTTCTGCTTTCTTCTTCTTGTCAGCGTCTCCAGGAGAAATGTGTGCACAAAGACAAAATGGCTTTCAGTGGAGGCGACGTCCTTGTTTCAGACCTCAGTGGCAGACATCAAATTGAGGGCCATTCAGCGGTATGTGACGCTGGTTCTCTCGGCAGCTTGGAGATTAACCTCTTCTAAGGCTCTGAGCTATTTTTGAGGTAGAGTCTGCAACAACATTAAAGCTAGAACCCATTAGGAAATCACTTTCATCATCTCTTCTTTTTCCAAATCAGTGGCTTTCCCCCGCCCCCGCGACCCGAGATCTCATAACCCTTTAATCTCTTTGTAGCAGGACAAGGAGACTGTTGGTTTGTGTTTGCATCCAGCGAAGTTTGAATCCTTGATAACAGCTTCGGAAGACACCAAGATATTAGAGAACTGGGCAGAGAGATGAATTTCATCTCTGGGTGGGTGACTTAATGCTGGAGGTGCCCTGCTTTCCTTGGGCAGCACTGTCATTTTTTTGTTGTTGTTGATGTTGTGCAAACTAGGCTCAAACTTTCCAAGAGACACATAGCAGAAAGCCTTTTGTCGCATTATTTCTAAAGGCTTGAAGTTTTTGAAGGGAAGAGATTTTTGTTTTCCTCTCGGCTACACAATGGAGCTTTCAGAGAACCTCTTTTAAAAGGAATAGCTACAGCCTTTGTGTTGAAGGGTGTGCCTGTTGGCAGGGTCTGCTGATGCAGACAGACTGGCTGGTGATTAACAAAGGTCATTAGACTTTGGAATCTGGCAAGCAGAGTCGGATGGTATGTCTTCTGTGTGTGTGGAAGGACGACTCCCAAGAAAGCCAAGGCATTCTGGAAGTTCCCCCCCATCCAGCCCACCCCCAAATGCTGCTATGGAACAGGGTCTGGTCCAGGAGCGTCCTGTAATCCCCAGGGCTGTGCTGGGGCGCACGGACCAGCCTATCAATCATGGGATAAAAGAACCTTCGGAGGTCTTGGTGAATGACATCTGAGGAGGAGAAAGGTGCTGCTTTTTCGGAAAGCAAGGCAAACAGTTCCTCCTTTGTTGGGAGAAGAAGTGCCGAGGAGGGGCCCGGGCTGCCCCTGTCCTGTCCCCTCTGCCTGTCAGCCCAGCAGCACCCCAGAGGAGCCATGTCGTGCTCGGAGGGGAAGCTCTGAGCTAAAATGGCCGCTCCCAAAGCTCAGAGGACGAGGGCAGCTTAGTGAGTCTTAGAGCTTCAGTGACGCAGGAGCTCATATCTCTTGAAAGTGTGATAAACACGTTCAGCAGAGCTGTGGCTTGTTTGGCAGAGATGAAAGGACTCAGCTTGGGGGATGGGGAGCGCACACTGGATGATCTGCTTTTTTGCTGTGAAGTGTTCTAAATGCAGGAGTCGTCTGCACGATGGAAAAATTTGTTTTCAGGTCTAATGGGCTGTGCGAAAGGAGAAGTGGGGTGGGGCCTCCGTGACTGCTGTAATTCGATCCAGAGCTGATAGCAACCTCTTCCACACAATTTGGGTTGGTGCTGAGACAGAAAAGCTGGTGGGGCTGGGAAGATGGAGGCTTTAGGGAGCTGAATTGACTCTGGTGCACAGCTCAATGTTTATTGACAAAGGAGGGATTGCTGGGTGAAAGAAGAGGAGGTGCAAATATCTGCGTCTCACTCGGCAAGCTTGGGCTGTCCAGAGCTGGACTTGCCAGAAGTTATTTTAGCAGGCTATCAGCAGGAGCATTCTTTCAGAGAAAATCCCCCTGCCACATAGCTCCTTTCGAAACGTGGACACTTCTAGACTTTCTTCCACCTGCAGAAATCACCGACCTTTTGCCATAAAAATAAGAAAGATACTCCCCTATCCACGTACAGAAAGATCCTGGCTTATGGCTTTCGTTCTTGGATGCCTGGTTCTAGATTACAGTGACTCCGTAGAATTTGCCATGAGCTCAGTGAAGTAACTCACTCATTACGATAATCACTGGGTCTCTCAACTCAGGACATAGAATAACATAGGAAGGGCTATGGCTTCTAATACATTTTTAACTTCTTAATGGGGGGCCTCACCCCTTGAGTTCATGCGAAGCCATCTGTATCTTTCAGTCACACGGTAAACAGTAGCACAAAGGTAGCCGGGCAAGTGTTGCTTTATCCTAAATCAGGTTCACTGCTTTTTATGGCCAAGGGTGCACTTCACGTTTGCAGAGGGGAGAGACGTGGGGAGAAAAGCAAGTCCTGCCTCCAAAGCCATTCTTCCCAACCGTGCGTTCCCGTTGCCTTCATGTAAATCGAGGTACCAAAAGGCACAACTGGAAACTAGAAACTGGATTGTCATCTAAAGTTGGTTGTTTGAGAATCTCATGAGAAATATTTTACGACCTAATTAGATTGGAGAAGCTGTTAGGTTATAATTGGGAGGTAGTAAAAAGCAAATAACCATTTAGCTCATGGAAAAAAAAAAAAAACTAAACTGTTTGGGGAGGGAGAAAGGAGGTGTATCCCACTATCAGTTAAGATAATAGAAGAATAAAAGGTACAATAAAAGCGTTTTCTCCTGCCACTCCAAGATTCAATACCGTTTCACCATTTGGTGATCAAACATCAGTGTTAGAATATTAATATTAAAATGCAGATTGAAGTAGGTTCTTTCTTCTGTACAGACATCCTCTTGACTTCTGGGAAGGTTCTGGTTCAAACAGAAAATGGGTCTCAGCCAGAATCAAAGTCAGTATTAACTTAACCAAGAAATGTGAATGCAGTCCAGAAATTCAGAAACCTCTACAGTTTCTGAAGTATTAAGCTTTCCTTGACAGGTGGCATTTGAAGATATCTCTGGCTAGAAAAAGTGTATCTGTCTGCCCCCCCACCCCCCACTTTGAAGTTAAGAAGTCAAGGACACCAGACCTATTATGTCTGACTTCCTTTCTTTGGCCAGTGTTCCGTCTGGCAAAGTTCAGGGAGGGAGATCTGCTGATACTGGAATTTTTTCCCGCTAATGGACCTGTAGCCCCATCATCTTCGGGTAGGCAAGGAGCACGGTCCTTAAGATGTTTCCTTCTGCCTCCCGCCGCAGGTTCCTAATGTGAGAGAGTAGACCCAGATCATGGAGGTGCTTCAGTGCGATGGCTGTGACTTCAGAGCCCCATCTTATGAAGATCTCAAGGCCCACATCCAGGATGTCCACACGGCATTTCTGCAGCCGACGGACGTTGCTGAAGACAATGTGAACGAGCCACGATCTGGGTCCATGAATGCCAGTAACCAGACAGAGGTGGAGTTTTCGTCCATAAAGGATGAATTTGCAATCGCAGAGGACTTATCAGGTAAATCTGGCCTGGGCTCATCATATCTGATGCATTTCACTGCCCTCATCTCTGTTGAGCCTATTGCCATGGTTCTTGACTTGCGTGACTCCTGCAGAGTTTCTTGCTCTTGGGGAGCCATCTTCGTGGTTTGGGCAGCATGGTTCTGTTCCTGAGTAGCCTGGGTTCCTATCCTTTCAGCTTCCTTCTGTCCCTTAGCTTCCTTTCAATTTGGAGAAGAGGGTTGTATCTTGGAAAGTCGTAGAAGGCATATTGCAGGTGGCGAAGCTTGCATTTTCATAGCTCTGTGGCACCTGAATAGAGATGAAAGGGGAATATTGCAACTGAAGCCCAGCCCTGTGTCTCCGTTCATGAGAAACCACACATATATGTTCATTAACATTTCGTTAATCCTCTTCTGGGCCTCATCTTGAGATGTTCGGCCTTTTGAAGGTGATGTTTATTAATGAAGAATGACAAGAAAAGGACATTTGCATGATGGCATTTCTCGATTCTCTTTTGCTTTGCTTTTCTCTCCCCACTTACCTCTTGCTTTCTCTTTAGGTCAAAATGCAACTGCATTGGGGACCGGAAGTTACTATGGCCATAGTCCAGGATATTACAGTCAGCATATCTCCTCTAATCCCAAACCAACAAACAAGTTTTTTCAATGCAAGTTCTGCGTACGCTACTTCAGGTCAAAAAACCTCCTCATTGAACACACTAGGAAGGTCCATGGAGCTCAAGCCGAAGGGAGTTCGGTGGGACCCCCTCTTCCAGGATCCTTAAATTATAACATCATGATGCACGAGGGATTTGGAAAGGTCTTCTCTTGCCAGTTTTGCACATACAAGTCACCTAGGAGGGCAAGAATAATCAAGCATCAGAAGATGTATCACAAAAACAATTTGAAGGAGACCACTGCCCCCCCCCCTGCCCCCGCTCCGATGCCAGACCCGGTGGTCCCGCCCGTGTCCCTGCAGGACCCCTGCAAGGAACTGCCAGCGGAGGTTGTGGAGCGCAGCATCTTGGAATCCATGGTCAAGCCCCTGACCAAGTCTCGAGGCAACTTCTGCTGTGAGTGGTGCAGCTATCAGACCCCCCGCCGGGAACGCTGGTGTGACCACATGATGAAGAAACACCGCAGCATGGTCAAGATCCTTTCAAGTCTCAGGCAGCAGCAAGAAGGGACTAATCTGCCCGACGTGCAGAACAAGAGCGCCCCCAGCCCCACTTCCAACTCCACCTACCTGTCCATGAATGTGGCCAGCCGGGAGATTCCCAACACGAACGTCTCCAACTTCAGGGGCTCCATGGGCAACTCCATCATGAGACCCAATTCTTCCTCCGCTTCTAAGTTTTCACCCATGTCTTACCCTCAGATGAAGCCGAAGTCACCTCACAACTCTGGCCTCGTTAACTTGGCAGAGAGATCCCGCTATGGAATGGCTGACATGACCAATTCTTCTGCCGACCTGGAAACCAACAGCATGCTAAATGACTCTAGTTCCGATGAAGAGTTAAATGAAATAGACAGTGAGAACGGTTTAAATGCTATGGATCACCAGACAGCAGGCATGTCTGCAGAGCAGCTGATGGGCTCCGATGGCAACAAATTATTGGAGACTAAGGGGATTCCATTTAGAAGATTCATGAATAGGTTCCAGTGCCCCTTTTGTCCTTTCCTCACCATGCATCGACGTAGCATCTCCCGTCACATAGAAAACATCCATTTATCTGGAAAGACAGCCGTATACAAATGTGACGAATGTCCGTTTACTTGCAAGAGCTCGTTAAAACTTGGGGTTCACAAACAGTGTCACACGGGTACAACGTCAGATTGGGATGCTGTGAATTCCCAGAGCGAAAGCATTTCTTCCTCGCTGAATGAAGGTGTCGTGTCTTATGAAAGCTCGAGCATCAATGGGAGAAAGTCAGGGGTCTTGCTGGATCCCTTGCAGCAGCAACAGCCACCGCCACCCCCACCGCCCCCACCGCCACCACCTCCGTCACAGCCGCAGCCACCGCAGCTACAGCCACCCCATCAGGTGCCGCCCCAGCCCCAGCCACCACCGCCGCCTCCGCCCACTCAAGTCCCACCTCTGCACCCCTACAAGTGCACCATGTGCAGTTACTCTACCACAACTCTGAAAGGGCTGAGGGTTCATCAGCAGCACAAACACTCGTTCTGCGACAACTTGCCAAAATTCGAGGGGCAGCCCGCAAGCCTGCCGTTGGAGAGCGAGACAGACAGCCACCCCTCTTCCAGCAACACTGTGAAGAAAAGTCAGACCTCAATTCTTGGGTTGTCCTCCAAGAACAACTTTGTAGCCAAGGCCTCTCGGAAACTCGCTAATGACTTTCCTCTCGACCTATCACCCGTGAAGAAGAGGACCAGGATTGATGAGATAGCAAGCAACCTGCAGAGCAAAATCAACCAAACCAAGCAGCAGGAAGACGCGGTGATCAACGTGGAGGATGACGAGGAGGAAGAGGAAGACAACGAAGTGGAGATAGAGGTGGAGCTGGACCGGGAAGAAGAGCCGACGGAGCCCGTCCTGGAGGTGCCCACGTCCTTCTCAGCCCAACAGATCTGGGCGAGAGACGCCCCTGAGCCCCAGAAGGAGCCCGCCTTCAGAACCGTCACCCACGATTACAACGCCACCAACGGGGCCGAGATAGAGCTCACCCTCTCTGAAGACGAAGAGGATTATTACGGCTCCTCCACGAACATGAAAGACCACCAGGTGTCCAATACCGCTCTGCTCAACACCCAGACTCCCATCTACGGAACTGAGCACAATAATGAAAGTACGGACTTTAGTGACTCGGGAAGGCTTTATTATTGCAAACACTGTGACTTTAACAACAAATCTGCCCGGAGCGTCAGCACCCACTACCAACGCATGCACCCGTACATTAAATTCAGCTTCAGGTACATCTTGGACCCCAACGATCACAGTGCCGTGTACAGGTGCCTGGAATGCTACATCGATTATACCAACTTCGAAGACCTGCAGCAGCATTATGGCGAACATCACCCGGAAGCCATGAATGTACTCAACTTTGACCACTCGGACCTGATCTACCGATGTCGGTTTTGTTCCTACACGAGCCCGAACGTCCGAAGCCTGATGCCGCATTACCAAAGAATGCATCCCACCGTTAAGATCAACAATGCCATGATATTTTCGAGCTACGTGGTGGAGCAGCAGGAGGGGCTGAACACGGAATCCCAGACGCTGAGGGAGATCCTGAACTCAGCTCCCAAGAACATGGCCACGTCCACGCCTGTGGCCCGTGGTGGCGGTATGCCAGCTCCCTTCGCGAAAAACACTCCTTCCAAGACCTTTCCTCCAGAATGTGAAAACCAGAAGGACCCCTCGGTCAACACAGTTGTCGTGTATGATTGTGACGTTTGCTCTTTTGCGAGCCCTAACATGCACTCTGTGTTGGTTCATTATCAGAAGAAACACCCAGAAGAAAAGGCTTCCTACTTTAGGATCCAGAAAACCATGCGAATGGTGTCTGTGGACAGGGGCTCCGCCCTTTCTCAGTTGTCATTTGAGGTGGGTGCTCCAATGTCTCCCAAAATGTCCACCATGGGTTCCCCACCCCCCCCACAACCCCCGCCACCAGACCTCAGTACTGAGCTTTACTACTGCAAACACTGTTCCTACAGCAATCGGTCAGTTGTGGGAGTCCTTGTCCACTACCAGAAAAGACACCCAGAGATAAAGGTTACTGCCAAATATATCAGACAGGCTCCTCCCACAGCTGCAATGATGAGAGGGGTCGAGGGGCCCCAAGGCTCCCCCCGGCCATCTGCCCCCATGCAACAGCTCAGCCGAAGCAGCTCCGAGAGAGATGGCCTTCCGGTAGAGAATGAGATGTTCTTTTGCCAGCACTGTGATTACGGGAACCGGACGGTCAAAGGTGTCCTCATTCATTATCAGAAGAAGCACCGAGACTTCAAGGCCAACGCTGATGTGATCCGGCAGCACACAGCCACCATCCGAAGCCTCTGCGACCGGAACCAGAAGAAGCCCTCCGGTTGCGTGCTGGTCCCCCCCTTGAGCATGGAGCGAGACAAGACCAAACTCCGAGCGCTCAAGTGCAGGCAGTGTTCGTACACCTCCCCCTACTTCTATGCACTGAGGAAGCACATCAAGAAAGATCACCCTGCCCTGAAGGCCACGGTCACGTCCATCATGCGGTGGGCATTTCTCGATGGCTTGATAGAGGCTGGCTACCACTGCGAGTGGTGCATCTATTCCCACACGGAGCCCAATGGTTTGCTCCTGCATTACCAAAGGAGGCATCCTGAGCATTACGTCGACTACACATACATGGCTACCAAGCTCTGGGCTGGGCCAGACCCATCCCCTCCCTCCCTCACGATGCCAGCCGAAGCCAAAACGTACAGGTGCAGAGACTGTGTTTTTGAAGCCGTCTCCATCTGGGACATCACCAATCACTACCAGGCATTCCACCCCTGGGCCATGAATGGGGACCAGTCGGTGCTGCTGGATATCATCAAGGAGAAAGATGCTGTGGAGAACCCCATCCTGCCCTCGGAAGAGCTGGTGGGCCCTTTGAATTGTGAAAACAGTATGGCGGCTCCCCTCCAGGAGCAGGAAGCCGAGTGCCCGGAGGACGCAAGACTTTCCCCGGAGAAGAGCATCCAGCTGGCATCCGCCAACCCTGCCATCTCCTCCACCCCGTACCAGTGCACCGTGTGCCAGTCTGAGTATAACAACCTGCACGGCCTTCTGACCCATTACGGAAAGAAGCACCCAGGCATGAAAGTGAAGGCTGCCGACTTCGCCCAGGACATCGACATCAACCCCGGCGCCGTCTACAAATGCAGGCACTGCCCCTACATCAACACCCGCATCCACGGCGTCCTGACCCACTACCAGAAGCGACACCCGTCCATCAAGGTGACCGCCGAGGACTTTGTGCACGACGTGGAGCAGTCGGCCGATATGACCCAGAATGACGTGGAGGAGACGAGCCGGATCTTCAAGCAAGGGTACGGCGCCTACCGCTGCAAACTGTGTCCCTACACGCACGGCACCTTGGAGAAGCTCAAAATCCACTATGAGAAGTATCACAACCAGCCCGAATTCGATGTCTTTTCCCAGTCACCCCCGAAGCTGCCAGTGTCCCTCGAGCCCGAGATAACCACTGAAGTGAGCCCCTCCCAAGTCTCCATGACCGAGGACGAGGTGGGAGAAGAGCCCGTGTCCACGTCTCACTTCGCTACCTCGCACCTGGTCTCCCACACTGTGTTCCGGTGCCAGCTCTGCAAGTACTTCTGCTCCACGCGGAAGGGCATAGCCCGGCACTACCGCATCAAACACAACAACGTGCGCGCCCAGCCGGAGGGCAAGAACAACCTCTTCAAGTGTGCCCTGTGTGCCTACACCAACCCCATCCGCAAAGGGCTGGCCGCCCACTACCAGAAGCGCCACGACATCGACGCCTATTACACCCACTGCCTGGCGGCCTCCAGGACCATCAGCGACAAGCCCAACAAGGTGATCATCCCCTCCCCGCCCAAGGACGACTCGCCGCAGCTCAGCGAGGAGCTCCGGCGGGCTGTGGAGAAGAAGAAGTGCTCCCTGTGCGCCTTCCAGTCCTTCAGCAAGAAGGGCATCGTGTCCCATTACATGAAGCGCCACCCGGGGGTGTTCCCCAAGAAGCAGCACGCCAGCAAGCTGGGCGGCTACTTCACCGCTGTCTATGCCGACGAGCACGAGAAGCCGGTGCTGATGGAAGAAGAGGAGAGAGGCGGCTTCGAGAAAGCCGAGGTGGAAGGGAGCGAAGGGCAGGAAATCGAGTGGCTCCCGTTCCGCTGCATCAAGTGCTTCAAGCTGTCCTTCAGCACGGCCGAGCTGCTGTGCATGCATTACACTGACCACCACAGTCGGGACCTCAAGAGGGACTTCGTCATCCTGGGCGGCGGCCCCCGCCCGCAGAGCTCCGCCTACCAGTGCAAGCACTGCGATAGCAAACTGCAAAGCACAGCGGAGCTGACCTCGCACTTGAACATTCACAATGAGGAATTCCAGAAGCGTGCCAAACGTCAGGAGAGGAGGAAACAGCTTTTGAGCAAGCAGAAATATGCAGATGGTGCTTTTGCAGATTTCAAACAAGAGAGGGTAAGGATATGTTTTGATTTCCCTTCCCCCAGGAGGCCTCTCATCACTGGTGCCCACATGCACTTCTGCTGCTGCCAGCCAAACCGCTACGGGCTTCCTAGTGACTTAGCTTGCCAGAGAGCTCAATAAGTCAATTAAACATTTCGAGCTTGATTATCCCCCATTCTATGCTCGCCCTGCTCCACAGCCCGTCCCCCTCCCTCCCACCCCTCCCAAGGCTCCCCAGGGGAGGGTCGGGTGGTTTTTCTGTATTTCTTTTCTGCCAAGTAGCCTTATCCGAGGCCTAGTTACACAGACAACGCTCGCTCTCTTTCCCACGGCAGTCGTGGGCCGCTAAGTGCTTCTCAGCGGTGCCTTGGTTTGCAGTGTACGCTCCACGAACCTAACATCTCCAGGAGTAGATTTTTTTTTCCTTTTTTTTTGGTCAAGAAGTTCGCTAATGGCGTAGCTATGCAACGTTTCACCTGCGTAGTTGAAAAATTGGTTTGAAAACCAGATAACTGGGTGGCAGTGACGATGAGGCTTCTGCACCGAGATCTTCTCTCCTCACAAGTCGTAACCTATATGGGTTCTGGAGACTTTGCGTAGTCGGCAGCGCGCCTCGACTCCAACGAATTCGTTATCTAAAAATGCTCGTTATCTAAAAATGCTCTCCCTTGGTTTTTAACCTGCTAATCCGCTTTAACGTAAAATCTGCTAGTAAGCTGCAAGAATAAATGCCGGCAATTGAGGGAGGGCTCGGAGTACTGACGGCTACCACTGTATTTTACCAGCCTTTTGGTCACTTAGAAGAGGTGCCAAAGATCAAGGAGCGGAAGGTGGTGGGCTACAAATGTAAATTCTGTGTGGAAGTGCATCCGACGCTCCGTGCCATCTGCAACCACCTCCGCAAGCACGTCCAGTACGGCAGCGTCCCGGCCGTGTCAGCCGCCGTGAAGGTGAGAGCTGGGAAGGTCTGGATGAGGATTCTTGTGTGGGAGCCATTGGAGTTGCTGGTTCACGACATTGCTCAGAGCCACCCGGGAAAGGGCCTCTTGGAATGTGGACCTTCCTGAGTTATGCCGGGATCGCTCTGGCTTGTTTTGATTTCTTTACAGGTTGGATCCTCCTCGTCTTCCGTGTTTCGACCCGGTTGCGTTTCGATCTGGTTCCCCTTCCACGTGGCTAGTTTGGTGGAAACAGAAGATCGGGGCCTCTGGGTCCAGGAGGCTTTGGGTCGCCTTTCTGTGCTGAATTTAGTGCCTTCAGGTGTTTGCCCTTCTGAGTGGCCTGAGCTCTTGAGAGCAGTCCAGAGGGTTCTGTTCCCATCCTCTTGTGCTCGCCCCGCTTCCTGACTTCTTGCTGTTCTCTTCTGGCTGATGGGGTGCAGGCAGCCCGGGAGAAATCTCTTTTACCTCTTATCCCAGGTCCCCGGAGGAATGAGAAGCGTGAAATCTAAAACTGAAAGTCTCCAAGTCTCAGTTGGCCCCAAAATCCCTTTTGTCTCCTCCATCCCCTCTCCCTCTGTTGCTGACAAATGTCTTGCCTCTCCCCCCGACTTGTACTAGGCCACCTGTTTTGAACATCGTAAACCTAAGATCAGCCACAGTTTCAAAAACCAAGCCGCCATCCCTGCCTTCCAGAATGTTGCTCATCAGCGGTTTTGAGCAGAGAAGTTAGTTCAGGGCTCTTGCTCGCTCTCTCTGGATACATGAATGTATTTTTGTCATCTGCTCTTCTTGATCTTCTGGCCTGTCTTGCCAACGCGGCATGGAGGGAAAGCTTCTGCTCTTCCCATCAAAGACTGAAGCCTCCCCCGGCTGGCGGCAGAGCAGTGAGTGGCACCCGGGCAGCAGTGGTCAGCTTGCACGCCGCCGTGGTGTGTCCCAGGCTTGTGTCCTGGAATCACTTGAGGGATACAGAACAGTTCTTCCTGTGTCATCAGTAATCCAAGGAGCCACCTCGAAACATGAGCGACTTAAAAAATCAGGCTGCTCCTTAATTTTTTGAATTAATTACACAGCAACCTCCAATCAAGGGGTGACCTCACTGGCTCGGGGTGGGGATGAGCACGGTGGCAAAGAGCTGGATCTTTCAGTCTCCTCCTTTCCTGAAGATGTTCCAAGACTCCTAAGTGCCCAAACTATTCTGCTTTTCCCTCTTCCTTCCTTCGTCTTTCGTTCTCTGAGCCACAACCCTAACCTGCTTTATGTCAGTTTAGGTAGGATAGCCGTTTCTTTTAAAGAAGGGAGTTAAGTGAGTGAACTGTCTCCAGCCAGGGAGAGCCCCTCCGTCACCTTTCCCAGACAGTAGCAGCCTATGGCCGGATATGCTGTGCTCCCATCACCACCAGTGCATGAAAGAACGTAGGGTTTGCCCTCCCTGTAGGGGGAGCCAGAGAGGCAGGGGAGGAAGCTTTAACAGGAAATGCTGATGAGTTTGGGAGAATGAAGGGAGAGGAGGCGAGCTGGGGAAATGATGATGGATATTTATTTTGTTGGTGGGGCATGTGTGTGTGTGTGGTTCTCTTAGCAGGAGGCGGAAGACCCTTCCCACTTGTTCCTGGATGGATTGGAAGCAGCCAAAGATGCCAGTGGCGCCCTGGTGGACCGGGTGGATGGTGAACACTGCTTGCTTGATGGAATGTTGGAGGATGAAACCCGGCCGGGGGGATACCATTGTAGTCAATGTGACAGAGTCCTGATGTCCATGCAGGGGCTGCGTTCTCATGAGAGGAGCCATCTGGCCCTGGCCATGTTTACCCGCGAGGACAAGTACAGCTGCCAGTATTGCTCCTTTGTTTCTGCTTTCAGGCACAAGTAAGTGCTCATCGAGTGGCCGCAAGCGGTACCTGGGAGAGGGTGGCAGCCTGGAAGGCAGCTAAGCTAGAGCAGGATTGCTGGGAGGAGCCAGAGGTTCACGCCTGCTGTTTAGTTGGTTAAGTAACCTCAAGCCTCAGTCACCACATCTATCAAATGGGGCCAAGAACAGATTGTTTGTTTGACATTGGATTTCGCAAATTCAGGCACTTTTACATTTTTTAAAATTGAATTTTATTAAAAAAATGTTTATTATAGTTGATGTATAATGGGATGCCAATTTCAACTGTACAGCAGAGTGACCCACACATACACATTCCTTTCTTATATTATTTTCCATCATGGTCTATCCCAAGAGACTAGATATAGTTCCCTGTGCTGTACAGCAGGACCTCATTGCTTATCCATTCTTTTTTTTTTTTATTGTCTTTTAAGGGCCTCACCTGAGGCATATGGAAGTTCCCAGGCTCGGGGTCGAATCGGAGCTGCAGCTGATGGCCTACACCACAGCCACAGAAACTTGGGACCTGAGCCCTGTCTGTGACCTACAACTCAGCTCATGGCAATGCCAGATCGCTGACCCACTGAGCAAGGCCAGGGCTGGAACCTGTGTCCTCGTGGATGCTAGTCGGATTTGTTTCCACTGTACCACAGTGGGAACTCCTATCCATTCTGTGTGTAATAGTTTCTATCTACTAACCCCAAGTAGGCATTTTTGTTGTTGTTGTTTTTTTAGGGCTGCACCTGCGGCATATGGAGTTTCCCAGCCTATGCCACAGACATAGCAATGCCAAATAGGCATTTTTTAAAATGACAATTTTGGAAGCATTGCTGTGACTTCCAGCAGGAAAGACCAGAGTGGAGATGAGTTTACTGGTGCATCTGTCAAACGTTCATTTAGAACCTAGCCATCATCTGAGGAAGTAAAGTTCCATTTGGGAACCTGAGTGGCTGAGAAGGTGAAATTAGGACCATTAACCCATGTGATCAAAGAACTGTTGCTTGGTATTTTTAAAAAGACATGGAATGGTTAAGAAGTTTATCCATGCCAGAGAGACACTTGAAGGACGGGGCGGGGAGGCGGTGGGGGTAGGGGTGGTTATTTGAGGAGAGAGAACTTCCCATTATCTAGCACAGCTTTGAAGCTGCAAATTTGGATTTTTGTGTGAGGCTTTTCGGGGTGAAGGGAAGAGGGGTGGCCTGAGAAGAAGCAACCTTTTGTTGCCTTTCTGTCACAACTGTATGACAGAGAAATATTTAGTAATGTGTTCTACAGTCTTGGATGAAGGTGACTGATTGTGAGACTGACATACTGTTTATTTTTATCATAATTGAAAATAAATGATGGCTGTTTGCTTCTTTAAAGAGATAAAGTGCTAGGTAGTGGTTGTTGAAAGGCAGGAAGAGACGATGCTTCTACAGAGGTTAGGGTGGGTTGCAAACTCTTTTACATCCAGAGCCTGATGTCTAATCTTTGTCATCAGATTCATGCCCTGGCCTAAAACTTGTGTAGTTTTCATCAGTCCAATAAGTACTTGTTGGACAGCAGCTCTCACATTTGCTGGCACACAGAGTCTCGGTTAAATCGTTGTGAATACATGAATGGTGCCCTGTGGTAGGCACGGTGCTGGAGGCTTTGTGGGAATATAAAGATGAAGAGGACGTGGTTAGTGATCGCAGGGAACTTAGGCTCTCGTTGGGTTGTAAGTCAAGCAAGCCTACCGATGACTTGGCAAAATAAGGCCCAGATCTTTAAAAAAAAAAGTAAATCCAAACACTGTGAAGCCTCAAAGGAGGGAAGAGGAACATCTACTTTGGAAGAATCAAGGAAGTTTTATGGAACAGGGAGCATTTGCGTCAGATCTTAAAGTAAGAAGATGGCCCTTGACTAGTTTGGAAAGAACATGCTTTGTGGAGGAAAAGTTGAGGGAATAGGGGCTTGAGGAAGAATGGGAGTCTTAGGAGAGCCCAGTGGGTGGTTTGGTTGCTGATCTTTCTTTAAGTGATATGCGGATTGCAGTACATAGGTCACAATCTTGGTATGTAAGGGACAAGTGCTATGTGGAGGAACAGTGGAAGGTCAAGTCTGAATACTTGAGTAGAGGCCTTATTTGGGGTCTTTGAATGCAGAATTAGCGCTTCGTAATTGACATTACTAGGAAAAGGAAGACTGGGGGGTAAAAAGCATCCTAATCACTAACATTTATTGAGCCTCACCGTTTGCTAGCCACTGCACGAAGTGCCTTCCAGTATTATTTTATTCTCTGAACAGCCCTGTGAGGCATGGTCCCGTATTATCTCCCTTTTACAGATAAGAAAAGGGAGGCCTCTTAGTTATGTAACTTGCCCGAGGCCACACGACTTATGAGTAATAGGTGACATTTGGTTGCAGGCAATCTGACTACATCGCTTGTGCTCTTGAATCGGAAAAAAGATGGGGGAGACCAATTAGGCAGTGATGGTAGCTGATCCAAGAAGTTAGAATGGAACTTTGGGAACAGTTGAGAGAAGGAGGGTCTTCCTGATTTGGAAAGATTGACTTACCGGAGGGACAAAGTACAGTGCAAATGGCAAAGAGTTTTCCAGTCAGGTTGACTGACAGCTTGGTCATGCCCTTTCTAGGAACAGGGAAATGAGGAGGAGAATTTGTTTTGGATTAAAAAAACAAAACCAAAAAAAACTAGTGTGCTTGTTTGGGGCTGGTTGAGTTTAAGACAGTGGGACCTCCAGAGGGAGGTGTCCCAGAGAGTGGAAAGTGCTGCTGTGGAGCCCCGGAGAACATATTATATATTCAAATGCTAAGCAATACCGTCCCCATATGAGTCATTGAGAATGGAATCTAGTTCTCTGGGGCACTAATACAAATTAGAAGGTCTTCCCACACCTTGTTTGGTAGATTTATTGTTTTTTTAGAGTTGTAATTATTGCAAAATAATGGGAGTTCATGATAATTATCATTTTTTTATAAGTTGCTTCTGGAACACTGATAGCAGGCGTAGTTGTGTTTATCAGCAGGCATGGCCAGCCTTTGGATCACGTGACTTCCTTTAAACACACCTGCACATGGCCTCCATATTTACAAAGACTTTGGAGAAAGAAGGCTGGTGCCATGTAGTTCAGCCACTTTGAAATCTCCCTTCCCTGCTCAAGTGTTCATGGTGGAATTAAGATTTAAGAAGGAGTTCCCTCTGTGGTGCAATGGGATTGGTCCTCTGCAGCGCCAGGACCTAAGTTCAATCCCCAACACAGCACAGTGGGTTAAAGGATCCGGATCTGATCCCTGGCCTGGGAACTCCATATGCCACAGGGTGACCAAAAAAGAAAAATAAAAAATTTAAGTCAGCTGTTTGTACATACAAAATTTCTTTAATTCTCACCTTTTTTGGGAATAACTTCAAGGGCTATTTGATAGGCATTTGCCACTGACTTTGCAGAAAACTGAATTTGCTTGTATTTTACCTTTTCTTTTGGGATGCCGTCTGCCACTTCTCATTGCCCCAGAGAAGGGGTAATAATTTGGAGATGTCCTCTGCCAGGACCTGTTACGACTGCCATGTCTCTCAATCCAAAAGAAATTGTTTTTGAATTTATCAAGATTTTACTTTATTTTAATAATGATTTTTATTTTTTCCATCATTGCTGGTTTACAGTGTTTTGTCAATTTTTTGCAGTACAGCAAGGTGACCCTGTCACACATACATGTTTGCATTCTTTTTTCTCACATTATCATGCTCCATCCTAAGTGACTAGATATAGTTCCCAGTGCTATACAGCAGGATCTCATTGCTTATCCATTCCAAAGGCAATAGTTTCCATCTGTTAACTCCAGATTCCCAGTCCATCCCCCTCCCTCTCCCTCCCCCTTGGCAACCACAAGTCTGTTCTTCAAGTCCATGATTTTCCTTTCTGTGGAAATGTTTATTTGTGCCATATATTAGATTCCAGATATAAGTGATATCATATGGAATTTGTCTTTCTTTTTCTGACTTCACTTAGTATGAGAGTCTCTAGTTGCATCCATGTTGCTGCAAATGGCATTATTTTATTCTTTTTTATGGCTGAGTTGTATTCCACTGTGTATATATACCACATCTTCCTAATCCATTCATCTGTCAATGGACATTTAGGTTGTTTCTATGTCTTGGCTATTGTGAATAGTGCTGCAATGAACATGGGGGTGCATGTGTCTTTTTCAAGGAAAGTTTTGTCTGGATATATGCCCAAGAGTGGGATTGCTGGGTCATATGATAGTTCTATGTATAGTTTTCTAAGGTACCTCCATACTGTTTTCCATAGTGGTTATACCAATTTACATTCCTACTAACCATGTAGGTGGGTTCCCTTTTCTCCACACCCTCTCCAGCATTTATTATTCATAGACTTATTAACGATGGCCATTCTGACTGGTGTGAGGTGGTACCTCATAGTAGTTTTGACAAAAGAAATTTTGATTTTGATATTCCTTCCTTTAGCTTTCCCAATTCTTTTTAAGCCCCATCGTTGGAAAGTAACCAAATGACTTTGAAACAGTTTAGAAACGGGATTTCTAGAAAAGGGCCATGAGAAGATGTTGGATGCAGTTTTTAATCTTGTCCTTTCCTTTTCTTCCTTCTATATCAAGTTTGGATCGCCACATGCAAACCCACCATGGACACCATAAACCATTCCGATGCAAACTCTGCTCCTTCAAGTCCTCCTACAACAGCCGGCTGAAGACACATATCCTCAAAGCTCATGCTGGTGAGTTGGTGGTCTTGGTACACACATTCCGTGGGTTTGAAATCCCATGGTCTTTATTGAGTGAAAATTTAAAGGTCTCTTGCTCCATGCACATGAGAATTAAGTTTTTCTTGAGATGGTTGTGTATGCGATTTTATTTTATTTTATGTCTTTTTAGGGCTGCACCCGCGGCATATGGAAGTTCCCAGGCTAGGGCTCTAATCGGAGATGTAGCCGCCAGCGTACGCCACAGCCACAGCAACGCCAGATCTGAGCCACGTCTGCAACCTACACCATAGCTCACGGCAATGCTGGATCCTTAACCCACTAAGCGATGCCAGGGATTGAACCCACAATCTCATGGTTCCTATTAGGATTCGTTTCCTCTGTGCCACGACGGGAACTCCTATGCAGTTTTATTTCTACGTAATTTTGAAAAATCAAAGAACGGCCAAAGGCAAAATAATACCAAGCCCCCATGCTGCCTACGTCATAGTTGATTCATGCAACTAACATGTACCTACTGACAGATTTGTGCTACTCACAGGTTTTTTTTTTAGATAAATTTCTAAATTGCCTAGCCTTTCTTGCCATGGAAAAGCAAGAATTCTTGTATCTACTAAACTTAATT
This sequence comes from Catagonus wagneri, assembly GCA_004024745.2. Lineage (NCBI taxonomy): Eukaryota > Metazoa > Chordata > Mammalia > Artiodactyla > Tayassuidae > Catagonus > Catagonus wagneri. The sequence goes on along the minus strand of PVHT021183634.1, from coordinate 25,542,323 downwards.
TCCAACTTAAATAAAATTATAATCTCGGCAACATTCAGAGGGGCAAAGAGTACTCAAGAGGTGTGAGATTTCCCATCAGATACCCTCAGATGCAATTCCATACCTCCCCCTCATAAGAATTGACCTTGGGAGTTCCCGTTGTGGCTCAGCATGTGGAGAACCCAACATAGTCTCTGGGAGGATGTGGGTCCCATCCCTGGCCTTGCACAGTGGGTTAAGGATCCCACATTGCCACAACCTGTGACATAGGTTGCAGATACAGCTTGGATCTAGCATTGCCGTGGCTGTTGGCGAGGCCTGCAGCTGCACCTCCAGTTTGACCCCTAGCCCGGGAACTTTCATATGCTGCAGGTGCGTCCCTGAAGGGAAAAAACAAAAAACAAAAAAGTGACCTCGGGTCGTGAGTCCAGGAGCTCTGCTGATCTCTCGCTCTGTCATTCCATCTAATGGTGCTGGTCTCATGCACATCTCTTACCTACTGGCCTTTGCACTAACAAGCATGTTATACTCATCATCTCACTTAATCCTCTGTCCTAAAGGGTAGATCTTGTTGTCACCTTAGGTGTTGGGTGAAGCTACAGAGACTCCAAATTAAGCGTCCCGCTCAAGGCCATGGAGCCCATTCACTAAGAATTTGCCTCTAAGACCAAAACCTCCATCCTTGTCACTAATGGATGCTGCCTCTCTTCTGCGCCTTTCTTTTCTGCATGTATTGGAGGATGCCCACAGGCTGCTAATCAGAACCCTGCCGAGGATAGAGGCGTGAAGCAGGAAAGGCAGTGGGGAGGGGTCTGGGGGGGTCTCCTCCTGTGACATCTGTAGACCCCTCAGAAGCCCGACTCCACAGCAGCCTGTGGCCTGCTCAGAGGCGTTGACAGCAAAGGGCAGTTGGGGGAATGAAAGCTTCAGGATATCTAGTGATACTATCGGAGATTCTTCTAGAGATCCAGTCTCCTCCCTGAGTTTCCTCAGTATTGAGAATTCTAGTTTTCAGTCAGTGGAGTTCCTGTTGTGATTTACCAGCGTAAGAAACCAGCTAGTATCCATGAAGATGTGGGTTCGATCCCTGGACTTGCTCTGTGGGTTAAGGATCCTGCCTTGCCCCAAACTTTGGCATAGGTCATAGGTGTGGCTCGGATTCCATGTTGCTGTGGCTGTGGCGTAGGCCAGCAGCTACAGCTCTGATTCGACCCCCAGGCCGCATTCTTCTGTATGCCACAGGTATGGTCCTTAAAACAATTTTTTTTTCCAGTCAACTAGAATTCTGTCTCATTTATTAGCTTCTCTTGTGTGGTTATAAAAACTGCCCAGAACCCAAGTCCTGTGCTTTTGTCATCTCCTTATACCCCGTGGAAAAACAACCAGGTCTCTGCTTTGAGTGCTGGGTCCTGTTAAACTGGCTCAATGCAGTGGAACTACTGAAGCCTCCTGGATGTCTTCGGCCCACTGGGGGCGGGGTGGGGAATGGGGACAGCAGATGAGCTTTTCTCTATCTCTTAGTATTTTTCTATTTCCCAGAACATTTTACTGAAGTCCGTGGAGTAAGAGGCTTCGGGGGTTCTAACCACTCTTTTCTGACTTGTGTGTATTTTAAGTTATTCAGCTGGGACACCATCCCGGTGAGTTTTTTCCCATAGATCTCAGCCTTGTCAAAAACACTTTACCAGTGGGAGTTGGGTAAGTGATTTGGCCTGTGGGAGGGACTTGTAAAAAGTGCTCCAGGCTGCATGCTGACTCCGGCCTTTGAGCTGACCAAGCGGACTGGCCTTCTGTGCCCACAAGGAAACCTCCAGAGAGAGGGAGCAGCACAGTCCAGTTCTCGGCTCATCTTGGAGAGTTAGTGTCCGTGACCTGGACCTAGCTGCAGAGAGCGGCTTGACTTGTCTCTTCTGGATGGAGTGTTTTATTGTAAAGGGTAAAACCTAGTGTGTGTACAAACCAGATAGCTGGATTTGAATTCTTTCTCAGGTCGTGCCACTTATAAACACCCACTGAGGTTCATCCAACTAGGTTTGCACTGAAAAATTGAGAGATAGAATAAAGAGAGCAGTAGTGTTCTATACAATATGACATATATGTTTAATATTTTAGTAAACACTGTTGTTGCCGGCATTGTCCTGTAGCTTCTAGGTGATGGTTTGAAGGGTGTGGAGTTGACCGATGTTCTTGTTTGGGTTCCCTGACTTGGAGTTTCTCCTCTGCCCTGGGCTATAGCATCAGGCATCATTCAAGTTTTTCTGTGGGTCTCTTTCAAGGCTTTGTTGGAAATGTAGGCTCTGGGTGGTGGTGGTGGGGGCATCAGTGGTAAAAGGTAGGCTGAATGCAGAACTTTGTATGTTGGGCTCACTGCAGCCCAACATACAATCACTTGGTGATTTTCAGGGTGGCAGGAAAGACGCTGTCTCAGCAGGGGAAAGGCAAGGCTGGAGGTTTACCCGCTCATTCTTGCTTTGCGTTAGTAAGTGTTCTGCTGCAGAGCACTTGCGCTGCCCTTAGTTCACATTCACTGGTCCACAAAACTTTCATTACTAATGATCCTCTCGTCCTCTTACTCCTTTCTTTCCTTCCCTTTCCTCTCCTCTGGTTTTTATTATTTTTAATTTTTTAATTTTTAAAATTTTTTTTCTCTTTTTGCCTTCTCTAGGGCCGCACCTGCAGCATATGAAGGTTCCCAGGCTAGGGGTCTAACAGGAGCTGTAGTTGCCGGCCTTCGCCACAGCCACAGCAACGCAGGATCCGAGCCGTGTCTGCAACCTACACCACAGCTCACGACAACGCCGGATCCTTAACCCACTGAGCGAGGCCAGGGATCGAACCCGCAACCTCATTGTTCTTAGTCGGGTTCGTTAACCACTGAGCCATGATGGGAACTCCTCCTCCTCTGGTTTTTAAATTTCACCTTAAAAATAAATTTTAAAAAGTTTTTTTTAAATTGTGTCTTATGGCTGCACCCGTGGCATAGGGATTGAATCTGAGCCATGGCTTTGGCCTGTGTTGCAGCTTCAGCAACGCTGGATCCTTTTAACCCACTCTGCCAGGTTGGGGATCAAACCTGTGCCTCAATAGTGACCTGAGCTGCTGCAGTTGGGTACTTAACCCCCTGTACCATAGTGGAAACTCCTAAAAATAAATTTTAAGGAGTTCCCTGGTGGCCTAGTGGTTAAGGATTTGGTGTTGTCACTACAGTGGCTCAGGTTCAGTCCCTGGCCTGGAAACTTCCACATATAGCCAAAAAATAAAAAATATTTTTTTAGGTATTTTAAAATTTAAAAAACATACATGTTCATTAGAGAAAAATTTGAAAATGGAAAAAATAAGTTGGCCATCCATAATCTTATCTAAAGACCACTGTTAATATTTGATAATATTTCCTTTCAACCATTTCCTCTATAATTATTTTTCACAGTTGTGATTGTAATTTAAGATATCTTATGCCTTTCAATTTATTTTTCTGAGTATCAATATTTTATTTTTCCATGTTATTACAAACTCTTCAGGAATTTATTTTAATGCATGGTAATTCATCAAGAAGATATGCCCACATTTAATTATTTCCCTGTGGTTGGAAATTTAGGTTTTTTATACCCTTTTCAGGCATAAATAATGTCTATTTCTAAATAGAGATTTCTAAGTATTAAAGGATATTTCTTTAATATAAACTCTCAGAAGTGGAATTATTGAGTTGCAGGTGTGAGCATTCTAAGCTTATTGTTATAAAAAAATAAAAACAAGACTGCTTTCTGAGTTGATCGTACCAGTGTGTCTGGCCAACAATGTAAGCACACCCATTTCACACCCTTGCTTCTTAAAATGCAATTCATTGAAAAGCTGACTTAAGACAAAAGGTACATCACGCTCTCATTTAATTTGATCATAGTAATCTGTGCTGTATTTTTTTAGTGGTATAAAAATAATTAAAAGAAAAATACTAATTTCTACTTAAGTTTCCTTTTTATTGAAAAATATTGGGAGTTCCCATCGTGTCTCAGTGGAAACGAATCTGCCTAGTATCCATGAGAATGCAGTTTTGGTCCCTGACCTCACTCTAGGTTAAGGATCCAGTGTTGCCGTGAGCTGTGGTGTAGGTCGCCGATGCGGCTCGGATCCCACGTTGCTGTGGCTGTGGCGTAGGATGGCAGCTGCAGCTCTGATTCGACCCCTAGCCTGGGAACCTCCATATGCCGCGGGCGTGGCCCTAAAAAATCAAAAAAAAAAAATAATAATAATATATATATATATATATATATATATATATATATATGAGATATACACAGACACATCCCTCTCTCAGTTAAGGAAATGCCTTAGTTTTGCCTGGTTCTGTACTGTTGATCAGTCAGGGAAAAGGAGTTTTATGCTGAGGTCGTGAACTGGTCCCCCAAACCCCACATATAGGATGTATGGAGTCAAGATGGCATGGACTCGGCCGGGACACAGGAGGGTAGCACAGTTGTTTGCACTGAGTGACTCTGCTCAGAAAGCCACCTCTAGGACCTTGGAATTATGAAGAAGCACATTATTGTCTGTGGGGGATGGAAAGGCTGAAACGAAAACCGACATGGTGGTCATTTCTAGTATCCAGAGGGAGGGCGAGAGGTGGGAAGCTTTTGCGAGGAAGCTGCATTGGAACCCACTATAGGCCCATCCCTGTACGCAGAGCATGAGATGAGAAGGGTCACTTGACTCTGGAGCCCATGTAGGAGCTCCAGTCCCCAAGGATCCCCAAGGTTGCGGGAGTTGGAGGCCGGTGTGTGGGGGGAGTGCTGGTCTACCTCAGATCCTGCAACTTGAGAGGCGCTGTGTGCGGCGAACTAACCCTGCTGTTCTCCACCCCACCTTGTCCCCTCTCCCCTCCTCCTCCTCTGCTGCCCCCGCCGTCCTCCTCCAGGTGAGCATGCCTACAAGTGTTCTTGGTGCTCCTTTTCCACCATGACGATCAGCCAGCTGAAGGAACACTCCCTCAAGGTCCACGGAAAAGCCCTGACCCTCCCCAGGCCGCGGATTGTCAGTCTCCTCTCCTCACACGCCCACCACTCCTCCCAAAAAGCCACCCCGGCTGAAGAAGTGGAAGACTCCAATGGTAAAATCGGGCTTCGAGCCAGATCGGCCACTTGGGGTGGAGGTGGGCTGGAGTGGCTGGCCAGTCCTTCTTTCTGGAGGAAAGATCTAAATGCCAACATGACAGTTAAAGTGAAGGAAGAAACGTGAAAAGGTTGGAGCTGTATAGAAGTTGGAATTGGTGGGTGCGGTGAAGTTGGTGAATGTCTGTTTGGGGCTGTGGCGAAATGCACTGCTCGTGGAAGGAGCCTGTTGTGTGGGGTGGATTCGTTGTGCTGCTTCCGCTGTGGCTGTGAGCAAGAAAGTGGATGAAGGAACCAGGCAGATTTATGTCTTTGTTTGCTTATCTACTTACTGATACCCTCTCTTGTTCTGACAAATATGTGAATGTGCTGTAAAGTGTGTGTGCTGTGAAGTTCGCGGGTTGGGTCAGTTCATGACCCAGAATTCCGAGTAGGAATGAAGAGGGTGAGTGGATGGAGAAGTGGGTCGGATTGGCTCATGAGAATATTCAGGGGTAGGTGTTGTGGCACGGCAGAAACGAATGTGACTAGCATCTATGAGGATGCGGGTTCAATCCCTGGCCTCACGCAGTGGGTTGAGGATCTGGTGTTGCCGTGAGCTGTGGTGTAGGTTGCAAATGAGGCTCAGATCCCGTGTTGTTGTGTCTGTGGTGCAGGCCGGCAGCTACAACTCCAATTCAACTCCTAGTCTGGGAACCTCCATGTGCTGAGGGTGGGCCCTGAAAAGCCAAAAAAAAAAAAAAAAAAAAAAAGGGATGTTAGGGGTAATGTAGTGATTTCTCAGAGAGTTGAAGGATGTTGTAGGAGCCTCATTTGGGAGGAGGGTGTCCCTGCCCACTTTTGGAGCTTCAGACTAATCCAAGAAGCCCTGGAGGGGGGGGTCTCCTCACTGGCATTGTGACCGAAACTGTAGGAGAGGGAGCGTGAGAGCGAGAGGCTGGTTTGTTGTCTTGATCAGACTGAGGAACAGAAGGGTGCTGATTACTCAGCTCGCCTCAGGTGACTGCAGAAGCTCGTGCTTAGGCGAGGAGGGAATCGGTGGATGTAGGGGACCAAGAGCTTCTCTCTTCCGTGGCCCTCTTGTCCTCGAATCTCTTCTGCAGCATCTCTAGTAATCAGTTTCTTGACCACCAGCTTGAATACTTCTGGAGGTCTACTGTTATTATGTCCTTGGAAGAGCATGGTGGGCTGGAAGAGAGTTCATGCGCTCTTTGGAACAATGGCTTGGCTCTGAATTTTCCTTCTCTCAATGTCAGTTGTGTTTTCCTGGGCAATCTTAGCTTCCTCTACTCGCATGTACAACTCGATAATGGTACCTATCCCATGATGGCCTTGAGAGATAATGATAAAAGTCACACGTGTCAAATGCCTAATACAACACCTGACACAGAGTAGGTGCTTAATAAATGGTCATGTTATTCAGTGATTTACATCCTTTGATTGTAATTTTGGCCTTTGGGGCCATTTATAACAAGTGGGAATTGGATTACTTTTAAGGTCAAGGTTTGAAGAGATTGATTCCTCAGGGAACCTGAAGATCTGACAGCCCAGCATGTCAGTATGGTCAGGTTATCCAGTTAGCAAAAGAGGAAATGAATCATCATTATTCACGAAGACAACAGGGAGGAAAAGGAAAGGTAAGTCCTGGACTCAAAGCTGCCTTTGTTGAGCTGTAGAACTCGGTGGCCTTTCTTTGCAAATCAGTAAACACTAGTTTGAACACAGTACCTCCTCACTAGGATTCCTGTCTTCAAGGGCTTCTGTTCAACAAAGAAGGCTTGTTGTTAGGGCGGTGGATTGTCATGCAGTAAGTACACTGTCTCTTCAGCTGTGGTGTGGCAGTTTAGCCTGCATTTGTTGTTGTTTTCCAGGTCTCAAAGTTAAGGGCAGGTGCAGGTGAAAGGCTACAGAAAATGTCCCCTTTGCATGTTGAGATTCTGTCCGTTGGAAGAGACTGGTCCATTGCAATGAAAGGCAAAATGGAATTTTCATGTAAATTGTAAGGTCTTGATTGACATGCTTGTTAGTGAATTGCTTTCATCTGAAATAGAAGCTATGCCTGTGGGGCCATTCGAGTAAAACTGATCCATCCCAACACCATTCCCGCAAAGGTTTTCCCTGGGACATTTCTCTAAATGTACCTTCTTTTCTCTTTGTCCTCCTCCCTTTAAAGGTGGGTCTCAGTCTTAGGACACCAGAGTCCCACAGGCCACTCACTGCATGGCTCGCCTTCCTCTACATGGGCTGAAGAAGAGTTGAGCTCAGTCAACTTTCCGAGTCCATACCCTTTGCCAGGAGCTGTGCTAGCTACAGAAGGGTCATGAATGGACGCAGTGCCATTTTGGCCATCCAGCAGCTAAAAACCAGAAGTTTAGAAGATATTATCAGGATGCTATCGAACTAATCATGATCCTAAACCTAAGCCTTTCTGGGGTGATTTCAGAATTCTTGGAAGCCAGACCCTTGGGGGGGAGGGTGGTCCCAGAAACATGCTGTCGTGATATTAACTCTCCATATAACACAGGTAGTTTTTATTCAGCCCTGGCGAGATAATGTGCAAAATATAAAAGTGTTTTTCTTGCTCCTTCTAAAGAAAGAGCATAATGACTGTGACAGCCCTGGTGGCGGGGGCGGGGGGCGATGCTTTCATGAGGCCTACACAGAACCTGTGCTGTTTTTAATGTATATAAATAACCTGGATCAATGGATCAGCAGTGATTTGTTTAACTGGGGTAGGGTAAACCCCAAAGGTTTAAGGTGGGATAAACAGAAGGCATCAAATGGGCTGTTCTCATGAATGCATAGTTCTGCAGAAAGAAAAATTAATCATTTATCCATTCAGTAGACGCTTCCTTGAATCCTTCCGGTGTAGGTATTGCAGAGTTTTGGAGGCCCAAGAATGACAGAAGAGGTTGAAAACGGGAAGGCTGTTGGCTAGGGAGCCGAGTGGTGGATTCCTAGAAACGGCTACATCTGGGGCATGGAGAAACAGCTGTGGGGCTAGACAGTAGCCTGTAAATCATGCCTTGAATGGTGTTTGAAACACGCATGTGAAATCCAGTTGCACATTTTAAGGGGGAGAAACCGTGGGGCTGTTGGCTCTCAGTGAAACTTTCCCACACTGTGGATGCCAGGAGGCTGTGAACACAAGAAATAAAAACATGCTGCAGGCCTGGGGGGAGTAGAGACCCATAAAAGCGAGAAAATCACCAGTGTGTCCTTAGCTTTCTCATCCGCTAGTGAGGGAGGTGGATAAAACGAGCTGACACGCTCACTGCCGTTCGCAGTGGTCAAATGCTTGTAGCCTTGAGAGCGAGCCAGTCTTCTGAACTAGAGGATTCTTCCCAAGCTGCTCTCCCAGCCCACACCCAGAAGGGAGCGCTACCAAGGAGGGAAGCCGGGAAGGTGGATGTGGGAGGCGGAGGAGCGATTTCACCCCCACTGCCTGGGCACATACCTGTTCTGGACACAGAGCTCTTGGACCCTAGGCTGTCAGTCTTTTGACATGTTTCACCAGCACGTGGATCCTTGATGCATTCTTCATAATCAGTGGTTGGAAAGAAAAGCAGTACTGATTCTGTGTATAAGAGAATGAGAAGCGGTGTGCAATTGCTGTTCTAAACAATGCGTCAAGGGGAATCATAAGGTTGTCAACGCAAGGAAGTGCTCTGCTGTGTTTGTGTTTACTGGGTTCCTTCTGCCATATGAAATAGAGGACCAGGTTTTGTCAGGCTTGTTCCCAGGTCTCTGCTTGCAGTATAGAAAAACACACATACATGCACATCTGTAAAGCAGGAAAGAAACTAGAACAGTGTCACGTAGTTAATGAGATTTGTTTAGGTCTGAGAAGCTCTACAGTGCATGGGCCGCAGATATGTAATTTAAAATTCATCGACGTGATTTGTAAGAAGTCAGGTCAACGGTGACATTCCCTCTTTTTCCTCCCTTGAATTTCCCCCAAAGATGAAATGAATTTATTTCTTCTTTCTAGCCAGGTATGCTGCACAGAATCGCCTGCTTTAGGAAATTGCTGTTGTGGTGCAATTAAAACGAAAATGAAATACTAAGACCGGGTGAAAAATAAATAAGGTATATGAGAATAAGATAGTGTTGTAGTCTATGCCCTGATGGAAAATACCACGAAAGTTTGGTCCTGAAATCCTTCCCTTTACGCAATAGATCTCAACATAATCCAGCCAACAGAGAAGTCTTTGCTAGTATGAATTGGTAGAAAAAGGGTGTAGACTTTGTGGTGTTTTTTTTTGGTTTTTTTTTTTTAGCAAAGCACTTTCTGTTTTCAGTTGTCTTTTCAGTTCTAAAGTCTAGAATAATATTTGATAAGCACCATTTTTATCAAGCCATCTCTCATCAAAGAACCTTGGGCAGTAGCAAAATCCAGGTGTTGTGCGTTGCATTCAGAGTTGAGCACTTAGTCACACTTTCTCCATCCAGAGTGGCCTCGCCGACAGATATTTAATGTTTCCGACCATCTCTGCCCCCCAGCATCTAACTTCTTCATTTCCACCTTCATCCATTTGAAGACGTTCTGCTGGGAGCTTGGGAGTTTTTCCTCTTGGTATGCTTCTGCCTAAGAGTCTCTGATTTAATTTCTTCTCAAGATTGAGATTTACCGACCCCTGCCCTACTGCGATTACTCCTCTGTTGATGAACTTCTTCGTGCTCCTCGGTATTGGTAGATATGCTCTTGGTCCTGTCCCTGAATCTTCCAGAGGGAATCGTTAGGTAGATACTTATTAGATACAGAATTCTTTTTATTTATAATAATTTTTATTTTTTCATAATAGTTGATTTACAGTGTTCCATCAATTTCTGCTGTACAGTTAAGTGATCTAGGCATACATACATATTCTTTTTCTCACATTATCCTCCATCATGTTCCTTCACAAGTGACTAGATGTAGTTCCCTGTGATACATACAGCAGAGTCTCATTGCTTGTCTCATACCGACTTCTTTTAACTGACCAATGATTTCTTGGAGGTATTAATTCAGTTAATTTTGCTGAGTCTCTGACTAACTCCGCAGAACCAAGTGGTGTGTGTGGGGGTAAGTTGGTTTCATTTCCCTTTAAGAGGCAAGTTCAAAAGACAAACTTTCGAAGATGAAACCTTCAGGATTGCTCTAACAGAAACTTTCTGACACATCATTCCCTTTTTTGCTTTTTAGGACCTCACCTGTGGCATATGCAGGTCCCCAGACTAGGGGTTGAATTGGAGCTATAGCTGCCGGCCACAGCCACAGCCACAGCAATGGCAATGCAGGAGCCAAGCCGCATCTGCGACCTACACCACAGCTCATAGCAATGCCAGATCCTTATCCCACTGAGGAGGCCAGGGATCGAACCTGCAACCTCATGGTTACTAGTCAGATTCATTTCCACTACGCCACAACGGGAACTCCTGACCTATCATTCTGCGAGAGGAAACTATCTTCCTTGGCAAAGAGTGTTTTCCTCTTTGTCATTGTTCCTGGATAACAAGACCTTCTGTAGAAGTAAGAAACTGAAGATTGAGGCAGAGGGTAAGCCTTTCCAGGCCTCAGGAGCGGCGATGCTGGGGAGAAGGGCATTACAGTGTGATCACCTTGTAGCAGAGCCCCTCTTGAAGCAAGTGCACATCATCCTTGACCCTGGAATGGACTAGCTTGTTCTCTGCATCTTTGTCAAAAAACATACGGTGCTTGTCATTAAATCCAATTCAGAGGACCTATAGAATGCATTGACCAACAGAACTCAAAGATGAGTGAAAAAAAGTTTTATTCTCCCTGAAAATACACCCACCAGGTTTTAACATAATATATAGTTTAGAGAAGATTAGTGTACAGATCAAGGATTGGCAAGAACTTCTTCTGTAAAGGGCCAGGTAGAAAATGTTCTCAGCTTACAACCACTCAACAGTTCCATTATAATGTGAAAGCAGCCATAGACAACATGTAAACAAATGGACAGGGCTGTGTTCCAATAAGACTTTATGTGCAAAAGCAGGGAAAGTTGGATTTGGCCCACAGGCAGCATGTCATTGACCCCTGCCATAGACGGCTTGTGGAAAAAATTACAGCAGTATCCATGAAATTAATCCTGTCTTTAATAAATGTCTTTATAAGACCCATATACTTAACATGTGTATGTATATTTAGCATCTTCCTAGATGTCACTTAAAATGAAACTTGACCTAAATATATTCTTTGTTGCACATATGAAATATAATGTATTAAATAGAGCCTTTAAAATGTTAGTCCGTGAATTACATTTAAGCTTAAAAGAAAATCTTCTCTGAGAATTGTATCGAGTCCAGTGCCAAACTATCAATGCATTTAACCTTGACTGCAGCAATCCTTGACACTTAAAAATTAAGATCTGAGATGCCTGCTTTTTGAAGAGAAGCGTTTCAGATTTCTAAATAGGTCAGACATAAAATTCAACCTTTAAGAGGATCCAATTAGTTGCTAGGGCATCAGACCTTTCACACAGGTTCCAACTGCAATCACATTTCTCTTGGGGTGAAAGAAACAAGAGCGGGTTTCTTTAAAAATGACAATAATGAAACAGAGACTCTTGAGCAAATAATTGTGAAGTACAAAGATTTACATCGTCTATAGCACTGGTATAGAAAGCATAATTTTAATGGTTTGGCTATAATTTTTAATAGGTTCTGCTGATCTCAAAATTATCTGGCCAGAGAATGCTAACCTTCCCTTTTTGACTTTCTACATTAAAACATGGTCCATGGAGTTCCTGTCATGGCACAATGGTTAACGAATCCAACTAGGAACCATGAGGTTGCGGGTTCGATCCCTGGCCTTGCTCAGTGGCTTAAGAATCCAGCGTTGCCGTGAGCTGTGGTGTAGGTGGCAGATGCGGCTCTGATCCTGCATTGCTATGGCTGTGGCGAAGGCCAGCGGCTACAGCTCCTGTTAGACCCCTAGCCTGGGGACCTCCATGTGCCCCTGGTGTGGCTCTAAAAAAATGACAAAAGGCAAAAAAACAAACAAAAACAAAAACATGGTCTTCTAGGAGTTCCCGTCATGGCTCAGTGGTTAATGAATCTGACTAGGAACCATGAGGTCGCGGGTTCAATCCCTGGCGTCGCTCGGTGGGTTAAGGATCCAGCATTGCCATGAGCTGTGGTGTAGGTTGCAGACGCGGCTCGGATCCCGCGTTGCTGTGCTGATTAGACCCCTAGCCTGGGAACGTCCATATGCCGCGAATGCATCCCTAGGAAAAGGCAAAAAGACAAACAAACCAACAAACAAAAAAAACATGGTCCACTAGAGTTCATTTAAATGCTTATTATGAAGAGTGGCATTTCTGCTATTAAGACTTAAGAAGCCTGTAACTCCAGTGGTGCAAAGTGGTATAGATGATTCTGCATCCTCTGTTATACATCCAGAGGTCATCCGCGGTTACGTTATTAGACCTTTGCCCTCTTCGGCAAATAGGAAGTCTCCAAAATCACCACCACCCTGAAGCTGAATATCCTGTGATAGACCCCTCCCAAGAAACCCACCTGTCTGAGATTTCTGTGACTTCTTTGAATTAGCCACAGTTTCACGCGCCAAGGATTGAAAAACATTTCAAGTGTAAGCTTTCCGTGTCCTGGGAACTCAGTCAACTCGCCCATCTCCCTCTTCCCATGCCAAGAAAAACATTTGTTCATCAGAAATACAAGCATATACTCTGAGACTCATTCAGAGCTAGTTCCTAGCAACACCAGAATTTTCTTCATAATTCCACAACCAACTCCTGCATCTCTTGGATGGAGATTACCTTAAGTCCTCCAGAAACTCAGTGGTGGGACATAGCGGAAAGGAAGAAGAAATTTACTTTATTCTAAAATTATTCATCTCTCTTCTATTTTGAAAGCAAGAATTTTTCTTTGCCTTATCATTGCCCACCTTGATTTTTTTTTTTTTCCCCCTGAAAGTGGAGCTGGATATTTTAGTGTAGTTATATTGAATATAAGAACCACTGCTCAGCAGGTTACAGATCCGACTCATATCCATGAAGATGCAGAGTTTGATCCCTGGCCTCGCTCAGCAGCTTAAGGATCCTGCGTTGCTACAAGCTGTGGTGTAGGTGGCAGATGTGGCTTGGATCTGCCATTAGTGTGGCTGTGGTGGAAACCGGCAGCAGCGGCGGCTCCAATTGGACCCGTAGCCTGGGAACTTGCATGTGCAGCAGATGTGTCCTTAAAAAAGAAAAGGGAAAAGAAAGAAAGAAAAAAAGGGAACCCTTCAAACTCTCTTGAGACTTGTTATGATTCATGGATCCTTCCCTCTCTTCCAACTGCTGTTCTGCACTAGAGGATTTTCCACGAGCATCAGGAAGCGTGTTGGATTTGGGTGGTTTGATGTGTGTGAGCCATAACGCGGTGACGGAGGTCTTGAGGTAGCTATGCTGGAGCAGAGGAGATGTCCTGGGCAAGATGGGTGCCTGAAAAAGATTTTTTTAAGTGCCAACATGAGAAGAAGGTGCCAGATATAACCTTTTTAAAACAAATAATTATTTACAAAAATAAATGATATGAGGATTTTTCTGGTGGTGTCACAGGTTAAGGATCCGGCTTTGTCACTGACGTGGCTCAGGTTGTTGCCGTAGCATGGGTTCCATGCCTGGCCCGGTGACTGTGGGCGCAGCCAAAATAAATGAGTTAATTATGAGTTTTGGTGTTACGGCCCAGCACGTCCAAATAATGTACGTAGTTTCTTAATTCATTCATAATCCTAAATAATGCCCTTTTGAAAAATCCTCACAGTGGTGCTTAAACAAAAATGATGCGGGAAAGGACTGCCAAAGTGATGTGAGCGGTTCAGGTAAGGTGGATCTGCTTGCTGTTCACTGGAGTCAGCTCCCTGCTGTTTATGCCCAGGAAGGGACATGTACCTGCCCTTGGGTACCTCTGCTTTGTAATAGTGTCGGAATCATCAAGCTCAACCGAAAGGAGGTGTTTGCCATAGAGTGCAGGGTCCAGCTAAGGCTTTATTTGCCTGTACCTGATCTCGGAGAGTCATTCCAGGGCTGGGTTCTTCAGCTTCCTCGGGGATGAAAATATTTTTACATGCCTCGCGCGAGCCACCCTCCTGATGTCTTTGATGTTCATGGGCTGTGAGCCCTCTACCAACACTTCCATGAGAGCCACGTGGAGCAATCCAGGGCCTTAAACCTTTACTGTAGTACTTAATTTTTAGCACTGCTAGTTTTTTTTTTCTTCCCCCATGATCAGTTTGAAAGTCATCCACTCTGGCTTATTATTGGGATTCTGCCTGTCTCTTTAACTCCAAAGTGATCAAATTAATTGTGGTTTTTATTTAATTCTGCTGATTGCCTTAAATTTGCCATCAGATTTAATATGCCTAATGAATCAGAGGAACAAATTATTAGTCTCATTTTGTAGAGGAAGAAACTGAGACCTGAGGACCGAAATGATGAGTCCAAAAGTCACAAAACACATATGTGGTGGACCTCGTCTGAACCCACAGCTCATGCCCTTAACCTCTGTGCCAATTTCATCAGAGATTTATTCTCAGCAGAAACACATCCATAAATGAGACAGAGTGGCCAAGACACAACCTCTTCTTACATGTTTGGGGGCTCTGGAATCTTCCAGAGGACACTAAAGCCAAATTTTATTATTGATTGATATTTAGAGCTCAAGTTAATAGATATGCAGAGAGTGTTCAGTTAAAAGAGCAGCACAGGAATGAGAGATTATGAATTTGGATTTTGTTGGCTATGGCCAAGGAGAAGAGATGGGTTTGATGAGTCCTGGGAGGCTTCTTGGAAAAGGTGGGGCTCTGGCTGACCCTTGAGGATGAGCAGGATTTTTATAGGCTGGTAGAAGTCCACTCCAGGTGGGAGCAGTATGAGAAGTGAACCAATGCACAGAAGAGGTAATGGTGGGAGACCAGTCACCTGGAGTGGAGGGCATGTAGGGAAGTTAGTGGGAGGGCAGTTGGCAGGGTGGGGAGAGATAGGATCAAAATGTAGGGGTAATTCATACCAGGAAGGGGTCTTTATATTGTTAAGAAACAGGCTCGGAGTTCCTGTCATGGCTCAGTGGTTAACGAATCCGACTAGGAACCATGAGGTTGTGGGTTTGATCCCTGGCCTTGCTCAGTGGGTTAAGGATCCAGCGTTGCCGTGAGCTGTGGTGTAGGTTGCAGACGCGGCTCGGATACCGCGTTGCTGTGGCTGTGGCGAAGGCCGGCGGCTATAGCTCCTGTTAGACACCTAGCCTAGGAACCTCCACATGCTGCGAGTGCGGCCCTAGAAAAGGCAAAAAGACAAAAAAAAAGAAAAAAAGAAACAAGCTAAACAAGGAGGACAAGCAGCAAGGTCCCCATCCCTTTTGGAAGTGGGAGGGGACTTTGGAACTAGGAGTGTGTGATGCTGATCCCTCTGGGTCTTCAGCAATGAATGTGCATTCAGAGTAGTCAGGGGAGGAGTTCCTGCTGTGGCACAGTGGGTTCGGAGTTCAACTGCAGTGGCTTGGGCCACTTTGGAGGCAAAGGTTCAATCCCCAGCCCAGCGTGGTGGGTTAAAATGTTCAGCATAGGTTGTAGCTTTGGCTCAGATTCAGTCCCTGGCCCGGGAGCTTCCATAGGCCATGGATTCGGACATAAAATTAAAAAAAGGTAGTCATGGGAAGTAGTTCTCCCCTTTTAAGATGTCTATGTAGATCTCCCTTCTGATTACAAGAATCGTGCCTAAATATGATTAAAGAACAGCTTTATGGCCACACGTACCATAAAATATGAGGGCCACCCATCATGCTAGCCTGTCTGCACTCCAAATAATCTAATAACAGTCTGCTGTAGAATCATCTAGATCTTTGTTCCTTGCATATACAAACAGGTTCTGTTTTATTTTAATTTTTTTCAAAGTTGGGAACCATAATATACAAATTACTTTTTTCCATGTTTTCGTCTTCACTTAAAATCTTCCCTCACTATTCGACTCACCGCAGTTTTGAAATATCAAAACAAAGCACCAAAAAGGATTCCCCTTTAAATCATAAATATTAAGTACACAAAGGCCTCAAGTATTTCTTTTTTTTTTTGTCTTTTTTTGCCTTTTTTTTTTTCTAGAGCCGCACCCGCGGCATATGGAGGTTTCCAGGCTAGGGGTCTAATCAAAGCCGTAGCCACCGGCCTACACCACAACCACAGCAACGCCGGATCCAAGCCACGTCTCCAACTACACTACAGCTCAGGGCAATGCCGGATCCTTAACCCACTGAGCAAGGCCAGGGATCGAACCCACAACCTCATGATTCCTAGTCGGATTCGTCAACCACTGAGCCACGAGGAGAACTCCAGGCCTCAAGTATTTCTATGTGTATGTGATATATATATTTAAGATGGGAGTCTCAGAATTGTATAAGGCCTTTGAGGTTTTGCCAATCAGAAATTCCCTCGTTGATTTCATGTTGAGGCTCTCAAGTCTTCTGAGAAATGACTCAAGTCTCTTCCTCCTGCTTCAGACTTAATACATTTGAAATATTGGCAAATGTTCCATAAGTTAAATGACAGAATCAAGATTACAGACTGTCTAGACTGTTCAGAGTAATGAGCCGAAAGTGAGATTTTGCTGGAGATAAATATAAAACTTGCTGGGTAGCTCCTGACCTTTGTATTCACTTCCATTCCTAGACTTGCCAAATATTCTTATAATTGTCGGTTATCAGATCTGTCTCCCCAACTAAACTGTGTGCTTTCTGAGGTCAAGGACTGTTACAGAGTCTTAGCCCTTGGCAGGCCATTCCATCATTATTTCTCGATTTGAATTAGGGCAGCGAAATCAACCACACACAAGGAGAAGGGACAAAACAATAGTTTATGTGTCAAAAAGCCTGGGAATTTGAGGGTCTGCAAAAAATAGTTGGGAAAAGCCAGCGGAACGGGGCTGCGCGTTGACCGTAAGCGTGTGCATTTTCTCAGGACATACCTCCCTCCTCCAGTTAGCGAACTTTGGCCTTCCCCTCAATGGCAGCACCTTGTATCCTTTCAACTTGGCAACCAAAGTGGCTAATCCCTTTTCTTCAAGCAGCCGAGAAGAGGAATGAGTGCAGGCAGGCCTTACTTTCTGCCACCTGTTGAACATTTTTGCTTCCATCACGTTTCGAAGGCCTGCTCTCAGCTTATTTCCGTCTCCATATCTTCTGGAAAGTTCTTTCACCTTCCTCGGTGACCTCAGTGCCAGGCTCACAGCCTGCCTTTTCACGCCAATCCTGACCGTCGTGCTCTGGAATTTCGGCGTACTAGACCCAGTGATAATGACCCAACGAGTATTTGGTCTGTTGGGCTGGAGAGATTTGCCTCCTGTCTGACTGTGTTCCACCACCCTTGGTTTTGGGGCTGGACTCAACATAACCACTCTGCCTTCAGCATCTCAAACTCTTAAATTCTCTCTGACCACCACCCAGCAACGCTTGTCTACTTAACCCAGACTCTGGGTTTAGCCTTTTCAGAAGGGTTCTTCGTAGCATCCTTGTGTCTCCATTGCCCTTCTCTGGTTTCCAGCTTGTCAGACCCCAACCCTGAATAACTCTCGTCCTGCACTTCCTCTGATTGTGTTGTTTTGTTGGCCGTCTCACAGCATATGGAGTTGCTGGACCAGGGGTCAGATCCGAGCCATGGTCATGATCTAAGCGGCGGCAATGCTGGATCCTTAACCCACCATGCTGGGCTGGGGATTGAACCCACGTCCCAGCACTCCCGAGACACCGCTGATCCCGTTGTGCCGCCGTGAGAACGCCACTTCCTCTGATTTTTGCCAGTCTTCCTGGCTCTAAACTCCAGCTTCCCCAATCTGTTTTCAAGGTTCTCTTTGTTAACCACAAATCCAATTTACTTTTAAAAGTAAATTGGAGCTGATTCAGGCTTACCCCTCTGTGACATCAGTGTACTTTCTTCAGTGAAAGAGACAGGCGCGGAGTCACAGCCAAGGTGGCAGAAGTTGCAAGTAGCTGCAGTGTTTACCGTGCCTGCCCCAAAGCTAACAGCGAACAAATGGAATGAGCAGCGAGAGGGTTCACAGCTGGGGTATCATAAATTATTAGGTTGTACTTGTGAGATGTGGTTTTCCTGTTACTCTGATTTTTATAGTATTTTAAAATTTTGCCCATGGGTACATTTTTAATTAGAAATACAGAGAAGATGAAGAAATCCGCATCTACCTCGCATGCATGCAAGAATAATGCCACCGACATGTCCGTTAGAAGGAACAATGTGGGGGGAGTTCCCTTCGTGGCTCAGTGGTTAACGAATCCGACTAGGAACCGTGAGGTTGCGGGTTTGATCCCTGGCCTTGCTCAGTGGGTTAAGGATCCGGCGTTACTGTGAGCTGTGGTGTAGGTTGCAGACGCGTGGCTGTGGCTGTGGCGAAGGCCGGCAGCTACAGCTCCTGTTAGACCCCTAGCCTGGGAACCTCCATATGCCGCGGGTGCAGCTCTACATAAAAGGCAAAAAGACAAAAAAAAAAGAAAAAAAAGAAGAAGGAACAATGGGGATAATTCCATTAAAGGCAGGCAGTAAAGTGTTAGGAAACTTCCTAGCTAACAACGTTAAAATCAGTACGTCCTATCTATTTTTAACAATAAAATAAAACCGTTTTTGCGAGTACACCTACGGTACACTTCTGCACCGTGGTTATGTTACCTCCATTAAGGGACGACTGGAGAAAGCCAATTTTCTAAAAATGATTAAGTTCAATGTTAAGATACAAGATAGAAAGATTTATTTATCTTCTCCTTCTTGTTTTTCAGCAGCTTCATTATTATATGCCTCTCTCCCTGTAACTCAACAAGAAGGTTTTTGGTACTTTTCACTGTATTTCTCCCTCTTCTAGTTTTCTGGGCTATTTTTATCACATCCCTGGGGAAACATGTTGGGGACATATATGTCCCCCCATTTTGTGTTACCAGAGCAGAAAAGAGTTTTGAGAACCACAGGATGGAGTGATGGTGGTTCTGTGTAAGTCCTGGTTTAAGATTTCATTTATTTACCCTTTTCTACATGGAGAGAAGGCAAAAGCAACGTGTGAGAAAGCAACTTTCATAATAAATATACTGAGTAAGTCAGCGGATGTTTATGCTCATCATCGTAATCCTGATAAAAGGAGATGACTGTACTTGAGCTGGTGACATAAAGCTATGTAAGGTTAGGCTGCACTGAGACCAGCCCCACCCACAGCCCCAGCCTCCCCTTGCGGACCCGGGCTGGGGAGGGTAGCTCTTCTCAGGCCCCTGCACCTCCTGTCTCTGGGAGGGGTGAAAGGTGGCTGGCAGCAACTGATGGGCCACCTGTGGGACACAGGAAGTCCTGCTCCAGGCATGTGGTGGCCACGGCTCCCTTCAGGTACTGCCACTCAGGGGATGCATCTGAGGGTTTCGTGGAACCCAGCACCTTTGCAGGTACACTGCAGTACTGGCGTGGATCACGTCTTCTGTGTATCACTGGGTGTTGTTATTTGGATTGAGCAGATGCCAAGGAGGACCCATTCTGACCCAACTGGAGCTGGTGAAAGCGAGGTGCTGATGATTCGAAACAGGTTCTCTGTATAGATCATCTCTTCTTAATAATTTGCACAGGGATGTTGGATCCCTGCACTGGAGGTCCAAATCCAGGTCCCCTGGTAGGCCGGGGACCTCTCACCCTGTGCGGCCTCAGGCAGAGGGTCTGACAGCCCTGTATCACCCACGGGTGTGCTGAGATAAATTACTGACATTCTCTGAGCCTTGATGTCTTATTCGTAAAATAATAATGATGCCTGCTTTATGTGGCTATTTTATGGTACAAATGAGGTAAGGTGTGAATATGCTTTCATATTCTAAATTACTAGAAAATCTTAGACATTTTAAAAGTAGTATTGGAGTTCCCTGGTGGCCTAGTGGGTTAAGGATCTGGCATTGTCACTGTCATGGTGCAGGTTCAGTCCCTAGCTTGGGAACTTGCACATGCGTGGGTGAGGCCAAAAAAATAAATAGTATGGTAGAAGCGAATTCCTTGCCAATTTATGATGCGTTGTCATGAACCAGAGATTGATGAGGATTTTTTTTTTTTAATAGAAAAGGAAAAAACTTTCATGTCTTGCCTTGGAAACTGAATGAAATCTCTTTACTATTTCTTGGGAGCCGAAAATAATTCAGTGTTTGGAAGATGGTGCTGAATCTGGAGTCCTGTTTATTTAAATTTATTTGAACTTTGGGGCTTAATTGAAACCAGCCACACAAGAAACTTCTTAGCACTTGAGGTCCAGTTGGTAATGTATTGACAAGTCCCAAAGACGGACATAATAATAATAATAATAATTGTAATTAACCAAAATACATTTTAATGAACAATAACAATCATTTGTTGCATGTCTATTAAGTCTCTTATGAACGTTGTCTCATTTCATTTGACCCACACAACAACTCCATGAAACAGGAACTTCTATCAATCATCAGCTTCCTGCTGTTTTTGGAAGGAGGAAAATAGGCTTAAGAAAGGTCAAGGTTACTACCTGTCAGAGTTGAGGGAGGGGGTGTTGGGTGGAGTCAGCCTGACTCCAGAGCTCTGTCTGCTGTATCACAGCATCTCTCTAAATCTCAGTTCTCGGATGTGTAATTTTTTCTCCGCTGGAGAATCTATGAGCCCCAGGAAAGTGCTCTGTGTTTTGAATATGAAAACCATTCTTGGATAAGCCTCTCTGCAGTTTGACTCCCGCACTTGCTGGTTAGTCTGTCTTAGTCCCCGACACTCCCTTCCCGCTCGTTCCTTTCCCAAACCGCTAGAACCTGTCTGATGCCTCCAGCATTTTAGTGAAGCTGCTCAGGAAGTGACCCCTTACCGGCTGACTCCAGAGACAGGCTCTCTGGGAAAGAGTCATTACGCCCTTATTTACACCTGCCACCGCCGCTCTCCCCTCCCCCGCCCGCTCTGGACTCCTTTGCAAGGTGGCTTTTCCAAGGGTGGACAGCGACTCCAGACAAACAAGTCCGTGGCCTCCGCTCCTGCCTCATCCTTCTTTTTTTGTCCGTGGCATTTAAAACTGCTGACCTTCCTCCCAGGGAAATTCTCCTCCTGTGGTTTGGGTCCTGCTGCATGTCTCAGGCTCACTGCTGGCCTCGCTGACAACATCTTCCCTTGACCCGCTTGTCACTGCTTTTTCCTCCCGCTGTCATCACGGTGACCCTCAGTCTGGTCCTCAGTCTTCTCCCCCTGCACAAACATACGGAGTCAACTCAGGCTTCTCTGAAGCCACCCCCAGCATCTGACCTCTCAGGTTCAGTCCTAAATCGTCTTTGCCATCGGCTCCTCACTTTCTCCACCTGGAGGTCTCACGCAGCCTCCACCTTTTCCCCAACCTGCCCCCCTGCCGGGCCCTTGGCACCCAGCTAGAATCCACTGCGTCTCCAGGTCTCCTTAGATCCATGTCCCATCAGTTGCTCACATAGTCCTGTTGTTGCCCTCTCCTTACTTCTTTCACGTCCCTCCCTCCCATCTCTTACCTCAGCCATGGCCACACCCACCCCACCTGCAAACCCCTCCCTTCAGTCTACTAGCAAGGAGAATAGTCGTATGATCCTCCTGCTCAAGAATCTCTAACAGTGCTACCTGGCCTATTAAAAAAAATTCCTGGAGTTCTCTGGTGCCTTGGTGGTTAAGGATTTGGCATTGTCACTGCTATGGTGCAGGTTCGATCCCTGGCCCGGGAACATTGCATGCCAATGGTGTGGCCAGAAAAAAGGGATCCCAGCATTCTCCATGCCTGTCTCCTAGCTGTGCCCTCCCTCTGCTTCCACATGTCCAGACCCTACTTGTCCTTCAAAGCCAGGTGCACGTTCCTTCACTTCCGTGGTGTGTCCCGGGGTGCCTGATGTCAGTCCTCCCTCCTCTGAAACCCCACGGTGCAGGGCCAACCTCCCTGGGGGACACGTGGTCTGTCTGCCAAATTCCTGTTAGTACCAGAAGGGGAGCTCGTTAGGAAATGGGTCTTTGTCCTGCTCATCCTTCTGTTCTGAACAACTGGCATGTTATATTCTATTTCCTAGAGTTGATGTCCTAAATGTGTAAATGAAAGTTGTTCTGTCCTATAACTAGTCACGACAACACTTTAAAGCATCAAATCAAGATTGGAATTTTTTTTTGGTCTCCAGAGCCCCATTATCTTCTGGCCTCTTCACTCACACAGGTAGAAAGGCCTGGGGTCACTGGCTCTGGTCTTTGAGCACTCATTTGAGTGTGTTTTAGTAACTGCCCTCGTAACCAGGGAGCTCTTGAAATATGAGCCCTGGTGGTCTTGGTATCAAATGCCTAACATAGGACAGATATAATATTTTTTATGATTGAACAAATCATTTTTAAAAGGCTAATGAATCGGAATTCCTGTCGTGGCACAGCGGTTAACAAATCCAACTAGGAACGATGAGGTTGTGGGTTCGATCCCTGGCCTTGCTCAGTGGGTTAATGATCCAGCGTTGCCATGAACTGGGGTGTAGGTCGCAGATGCAGCTCGGATCTGGCATTGCTGTGGCTGTGATGTAGGCCAGCAGCTGTAGCTCTGATTGGACCCCTAGTCTGGGAACCTCCACATGCCATGGGTGCGGCCCTAAAAAACAAAACAAAACAAAACAAAACAAAAACTAATGAATCTAGAAGAATACTGAATGGTGGCTTTACAAAGTAGCATTTTGACCATGGAGTTGCGTCTAAATGAGTCCAAGAATTATGGAATAAGTGTCCTTAGGTTGACACGTGTTAAAATTGAGTAAAATACAGCGAGAGAAGTGTTTTGGATGTTGCTGAATTGCTGTATTTGGGGAACAGACCACAGGATCTTGGCTGACGCCTACACATTTTTGGTGTCTGCCAGTGTGTGGACATAGCACGTGGTCTCCTGTGCTTCCCTGTTGTTTTCTTGCACATGAAGGGTTGGTAGGGAGCAGAAAAGGTAGCCTACTGGGTTTCCATTTTTCCTTCCCATAGGTAGGGCCATAATCCAGTCCAGATGTAAGTGTAATGTGTTCAGTAGAAGCAGTAGGAACTGAATTTCAAATGAACAGTTCCAACCTGCTAGTAAAAACCAGAGGCGGGGGAGCTCCTACATTGGTGTTTTCTACCTAACCACACAAAGCGTGGAGCCACAGGCTGCTGCTGATACTCTGTTGTCAATAAGGGACGTGCTGATGGTTGGTTTTCCCTCGCAGTGGGAATGCATTGATGCCTTCCCCATTGGAGACATAGCTGGGGTAAAAATGTGAAGCCTCTATCTCATCTGGTTCCAGCCTAAAACCCTGCTTTGCCTTCAGAATAGATTCCAGGTTCAGCACGGAAAGCTGATATTTGGGACCCCCTTTCTCTCTGGGGTCACACTTCACCCATTCGCCATGCCTGCATCCCGTGCTGCAGCTGGGCTGAATGCCCTGTCTGCAGAGTCCTGCCCTCCTACTCCTTCTGGAATATCCTTCTCCACTCATTTTCTCCGACCTCCTCATTGCCCCATTCACTTGCCTAAAACCTGCTCATCCTTGAAAACTTGCATCCTGCCTTCTCTGAAGCCTTCCTAACTCTTCCTGTGTGCGGAGGGACCTTCTCTCTGTTCCTGAGCATTTTTAAGTGCTCTTTGTTGTCGGAGGTGTTCACACTCTGTTGTAACTGACTTCCCATCTCCCCGCAGACCACCAGCGCCTTGAAGGTAGAGGCCATCATTTGATTTTTGAGTCCCCAGAGCGTGGTAAATTACCTTGCACGCACAGGCACACAAACGAGCTGTCTGAGTGCATGAATCGAGTCTTAAGTGTTGATTGATGTTCATGGTGCAACCCTCAAAAGGCCGAGATGCACAGAGATACGCTGGCAGCGCTGCCACTTGCTGCAGAACCTCAGTATTTCCCATATTCAGGCTTGGGCAGATAGTCCATGCTCAGCCGAGCCAGACCTTTCCAAGAAAGCTTAGATGCCCTTATTGGTTATGAAATAAAATCCATGCAAGTTAAGAAATTTGAGACAAACCCTATCTACCTCAAACCCTCTGTCCAACCAATTGACCCAAACATACGTACAGTAGATTAGGAGGTAAGAAGTGCTCTCAAGAGGAAGACAGCAACGGGAGTTCTCGTCATGGCTCAGCAGAAACAAATCTGAGTCGTAGCCGTGCGGCCGCAGGTTCGATCCCTGGCCTCAATCAGTGGGTTGAGGATTCCGCGTTGCCGTGAGTTGTGGTGTAGGCTGGCAGCTAAAGCTCAGATTTGACCCTTAGCCTAGGAACTTCTATGTGCTGCTGGTGCAGCCCTAAAAAAAAAAAAAAAAGAGGTGGGGGGAGAGAGAAAGACCGCAAAGTAGGAGGACATAGAGGTGAGGGAGCTCGGGAGAGCGCCACTGATGATGCGAATGACCGACTGGACACCCCAGGGCATTGCTCAGAGCTGGAGGTGGTGTAGAAAAAAAACTGTTTAGACCCAGAATGGTTGCCAGGAAAGCCTCTAAAGTTTGGGAGTGAAATTTGCTCTGACATACCTTTTCATAGCAAGTTGATTTGTGACCGTTCTGTGTGCCTTGTTATCTCACAGAATAGGGGTGCATGGGTGTATTATTCGGGTCAAGCCCTGCCTTTGAGCTGAATCCAAGCCCCACGGTCAGTCCCCTCCCCGTGGCAGTCATCCTCGCCTCCAGAACAAGCCAGTGGGTTGTTGCCAGAAGGGGCAGTGCGGTTGGCTCTGCCCAGAATCCGTCACCAAGTAGCCGCCAAACACCTACCACGTGCCTGGAGCTGGGATGTATGTCAGTTACATCCGTTTAGAGCTAAGTAAGAGGTGCCCGTTCCCCTCCATCCCGCAGTCAGTTAAGGAGAGCAAATCCTTTTGTCTATAGAAAACACTCCCTGGACACGACAAGGCAGTATAACTCAGTGCGGAATTATATGGTGTAGACTTGACTTGCCCTTAGAACCCTCCCGCCATGCCAGGCACTGTGTGTCACATACGCGCTCCTCCGTCCTCCCCGGCACCCCGTGGGATTGCTGGGGTCCCACCATGTCCATTTCACAGATGAGGGGCCGGAGGTCTGCTCCATAGGGAGTTGCCAAGGGTATGGGGAGGCTCGCCTGTGTGCTCCGGGTAGCTGAGACACAGCCTGTTTTCTGGGTGCTCCCTGGCTTTCCCTGCCTGTAAAATGGGAAGTAAGAGGTCCCCATTCACAAGGTCATGGTGAAGATCACTGAGAGACTCTGTGGAAAAGCACCTGACACAGCTGCTGGACCTGGAGCCGCGAAGCCAGTGCAAGGTGGACGTGGACCTCACTGCCTGATCCCTTTGCTTCTTGGAGGCTTACGCCCCACGCCAGAGCCCAGCACCCCTAGCAGAATTCCTGCGGGGGAGTGTGGAGTGGGGGGAAGAGGGTCTATACTAAGGGAAGCACCGATCGCTGTAATGGTGATTAAAAATAGAGCTTAGCCCGGAGCCAGGATTTTCTTCCACTTCATGGGAATAGGTGAAAAGAAAAGAAAAAGAAAAGGGGGGTAAGAAACCCACTGGGTGCGTTGGTTCAGAGACTCCCGCTGCTGGGGGAGGGGTGCGATTTTTGAATACCTGTGCGCTTTTGAAGTCTGGCTGCTTGTTCCTGTTCTTGATCTGCCATCGGTCTTCTCACCTGATTTCCATCTCGTCACTTCGAGCTCCACATGTATCTAAATATATATGCTTATCCTCCCATGTGTTCTTTTCCTCTTGATTTTGCCAAGCTTTTGAGAAATCTCTGCTCTTGTTCCCTGGGCGGGCTCTCCCTGCGCTGTTCTTAACAAGCTGTACATTGTGACCGCCTCCTTGAAGCCTGTAGGTATCTTCTCTCCAGTCAGGGCCCGGAGGAAGAAGCTCAGTGGCCTTGCCCACGGCCCGTGAGCTCTAAATGCCATCTGAAGTTCTGAGCAAGCTCTCAACCGTTGAGGCCAAGTCCCTGAGATAAAGAGGCTTTTGTACTCGACGTTGTTCATTGGATTTTCAGCGTGGTAAAGACATCTATACAATCTAAACGAACAGCAGGAAGCATTACTTCCTCATCACACAATTCAAAAGAGTCACAGGTGAATTATGCATTTGGTATTGTGAGCGCGGCTCAATTAACAATGGCAGATGCCACCCAGAGTTTCCTCCCGAAAAACATTAGAAAAAGGCTCCTTCACCACACATTCATTTGTTTCCCTGCAAACTTCCAGCCGGTTTCAAGGAGGGTTTTCAAGAACACACACTTGGAATTACAAATACCATTTAGTACAGAAGGAATACCTACGATGTCTGCTAACGGCTGTGGCAGAAAAAGAACATGTTTTCGAAACTGGGTCATGCCGAAGCCCCAGGTTATTCCTGTTTCTCCATTGCCTGGCTGGGTGACATGAAGCCATCTCTGCTTTTCTGAGTTGCCACAAGTCTTTCTGCAAAACGAATAGCCTTGCAGTACATATCTGGGAGGAGAGTGAATCCATGATGGAGGAAAATTAGTAAAATGTTTTATATAGTTTACATCAGGTAATCCATAAATACCTTCTCCTGGATTGCAGAGGCCTCGGCTTTCATGGCCTTAGGAGTTGACTATAGCAAAGTCATGGTGCAGTTAGATCCGTGGTTCCCATTACAACTGTGCATCTCAGAAACATCTGTGCATACCAGTGGGTGCAAAAAAGAGTTACACACAGAATCCTGTAAGTGGCTCCTAGACGTCCTGATATCGTCTGTTTCCCTCTTTAGACTTATTGCTGATATAGGGTGAAAACCAGAAATTATGCCTGTGGCTTCTTGGGACGGCCAGGGATTATGAATTTCCTGTCATTCAAATTCTCAAATGTTCCAGAAGCCGTTCTCTAGGCAATTAGAAAAGACCCCAGGCTTGTTTCCAGAAAAATGGGTCACCGTTTCAATGGGATGCTCTATTTAACCTCAGTGTTCAAAGAGAGAGTGACATTTGGTTAATTGGATTTTCCTTTTTAAATCTGGATTTTCCAGAGCACTTTTTCAGTTTGAACTCTTTTTGGATCTCAGTATTATATTGATTGAGCACCTCTTTGGGGCCAGGCCCTGAACTAAGTTCTGGGAGATAGTGAACTTTAAAAAAGTTATGGAGGAGTTCTCTTGTAGCACAGTGGGTAAGGATCCGGCATTGTCACTGCAGCAGCTCGGGTCACTGCTGTGTGCAGGTTCAGTCCCTGGCCTAGGAACTTGCATGTGCTGTGGGAGCGGCCAAAAAATAAATAAATAAAAAATTTAAAAGTTATGGATGGCAAGATGGATGAATATTCTCCTTGCATTGAAGCATGAGTACTATCAGGAGAGCCTTGAAGGAGGAATTGAATAACTGTATCTAGAAAGGTGAAGGGAGATCTTCATAGTGATGGTAAATTTGAACAGAGTTCAATTTTGAAAGGTGATGCGAGTTTGACAGGCTGAGAAGTAGAAGAAGGGTATTGCAAGAACGCACAAAGAAGCAGTGAAAAAAAGCCCACTGAGTGACTCTTAGGAACCTTCCAGGAGGCTGGAAAGAAGCACTGAGTAGGAACAGTGGGGGTGGGGGGTGGGGTAGGTCTGCGAAGATGAAGGTGCCCAGGCAGTGTTCAGAGTTTGTGACATTTTTCTCGTAAGAAGGAGTGAGTACCTTGATGATATTTGCTTTTAGCAAAGAAAAAGATCTTAGGCGGAGAAGAAACTTGCAGATAAAAAGCCAGTTAGTAACATTTTGCAACGGGCGCTCACCCAAGCAAGCAACCACAGGGCCCTGAAGAAACACTGGATTACTGGAGTTCCCTTTTGGCTCAGCGGTTAACGAGCCCGACGAGGACTCATGAGGAATCCCTGGCCTCACTCAGTGGGTTAGGTATCTGGCGTTGCCGTGAGCCATGGTGTAGATCGCAGACACGACTCAGATCTGGCAGCAGCTGTAGCTCCCAATTCAACCCCCAGCTTGCAAACTTCCATATGCCGCAAACGTGGCCCTAAAAAGCAAAAAAAAAAAAAGCAGTGGATCACTGAACCCGGCTTTTCAGTAGGTTGAACCTATAGGGTTTTTTCATTTATTGAGCGTGTAGAACAAAACAGAGAAATGAACCAAGGATTTGTTCAGTTTATTGACTGGGTAGATGGTGACGGCATTGGAAGAAAATAAAGAGAAACAAATGGGCTTGTCCCCAGTCACAGGACCTAGTGAAGAGCAAGTCCAGGAGTCCTCAAACTTGCCTGGATTCCCCCCCCAAAATGCAGAGCAAATGAGAATAGGAAACTTCATGCCAAATAAGGCCTTTGAGAGACCCTTCCAGTGAACTTTAGGAGGATGGGACACCAAGTCTCAAAAAGAGAAGTGCCACCCCTCCCTTTTTTTTGCTGTGTTTTTGTCATGTTGAAGACTAACTTTTTGTTTTGTTTTGTTTTCCCTGATCATATTTCAAGGTTTTGTTTTTACTCATCAGAATGACAGGAAGTTTTCAGTGTGTGTTTCCTTCAAGTTTGGCCTCAACCTTATTTTCAGGATTAGGCGTTTGTTTTTCCGCTGGCCTCCATGACAACGCAGCTCTGAATTCCTATATATAGTCACCCAGCATCCATTGTCCCCCTGGCCATTGTATCATAATCGTGTGCATCCAGGCCAGAGAACTCTACTGATGAGAGAAGACAAGGAGGGGCTGGAGTCCTTGGCCTGGAGATTTTCAAGGCGTAATCAAAAGAAGGAAATAAAACAACGTGGCCGCCTCTAGAGATTTATGTTCCCCTTTCGACACTATCCAGGAGGAGTTGAAACGGCTTGTGTTCCACAGCTTAGTTTCTAATACCATTTCCCTTTGGAATGGCCCCGTATTCTGTCCAGAGAGCCTTTCTGCGAGTCTTCAAAGAAAATACTTGGGCAGCCGCATTTGTGATTTGTAGTTGATGATGTTCTAGATGCCAAATTTTGCTGCCTTTTAATAACATGAAGTGAACAACAGGTATCTTGAGAGTTAAGTTGAATGTCAACGGAAATCAGAACCTGAGAAATCTTTTAAAATAAGTAAACCTCTTGAATGTGTGAATCATCTTTATATAGAACTCTAGGCTACATACAGTTTTTGTAACTTGATAGTCTTTGTAACACAGAACTATAGGCGGACAGGCAGAGATTATAGGATTGAATTTAAGAAAGTTGTTCCCAAATTCAATTCAGCAGTCTTTTTTTTTTAAAGTGTTTTTCTCAATGAAAGGACCACGAGTCTCTGGCTATAAAGACACAAACGATATTATTCCAGTCAATCTAAAATGTAATCCCCACGAGGGCAAGGATCCTTGCTGGTTTTTTCACTGATGTATCTCAAGTGCTTGGAAGTGCCTGGAGCATAGAAGCCTCTCAATATTTTTGTCTTTTTAGGGCTGTACCTATGGCATATGGAAATTCCAGTCTAGGGGTCGAATCAGAGCTACAGCTACTGACCTATACCACAGCCACAGCAGCTTGGGATCCGAGCCACGTCTGTAAACTACACCACAGCTCATGGCAACACAGGATCCCCAACCTACTGAGCAAGGCTGGAGATCAAACCTGCATCCTCATGGGTACTAGTTGGGTTCTTAACCCACTGAGCCACAGTGGGAACTCCTGAAATCCCAATTTCTGACTCGGGTTTCCACGTCCAACTGTCAACAACAAATCCGTTACTGCTGAGCCACAATGGGAACTCCCTCAATAAATATTTTTTGAATTAATATAAATTAGAGTCGAACATACAGATACTATACAAAGTTTTTTATTTTTACTGCACCAGCAGAATTCGAAAGTTCCCTGGCCAGGGATTGAACCCAAGCTACAGCAGTGAGAACTGGATCCTAAACTGCTAGGCCACTAGGGAACTCCAGAAACTCTTATATGATATAATCAAGACCTAGTTTCTCAGTGATAATTTGAAAATTTCTTCTTCTTTTTACTGTTTACAATTTTATTAAAGCACAGTTAACTACTCAAAACTACAACTATTTAAAGTATATAGTTTACTGAGTTTTACCATACGTATACATCCATGGAACCATCACCATAATCAAAATAACGAACATATCCATCACCCCCAGAAGTTCCTAGTCATTTTATAGAAATTATGTATTATGTTAGGTGAGTGGTTTTTTTTGTTTGTTTGTTTTTGTTTTTAGGAAGAAGGGGTCTGGTACCTTTCACTAAGAATAATAATTATGAGTTGTTTGTTGTTCTTATAACACTAGCTTTTTTTTTTCTGAGTAGTATTTAATTGTATTCTGTTTAATTCATTTATCAATTCATCTGTTGATGGACATTTTGGTTTTTCCCATGTGAGATGGTTACAAATAAGGCTCTTACTAACATTAAAATACAAATCTTTGCATTTTCTTTTTTTAATTTTTTGATTCTTTTCCATTATAGTTGATTTAATGTGTCTGTCAATTTCTACTGTACAGCAAAGTGACCCAGTCATACATATATATTTTTTTTTCTCACATTATCCTCAGTATTTGAAAATTTCAAATGCCTTTTTGAAATGCCTTATGATTGTATTTTCACTTAAAAATGCATTCACTTACCAGTAATGTGCTGTAGGGTCAAGCTTATATATTTGAGCCTGGGTGCTTTGATTGGAATTAGCCATTTTCTCTCTTGTATAAACCATAGCCCCCTGTATTGCTTTGTGTGCTACTCTGCATTTCAATTTCTTTTCAGTGGAATGATAATTTAGACATTTGTGGAACAGTCTTAGAGCAGAGTCCTAGATTTTTATGTTCTCCTCAGTCTTTCGTAGTTGGTCTTGCCAAAACGTAATTTGACAGTATTTTTTTTTTTTTAGCAACTTGACTTTATCAAATCTTTTCAAAGCATTTAACATAGCTTTCATAGAAACGGTGTTTTTTTATACACATCTTTCATCATCTGAAATACTATTAGTTAAATCGAATAAGCTCAGGAACAAATATAAATATAACAGGTACAAAGAAGTTTGGGAGCAAATAAAACTGATTTTTGTCAGCATTAACTCAGCTGTTAGATGCAGAGATGGGTGGACCTGCTGGAGCCTGCCCCATACCACCAGCCCAGACCCTGTTGCTGTGGAATGTTTTAAGGTCCGAGGCGTGGGTCTGGCCAAGTTTGTTGGTGGAAGAGAACTTATAAGGTTCTCACCTTATGAGATCCGGGTGAGAATCACCACGTTTATGTGTACTGGCAAAGCACAGAGGAGATCAGGGTTCTGTCTGGGTCAGTGGGGAAGTCCTCACTGAGTAGATGACATTTCAGCTGGGTATCGAAGGATGGATGGGGATTTGCCAGGCAAAAAAGAAAAGGAAGAGCACCAGGTAGCTCTTGATTGAGGACTCCCAGTGATGAAACACTGACTGTGCAAGGAATTGGGAATTAGCTAAAAGTGAGGCTGCAAACACAGGCTGAGGCTTAGAGGAGCCAAGGAATAGACTTCATCCTTGAACCCTGGGGCATGATCCTATCATAGTCCTGGACGTGTTAGATGTTATGTCTAGAACGTGTGTGCTGGCCTAAGTGGAACAGATCTTGGAGGAGGGAAGACCAGCTAGGAAGCTGTGAGAGTTGCCTGTGAAGGATTTGAGGACCTGAATGAACAACGGGAAAGGAAGGCAGGGGCCCGGAGAGGAAGACGATGGAAGGTGAGTCATGATATGCATCTCCGAGACGTGGTACCTGGTGAAAAGTGCAGCCACAGGAAACGTCGGGCCACCTGAAGGAGGAAGCTCGAGTCTGAGCTTGAACCGAAGTGGTGAGCCATTCACTCACATTGAGAAGGCCTAAGGAAATGTGTGTGTGCAAAAGGTGGTGGCCGTTTGCAGCATATTGACTTAGAGTCGGTCCCACATAGTTTTCCAGCTTTAGGTGGAGAGTCAGATCATGTCTAAGCTCACTGATAAGCGAGCGAATTCTCTATCTTGTCACCATTGATACCTGGGTCATTGTCACCTACATGGAAATACTTGTACTCTTTTTGTCCCTTGCCTAAGTTCATTAGCCTTTGTATGATAGACACTTTCAAAAGCTCCCTGCCTATTTGCCTGAAGTATGTCTTTAGCTGCTCTCTTGTCATTGTTGGTGTGCCTTTCTCAATTTTTCTAGAAATACTGGGCCGCATTTCCAACATATTTGGGTCCCAACCCAATCCCCATACTTTGGGAGTTTACAATATTTGTTGTTAAATTATCTATAGGTAATAATTCTATTTCTGGTTTCTTAGACCACCAACTTTCAGTTACTAAGTCATCTGCTTTTCTGAAGAAAATCACAATCCATGCATCATTTTGAACGCTGTGATTTCAGGACTTCAAGATTTTAAATCCTCCCTTATATGGTCTCCCGCACCCTCTGATGAATGTATTTTTCCGCTCAGATGCATCCTCTGATCTTCATTTCTTTTCCCTGCAGGAATTAAGTTACTTTTTTTCATCGTGATAAGAAAGTAGTTGTTTAATTTCTGTTTATGACTCAAGGTGGAGGTGTGGTGAATTGAACATTTAGGTATCTTCATGTCTGGTGTTGACCTTATTCATGGACACACTAGCTGATACTAATTATGTTTATTCATGGAACTCAAGAACTTAACTCATGGAACTTAACCTCCTTCCTCCATCCCTCTTGCTCTAATTTCCATCCGTCACCAAGTACTGCTGGTTTTATCTTCTTCTCTACCAGGTCTTTAGAGATAGGTGCTTCTGTTAAGCCTTTTTGGGGGTCCAGTGTAGCACAATCAGTTTTTTTAAAACTTATTTTATTAAAATATAGTTGATTTACAATGTTGGTGACTTCTGGGAGTTCCCTTTGTGGCTCAGAGGTTAACGAACCCGACTAGGATCCATGGGGATGAGGGTTTGATCCCTGGCCTCGCTCAGTGGGTTAAGGATCCAGAGTTGCCATGAGTTGTGGTGTAGGTTGCAGATGTGGCTCGGATCCCGCATTGCTGTGACTGTGGTGTAGACCAGCAGCTACAGCTGGGATTTCACCCCTAGCCTGGGAACTTCCATATGCCACAGGTGCGGCCCTAAAAATAAAACAAACAGTGTTGGTGATTTCTGTTATACAACAAAGTGATTTATAATCTTTTTTCATAATCTTTTCCATTATGGTTTATCACAGAATGTTGAATATAGTGCCATGTGCTATATGGTAGGGCCTTATTGTTTATCCACCCTATACATAATAGTTTGCATCTGTTAATCCCAAACTCCCCATCCATCCCTCTCCTCCCCTCCCCCTTGGCAACCACAAGTCTGTTTTTTACATCTGTAAGTCTGTTCCTGTTTCATAGATAAGTTCATTTGTGTCTTATTTTGGATTCCACATATAAGTTATATCATATGGTATTTGTCTTTCTCTTTCTGACATTTCTCATTCTGGCTTATTTCACTTGGTTTGAGAATCCGCAGTTACTTGTCTGTCTGAGACAGTGAGTTGCTTGAGGGCAAGGGACCATGTCCTACAGTCCCAGACAGGGTCTCCCATTGACTTTGATGCTCTGAGTGACCGGGTTGCCATTTAACCATTTACCCCCCCCCACCACAACCTCTAAAATTTACTTGCCGAAAATCCTTTGTTGGGATTCCCGTCGTGGCTCAGTGGTTAACGAACCCAACTAGTATCCATGAGGACACAGGTTCGATCCCTGGCCTTGCTCAGTGGGTTAAGGATTCAGAATTGTGGTGCAGGTAGCAGACACGGCTCGGATCCCTCATTGCTGTGGCTGTGGTGTAGGCCAGCTGCTACAGCTCAGATTCGACCCCTAGCCTGGGGTGTGGGTGCAGTTCCATATGGCGTGGGTAAGGCCCTAAAAAGACAAAAAATGAAAATAAAATAAAATCCTTTTGTCTTTTCTTTTCTCCTGGTACTTGATTCACCCTGACCAAAGAGCCTCGCTCCCAAGTCTACACAAAAATCTAGCTCAAATGTAATTAAATGGGGTTGCTGGCACCCATGGACTCCTGCTCATTTTTCACCTTCAGTCACACCCTCTCTGCGGAGCTGCAGAAAACTGAGCGTTGATCTTCCTGCACAGCTTCCTTTTTGGATCACTCACTGCATAAGGAGGCTGCCCTCTGCAGCTCCCACAGTTTACTGCCCAGTTGATTCTTACTCTTCCTTGTGTCTTCCTCAGTCTTGCCACAGTTACACTCTCCTGGCACAGCTCATTCATTCTCTTTGCCTCTTTTATTCCTTCATTCAGTGGAGTGAGTTTGCTGGGCATGGAGCAGGCCTATATTTTCCTAATCATGGGCTACTCTGCTGTCTCTCCTCATCAATCCAGGCTCCTAGAAGGCACCCCTTACACTTTCTTTGCTTTTGAGTCCCTGGAGCCTGCCCTGCAGCCTGGCACCGAAAGGGTGTTGACTAAGTGTAGAATTGTAATATTCAAGCAGGCTTGATTCTGTCATGTTTATCTTTCTCCCAGAATTCACTTATTTGTCGTTAGCTGTAAAATCAGGTTTCCTGTGATTGTTTCTGTGCTGGTTAATTTCTGGAGAAAAAAGAAAAAACAGTTCTTTGAACAGATGCTTACCTGGGTTTGGCTGGTATATTCTAGGCAGCTGGAACAAGAGCCAGAAATGCCCCGTTTCTCCAGGAACATGCCTGACTTAGAAGGCGAGGAGGTCTCCTCTGGGAACTCAGCCCTTATCCCTGGTGTGAAATCCCGAGCTGTCCAGGAGCCACCAGAAAGCACCCATCTCCCATTTGTATTCCTGTACCTTCCTTTTCCCAGCCAGCCACCCCCCCCCCAGGAATGTTGGAGCATTATTATTTGAGGGCAAGATATGAAATCTCTAAGTACAGCATGGCTTTTGGGCAGGCACATATCCAGGTCTGGGTATCTGCAGTGCTTACCTGTGCTGTATGCTTATAGAAATGTCTCCTGGGTGGTGCCCCCCGCCCCCAGCTTTTTGTTTTTCTACAACATTTTGAAATTTTGGGTATTTTTTTCTTCCTGGGAATCTTTGTTGAATATTTTTTCCCATGTGCTCTGAAATGCTCATTTTAGTGTTTTCTTTCGTATTCCATTGAGTGGTATTTTCTCTCTGTTCCCATTTCTGTCCATTCTGAACAAGCTCAGCCTTCCCTCCACCTTCTCTCTCCTCCTCCCTGCCACGTGTTTCTTGCCGGTAGAGCACTCAGATGTTCTTTCTCATGCTTCTGACTCACATCACAGGAACCCAGAGGTCAGCCCACTGAGTAGAGATGCCTAATAGATAGGACTCTGATTTTAGAGTCCTATCTTTGTTCAGATAGGATCTTTGTTCAAACCCTGCCTCTGCCTCTCAGTAGCTGTGTGGCCAGCCTTTCCCAGCCTCAGCCACTTGATGGGTAAAATCGGGACGAGAACCTCGGCCATACACCATAGTCATGGGAATTCACTGCTGCCTGTACAGTAACTCCCAAATCCACACGTCTGCATGCTGTGACCATCTATACTAAAGTCCTAGCGTGATCCTGTTTTACAAAATCACTTTCCTATCATAGGCAATATACAAAATGGATAGCTCCATGGAACTCAAATAAATTTATAGCTGTAGTCATAAATCATAATTTTTTTTTCTTTTTTTTGGGGGGGGGGCACATTCACAGCATATGGAGTTCCCAGGCTGGGGGGTGAGTTGGAGCTGCAGCTGCCAGCCACAGCAACGCCAAATCCTAGCCATATCTGTAACCTACACCACAGCTCATGGCCATGCTAGACCCTTAACCCACTGGGCAAGGCCAGGGATTGAACCCACACCCTCATGGATACTAGTCAGGTTTTTAACCTGCTGAGCCACAGCGGGAACTTCCACAAATCATAATTTCCAATAAAGTGACAAGTCAGAGAATGACACTCTTCTGAGACTGCATGTCTCAGGGACGGCTGAGAAATGGATGGCCCACTGCTCTCTTTGCTGTGGGTGCCATTCTGGGTCCTGCTGGCCATACAGGTGGTTAAGATGGAACTTGGATGGCCTGCGCTTGGGTCTAGAGTTTCCCTCTGGATTCACGTTCTGTGATTTAGCTGTGTTCTCATGGCCACAAGTCAGACTCTCCAAGCACAGAGTGTTTTTCCTTTCCTTTTCTTGAGCTCGGAATGAAAGAAAATCATCTTAATGATGATTTTTAACTTATGTGACATGCCCTTCACTGTTAACAATCTGTTTGTCTTTCTAACCTGGGCACAAAACCACCGTCTTCTGCTCTTCTGGCTGTGCCTCGTGAACTGACTGGAATTTTACGTAGCTCAGCAAGTGGGCTTTTTTAGGATCGGTGGAATCATCCTCACTCACGTCTTCGTCACTTTAGTGCCCGAAGTGCTAAAATTGTACATTATTCACAAACTCCAAGCGAGAGCGAGGAAGAGTGGGTCTTGGCACCAGAGAGGAAAATAAAGCTCTGAGAAGACCCAAAAGTTGTATCCTGGGCATTATTACAAATGTATTCTAAGTGGTGGGATTTCCTTATTTTCATCAGTAAACCTGTCCATCTGATCTTAACCAGGAAGAAAGGATATTATGACATGGATACATACAGCTGTTTTGAGGTGTTTTTTGTTTGTTTGTTTGCTTGCTTTTTAGGGTGGCATCTGCAGCATATGGAAATTCCCAGGCTGGGGGCTAAATTGGAGCTGTAGCCACTGGCCTACACCACAGCCACAGCAACGCAGGATCCGAGCCGCATCTGGAACCTATACCAGAGCTCACAGCAACACCGATCCTTAACCCACTGAGCGAGTCCAGGGATTGAACCTGAGTCCTCATGGATACTAGTTGGGTTCTTAACCCGCTGAGCCACAAGGGGAACTCCACATACAGCTGTTCTTTTTTCCCACTGCCATGGGAGATGGGTGATGTGCTTTCTTTTCTTGGAATGCTTTCTCCGTGACTTTTTGCATTTATATTCCTTCAAGTTTCCGATCACACACAAGTACTGGTGTTAAAATTGAGAATTCAGAGTTCCTGTTGCGGCTCAGCGGTAACAAACCCGTCTAGGATCCATGAGGGTACGGGTTCACTCAGTGGGTTAAGGATCCAGCCAGCCTTGCCGCGAGCTGTGGTGTAGGTCAAGTTGCTGTGGCTGTGGTGTGGGCCGGCAGCTGCAGCTCTGATTCGACCCCTAGCGGGGGAACTTCCATATGCCACAGGTGCGGCCTGAAAAAGACAAAAAAATTGAGAATTCATTTTTTTGAGATGGAGGGACTAGACTAATACACCATTGACCTTAGAAACAAGAAGAATGTATCGGGATCAAAGGAGACTCCCTTCCCCCAGGGGACTTTACCTAAGACATAGCCATGCACTCAGTTGGGGTGGAAGAAGCAGGGGAAGACAGACTGACCTGGTTTATCATCAGATTAGGAGCCACTTTGTGATTTTGTTGTAAAGGGATTGAAGTATCAGGTGTCTTGTGTCTGAGGTGACACCAGCATCGTGCTAAACTGTGCATCTCACTCGGGTGGGTGCGGAGTTCCGGAGGCAGTTGTGGCTGCTTATTGAGAAATGGATCGTTCCTTTGTTTTGGTCTCCGGGTAGATCTGTGGATGGTAGACAGCTCACGCGCGATCAGACCTGACTTTGGCCTTGCTGGTCTCAGAATTTCTAATCTGCAGGGCTCAGGGCAAACCAGGACCAACCCTGCCGAGAGGACCGGGCCGGTCGGGCAACTGGCGTGGCAGTGCTCACCCAGCAGCTCAAGTCCCTGCAAACAAGAGGCGGGCAGAGTAGGCTTTGTGTTTCCGTGTGCATGTGTTTGAAGCAGAAACGAGTCTTGAGAGCTTAAACAGAAAGCATCTCGAACAATCCATGAAACGGTAAACAAACCTGCCATTGAAGGAAAGAATGAGAAGTTGACAATTGCATTATTGTGATTCTGAGCGGGTTCATCAGCTAGGATCGAG
Organism: Catagonus wagneri; assembly: GCA_004024745.2. Taxonomy (NCBI): domain Eukaryota; kingdom Metazoa; phylum Chordata; class Mammalia; order Artiodactyla; family Tayassuidae; genus Catagonus; species Catagonus wagneri. The sequence goes on along the minus strand of PVHT021183634.1, from coordinate 25,504,354 downwards.
GAATAAAGAAAAAGGAGATAAAAAGAATCGGGTGAAATGAATTCAGTTGTGTCATTTCTTTCTTCCTTTGTCTTCATTTTACACCTGGTAATGAACCCATGGAGGCTTGGAGATATTGTTCAAGTTTCCTTTTGTTTTATTTGTGTATGCTTTGTGGCAGGTTTGTTTACAATTTCCAAAGGGGTTTTTCCTCAGTCCTGAGGAATACGAACTGAGGAAGGGGAGGAGGAAAACAAGGGAAGGTATTTGAGTATTTTGAAGACAAGAGGTGGCCCCACACTAAGGGAAGCTGCTCTGTTTTTGTTTTTCTTTTCAAAGAGGCTGATGGGATGGATGGTACTAGTTTCATCAAATATGGGTTTTACAGCGCTCCTCGTTGTCCCGCCTGGGGGGTCGCGCTTCGGAAAATTAAATGTCCATCAAACTAGGAGGAGGCTGGTACAGTTTCGGTCCCGTTTCCCCCCTCTGCTTTTTGAAAGGCTTAAGAAAAGAGCCCTTTGTTTTCTTTCCAAGGAAAGTTACACTGAAATTCATCTGTGTGGGATTCGCAGACTTCATTTGTGTCATTCACGGGCAGCCATAGTTACACGGGACCATGTCGGTGGATGCCTGACCCCAGCACGCAGAGCAACATGTTGGGAAGAGGTTCAAGACCTTTCTTTTACTCTCCCTCTTTTTTTTTTTTTAAACTTAAAAAATGTGTATTATTTAAAAGAAAAAACTGAAATGTTTTCCCCACCTCCCATCTACATCAGATTTCCCCATCACTCGCCATTGGAGCTTCGCAGCTTTAAGATTTGTGCCTGTCACTTCCGACGTTTTCCTCCAAATTGCCAACTTTCAAATACCTTTCAGGGAAACTTGTTTGGAATTTCATTTTAATGGGATTTATGAATAAATCTCCATCTTAATGCTGACTAAGCTTTAAACATCCATTCCTGGAGAACACGATTGGATTTTTATATTTTACAATTTAAATCACTTGACAGTGAAAGCATAAAACATTTTTATATTTGTGAGTGCCATGTGCTTGAGCATTTCTGTTCAAGACCTTCCCCCCACCCCTGCCCCCCAGTTGGCTTGAATAATTCTGGGCTGCCAAGGAGGAAATATTGCATCTTCTACTTTGCTTTCTCGTGTAGACGCCTGTGTACATTATGCGGGTTTATTTATCTCACCTACAAGGACAGGCATTCTGTGGCAGCCTGTTGCCACGCTGCAATTTCCTTTAAAAAGCAGTTTACTTTCTTCCTTCACTTTGAAACCTTTAACCTCAGAATCTTATTTATAAATACTGTGAACCCTCAAAGTCAGATGAAAAGAAGTGGCACTTCCTTCCTACCTGCCTTTCCCCAGAGATGTGTTGTACAATGTAAATGAAGATGAAAGCTGGGATCAGCCCCTTTCAAGAAGTACTCAAAACTAATGCCAGGGTTTTCAGGCCTCAAACCTCCACTGTGTTCTCTGTGTCTCGTGTCATTTTTACCCCCATCTGTCCACAGACTCATCCTACTCTGAGCCTCCAGATGTTCAGCAGCAGTTGAACCACTATCAGTCCGCAGCTCTGGCGAGAAACAACAGCCGTGTTAGCCCCGTGCCCCTTTCTGGGGCTGCGGGAGGAACTGAGCAGAAAACGGAAGCTGTTCTTCACTGCGAATTCTGTGAATTCTCCTCTGGCTACATCCAGAGCATCAGGCGCCATTACAGGGACAAGCATGGTGGGAAGAAGCTCTTCAAGTGCAAAGACTGCTCCTTTTACACAGGCTTTAAGTAAGTGGCATGAAAAGGGGCCTTGAAAAACAAAGTGGCTGCGCCTGCTCAGCCCCTCACCACACTCTTTCCATACATTATCCAACTGTAGCTGAGGGGAGGACCCAGCCCAAGGGATAAGGCAGGGGTTGGGTCCAGCCTTCACAAAAGGAGGCTAGTTCCAGAAGACCCCTTTGCCCGGGGATATGGGGATGGGGAGGGGTTGTGACATTTGGGTAAGGGCTGAAGAGCTGTATCAGAGCAAATGAGTTTAAAAATCAGAGCAAATGGGTACCCAAGGAGTGTGAAGTTACGCAGAGGATTTTTCTGACCCCATTGCTTGAGGTCATGACTGTTTTCCTTTTAGAAGTTACCCCTGCCCTGTCTCTGCCTTTTAGTCTTTGAAAAGAAAAATATATATATCTTCTTGAAAGCAAAATCAAAGTCAAGAGAAAACATGCAGCAATAGTGATCCCCCTGCACCCTTGCAGAGAATTCTTATTTCTTTCTTTTTTTTTTTTTTTTTTTTGCATTTGTCATTTTAGGGCCACATTCGTGGCATATGGAGGTTCCCAGGCTAGGGGTCTAATTGGAGCTGTTGATGCTGGCCTTCGCCAGAGCCACATCAACACCAGATCTGAGGCGCGTCTGCAACGTACACCACAGCTCACAGCAAGGCCGGATCCTTAACCCACTGAGCAAGGCCAGGGATCGAACCCGCAACCTCATGGTTCCTAGTCAGATTCGTTAACCACTGCGCCATGACAGGAACTCCCGAGAATTCTTATTTCTTAAGGTCAGTCATATAATTGAAAGATGCCCAGAGAACCAAGACTCCACACTGGGAAGATTAAACTTGAACAATCTTAGAGCGATTGTTCCCATCTAGAAAAAGTTAATCCAAAGTCACTTTTACTCCTGCATATGACGGAATCAGTGAACGCAAAGAATGGAGTGTTTCCTGTCATTAAAACTCCTTCAATTTCTTCTCATCCTGTGATAGACCATTTAGATTCATGATTACAACTGTGGAAGTGGAGCCTGACTGCCTGGGTTTGAATCCCAGCTTTGCCACTTACTGGCTGTGTGACTCGGGACAAGTTACCCAGCCTCTCTGTGTCTCTGGTTCCTCACTTATAATAATAGTCTCTACCTCGTAGGGCTCTTGTGAAGAGTAAATGAGCCATAAATGAAGCCATAAGGTGCTCTGCATAGTGCTTGGCACAAAGGAAATACTAATAAGTGTTACTGTGTTACAGATAGAAAGCTATAATAATGATAGAACATTTTGGTGCTATATTACGGATATAAAGCTTTTATTATCTGCTCCTGTTGCTGTCCCAGCCCTAGGTCACGCCAGTATTTCAATACACACTCCACCCAGAGAGGCTGGTGGGAGTAGGCTTCATGCCCAAAGAAAAACATGAACTGATAGAAAAATAAGTCTCTTTTCCACCAACATCTTAGTTGCTGGGGTTTGATGGGAAATGTGCTACGTCTCTGACTATTAATATGCTTAGGCTGTTTTTGAGATAAATATGTATGTGACCTTAGAACTGAGAGAAGGCTAAAAGGACCCAGATAACAAGGGCCCACTGACAGGTGTACATGTTTCCCCAGAGGGAAGCACTGGGTTAATAAGAAGGGGACCTTGCCCATTAAACTCTTGGTTTCATCCATTTTTATGAGACATTTAAGGCTTTGTAAATTTTGAAGTTTTGAAAAGGATGGAGGGGGAGGCCATGGATCCTCTGCCTTCGAGCTGCTGCACCGGCTTTGAGTTTCATTTACTTGGTCATCAACCATTCTGACTTCCTAACCAGCCTATCCTTCTTACCTGTGAAGAGTTGCGGAGGCAGCTGACACACAGTCCCTCTCCTTCTGAGCTTGAGGAGACATGTATTCTCATGGGATTCTGTTTTACATTTTAAACAGGCAACTTCCTTTTTTTTTTTTTGGTCTTTGCCATTTCTAGGGCCCCACCCGCGGCATATGGAGGTCCCCAGGCTAGGGGTCTAATCGGAGCTGTAGCCGCGGGCCTTCGCCACAGCCACAGCAACGCGGGATCTGAGCCGCGTCTGCAACCTACACCACAGCTCACGGCAACGCCAGATCCTTAACCCACTGAGCAAGGCCAGGGATTGAACCCGCAACCTCATGGTTCCTAGCTGGATTTGTTAACCACTAAGCCACGATGGGAACTCCATAGGCAACTTCTAATTTTCAAGAATTAAGTAGGGAATCTGTTTCTTCTTTTCAAACTCAGCCCTGAACCCAGCTACACAGCAACATTTCCAAAAGGAAGTTACCTGGAGCTCCCTTTGTGGCTCAGTGGGTTGAGAACCTGACATAGTATCTGTGAGGATTCGGGTTCAATCCCTGTCCTTGCTCAGTGCGTTAAGGAGCTGGCATTGCTGCAAGCTGCGTTGTAGGTTGCCAATGAGGCTCGGATCCGGTGCTGCCGTGGCTGTGGTGTAGGCCTCAGCTGGAACCGTGATTCGACCCTTAGCCCAGGAACTTCCATATGCTGCAGGTGTGGCCCTAAAAAGAAAAGAGAAAAAAAAAAAGGATGTTACACATGCATGACAGTTCTTAGCTGTTGCGTGAATGACCAAGAGCTTGTGGAGGGCAAATACGATGAACGACCATGGTTTTGCCTCTCGGACGGGGTGTCTCTGGAGCCGGGTTGCGGGTCGGGGGTGATGGGGGAGATGATCCTCTGTCACACTCATGGGCTCCCCCCCCACCTCTCTCCCAGATCTGCTTTTACTATGCACGTGGAAGCCGGGCATTCGGCGGTCCCCGAGGAAGGCCCCAAAGATCTTCGCTGTCCTCTCTGCCTCTATCACACCAAATACAAGCGCAACATGATTGACCACATCGTGCTGCACCGAGGTAACCTTCTGGCTTGCTTGTCTCGGGGGTGGGAGCGGGAGCGGGAGCGGAAGCGGGAGGCTGGCAGTGGAGGGAAGCCAGGTTACAAGGTGGCAGCGGCACTTTGGCCCTGGTCCCTTGTCCCTCACCTTACCTCCCGGCAAGAAGTCACAGTGATCACGCCAGTGACAGCCCACGGGGTCACAGCATCCTCCCAGTGGGAGAGGCAAAAGTGGTCGATTCTGCAGAGAACACTTCCGCGGGGCTCCCCCCGCCCCGCGCCAGGGATTTTTCGATTCTGAATCGTCTGCTCTCACAACCTCGCTGAGAAAGGAGTGAATGAGAAACAGAGTGGGTGGGTGAAGACTCGTAAAAGGTGAAGAGAGCTCCATGGTTCTAAGCAGTTCTTTGCAGGAAGACCAAAATGACGATGTCCTAAGCGGAATGTGGAATTTCCTTTGAAATGGATGAAGAGAGAAAACTCTTAAAACGGAACATGGGCTGATATATATTAGAAAAGCCATAGGCTGTGGCTTGGAATTCTGGTTTTAAAGCCTTCTGTGTTTAACCTCTCTTGCATTCCCCAACCAGAGATGGCAGTTCTGCCTCTGCGATGCCATGTTAAGTGTCTAGAGTGTTTCAGATGGGTGCATCTGGGTGTTCCCTAAATGCTGGCTCCTTTCATACACTAGGAGACTTCTTTTAGGTCCTCTTTGTTTTTTCTTTGAGTTGAGCTTACTGCTGGCCAATTAAAACACTGTTAAACAGCAGGCCTCCTCTGCATTGGAAGTAAAGGTCTGTTTATATAAACACTACACTGTCCGGAAGAGATTCAAGCCAGAGGTGGATGGAAAAAGATGACCAGGGCACCCGCTGCCAGTCTCTCTTGCTATTTCCACCTACTGACCTTTCCATCTTTTCCTTCCTCGCGTGCCTTCTTCCTTCCCTTCTTTTCTTCCTCCTCCTGCCTGTCTTCCTTATTTTGCTTCTCACCCAGAAAAGCTTCTTGGTATTTGCCACATGGATCTCAAAAGCACCAAGGGTCTTCAGCTTTCCTGCTGAGCTGTCACTCTGAAATGCTGGATGTTTGGGGGGCATTTTCAAAGTTGCCAGCCACTTCCCCAGAGCCACTGCCTTTGGCCAGCTCATTTTGTGACCTGTCAGCCCCATGTGCTGCCAACTCCATGGAAGGTTCCACATCCAGCCCCCCTCAGACCTCTCTCCTCCTGGCAGGCTCCCAAGATGCCTGCCAGCTAGGATGCCGCTGTCAGCTGGGGGAAGCAGTGGAGGAGCGTTTAGGCAGGGATTCTTGGCTGAGTGGCCCCTCCTGGTGCCGCCTCAGTCACCTGGCTTCTGGGTCCCCACCCACATTTGTATCGGTGGCTCCAGTCCCCTCACTGCTTGGGGTGAGGGCACACAAGCACTGCCGCAGAGCTGACAGGACCCAGGAGATCTCACTTCTCGGTGGACTTCCTCTCTTTTCCATGTTGTTGCCTGCTGGGGTCCGAGCCTTGATGCCTCATGAGCTCCACGATTTTCCTTCTCTGAGCTAAGGATTCGAGAAAAGGGGGAGGCGGAGAGAGCAACGCTGAATGCCTGGAGCACGCCCTGGAGCTTCTCACACACTGGTCACTGCGTCCGGCCACACTGGGAGGGACAACACTGTGACCCGTAGTCCTGTTTTACGTCTGCGAAGCTTGAAGCTGGAGAAGACGGGCTTTTCTTTGATTTAGTGTACTTATTTGTGGTCATTTCAGAAAGGTATCTTAAAGACAGGTTCGCAGAACTGTGGGGTTAAAAACAGGAGAGGAGACTGGAGCAAATGCAGAGTAAGGAGAAAGCAGTCGAAAGTTCCCCTGAAAGTATAACCAAGCTCACCTAGAGTCTGGGCGCTCGGGGTCCACCACGAGGTGCTGTGCATTTGTCAGCAGTGGGCTAGGGACCCCTGCCTGCTGTGGGAGAGAGAACGACAAAATCAGCTGGATTTAGAGTGCGTGCTAGACTTTTGAGGTTTCGTTCAGGAGATGTTCAGGAATCGGAGTTGCCGGAGGAGTTTCTCCAGCGGGTTCTCGTGCGGGAGCTGCAGTGTATGACACAGTGGGTGCTGTCCCCGTGCCATTACAGTGCTGAGTCCCACGGGCCAATGCGAGCTGACGTATTTTAACCAAAGTCAGCAGGGAAGCTCTGAGCCCACCCCAGTCCTCTGACCCCGGGACCCGTCCATCACAGTGCCTGTCACGGGTTCCTTACAGTCTCGTCTCTTTCTTTACAGAGATAATTTATTTTACAAGAAGCATGGGAGTGTATAGATACTATGCTCATCAGGCTCAGACAGTGCTCAGTGCAGAATGAACACGAGCATCTGAGGGCTGACGGCAGCAACAATGGTTCCTGTTACTCAGTGCTTGTGAGGTAGCAGGTGTTGTGCTAAGTGCTTTCCAGTAAGTCATTTTATGGAATTTTCACAAAACCCTGTGTGGTGGATATTACCCTTATCCCTGATAACAAGGGTAAAAACAGGATCGGAAAGATGGAATATCTTTCCTCGGGTCAAATGACTAGTAAGTGACCCAGCTGGAACCTGGACCCAGGCTTGACCGACCCCCAGTCCATGCCTTGACCCACCAGGCATCACGTCTCACTCCTGGGAAGGTGCTTGGTGGCACTCTGTTGAGCATCTAGTGACTGTGGCATCTGGGAAGGAGGACGGAATGATCTTGAAGCTGGAGGTCAGAGACGAAGGCCACCGAGCCGCAGATGGCAGGGTGCTTTGAAACAGTCATGTCTGCCATCTGTATCCTGGCCTGGCTTTGGTGTCCATCTCAACTTAAAAATGGCAGCTCAGCGGGAAGCTGGTCTTGACAAGTCAAGAGACAGGGTTGGGTGCCTGCCTGGCAATTTCAAGTTGGGGCTGAGCTCAAAGTAACAAGATGAGGCTCTTTCTGCACCTGTGCTGTCCTTACTCTGTGGATGAATAAACATCTTTGGTCTCAAGGGCCTGCAGTAAGAGAGCTTTCTGAGACCTTCGCTAATTATAAGACTTGGAATGAAAGGCAAGAAAAACAACTTCTGAACTGACCCTGAGACTGAGCTACCTGGCAGGAATAGAGTTTCCTTAGCTTTTTGTCCAGACAAAAAAATTTAAATAGAGTAGAAGGGAAAGAGAATCCATTTCACTCCTGGGACATCTGAATGACAAAGTCACCATGGGATCATGTTGGCTGTGGCAAAAAGAGAGCATACTGTTAGTCCATGCATTCAGCAGGTGTTCATCATTTGCTCGTTCCATGCCACACCGTGCTGGCTTCTTTAGGTTAAGGTGGCATATGTGAGACCCAGTCCGCCCCTGCTCAAGGTGAAATGTGTGCACAAGTGTGTTTTTCCGATGATGAGTGATTAGAATCCAGGAGATAGATTTCTGTTGGAGGGGGGTGGAGAGGGGTGGCTTTCAAATTGAGCCCCGGTAATGTTTCAGCAGACAGAGAAGACTTAAGGTGGGGAGTGTGCATTTTCTGGGGGCCTTTAAAACAACACAGATGTGTTCTCTTACTGTTCTGAAGCCTGACATCCAGGTGTTCAGGGCTCCGCTCCCTCCGCGAGCACTAGGAGAGAATCCTTGGTTGGCTCTCCCCAGCTTCTGCTGGCCCCCGAGTTCCCTTGGCATCCCTGACCTTGTAGCTGCATCCTCTAGTCTCTGCCTCTGCCTGCACGTGGACTTCTTCTGGCCGTGTGCCCTCTCTTCGTAGAAGAACATCAGATTTAGGGCCCACCCTCAGCCAGTATGACCTCATCTCCACTAACTTGCAAAGACCTCGTATCCCAAAAATGGTCATATTCTGAGGATGCCAGGTGGACATAAATTTCTAGGGGTAGCTATCCATTTGACTCACTATAGAAGGGAAGGAAAAATTTCACAAGGCACTCAGGTGAGCGGAAGCAAGATGTCTGTGTTTGACTGACAGTCGTGTTTGACTGTTCTGAAGGGAACAAGGGGAAAGGTTTGGAAAAGTCTATTCCAGCCAAATGATGGAGGCCCTGAGTACCAAGGTCAAAGCAGAACGTTACCCAGTAGACAGAGGCGGGGAGCCGGGATACTGATGGGACGCCTAGTGAGTTCTAACTTAGCCAAAATTGAAGTCAAGGATTATAGACCCGTCTCTGTGAGGAAGAATGAATGGAGGTCAGATCAGCATTAGGTGAGGTTGGCCGTGACTGGACCCGTTTAACCAGGGAGAAGGGTAAACCCTGAGACTTCTGTTTCCAGGAGCATAGTTGGTGGTGCGACATTTGGGGGATTTTCATTCATGCTACAAATATTTATCGAACACCCCCTGTATGCTAGCATTGTTTTAAACTCAAGGGATGCAGCCATGAGGAGTCAGGCAAGGTTTGTGCACTGAAGGAGCTTGAACTTTAGAAGGAGAGAGGACGGTGAGCAAGGAAGTAAATGGTTTCAGGAGTACCTCTGCGTTGAGTTTATCAGCTTGGGAAGCCCAGTGTCTCATGCCTAGCTTTTGCCTAGACGTACCTTGGAGGCCTACGCAAACCTGAAAAATTGGGCACAGATTGAATTATAGGCATGAAACACCGTTTTGCCAAATATTTACATTATAATTACGGAGCTGTGTAATGATGGAGACCGGTCTCCAGTTGGCATATCAACTTCACGTTTCTGGTTCCCAGCCTGTAACCTCAGTATGTATACAAATGCTGAATATAACTGAACCCTGCAGGTGGTATCTTTTTGGAACGGAACTAATCTGCCCTAATTTATCTGATCGGTATCATTTTCCCTGAGAGGAAAAAAAAATCTGCAGTGAGATTGACAGTCTTTCACTTTATTCAGTGAAATTACATGTTCCCTTCATCCCCACTCACATACATGCCTGTTAGAATTAGAGGTGGTGCGTCCGGGAGTTCCCATCATGGCTCAGTGGAAGTGAAGCCGACTAGCCATGAGGATGCAGGTTCGATCCCTGGTCTTGCTCAGCGGGTTAAGGATCCGGCGTTGCTGTGGCTGTGGTGTAGGTCGGCAGCTGCAGCTCTGATTTGACTCCTAGCCAGGGAACGTCCATATGCCGCACCTCCGGCCCTTAAAAAAAAAAAAAGAATTAGAAGTGCAGTTCCCAGCCTATCTATCTTGAGGGTGGTAGCCTGGCTAATGTCACAAGGTGGTAACTTCCTATAGGAGCCATTGTGCTTATGTTTATGTGTTCTTGTTTACATGATATTCTGGGACGGTAGCTTTCTACTGCTGTGTCAGTTGTTTGGTTGAGAGTCATAGGTGGGCCTTTGGTTTGGCCCAAAGAGGGTCTCCGGCCTCTCCCTGGGTGATCTGCATTCAGAGTTTGTCGGCGTGAATGACTTCCGGAGCTCACCCTGCTGCATCTAGGTCTGGCACGTTGTGGGGAGGAAACCTGGGTGTGCTGTGGTCTGCCTTTCAGGAAGAATTCTTGCTTGGTGATTCTGGGCTCCACAGTGATGTGGTTTTTGTTTCACTGTTTTGAGCAGAAGTGACTCTTACCCCACTCCACCCCCTGCTGCCCCAATTGGTAGTTGCGATTCTGCAGATTTCTCCTCCAAGCACCACGGGTGTTGGACGGCACACGCTTCCGGGCTCTTGGTGAACCTGAAGTCCCCACGTGCTTCGGTGTGGCTTCTAGCCTCCCGCGCTTTCTGTCCAGCTGCAGGGCCAAGCATTCTTGAGTCTGAGAAGAGAGACACCGTCTATCTTCGAGTCGAAATGGTGAAGTCATAATATTTTTCCAGCCAGTGCTGGAAGCTGAGTCACCATGAGTGTGATTCAGGCCTTGATTTCTTCTTACTCAGGGTAATTTTGAGAGGTGTGAAGTCAAGAAAGACCCACAGTTGTCGCTGCCCCCAAAGAAAAAGCCCTGAGCGCTGAGCTTCTGTAGCCAAGCAAGGCAGGGCTCAGGATATACCTGGAAATGTTCCAGTCTCTCACTTTATGTCCTTGCCTTGCCTGAGCCATGAATAACCTCATTCAGAAAATGCTGTCGCTCCTTTGCCTGCCTTTCAGAGTCTGTCTTGTTTTTTATCTTGGTCATGTTAGCCATGTTTGTAGAAAGCAAAAAGAAGTAACCTTTCTAAAATTCACATCCGTATAACAAAGAGACTTGAGGTGTTGGTAATTCTTAGTTTGGACACGGGAAGTCTTACACTGCAGAGTAAGTCAGCAGGGAAATGACCTTCTATGAAATCTAGAAGATACTGGAAAGAAATTCAGATAGAAATGGTTGCCCTAGACACTGATAGCTTTTGTGACTTTGAACTATTAGGCGTAAAAGGTTGTAAGTGCCCAGCACACAGATCAGATGTACCCTGATAGTTCTTTTCAGGAGTGATGGAGGAGGGTGCTTGCGAAGGTCAGGGGACCCAGCCTTTCAGGTCACAACTTGGTACTGAACTAGGGAGCGACTTGGAGGAACCAGTTTAGCAGATCCCTTCTGTTTCCACCGAAGATGATCAAACTGACTCTGCAGGGCATTGTGAGAATGAAAAGTTGCCGCGAGGGTGGGACACATAACCCTGTTCAAAACGTAGTGTGTACCTCCTAAGTGGGAAAGCGGCCAGTCACGTTAATTGTTATTCTTCCAACTCCAAGGCATTATCCTGAGTGCTCCTGACTTTGTGCAAAATGCACTTCGACACACCTAGTGAAACCGGAAATGGCAAAGAAAACTAAGCAGAGTGGCAGAGGAAGTGAAAAGGAGACTTACTGATAAAAAACCAAGTTTGAAAGAACCGATTATTTCCGGGAGAGAAGGCAATGCGTGGAAGACTACTGAATGCCTGTCGTCAAGGTGTGGGAGGCATCTTTATACGGAAAATTATGGCCAGCTGTTCTCCACCTCCTCTGAGGTGGACAGAACCGGGGCAGACGGGATGGGCCAGCACCAAAGAATGAAAGTGGAAGCAGTGTAAATGACAAGATATAAATTAGGAACAAACCGAGGGAGCCAGAGCAGGGGGCTGGGGGGGGGCGGGGTGGCAGGTCTCAAGGAAGGTGCCAGAAAAGTTCATGTCAACACTTCCCATGCACTCCTGAGGTGTAGCATGTGGGGGCAGTTCCCCTCGGTTCCGCCCACACCCCCATCTCTTGCCACGGGCGCCAGCTTGCTCGTGGCTGGTGTCCACGTGCATCTGACCATGCATGTGACCGGGAGCAGCAGGTCTGAATGCCTGGCACTTGGCTTGGGGCAGGGTCCCAGCCGGGGTGCATCTTGCCCTCTCAGGGTGCAGCTGTCAGGAGGCATTTTCGATTGTCCCAACTGGGGAGGAAGGGGTGCTGCTGGCATTGGTGGGGAGGGGCCAGGGATACTGATAACACCCTGCGATGCACACGAGAGCCCCGCCCTCAGCCAAGTACTCTCTTGTTGCCAAAACAACAGTAGTGCTACTACTGAGAAACCGGGCTTAGAGGAGTAGAGCCACGTAGCCTGGGCTTTCTTAAGGCTCATTAGTTTCCGCCAAAGCATTTTTTTTCCTCCATTTACACCAAACCATGGAACTGAATGGTTAGAATACTGTTAAAACATTTGCTATTCTAAGAAAATGTGTGGATTCCATTATAATCATGTGTTCCTTAGCTGTCTGCTCCACTTGGGTTTAAAAATATTTATATTTCTAAATAAGCGACTGACTCTTTGTATAGGGAAAATAACATATGCATTAGAGCTCTGGGGAGTATGGTACAGACACCACCTTCCACGCTTCCTCTGCCCAGCTTTCCGCTGGCCAATTAATCACTGCATTCAGGGACTCGCATGGGGGACTGCCCTGCGGTGAGAACCTGCTGGTTGAGCCCACGGCTTTGAGCCGCTGGGTGGGAAAATTCCCCAGGGGCCCGACGCAGGCCAGCAATGAAGGGAGGGCTCCCCGAGCGAGCGGCTGCTGCAGCGCACACCGTTCTGATGCTCTGGAAATGCGTGACTCTAAGGCTCCATCACGCTTTCCTGACTTAATAACACATTGCTGTTTCTAAATAATATAAGTATATGTTGTGTGCGTCCATTTGTAAACTTTCAGAGTCTTCTGAAACCCAGACACAGCATGAAAACACACGCTATATTTGATCCTTGCATAAATAGCACAGATTTTAATTTTATCCCAGTTATGGATATCTGGCGCGGGTGCCGATACTCTGGGCAGACTGGTGTGAAATTTAATTTGAGCAGTTAAACACAAGGGTGAGGGCGTACAAAATAAACAAGCACACGCACTTCCAGCCCTCCAGCATTTGGTATGTTAACGGGAAAAGCACCCGAATCATCTCTGTCTTTTATTTTCTCCCTTGTGACAATCAGATTACAGATTGTCTGAAAAGGCTCAAATCCTCCGCATCTCCCCTGCCACCCCCACCTCCCCCCACCCCGAATGCTGCCTGCAAGCCGTTTCATCTGCGAGAGCTCTTCCGAGTTGGAGTTTTCAGCGAATGAAAGTGTCCAGGTTTCTCAGTTTTCAGATTTGACCTTAGAGATTCCCCTGGTTTCAAGGAAAGGAAAACAGCCTCCTTGAGAACATCTCAGAAGGGGAACCGGGAATGGAATTGGAAACGATGGGAAATAACGGATTTGCAACTCAGTAGACGGGCGTGCGGATCTCCGCCTGGCCAGTGACTGAATTTGGGACCTTCGGAGAGTTATTAAAAGCTCAGTTCCAGAGGTCCCGTCGTGGCTCAGTGGTTAACGAATCTGACTAAGAACAACGAGGTTGCGGGTTCGATCCCTGGCCTTGCTCAGTGGGTTAAGGATCCGGCGTTGCCGCGAGCTGTGGTGTAGGTTGCAGACATGGCTTGGATCCCGCGTTGCTGTGGCTCTGGCGTAGGCCAGCAGCTACAGCTCCTGTTAGACCTCTAGCCTGGGAACCTCCATATGCCGCGGGTGCGGCCCTAGATAAGTCAAAAAGACAAAAAAATAACCAACTCAGTTCCTTTACCAATATGTAGAAAGGGGAATAACTCCAGCCTGATGGAGTAGCTAGGGAGGTACACAGTGGTGGCACATAAGTGTACCTCAGAGAATGTCAGTTTCCTTCCCCCTTGACCTCTGTGAAGGCCACTTGCTGAGAAAGTAGGACGTGTGCTGGTGGCCAGCACCGTCAGCCTGCCCTCTCCTGTTTGTGGGTCATTCTGGGTCCTGAGCTTTTGGCCTTAACAACACCCATGGGTCCCAGCGGACTTTGTGGGTTCAAGGAGTTGCGGGGGGCAGGTGGACGTTGTATGCGTGCAGTTCACAGACCCAGAGCGAGGAGCAGCAACCCTGGGTGGGCGAGTTTCTCCTCATACTCCCCAGAAAGGCCGTCTGCTTTCCCTCAGTAAACACTCCCATCTTTATATTCAATTTGTTTCCACAGAAGAGCGTGTTGTCCCCATTGAAGTGTGCCGATCCAAACTGTCAAAATACTTGCAGGGAGTAGTTTTCCGCTGTGATAAGTGTACCTTCACCTGCTCCAGTGATGAGAGCCTCCAGCAACACATAGAAAAGCACAATGAACTGAAACCTTACAAGTGCCAGCTCTGCTACTATGAGACCAAGCACACGGAGGAACTGGACAGCCACCTTCGGGACGAGCATAAGGTGCGTGCCCGTCCGCCCTGCTGCCCTCCGTCCGTGCCCCTGAGGGAGGGGCTGGACTGAATTTAGCCACCCCCACTGTATGCAAGACGGAGATGAGAGCTAGGATAATGTTTACAATGAGGGCACGTTTACTCTGTTACAAAAGATCTGTACGGTCTTTTTAGACCATTGGGGACCTAGATGAGGGAAAGGAAACCAATCGTAATGCTGCCGCCCGAATATAACTGCTTAATGTTTTTGGTCTCTTCCATGTCCACTTTCCTTTGTTTTGTTTCATTGTGATTACACCTTACATGAAATAGCATGCCTTTTTTTTTTTATTATTAAACTTAATCCTAACTGGAGTATTTTTGCATAGTCTTATAACATATAACCTATCTCAAGGGTAGATAAACTTTTTCTGTAAGGGACCAGATAATAGGGAGTTCTTGTTGTGGCTCAGGGGGTTAGGAACCCAACTAGTATCCACGAGGACGGAGGTTCTGTTCTTGGACTTGGTCAGTGGGTTAAAGATCCCGCGTTGCTGTGGCTGTGGCGTAGGCCGGCGGCTGCAGCTCCGATTTGACCCTAGCCCGGGAACTTCCATATGCCACAGCGGAAGCCCAAAAAGAAAAAGGAAAAGGAAAAGGGGCCACATAGCAAATATTTTATGTTTTGCTGGCTAGATGGTCTCAGAGGCAACTGCTCAACTCTGCCCTTGCAGCAAGAGAGCTGCCCTAGACAAGACAAGTGAGTGGGCGTGCCTGTTCCGGTAAAACTTTATTTATAAAATTAGGCGACAGGCTGTGGTCCCACAGTTGCTGGCCCCCATTCTGTCTGACTGCTCTGCCACTCTGGCCCTCTGTCGTGTTAGTTGTTGCTGACTACCAAAATTTTTCAAGGCATTGTTGTTCGCACCTGAACATTGTAAGGACTGTAAAATACGTGTTTTATTTGGGGAGGGAACAGATTAGTACACGACACAGAATCCTTATTTATGAAAACAAATAATGAAAAAAAAATTCTCTTCCGGAAGCCTGCTGAGCAGACGGTAAGATCCTTGAGGATGGCTTCCTCACTTCTCTTAGGACTTACTTGGCATATCAGGAATTGAGACAGTTGTTTCTGGTTTGGATATTGTCCAGAGTGCAAGGAGTTGGGGGTGGGGGAGGGTGTGTGTGGTTATGATTAGTATTTGTTTCACGAGCCTGTTGAAATGTTTTCTAATTAGCCAACAAATCCAAAACATCTAGTGAGTGTTTACTTAAGGCACAAGGAGAATCACTTCTGATAGTTTCCTCTTTGCTTTCTCTGTGTCAGTGGAAATACAGCTCTGCTTTTCTAGCCTTGCAAACCCAAGTTACGAAGATTCCTGTATGAATCATCTGAACCCCAGGGTTAGAATTTTTCTGCTGGGTGTTGAGAGAGAAGGCTGAGCTTTATCACCCACCTTCAGTTAAGTGGTTTTGTGCTAACTTTCCTGCTTTGGAGTACGTTCATTTTCCAACATTATATCTCCAAAAAATGAAAGCAGAGAAGAAAAGCCCTAATTACCTCACTTAAAAACTTTAATACTCTTTTTTTAAATTCAAACTTCCTGGGCATTTCTGCCCCCAAAGTGAAAGGGAAAGCGCTCATCCATTTTGAGCTCAGTTTTCTACATTTAGGCACATGTGTCTTATTTATGTAACCACCTCGGACCTTTTTATTATAGTGTTGAAGCCATCAGGCTGGTATTTTGGGACAGCAAACCAGGAAGATGAATTCTTCCCCACTGGTTGCACAGTAGCTGTGAGTCACTGGGGGACTCCAGAGAAGGCTAGAAACCATACCAGATGTGGAAGCAGAGGCTTCCTGAGCAGGCATGGACCCCTGTGGCTTTGGGATGTGCATCAGGCAAATGGGTTTCTCAGGAAACTTAGCCCCACCCCCGCCCATTTAGAACTTTTGGAGCCAAAAAGAACTGGGTATGAATTTTGTCTCCACTGTTTACAGCTTCAGCAAGTTACTTAATTTTCTATATCTGTTTCCTGAATTCTGAATGGGAATTAGAATGCCTTTCACAGAGGTTTTGTAAGATTAGATGAAATCCTAGTATTTCCCATACTTTGAGACCCATGTCTAAGTCTACTTGTGAATGGAACTATGCTCAAGTATAACAACAGCCTATCAGAAAGGCAGTTACGTTCCTAAACATATAAAGTATACTATAATATACCACATACTATACTATATATATATACTATGTAACATCTATATACTGCATATACTATAAACATAAAATCACTAAAATATGCTATATAAAAATACTTTAAAATCATTAAGATATAGTATAAAATCACTGGCTGTAGTTTGCATTTTAGGACAGTCTTTGATATGCTATATTTTCCCAGTGCCATGTTAGGTTCTTTTTACTCTTCCTGATTGACCAGCTTATTAAGTCCAATGAGCACCAATTGAGGCTAAGAACTGCCACTCTCAGCATGCCTAAGAACTTTCATCTTTGTCTCAACTGTTGTTAAGCTTATGAGACTTATTAACAGTTCCTTCTCTTCTAAATGACGAATATAAAATGCAGTTTGAATTTCTAAAATAATTATTCAAATACTACTTTATAAACAAAGATAGCAGTACTGCTGAAACTGATAGGCAAAGACATTATGCACGAATTAAAAATAGTCATTTTCTGGGATGAAGGATATGCAAAAGTCTAATTTCAGTATTCATGAAAAGGATACGGGAGAATCAATATGCAGTGTATTATAGAGAGGTTTGCTAATGATTGAAATACAAAAGTCAAGAACCATAAGGCAAGAACAAAAAATTAAAGCCATAAGAATTAGAAAGGAAGAAATAAAACTTTTTGTTCATGAAGGATATGCTCTTGGTAGGTGGAAAATAATCTGTTTAAAGAGCTACTAGAATATTAGTGAATTTAGCAGAGTGGCAGGATCTAAGATCAATATACAAACATCGATTATATTTTTATATACTAGTAATAGACAATCTGAAAATGAAATTTTAAGAAGATCAGCTCATTTATAATAAAAGCAAAAATGATAAAATGCTAATAATTCACAACTGAGAAAGCTGTATGCTGAAAACTACAATGTTGTTGAGAGCAGTAAAAGAACTAAGTTGGTGCAATATATACCGTATTCGTGGATTAGAAGACTCCATATTAGTGATGCTTCCCAAGTGATTTACAGACTCAATGTAATCAATCTATCAAAATCTCAGTAGGCTTTTTTCATCAGTAGAAATTGACAAACCGATACTAAAATGTGTTTGGAAATGCAGAGGACCTATAATAACTTTAATGGTATGAAAAAAAGAAAAATTGCAAGACTCACCTTTCCTGATTTCAAAACTTTTAGTATAAAGCTACAGTAATCAAGAGAGTGTGGTTGGGGCTCACTGGAAACTAATCCAGCTAGGAACCATGAGTTTGTGGCTTCGATCCCTGGCCTCGCCCAGTGGGTTGACAATCCAGTGTTGCCGTGAGCTGTGGTGTAGGTTGCAGATGCAGCTTGGATCCCGCGTTGCTGTGGCTATGGTATAGGCCGGCAGCTGTAGCTCCGATTAGACCCCTAGCCTGGGAACCTCCACATGCTGTGGGTATGGCCCTAAAAAAGGACATAAAGGCAAAAAAAAAAAAAAAAAGAGTGTGGTATTGACATAAGGACAGATGTATAGGTCAGTGGTGCAGAAGAAAAAGTCTAGAAATAAACCCTAATATTTGTGGTCAGTTGATGTTCATCAGAGATGCCAAGGTAATATGGAAAAGATAGTTTTTCAACAAATAGTGCTGTTCCAATTGGCTTTCCATGTGGAAAAGGGTGATTGTTGACCCTTATGTCACTCTCAACACAAAAATGAAAATGGATTATAAACCTCAATGTATGGGCTAAAACTATAGACTAGGAAAATAGTAGAAGAGTTCCCTTGGGTTAAGGGAAAAAATATAGTTATGATACAAAAGCTGTGAACGTTAAAAGAAAAAAAATAATTTCTATGTCATCAAAATTAAGTTTTTTGTTCTTTAGAAGACACCATTGAGAAAATGAAAAGGCAAGCAACAGACGAAGCAGTTATTTGCAAAATAACTAACAAAGGACTTACTGAAATATTTAAAGAACTTTTACAGCTCAGTTATAAGAAGATAAACAATTCAATTAAAAGTGAGGCAAAAATCTGAATAGACACTTTCCCATGAGGATATGTAAACGGCAAATGATCACATGAAAAGATGATTAACAGGGCTCATCATTAAGGAAATATAAATTAAAACGACAGTAAGATATGCCTACCTATCTACTAGAAATGCTGAAATTAAGAACGATAGCAACAAAGTGTTGGCAAGAATATGGAGAAACTGGAAGTCTCATCCAGGGCTAATTGGAATGTACCGTGCACATCTACTTGGGAGCATTTCTGGCAATTTGCTTAAAAGTTAAACATGCACTTACCATCTGATCCAGCAGGTCTACTCGCACACAGAGTGGCTGGATAAACAAAATGTGATGTAGCCTTACAATGGAATACCACTTATTAATACAAGAAATAAGCTACTGGTACATGTAACAGTATGGTTAAATCTCAGAAATGACACGTGAAATGGACAGAAGCCAGACCCCAAAGACTACGTATTGTACAATTTCATTTATATGAAATTTCTAGGAAGGGGAGAACCAGGAAGACAAAGCAGATCGGAAGTTGTTTGGGGCTGGAGGTTGGGAGCCCGTATTGATCGCAGAGGGCATGAGGGTACTTCTTAGAGTAAACAGAAGAAAGTCATGGTGAGGATTGTTACAAATGCATACATTCACTAAAAGTCACTGAAATATTCATTTTTTTAAAAAGGTTAATTTTGGAGTTCCCATATTGGTGTAGCAGAAATGAATCCAACTAGGAACCGTGAGGTTGTGGGTTCCATCCCTGGCCTCGCTCAGCGGGTTCGATCCCTGGCCTCGCTCAGCGGGTTAAGGATCTGGTGTCGCCGTGAGCTGTAGTGTAGGTCGCAGGCGCGGCTTGGATCTGGCGTTGCTGTGGCTGTGGTGTAGGCCAGCGGCTACAGCTCTGATTAGACCCCTAGCCTGGGAACCTCCATATGCCACGGGTGCGGCCCTAAAATGACAAAAATAAATAAATAGGTTAATTTTATGATAAGTAAATTACATCTCAGTGCCTAAAAGATGCAGGTTCCCCAGGACCTAACTCATGGTACGTCCTCAATAAATGTTAATTTTCTGTACTCTTTTCTTACGAAGTTGACCCCGGGTACAAACAGATCTACAAAGATGCTTGAGATCCAGGTGAATGTGTAAATTGCCAGAAATAAAATGTGCAATAGACTTAGCAATTGGTTCTAAACTAAGGTTACTTATTTCTTGTGAAATGATGCATTGAGTGCGTTGCTCATTACATCCTTCCACAAATAGCTTTAGGAGATTTTTTGTGTGATGGAGAGAATCTATACAAGAAATTGGAAGACACTGTAGGATGTGTTTTCATTCAAAGGATTTCGCTAAACAGAACTGAACATTCAAAACTGAACTCCTGAATTCTGCCTCTAAAGCTTGTAAACCTCAGGAATGTCTCCAAAGATGTCAGATGATATCCTTCATGGACTGGCCAGAACATGGGTTCAGCCGGACAGATGCTTGAAATCAAATAAACCATTCCATTTAAAAACTCAAGTGCCCTGGATTTACACTCCTGTGTTTACCCTCAGAAGCCAAGGTGAAGTAGAAAAGAAGTGACAATCAGCACCTTCATTTTTTTTAGGTGACTCAGAATCTTGCCTTTCTAGACCTTTATCTTTGCACCAGTGAACAAGGAATCACTTGTAACCTCTTGGAATCTAAAGTAAACAGTACAGGCTATTTGAAATTTCAGTTCTTCATCCTTCGACTCCCTGGTTTTGTTTTGTGTTTTTTTTTTTCAATCTTACTAGGTCTTCTAGAAGCAGACTCTTCTTTCTTTTTTTTAATTAATGAAGTTTATTACATTTATAGGTATACAAAAATCATCACAACCAAATTTTATAGCATTTCCATCCCAAACCCTCAGTGCATCTCCCCCCGCCCCAACTTGTCTCATTTGGAAACCAGAAGTTTTTCAAATTCTGTGAGTCAGTATCTGTTCTGCAAAGAAGTTCATTGTGTCTTTTTTTAGATTGCACATGTAAGTGGTAGCATTTGATGTTGGTGTCTCATTGTCTGACCGACTTCACTTAGCATGATAATTTCTAGGTTCATCCATGTAAGCAGACTTTTCTATCAATCCCTCCCTTTTTCTCTCTCACACACACACTCATAAACACAATGTAATCCTGTCAACAGTGCCATTTATTAGCTATGCTGGTGTAAGATGGAGACTTAACATTTCTAGCAATCTTAAAGTCAGGGCAAAAACCAGTCCTTGCACCTCTCACATTGGAAAAACACACACATATATTTTTCTTTGAAGAAAGTTTAAGTATATGCAATACCTTGTTAGTGTTCTTTATGGTTCTAAAGTCTCTTTGCTAGTTTAAGGAACATAAAAATATATTATCTCTAACTCAGTTTGCTCGTAAAATTGTCATGTTCGCTATATTAAATTTAGAGGGATAGTCTATTCAGGCAATACACATTCACTAATTGAATTTACTTTGGAATGTTTTTAATTTTTTATACAAATGGAGCCTCAGGCGGCCGAACTCTAAGGAACTCGTATCTTACTTTTTGTCAGTTTAGGGGAAGCAGCGAGAACAGTCAGATAAGGAGGGATCGCCAGCATTATAGTTATTCCAATAAAATTTTTCCACTTTCTGGACTCGGGAAATCCGCAGTGGTCGAAAAAAAAAAAAGGTCATAGAATATTTGTTTCCAGCAAAGGAAATGAAAAGAAATAAAATAGAAGAAGAAGCTTCCTTAACTCCAAATCATAAAGTACACCTCTGGCCATGTTTTTTTGGACCAGATTTAATTTCTGAATGAAGTCCTAGTAGCTCTAGCTTTATCAACGCTGTGGATTCCTGCAAGCTGAAGGTTTTTCCACAAGATTGTCATTTCATCCCTGCTTCCCCTCATGGTAGCAGCGTCTTGGTTTGTCCACCATAGACCCGCTTCTTTTATGTGTTTTGGAAGATAACTCAGAACAAGAGGTGTGGTCATTTTTCAGAGGGATGTGCCTGGCAGAATCTTAAATGGTGTTTCCCAAAGAGACATTTGAAGATGTTCTTTGCCTGTGATCTTCGAAACCAGCCACTAAAGTCTCCAGCCAAAATGAATGGCCCCTGCTTCCAAGCTTCCGTAGAACTTGCCTTCTATTAAGGCACACGTTCCGTGTTGCCTCAGCTCGCACCTAACTCTTAAGAAGGCTCTGTCTGGCCATAGGAGGCAGTGTTCTCAGAATGGAAACCACATCGTTTGCCTCTTTTCTTCCCAAACCTAGCCACAGTGCCGTGCCTACACGCCAGAGGCTCCAGTAGCTAAATAAGTCAATAAATGAAATCAGTTTTAACAACAGGACATTTTTAAGTCTCGTGTTTGTTCAAATAAGCAAAATGTGGCAACAGCATCAGCATCTTCGCCTCTGGGTTTGGAGTTCAGGAGACTGGCAACAGCTCAGCTGGCTGATAACAAAGTTCTTTGACTTTAATGAGGCCTTTCACTTGGCTTTCTTGCGTACTTGTGACTGGAGAGATGGTGAGATTCTCAAAATGATTGATTTTGTCTGGGCTTTTGCTAAGTCAGGCCTGGCAGAAGCATGATTTCCGTTCTAGCTCAGTGATTGCGAAAGAAAACAGATACTCTCCTTGACTCCTGTGCCCCACACCCTTGCAGTGCCTGACCGTCCTTTATGCTCGCTCTCCCTAGAAAGGGCTTGATTTTGAAGAAAAAAATTCTCAAAAGATTCTACTGCTTTATCCCAGCCTTTTTTTTGTTGTTGTTGCATTTTAGGGCCACACCCGCGGCATATAGAAGTTCCCAGGCTAGGGGTCAAATCAGAGCTACAGCTGCCGGCCTACAGCAACGCAGCCACGGCAACGCAGGATCCGAGCTGCATCTGCAGCTTACACCTTTGTGGCTCGGTGGGTTGAGGATGGGCCGTCGCCGTGAACAACAGGAACGCCCCATTGCCGGGTTTTATATGGCCCTTTAGCTAAGCATGGTTTTGACATTTTTAAATGGTTGGAAAAAAAAGTCTAAAGAGTAATATTTCAGAGTTCCCGTCATGGCTCGGTGGTTAACTAGTATCCATGAGGACACGGGTTCGATCCCTGGCCCACTTAACTCAGTGGGTTAAGGACCCAGCATTGCCGTGAGCTGTGGTGTATGTCACAGACGCAGCTTGGATCCTGCATTTCTGTAGCTGTGGTGTAGGTCGGCAGCTATAGCTCTGATTCAACCCATAGTCTGGGAACCTCCATATGCCGTGGGTATAGCCCTAAAAATACAAAAAAGAGACCAAAAAAAAAAGACCAAAAAAAAGAATAATATTTCATGACGTGAAATCATATGAAATTCAGATTTCAGTGTTCATAAATACAGTGGTTTTGGAACACAGTGACTCTCACCCATTTCTGTACTGTCTGTAGCTGTTTTCAAGCTACACAATAACTGAGTAGCTGTGACAGACGCTATGGTCCAGAAAACCTAAAATGCTCACGTACCTGGCCCTTCACAGGGTAAGTTTGCCAGCCCGGGCCATAATCCTTTAAAATCTTTGCAGCATTCCACATTCTCAGTTTGTGACTGAGATGGTCATTTCTGATGTAAGAAGCAGTTTCTCCATGTTCTCTGCTGTCACTTCTAGAAATAAGAAGTTCACTTGGCCTTTCTTTTTAACAGGAACATGCACTGTTAGGTGATGTGAACATCCTGACGGGGCGTCTCTTTTTGAAGGTACACGTGTTAAGTCCGTAGGAGGGGGACTCTGGAAACTAAGTGGCCTTTTCTTCATCACAGTCTCCCCCACACACCCGCCAGTGTCTTGCTAAGTAATCTGAAGACGAGGGTGTCCAATTTCATTCTTTCTCTATTTAACAAGCAAGTTTCTATCAGTCTTTCTCATAAGACTGAGCTTGTGCCCCCGCCCCCCAAAGAGGGCAGCTTGGTCGTATTTGTAAATCACCTAACACTTCTCCCCTTAGAATAAGACTCAAGTATGGAAATTCTTTTGAGTGCTAGGGACAGATCCAAACCATTTTGCTGAATGGTTAAAAGGCAACAGACAAAAAGACAAACATAGTGGTGAAGCTTGACAGTTAAACTTGCCTTGCAAGGGTCAGCAGTGTCCCCACTTCAGTGTTAAGGGGTAAAGCTTTGCTGGTCGTTAGCACTTCATCTCACCTTCTTACTGGACAGCAGACTCTCAGTTAGTGGCCTCCATAGGGGACTTAGGGCTTTTACAAGTAACCTTCATGGGATATAAGGGTCTGCATAGAGTTTTACAGTCTGGATGATTATGCGTTTGAAAAATCTACCCTTTAAAAACAAGGGATAGGAGTTCCCATCCTGGCACAGTGGAAACAAATCCGATTAGGAACCGTGAGGTTGCGGGTTCGATCCCTGGCCTCGCTCAGTGGGTTAAGAAGCCAGCGTTGCTGTGAGCTGTGGTGTAGGATCCCACGTTGCTGTGGCTGTGGCACAGGCTGGCGGCTACAGCTCCGATTCGACCCCTAGCCTGGGAACCTCCATATGTCGTGGGTGTGGCCATAAAAAGACAAAAAAAAAATAAAATAAAAACAAGGATAGCTTGGAGTTCCTGTCAGTGGTTAACAAATCCGACTAGGAGCCATGAGGTTGCGGGTTCAATCCCTGGCCTTGCTCAGTGGGTTAAGGATCTGGCTTTGCCGTAAGCTGTGGTGTAGGTTGCAGACGTGGCTCGGATCCCGTGTTACTGTGGCTGTGGTGTAGGCCGGCAGCTACAGCTCCTATTAGACCCCTAGCCTGGGAACCTCCATATGCCGTGGGTGCAGCCCTAGATAAGGCAAAAAGACCAAAAAAAAAAAGAAAACAAGGATAGCTTCTGTTGCCTTCGAAAGGCTCCATGGAGCCAGGTCCTAGAACTCAGACTCAGCCTTGCTCTTTCTCTCTCTGTCGTGGGCCTTGGGGAAACAGAGTGATAAACTGTATCTCATCTCCAAAGAAAAAAGTGAACGTCCCTGCATATGTCCTGCATCCCACGAAGAAGTTAGTCAGATACCCGCTAGTTTCTAGGTCCAGAAAGTACAGATCAGTACTGGTATGTCATTTCGGTATCAACTCAGAAAAATGTTGGAACCTTTTTTTTTTGTCTTTTTGCCTTATCTAGGGCTACACCCGGAGCATATGGAGGTTCCCAGGCTAGGGGTCTAACAGGAGCTGTAGCCGCCGGCCTTCACCACAGCAACACGGGATCTGAGCCGTGTCTGCAACCTACACCACAGCTCATGGCAACGCCGGATCCTTAACCCACTGAGCAAGTCCAGGGATCGAACCCACAACCCCACGGTTCCTAGTCGGATTCGTTAACCACTGAGCCACGAAGGGAACTCCGAAAAATGTTGAAACTTTGAATCTAAAGTCTGTATAACTTTTTACTTTGACCTTGTAATTTCACATCTGAGAATTCAGCCTGTAAAATTAAAACTAAACATCAAAGAAAGGTTTATATACAATAAGGCTTATGACTGCATTTTGAATAGTGAAAAGCCGGATAACCAAAGGTGAACTCACACAAGAAGAGTCAAGTAAACTATAATATGTGCACTTGACGGAGTATTATATGGTGATTAAAAATAGATGTATACAGAGATGATATTTGTACCATACCAGGAATACAAAAGCAGCCTTGTAAATCATCTGTGAATAGAGAACAAGAATACGGAAGTACAACTTGTTCACAAGTATTATGTATAGGCGGCTGGATTTTATGAATGTAGTATTTACACGGCCGCACCCATGGTACCCCTGGGCCAGGGATTGAATCCAAGCTGTAGCTGCAGCAACGCCAGATCCTTTAACCCATTGTCCCAGGCTAGGGATTAAACCCATTCCTCTGCAGTGACCCAAGCCACTGCAGTTGGATTCTTAACCCTCTGTGCCACAGCAGGAACTCCAGGTGGTTGGATTTTAAATGAGTGTTTTTTTCTATTTTCCATTTTCTCTTGGTAAATATTTATAGGAAAGAAAAATAACTGAAAATACAGATACCTAGCAGCCAGGAGGTGAGAACCGTGCCTGCTCTCATCTAGATCCTGCCCTGGGCCGGTACAGATTTGGTTGTGAATGAAGCTGCAGGGTGTCTGTCCTCATGGAGTTTATGGTTTTGTGGTGAAGGCCGGGCAGAAACCATTCATCACTGCATTTTTTGGTAAATTGAAATATAGTTGATTTATAATGTTGTGTGAGTTTCAGGTGTACTGCAGAGTGATTCAGTGATACATATCATATACCTATTCTTTTTCAGATTGTTTTCTCTTATAGGTTATTATAAGATATTGACTATAGTTTCTATGTTGTGCAATCACTCAGTTATAAAAGGGGAGGGGAGGGTGCATGGAGCAAGGACATTTAGCCGTGAGGGGAGGTCCCCCAGATGCAGTGATGTGAAGCAAGGCTGGAAGCTGAGGAGGCACCGCGTGAGGGAGGCAGCTTGAGAGAATTTCAGACAGAGGACATAGCACGTGCAGAGGGAGGCCCAAAGTCAAGACCCTGTCCTG
The DNA here is from genome assembly GCA_004024745.2 of Catagonus wagneri. NCBI lineage: Eukaryota > Metazoa > Chordata > Mammalia > Artiodactyla > Tayassuidae > Catagonus > Catagonus wagneri. The sequence continues at coordinate 25,478,458 of PVHT021183634.1, read as the reverse complement.
TTTCCAGGAACCTCGAGTTCAAGGTGGTAGGAACAAAGGGGAGTCAGTTTAAGGGAGAGAGTGGATCCTGACAGGATGGCAGCTGGACATGGAAACCCCAGTCAGAAACTGGGATTTCAGGAGTTCCCCTTCTGGCTCAGCAGGTTAAGAACCCAACTGGTATCCATGAGGATGCCGGTTCGATCCCTGGCCTTGTTCAGTGGGTTAAGGATCTGGTGTTGCCGTGAGCTTGGGTGTAGGTCGCAGACGGTAGATCAGATTCTACGTGGCTGTGGCTGTGGCGCGGGCCAGCAGCTGCAGATCTGATCCAACCCCTTGCTTGGGAACCTCCATATGCCATGAATGTGGCCCTAAAAAGAAAAGTAATAATAATAAAGAGGGAGCTCCTGCTGTGGCACAGCAGAAACAAATCCAACTAGTATCCATGAGGATGCAGGTTCAATCCCTGGCCCCGCTTAGTGGGTCAGGGATCTGGCGTTGCCATGAGCTGTGATGTAGTTCACAGATGCGGCTCGGATCCCGTATTACTGTGGCTGTGGCTGTGGCATAGGCGGCAGATGTAGCTCAAATTCGACCTAGGCTGGAAACCTCCATATGTCTCGGGTGCGGCCCTAAAAAAAAAAAAAATGGAAAGGAGGAAATTGGGATTTTGTCCTGTGGGCAAGGAGAGACTGACATGAACAGGTTTAATTTTATATTTAAATCACTGAGGCCACACTAGAGAATAGATACAAGAGGTGGTGAGAATAGACACTGGGAAACCAGCAAGAAGGGAGGGAGAGGGCTTCACGAGAATCCAGGGAAGAGATGGCGCCTCAAAAATGCAGCAAGGAGTCTTCGTTTTATATGAGGCTTAATCCAGGGGTTGCTGATTTGGGGATTTAAAGTATAGTAAGAACCGCAACCCTATAAAGAGTTTTTATTTTAAAATCTTCTAATTACATAGCAGAAATTTTCATTTTTATTTTTTAAACAAAGATTTTAGAAATCTTTAGGACAAATAAATCCTCGGTGAGCCCCGGGTGAACGTTCTCCTGTGAAAATGTCATGCACTCTTAAAATTGTGCAGAATCCAAAATGCTAACAGTTTTTCAGTAAAAGGAAAAGAAAGAGGAAGGAGGAAAGAAAAAAAAAATAACATTTGGTTTGGTGACAGGTCTCCTTCTGTCACCGTGAGTTCCTTGGTAAGCACAGGGCCTGGCGCACAGCAGGGCTTCCAGGAACGCTGAATGAATGAATGAATGAATGAATGGAAACTGCTGGATTAAAGAAGGTGTTTAAGGATTCTCTTTTGGCCTTTCTGGGTTTCATTCTTTTTGTTCCCTGGCAATGCCCAGCCCCCCTGTTGCCCTGACTGAAGGTGGGGGGAAAGTGATCTGAAAAGCCTGCCTTTTTAAGTACCAGTCATTTCAAAATATAGTTTCTTTGACTATTTTAAAATTAAGCCAGTTGGAACGTTGCCTCCTTTTCCTAAAAATAATAATAATAATTAATAATAATAATAATATTGGCAACCCAGAAGACTTTTATTCAAGTATTTGTCATAAATGTTATTTGATTAAAATGTAGGCTTTGTGGAGAAACATAACTTCATAAATATGCATTTACAATGCTTCCTATACACATTTCCAAGAGCCAAAATTGGAAAAGGCCACATTGCCAGAAAGGGGAAAGAAACTACAGTTTGGTGAACTATTGTGTCTCAGGTACTGTGCTAACCCCCGTTTGAACATTTATGTTCAGTAATTTCCCCAGAGTCTCATGGTTCATGGTAAACCCAGAACCTGACCTTCGCCTGACTCCATGCTCAGTGTGCCCTCCCCACCTTTTTGCTCCTATGGCATAAAAATAAATGAATGAATAAATGAAATAAATAAATGAATAAAAATCTCTCTGGGTCTGTAGGCGTGGAGATAAAGGAAGGTACTTGAAGCAAAATGTATTACGGCCCTAAAAATAAGACCAGCCTCCAAAGGCTGTTACTGTGGACTCTTGGGAGGAAAAAGAAAAATTCTAACTTGACTTCATCCTCCTCACCTAAGTCTGTTCCCTTTTAAAATTTTTTGCAAGGAGCAAATCACGAATTTGCCTTCCCTGCGGGTTTATTTGTTTATTTATGTCTTTTTAGGGCCGCACCCGTGGCATATGGAAGTTCCCAGACTAGGGTTGAATCAGAGTTGCCAGCCTACACCACAGCTGCACGGCAACGCCAGATCCTTAACCCAATGAGCGGAACCAGGGATTGAACCTGCATCCTCATGGATACTATTCGGGTTCGTTACCGCTGAGCCATGACGGGAACTCCTTCCCTGCTGGTTTGTGCTGAGATTGACAAAGATGTCTTTTCCACCCTCGTGCTGAGTTGTTTTCAAAATCAACTGATCTTACGGATTTCATTCTTAGAGTCAGGTCAATGGATTGTTTCTCCTGTTTTAAAGGAGCTTTTGTTCTGCGTTTTCTTCCTCCTTTTCAGGGCTACCTACGCCTGAAATGATGTTGTCAGGACCGTATTCTTTTTCACAGGACAGTCTGTTGGCCCTGCTTTTGAGTCCCTTTCTCTCATTTGTCACAGTCGATGATGATGTTGCCATCTGCCAGGCATATGGAATTGGTGGTGCTCGGCGAATCTTTGTTCCAGTCTGGTCCCAGGGAAGATTTTGGAAGTGTCTTATAAATTCTCCCCATCCTTTCCTGTTCCCTCATTATACGCTACCTCTGCTGTAGCAGCTATGGAAATCTGCCTTGGAATCTAATTAACGAAGTCAGTCTTCCCTCCTCAACTCAACTGGGTGCCTCTGGAGGCCAGAGCTGGATCTCTTTCATCCCTGTGGGCCCTTCCCTTGGCCCCCCAACCGGGAGGCATGGAAGCTATCACTGTATTGGTTTGAGTCATTTTGTTGGCTAGTCATTCCTCATAATTCCTGATGATGCACCTGAAGCAGTTCTGAAAACAGATGAATGAAGACACTGCATTTTGTGCTACTATTGGCATAAGAACCCCAAACAGAACACCCTTTACAGACTTTTCTCAGGGCAGATTTTCATTTATCTTGGATAATATTTTGAAGAAAGTTTGGATCCCACATTATTCTAACCACATTTTTTTTTATGGCCACACACACAGCATATGGAAGTTCCCTGGACCAAGGGCTGAATTTGAGCCACAGCTGCAGCAACACCAGATCCTTTAACCCACTGTGCTGGGCCAGGGATCAAACCTGCACCTCCATCACCGCCCGAGCCACTGCAGTTAGATTCTTAACCCACTCCACCATGGGTGGGAACTCCTCTAACTTTGTTTTATATAAACAAATGTCAGCCACAGTTAACACTTTAAAAGGATTTTAGGGATTAGTCATCTAGATTTTTCTCAAATAATCCCAGCTGGGATGAATAGTATGTGGTCAGCTTCAAAAACAGTAGCAACACTAAACAGTAACACTGTTGTCTGACACTTCAGCTAGAGTTAGGTTTGGTCAATGCTGGGACTGGAGTTCCTGCTATGGCACAGCAGGTTAAGGATCTGGTGTTGTCAGTGTAGTGGCTGGGGTCGCTGCTGTGGTGTGGGCTCAGCACCTGGCCCCGGAACTTCTGCATGCCATAGATGTGGCTACAAAAAGAATGAAAGAAAGAAAAAGCTGGGACAGCCCACAGTCCTCCAGGTTGATAGGCCTGTGATAGAAAAGGTTGTAACTCTGTTAGCTTTCAGGAAGTATTTCAAACTTGAGTAGTTTACACCCTTGAATTCAACTCAAAAAATATTTATTGGACACCTCTGCTTCATGACACTTTTGATTTTCTGCTAACCGTTGAAAATTTTAGCCCAGTTTTCTGACTAAATCTGGTAAGGAAGGTCCCATGTTGACAGGTGAAAAATGAATGAGGGAGCAGAAGACATGCAGCTCTGGGTGAGTCCAAGTGAAGAAAAGCACCTCTTAGGCACTGGTCCTGGTCCGTGGGAAGATGACATCAGAGAGCTCTTCCTCCTCAGCGAGAACCCCATTCGGTCGTGGTTCATTATTCCACGGTCGGTTTGGCTCTTTTTCAGGTAAGCCGGAACTTTGAGCTGGTTGGACGGGTTAACTTGGATCAGCTGGAACAGATGAAGGAGAAGATGGAGAGCTCTAGCAGTGATGACGAGGACAAGGAAGAAGAAATGAGCAGCAAGGCTGATGACAGAGGTTAGTCTCATCCCTGCCCTCTGAGCCCCAGATGGCATCCAGCATGTCCGTGGTGAGACAGAAGGGAGGCAGAAGGTTGTTGGAGGAGGAACAGAAGGAATGATCCTTCTTAGTTAAGTAGCAGAACAGAGCGACTTAAGCAACACGTCCGGAGCCATGTCTCGGTAAGCTGTCACCAGCTCCAGAAACTCCCAGGGAAACCGACTTTTTCCTCTTTAACTATATATAGCTGTGCGTTTGTTAAAAGATACACGGTGATCATTGGTTTTGAATCAGGATAACTGGTATCTAGGGAATCTTCAGAATAAGGACAGACAGACGGCAAGATGGATGATGCTGTGAAAGCTATTGAGGAGTGTAAATGCACTTCCAATTAAACGTGTATTTAAAGTTGCTGCTCCTGGGGTGTACGCCGCTGGGGTTGTAGGGGAGGCTTCAGCGGGCTTTAGCCCCGAGCCCGCTCCATGTGTCCTTCTGCCTGGCCTCCTCTTAACCCTCAGGCTGCCACTTTTTCTTCGTAAGGAGAGAGACCAGGAGCTTTTGATTTGACTGTGTGTTTATCTGGGGGACACTGCGAAAGGCTCTGTGCTCTGTTTTTCCAACTTCCTGTGAGTCTATAATTATATTCAAAATGAAGTTTTTCAAAGTCTGTTTTGTTGTGGACATACATTTACATGATCTAGAGTTGGTTTTCTCCATTGTTCAACGTAGAATATTGTGGAAAATCCAAGACTCTGTGTATAAGAAGATAGGTCGGGGGAGTTCCCTTCATGGCTCAGCAGTTAACGAACCTGTCTCGGATCCATGAGGATGCGGGTTTGATCCGTGGCCTCACTTAGTGGGTTAAGGATCCGGCGTTTCCGTGAGCTGTGGTGTAGGTTGCAAACATGGCTCGGATCCCGCATTGCTGTGGCTGTGGTGTAGGCTGGCAGCTGCAGCTCTGATTGGAACCCTCGTCTGGGAACTTCTATATACCACAGGTGCAGTCCTAAAAAGCAAAAAAAAAAAAAAAAAAATATATATATATATATATATATATATATGGATATCTTACTTTAGTTATTGCAGATTTATCAAAAGCACATGGATAGCCATGAGAAATAAATAGGATAGCTATCATCACAGTGATGAGAAGAATGGTATTGCAATTATTCAGCATCATTACATGCCAGGCCCAGTATTGGTGGCTTTTATAACCTTTCTCTTTAATTTTATATAATGTTAGCCTGTCTGAATTTGGCTCCCAGTTCCACTACTTGTTGGTTACATGGCTTTGGGTGAATTATTTTTTATCTCCTTGTGCATTTATCATCCATAAAATGATAATAATGATGATGATGTCCTCTCCCAGGATTGGGTAAATCTTAGATGATGCTCAAACCTTATTAGTCCAGTTGCTGGGACATAGTATCCACCTGATAAATAATAAAAACCTACAGCGTAGATGGTATTGTTGTCATTTTGCAAATAGAGAAATAAAGTTCAGAATTTTTTTTTTTTTTTTTTTTTGCTTTTTAGGGCCACACCCATGGCATATGGAGGTTCCCAGGCTAGGGGTCAAATCGGAGATGTAGCTGCCAGCCTACACCACAGGCACAGCAATGCCAAATCTGAGCCGCATCTGCAGTCTACACCACAGCTTGCAGCAATGCTGGATCCTTAACCCACTGAGCGAGGCCAGGGATTGAACCTGCATCATCATGGATGCTAGTCAGATTCAGTAACCACTAAGCTACGACAGGAACTCCCAGAATATCTAAGAGCTCGCTCAAGTTTTAAAAACAAAACCAGCGAAACACAGGATACTGAGTTTAAGTCTTCTGGCTCCAAAGGCAAACTGTCTTTTATACTACGTACCATATCCCCTACTTTTGGGGCAGTAGGATGTTTGTCACTGAAGGGAGCCTGGCCCTGAATTCTGGCCATTCAGTGGTCCTTGGGACCTTACCATATGGTTCGCTTTTGTGGAATCTCTTGGTTTTTCCTGCTTGGGTAGTAGGCAAGCCTAAGAAGGCCAGCATGGTGGCCATTTCCCATTCTCCCTGTTCTTGAACCTGACCTGCCTGGACTTCTCCTCCCACCCCCATGCCCACTCCCACCATACTTTACCTCTGCCACAGCAGGGGACCACAGCTTTGCCAAGTTGGGGTCCAGTTTGGCCCCTGAACCCCCAGCCAAGAGGACAGCAGGGACCAGCAGTCAAGGTGCATCTGCGGTGAATGGATAAATAAAACATCCGCACCATCGAGACTGATTGGCCATGTAAAGTTACAGCTTTTATTAAGAGGGGCCACAGAAATCCATTTCTTACAAGGAAAATGGCTGTGATCTGAGAAGCACGTTTTTTAATTTTTCTTTTTTTAAAGCATTTCACAGATATGCTCTTAGTGATGAGTTCTTGAACATTTGTGCCCTGTTACCAGAGTTCTCTGGAAGGGGATGCTTCTGACAGAGTGTACACAGGCTCCTTTTCGCCATGGTGCTCTATGCCCTCCCGTCCCTCGGCAGGAAAGAAAGTATTCCTCACTGGCTGCAATGACTGTTTCGTCTGTAGAGCCAGGCACACCTGATTTTACAGGTTATAAGCATTGCAGAGGCAAGAACGCCTTTTAGTCCTCCCCTCCCCCTTGACGCCTCCAAAAGAAAAGCATAGACGATTAGAAGAAAGCTGGCAGTCAGATGCGTAGGGCCCCAGGCTCATTTCCTGGTTTGCCTGGAAAGAACCTCATGGTGTCTGCTTGCTTCTCCCTGGAAAGTATAGGTAGCGTCCCATTCATGAGCCTTAACCACCAGGGAAAAGGAGTCCTGGGGTGGAGGAGCCTGTATTCCTCTCTCAGAGGGCGGGGGATGTACCTGAGTACCTTCTAGTAATGTTAATGGGAATTACAAGCCTGAACCTTCTCATCGTCCCCCCCCCATCGATCCTTGAAAGAACAGCCTCCTTTGTCTCACTGCCTTTGAATCAATTTTCCACCATCTAGGTATATTCTTGCCAACAAGAAGGAACAGCACACAATAGCCTCAGGGTGTTTTTGCCAAACGTTCTGTCTTCCAGGAGTAGAGAGCAGGAGGTGGCTTTAGCACAGCTCTCGGGGCTAATGGAGAGCCATTTGATGTGTGACAGGTAATGATTGGCCTCCTCCTTTGAGGGTGAAACAGCAGGAGCTCTTGGAAAGAATAGATGGCTGGTTTCATGTTTCCTAAGGGTGAGCGAGGGAGCGTGCCAGGAGCTGGGCTCTCGTTGGCATTGTAGACACTCGTCAGGCACCCGGTTCGGGGGCCTTGCGTCCTTGGAGCTACCCAACATCCTTGCCTCACACGAGAACTGGGGAGAGGGCCGACCGTGGCCACGGTGCAGGTCCTGCCTCAGGAGGCGGCTCGGAGGGAATTTGCAAGAGGAGAAACCAGGCATGAAGAAATCAAAATTAACCCCAGCTGAATCCTCTCCACCCCCTCTCATTATGCAGTTGGGAGGAGTCAGGAAGGCATTCTGTTGATTTCTTGCCCAAGATAATCCCTGCTAAGGAATTAATGCGCAGAGCAGATGGTGCTGTCTCATTTCCAATGAAAAGAATCAAGGAAGATAGTCTGTGCAATTATTTTTAATGGCTTGTATGGTGATCTTCTTAATTTGTGAGAAAATGTTTCATCTTTTGTTCAAACTGGCCGCATTCACGTAGCGTTTTGTGCTGAAGGCAGCACAGAAACACCTAGCCCGTGAGCGTCAGCCTGAGGATTTGTATTAGGTGGAGTCTTTCAACCCGGAGAGGTCTTCCTGTACCATCTTGTGGGCACAGGCGCAGAGCAGTCAGATACGCAGGGATGATCAACGCTTCCCCGTGCACGGCCCTCACTTTGCAGCGTGGCTGCAGAACCGTCTAGGTCCTGCCGTTCATTAGCCACGTGAAGGTTTGGCCCTCTGTGGGATAATGAAAGACATATGGGCTTGGGACTCAGGATAACACAAAGGCCATAGAAGCACTGGTCTGTGAGTCTGCCAGGAGGAGTGGCCTGTAAACAATTAGCCAGCCAATCCCCATCTATCAGACGTCCTTACATGGGCCCAGGGCCGTGAAGGACAGAAAACGACGGTCAATATTTGATGTTGACAACAGACCTGTCCAGAAACGTCTGCATATCCCCCCAGTCATGAATATACCAACTGAGGCGTGGACTCCGGGCAGCCGGCCAGGACCCCTTGCTGGCTGAGGACATGCTTTCACATTCTGGCCTCCTCCCCACCACTCCGTGTCCAGGATTCACTCCTGCTAGGTTCTCTGCTTGCAGATCTCCTTCTGTGCCCACAGCCACCCCGGGAGGCGCTGATTATGCCATCCGCGGCAGGTGGCCCCAAGTTGTGAGCCCTCAGCCTCAACTGGAACGTGTTGCAACCCTGAGGTCTTACTACGCGTAACCTGGTCCAGTGCTTGCCTGTGTTTTTTTTAGTGAGCAGAGATAAACTTGTGTCAAATAGAAAATGAATAAGTGCTAAACTGTGAGGTGCTGATACAAAGCATCACAGAAGGGAGAGGTTTGACAGAGAAAAAAAAAAAAAAAGGCTCAGATGCTGTTGGAACGAACAGAAGGGGTTCTTCAGGCAAGACAGACCCAGATTATTTGTGATGGAAGCAGCTGAGAGGTGAGGAGAAATGGGGCCACCTGGGGTCCGGGAACCAGGAACAGTTCTTGAGAGAGTTTTAGAAAATACTCTTTGGTGAAAAGCCAGTAGGAGAAAGAATAAGGAATCTGGAAATTGCTGTCACCACATGGCTTTTCGAGGGAAGGCAGGGGAGATTTCCTGATGGATACTGACTTCTGCCCACTGCCCCAGAACACAGCTAACACTTCTGCTCTCTCCTCGCAGATCTGATGAGATTTTCTGACCGTGGGGCTGCCATCAACACCGAGAAGCGTTTTCCATGTGAATTTTGCGGTCGGGCGTTTTCCCAGGGCTCTGAGTGGGAAAGGCACGTGCTGAGACACGGCATGTAAGTCCCGTGAAGGCCTTTGCCCAGCGTGCAAGGTGGCAGTTTCCCCAACAATCTGTAGACCCCCATTCTGTGTCACGTTTCCGGGCACGGGAGGAGAGGCAGTTGTAACGAACTGGGTTTCTCTCTTTCCGCTGGTTTTTAAAATGGTCCACCCAGACGCAAGGCAAAGGAGGAAAAGATCATCTTTACGAATGACAGATCCCGATCAAGCCCTCGTGTAGAAGTTTAGTGCTCTCTCCAGCCCGTGCCCCATCAGCTTTCATTAGCATGACATTCTCTGATAGAGCGTGGACCGGAGTCCAAAGATCTGGCTTCTGTTCCTGCCTCTGTGATGATTCATTCCCCGAGTGGCCTTGAACCTTCCCACGCACCTCTCGGTGCCTTCAATGCTCTGCCTCGGGGACAGAGCCCGCTTCTGCCTGCCTCCCAGGTAGGTGGGAGCATACCTGTCAAACTCTTACAAGATCCTTGAACATAAAATTGTCCCCTAGACAAGGCACTTAGAGCCCATCAGGCACTGGGAGAACCTAGGAGTTGGTTCTTTCAGCAGAAAATGCCCAGAAACAAGAAGCATCTGAACGTCAGAGGCTATAAATAAGCTTCCGAAAACATGGGTCCCACCTTCAGCTTTTTTTTTTTTTGCTTTTTATTTGTTTCTGTGATTTACTTTTGGACCTGTCCATTCAGTCTTTAATACCCGAGTTGCTCTTTTAGTCCTATAACAAATATAAATATAAATAAATACAGCAAATCTCCAAGCTTCTAGGTTCCTCTGATGAGTTTGAGCATGAGACCCCTTAGGACTTATCCTGTTCCCAGGAGAGGAAGGGATGTAAAATGATGATGTTAATCTGGAAACAAAGCATGGTGTAGTCCAAATATAGTATTGCTAATGGATATTTTTTTACAGGTTCAGTTCTTTAATAAGATGCCAGAAATATATGACCTAAGCATTTACAGAGAGCAGGCATAAATCTCTCACAATTTAGTCATAGGTCCATGGCATTTGTTCAAGGGAAACCCCAAGGCCTTTTTAGGATCAGGAAAGTGAGGATACGAGTGTTTTTAATTTGAAAAAAAAAAAATATATATATATATATATATATCTGTACTCATCTGTCTCTACCATAACTGTTTTTCCAGGGCGTTGACTGACACCAAGCAGGTGAGCAGAGAAGAAATCCACATGAAAGATAGCATGGAGGACAGTATTAAGATGCCCTCTATAGAGGAAAAGGAAGCTGATGAAGCGATCGGGATAGACTTTTCCTTAAAGAACGAAACAGTAGCCATCTGTGTAGTAGCTGCTGACAGATCTCTCCTGGAGAACGCAGAGGCCAAAAAAGAATAAGTGTTTGGTGAAATTCTTTCTCACCCCTTACTTGAACCATGATGAAAAAAAGTGGGAGGGCCAGCCTGGGCTGAGAAGGTGGGGACAGAAAAGAGAAGACAGAACAAAGCTGCTTTTTAGGACTGAACAATCTATTTTCAAAGCACTGGTACCTGTGTGAGTGAGTATGTAAATTAAAGTTATTTAAATGGTTGGAATATGTGGCTCCTTTTCCATCACTACATCTTTCCTTCCGGATCTGCATCATGGAAGTTTCGTTTCGTTGTGGAATGCGGAAGCACCTCCCTTGCACACGTGTGCGCCACAGTGGTCTTGGACAGTATGTGGAAACAAGCTCCGCGACAGTAGAAGACTTCTCTTTAGGGGAACAACTATTTTGACGCACAACTTTCGGTGCGTTTTTCTAGTTTTAATACCTTAAGCTTTTTCAAGATCTAACTGCAGCCGCTTTGGGAAAAAACAAACAGAAAAAAAAACAAAAAAAACAAAAACAGAAAGTGAAAAAAAAACTGCTTTGCATAAAACAGTCACCTGTTTCCTAGTACCTCAAACTTAACCAAGGGAATTCTCTGCATTTGTCAGTACTACCTGTCGTCATTGTGGTTAAATGTAGAGAGAACTGCTGGGCAAGATGGTGAATGGAGAAAAAAAAAGAGTTTTAAAGAAAGGAACACAAATTGTGCTTAAAATCCCCACGTGGGTTTTATTTCTTAAAATACTGTGATTTTTTTAATTATTTTAGTAAAAAACAAAACAAAAAAAAGAAACAGACTTTAATTATTAGATAAATGTTTGTGAATTGTCATCCTTTATTCCAGGTAAGCTGTTTATTAGTGTTCAACTATAATTTAGAATTTGATAGATTTCATGTGAACTAATTTTAAGGTGACTGTGGAGTTTTGTTTGCCACATGTTTATTTTCTATCAGTTTGAGTGTTACAAACACAGCACAATTCAGTTTTTCATATACATTTCTGTGTGTGTGTTGTTACTGTTTTGATTTGGGGGCAAGGGAGATTTCGTTTTTTTGTGAATAGGAACGTTTTTATTTTAAACATGGAAATAACAAAGACGTTAACTTTTTTTTTTTAATTTAACTAAAGAACCAAACTTTTCGGCACAGCTATGCAGCTTGTGGGCCAGACGAGGAAGTCCTCTTCACCCTTTTGTTGCTGTCAAATTTACACATCCGTCTCAACGTGAATAATTTCTGTTAGAATGGGCTGGGCTTTTGTGTGTGATTTTTTAAATCTGTGTTTTTGTTTGCATTGTGGATTTTTTTTTGGGGGGAGGGGGGTTCTCACTTATTTTGCAGGACAAGGGGATGTGCTCGAATCCCATCCCTTTGGTGAGAGTGTTCGAGAAATACTTATATCCTACAAGGAGCCTGGAGAACTACTTTTTTTTTTTTAATCTAGCTGCCAGCTGCTCTGTTTCCCCATATTAGCTTTTTCAGGAGGGAGCAGCTTAGACTAAATCTAAGTCTACATTTATAATACGTTCTGATTGTGAACAAAGGGTTTCGTTCCAAAAAGTAGAACTTTCCTTGAAACCTAGGTTTTAGAAGCCTGTGTGCATGTGTGCTTGGCAGTGAGTGTATGAGTCCATGCGTGCGTGCGTGCGTGCGTGCGTGTATGAGTCCTTTGGTTTTTCATGTTTTGTTTTTGTTTTTGTTTTTAACTTGGAAGGGCTGGGGGAGGGGGGGCGAAGGGGAAGGGGAATTGCTGAGATGACAGTGTCCCACACAGCTTCAAATAAAATCCATGGAAAGATAATGCATTTGTGGAATAAGTGCTTACTTGAAAAGCATGTTCTTCTTTTATTTTCTTGCTGTTAAGAATTTTTATTTGTTGGGCGTTTGTTTTAATTTAAATTTTTTTTTTTTAGGGATGGGGGCCATCATGTGGAAACCAGAAAATGGGGAAAGTGTGAACTATCTAGACAAAGATTCATTTTGTGTCCATATTTGTTTTTGATTGGCCTCATTTCAAATGTACTAAACAGTTCCATACCTGGATTGGGTGTTTGTAATGGTTACCAAAAAAAAAAAAGAAAAAAAAGGAAAAAAAAGAAAAAGAAAAGAAAAATAGAAAAAAAGAAAAAAGAAAATAATTGTGACATGCTTTTATCACTACTTTATTTTTCAAATAACATGTAAATATTGTAATCCATTGGATTTTGTTTTGCTAACCTGTTAATAAAAATATGGGACCATTATCCTTTTAACAAGGCTAGAATGTCATTTTTTTCTTTTTTCAAACATATACCTGATATTTTGTGGCCGCACATTTTGGATGCATTATTATAATTCTGTTGACTGTAATGACATAGAATTTACAACATTTTTTTGTTTAATTTATACAGAGGACATTTTTTTTCAGAGCTTGAGAGAAGAAAATAAATAGCAAATGATAACCTATTGACTCCAATAATCAGTGTTTCCCAATACTTGATAAAAGATAGGGAGATCCTGAGTTCTTGAAGCCAAGGGTTTAAAAAAACAACAAAAAAACACACAAGTAGGTTATTCAAGTTGTTTGCAACATACATTTTGTAATGAAATGTGAGAAATTAATAAAGAATTTTTTCACATGTGTCTATGTGTATCTGTTGTAAATCATTTATAGATATGACTACAGATATTAACTATAGAAAATATGTATCATTGTCTTTAAGAGCATGCACGGGAGAGAGATTTCAAGCCATTGACTCTGCACCGTTATGGAAAGCAAAGGTAAAATTAAGGTGAGGTATGAGCTGGGATTTTAAAATGTTAATATTTCTGCATCAGATACTTAGCACCAACTGGGGGTATTTTATGGAGGGAATGTTTTCTGTCAAAAATGAGAATCAAAGTGGTGTATGAAACTTCCGACGGAGGAAATGCCAGTGATTAAACATCGTCTGGGGACCCTAAATTCATGAGCAGAGTTATTTTACAGTAACTGCAAGTCACGAACACAGCCACTAACTATCATCTTACTATGCATCCTGCACCAGTAATTATCATCATTAACTTATTCTTTGAGCTACCTTGTTATAAATCAAAGGAAAAATTAATAGTCATGAAATCTAGAAGAGAAATATCAACACGGCTTTTTAAACTCGAGAAAACAGAAAAGTAAATCAAGACCCAAAGTGAAAAATGACTGAATAGCAAAATTGTATTAGAGAACTGGCAAAAATTGCATGCCATGAGAGCATACATAAGCAAAAATCACATTCTTGGAGTTCCCGTCATGGCTCAGTGGTTAACGAATCCGACTAGGAACCATGAGGTTGCGGGTTCAGTCCCTGGCCTTGCTCAGTGGGTTAAGGATCCGGCGTTGCCATGAGCTGTGGTATAGTTTGCAGACATGGCTTGGATCCTGCATTGCTGTGGCTGTGGTGAAGGCCAGCAGCTACAGCTCCTGTTAGACCCCTAGCCTGGGAACTTCCATATGCCACAGGTGCGGCCCTAGATAAGGCAAAAAAAAAAGTCACCTTCTTAGTAACTTTTTATCATTGAATGCTCGAGACATTCAACTTTTTCTAGAACTGAAGGTTAAGTTTCTTCTGTGTGTTTTCCTAAAGGAAAGAAAGTGCCTATGATAAACCACGATAGAAAAGAATATTTTTAAAAAGAATGTATATGTGTGTGTGTGTGTGTGTGTGTGTGTGTGTGTGTGTGTGTGTATAACAATCACTTTGCTGTATAGCATAAATTAATACAACATTGTAAATCAACTCTACAATAAAAGAATGATATCATGGACTTGTCCACTGATAAGAGCTATTCCTCTCTCATGGCCTCCATCAAATACTTCATGAACAATGTATTTATTGAGTTCATATCTAATCCATACTCCCACTTGGTTTTATGTAGAGAAAGTGGAATACGCTGATAAATTAGTCATGATATGAACTTCAACAAGGCAATATAGAGGCACAATAGAGGTTTCATCCTTATACAAATCCCCAGTGATGGTCACTGCGGATGCCCTTTCATCCAGTGGCTCAGGAATCCAAGTTTCTCCACTGGATGTTGCTGCCGCCCCAACACGTGAACCCTGGGGTCACTGCTGAGAGCTTGGATGTGGCTCTACCTGCCCAAATGGCTCCTCCAGGAAGTAGCACACATCACTTTCAGTCTTGCTTCATGGGCGAGACCTGGTTGTACAACCCTACAAGGGCGCTGGAAAGCGTGTGGTCTTGTCCACCAGTGTGCCCAGGAAGGACTCCTGAGCTGGCAGCCTCTACCACAATCAGGGACACACAGAAGTGTTGCTTTCTAAACAGAAGGGGAGTTAGAAACCCTCTATTTGGAAAGCACTGGATTCTAGTCCCATTCCCCTGTGCACTTAACCAATATTTTTGAGTAAATGTTTGATGCCAACCACTAGGTTACAACAAACAAAACCAACACGGCACTTGTGTTCCGAGAGCTCCCAAACAGGATAGAGATGCGATGTGGCATGCTGGGCTTGCTGAACCATTAGCCTCCTGTTCTGAAGGCTCTGTACCCACTGCTCTGTTGATGCTGGCAACTCTGGGGAGAGATAGCCTTGACTGTGAATGTGTTTTCTCTGTGTCTAAAAGCTCACATTTGATTTAGGGAGGCATATGAGAAATTGGCTACTCATATACATTTGCTGAGTCTTTAGCCCTAAACATAACAAAATTTACTATAGGATGTGCTCTTTCCTTGCAACTATCCACACTTTGGGGCCAAGGGTATGATAAGGGAAGGCACTCTATCACAGAGACCATAAGATGCTTCAAAGTACTGTGTTCATCATTTCCTGGAAATAGTAGTTACCCCCCCCCACAACACTGCTGTACCTGCAACTCCCCCTGCCTTCAGTATTGAACTCCTTTTCTTTACTGGGAATTACCTGTCCCTTTAAGACTCAGCCTAAATGTAAATTCTGACATGATGACTTCCCTGACTTCCTACAAGTCACAGGGTCTAGATGGTCGCCCTACTTATCACCTGTCCCCTCTTAATAAACATTTATTGAAGAGTCTTTGCTTCTGTTCCCCACCCCCCACTCCGACTCAGACTTAAGTCTCTGAGACACATTGCTGTCAGATGCAGCTAGCCTTTTTAAATTCAAATATATTCCTGTTGATACCAAGTGTTAGTTCTCCTCTGATTTGGAATCAATGTTCCATTTTCTTTCAGAGCTTGAGATTGCTTTTTTAAATATCTAAGTAAAAATATGCAGCTTAGATGAAAAACGTCTTTGTCTGAAACTCTAGGCTCTCTCTGAGAAAACGTCAGAGAACTGACACAAGCACGTCCCCCTCAAGAGCTCCCTCTGGCCATCCTCCTCGCTGGTCCAGAGGTGAATGGCAAATGGGGGGGGTCCACTGGGTCTGAAGATTAGACATCAATGGTGACCAGCCATGGAGTGGGAGAGCAGAAGCCAGAATTGACAGTGGGGGTGGGGGTGGGGATGTGTGTGTGACAAATGGGGTAGATTACTAGGTCGAGAGGCATACTGGCGAAAGCAGCAGGCAAGGGTGGGGATGGGAGCTCAAGAGGCAGGTTGGAGGGAAGACTTTATTTGGAACTTGAGAGATCTGGACGCATTCATCACACTGGAGGGAAGGAGTTGTGGCAGCTGCAGGGTAACTGACAAGCTACTCTACTGGGATCCAGGGCACAGTAGAGCAATTGGCTTTGCAAAGAAGGAGTGCTCTTTCTCCCCTGAGAGTGGAAGTAAGAGGAAAGAGGCACTTGTAGGGAGGTACAGGGGTCATTGAGTTCACACCAATAAACCTAGTTTGGGAGGTGGAATCCGAAGTGAGAGGTAGGGGTGAGTCAGCAGACAGGTTAAGATCTGGAGCTGCTCTTGAGGGCCTGATAGAAGAGAACCGAGTGCAGGGAAGCTGAACAAAACTGAAAACAGTTATTATGTTCTCCATATGCCAGGAAAACTTGCTTAGAGGATCTGAGAGTAATAGATCTTTTACTAGAACATCGCTTATAATACCTCGTAACCCCTGCACCCAGTGTGCACACAAACCACTGCCACCCCCACCACCACTGCCTGGTAAAGAAAAGAAATGGAGAGAGTCAGGTTTTGGAATCAGAAGGGGGCACTTCCTTTCTCCGCCTACTTAATGATCTGGCTTTTTGAATTAGGGGTGGAAAGCAAACTTGCCTTGTTTCTATTCACAACTTCTCTCTTGAGTTTGCTCCCAATTAATGAAGCGGCTTAGTTTGGTTTCACTAACTGCATGCATGACTTCCAAAAACCACATCACAATGCAGGAGGAATGCAGCCTCTAGCAACGCTACAGTGGCTTCACCACATTGTTTAAAGAGCTGAGCAGGGGCAGTGCTACTGCCTCTGAAATCCATTTAAGATGTGTGAAAACACGAGATTGAAATGCTGACCTTTCTCTGAAGCTGAAAGAACCTACTCCAGGGGGCTGTCTGGAAGACTGCAGCTGCAGGCCTGGGCCGATCCCAGACTCCCCAGCCTCTGGCTCCCAGGGGCATGTCCAGCTGGGAAGCCCTGCTTCTGTGTCCTCTGTCCCCAACTGGTTGCTGGGCTTTTCGGAAGAGCAGACGCTGCTTAAGGAATAGTCATGGAGGCCAGAAGAGGCGTGGGATCATCAAAGGGCAAAGAGAGAATAGAGGAAAACCTCATCTAAACTGTGTAGGTCCAGGTCTGTGGCCAACCATTGCCTCTTCAGATTCAGGTCAAGGAAGAGACTCTACCCAGATGGGCAGCTGATGCTCACGCAGGTGCCAAAATGTCAGCAGCATCACGGGGCAGGGGGTTAGGCATAGAACTTGGAATTTGATTAACATGACTGAATTTTCATCCTGTGAAATGAAAATTCACAGAATTTTGTGACTGAAGATGGTGGATAAATATAGCACAGCTGGTTGAGAGCAGAGTCTCTGTAGCCAGGCCGCCTCGGTTCAAATCCTCACTCTTTGACTTACTGTGTGGCCTTGGGCAACCAACTTAAACCTCCCCATGCCTCAATTTCCCTACCTGTGTAACCGGAAATAAAAGTGCCTAGTCAAGAGACAGGAGGGCAAGGGGCGGGACACAACCACTAGATCAACAGTGCAGCTGTTAGGATGTGATGAAAACCAGCTGGAACCAAGAGAACAGACTAAAACAGGGAAGAAAAAAAAAAGACCTAAAATAACAAATCCAAAACAATTAAGAAAATGGAAAAAAGGGCATACTTATCCATAATCACATTGAATGTAAATGGATTAAATGGTCCAGCCAAAAGACATAGACTGGCTGAATGGATACAAAAATAAGACCCGTATATATGCTGTTTATAAGAGACCCACTTCAGGAATTCCTATTATGGCTCAGTGGGTTAAGGACCCAACACTGTCTCTGTGAGGATGAGGGTTCAATCTCCGGCCTCCCTCAGTGAGTTAAGGATCTGGCACTGACACAGCTGTGGAATAGGTAGACTGGATCCAGTGTTGCTATGGCAGTGGTGCAGGACTCAGCTGCAGCTCCAATTCAACCCCTAGCCCAGAAACTTCTAAATGCCACAGGTGTGGCTGTAAAAAGAAAAATAAAAGAGAGATACCCACTTCAGACCTAAGGACACATACAGAATGAGAGTGAAGGGATGGAAGAAGATATTACATGTGAATGGAAATCAAAAGGAAGCTGGAGTAACAATACTTATATCAGACAAAACAGACTTTTAAAGACAAAGGATACTACATAATGATCAAAGGATCAATCCAAGAAGAAGATATAGCAATTGTAAATATGCATGCACCCAAGATAGGAGCACCACAATATATAAGGCAAATGCTAAGAGCCATAAAAGAAGAAATCAACAATAACACAATAATATTGGGAGACTTTAACACTCCACTTTCATCAACAAACAAACAGATAACCAATAAGGAAATACAAGCCTTAAATGACACATTAGACCAGATAGACTTAATTGATACTTATAGAACATTCCATCCAAAAGCAGCAGAATATACATTCCTCTCAAGTGCACATGAAATATTCTCCGGGATAAATCACATCTTGGGCCACAGATCAAGCCTTGGTAAAGTTTTAACAGTTGAAATTATATCAAGCATCTTTTCTGACCAATACGCTGTAAGACTAGAGTTCAACTACAAGGAAAAAACAAAGCAAAAACCCAAACTCCTGGATGCTAAGCAATATACTACTAAATAACCAATGGATCACTGAAGAAATCAAAGAGGAATTCAAATTATACTTTGACAATGACGATACAATAATCCAATACCCATGGAACACAGGAAATGCAGTTCTGAGAGAGTAATTTATAGCAATATAATCTCATCTCAGGAAATAAGAAAAAATCTCAAATAAACAACCTAACCTTACAACTATAGCAGCTAGAGAAGAAAGAATAGACAAAGTCCAATTAGTAGAAGGAAAGAAATCATAAAGATCAGAATAGAACTGAATGAAATAAAGACAAAGAAAACAATAGGAAAGATCAATGAAACTAAAAGCTGGTTCCTCAAAAAGATCAACAAAATTGATAAACTTTTAGCCAGGCTCATCAAGGAAAAAAGGTAGAGGACTCAACTCAATAAAATTAGAAATGGAAAAGAAGTTCAACTGACACGACAGAAATACAAAGGCTCATACAAGACTGCTATAAGCAACTACATGCCAATAAAACGGACAACCTAGAATAAATGGATTCTTACTAAGGTACAACCTACCAAGACTGAACCAGGAAGAAATCGGAAATATGAATAGACCAAACATAAGTACTGAAATTGAAACTGTGATCTAAAAACTTCCAAAAAACAGGAGTTCCCATTGTGGCTCAGTGGTTAATGAACCTGACTAGTATCTATGAGGATGCGGGTTCGATCCTCGGCCTTGCTCAGTGGGTTGAAGATCTGGCGTTGCCGTGAGCTGTGGTGTAGGTCACAGATGTGGCTTGGATCCTGCATTGCTGTGGCTGTGGTGTAGGCTAGCAGCTACAGCTCCAGTTCAGCCTCTGGTCTGAGAACCTCCATATGCTATGGGTATGGCCCTAAAAAGACAAAAGACAAAAAAAAAAAAAAAAACTTCCAAAATACAAAAGTCTAGGACCAGATGGCTTCACAGAAAAACTGTATCAAACATTCAGAGAAGAGTTAAGACCTAGTCTTTTGAAACTCTTCCAAAAAACTGCAGAGAAAGGAACACTCCCAGGCTCATTCTATGAGGCCACCATCACCCTGACAACAAAACCAGACAAAGATATCACACACCAAAAAAAAAAAAAAAAAAAAAAAAAAAAAAAAAAAAAAAAAAAAAAAAAAAAAAAAAAAA
>PVHT021183634.1:25279467-25457636 GCA_004024745.2 Catagonus wagneri | reverse complement strand
AAAAAAAAAAAAAAAAAAAAAAAAAAAAAAAAAAAAAAAAAAAAAAAAAAAAAAAAAAAAAAAAAAAAAAAAAAAAAAAAAAAAAAAAAAAAAAAAAAAAAAAAAAAAAAAAAAAAAAAAAAAAAATGAAAGAAAAGAAAAGAAAGAAAATTATAGGCCAATATCACTGATGAACATAAATGCAAAAATCCTCAACAAAATGTTAGAAAACTGAATCCAACAATATATTAAATGGATGATACACATCATACACCATGATCAAGTGGGATTTATCCCAGGGATGCAAGGATTCTTCAATATCTGCACATCAATCAGTGTGATACACCACATCAACAAACGGAAGAATAAAAACCATATGATCATCTCAATAGATGCAGAAAAATCTTCTGACAAAATTCAACATCCATTTCTGATTTTAAAGAAAACCCTCCAGAAAGTGGACATAAGAGAACCTAGCTGAGCACAAAAAAAGCCATGTATGACAAACCCACAGCTAACATAATTCTCAGCAATGAAAAACTGAAAGCATTTCCACTAAGATCAGGAATACAACAAGGATGTCCACTCTTAGCACTTTTACTCAACATAGTTTTGGAAGTCCTAGCCACGGCAATCAGAGAAGATAAAGAAATAAAAGGAATCCAAACTGGAAAAGAAGAAGTAAAAATTATCACTGTCTGCAGATAACATGATACTATACATAGAAAATCCTAAATATGCTATCAGACAACTGTTAGAGCTCATCAATGAATTTGGTAAAGTTGCAGGATACAAAATTAATACACAGAAATTGATTGCATTTTATTATACTAACAATGAAAGATCAGAAAGAGAAATTAATGAAACAATCCCATTTACCATTACATTAAAAAGAATAAAATACATAGGAATAAACCTATCTAAAGAAACAAAAGACCATGGAGTTCCCATCATGGTGCAGCGGAAACGAATCTGTCTAGGAACCATGAGGTTGCAGGTTCGATCCCTGGCCTTGCTCAGTGGGTTGAGGATCTGGCATTGCAGTGAGCTGTGGTGTAGGTTGCAGACGTGGCTCAGATCTGGTGTTGCTGTGACTCAGCTACAGCTCTGATTAGACCCCTAGCCTGGAAACCTCTATATACCATGGGTACAGCCCTAAAAGGACAAAAGATAAAAGATAAAAAAAAAAAAAAGAAAGAAAGAAACAAAAGACCTGTACTCTGAAAACTATAAGATGCTGATGAAAGAAATCAAAGATGACACAAACAGATGGAAAAATACACAATGCTCTTAGATTAAAAGCATCAATATTGTCAAAATGACTATACTTCCCAAGGCAAACTACAGATTAAAGGCAAGCCCTATCAAGTTACCAATGATATTCTTTGCAGAACTAGAATAAAATATTTTAAAATTTGTATGGAAACACAAAAGACACCCCAAATATCCAAAACAATATTGAAAAAGAAAAACTAACTGGAGGAATCTTCAGCCCATAACACAAAGCTACAGCAGTCAAAACAGTATGGTACTGGCATAAAAACACAAATATAGATCAATGGAACAGTACAGAAAGCCCAGAAATAAACCCAAGCACCTACGGTTAACTAATCTATGACAAAGGAGGCAAGAACATACAGTGGAGGAAAGACAGTATATTCAATAACGGTGCTGGGAAACCTTGACAGCTATATGTAAAGAATGAAATTAGAGCATTCTCCAACACTATACACAAAAACAAACTATAAATATGGATTCAAGACTTAAATTTAAGGCCAGACACATAAAACTCTTTAGAGTAAAATACAGGTAAAATGCTCTTTGACATAAATTGCAGCAATATTTTGCTTGATCCACATCCTAGAATAATAAAAATAAAAACAAAAATAAACCAATGGGACCTAATTAAACTTAAAAGCTTTTACCCAGCAAAGGGAACCATTAAAAAAATAAAAAGACAACCCACAGAAGGGGAGAAAATCTTTGCAAACAAAGTGACCAATAAGGGATTAATCTCTAAAATATACAAACATCTCATGGAGCTTTATATATGTGTGTGTGTGTGTGTGTGTGTGTGTGTGTGTGTGTGTGTGTGTATTTATATATGTGTGTGTGTGTGTGTGTGTATATATATATATATATATATATATATATATATATATATATATATATATAAAGCCAATCAAAAATTGCAGGAAAACCAAATAGACATTTCTCCAAAGAAGACAGATGGCCAAAAACACACGAAAAGATGTTCAACATCATTAATTATTAGAGAAATGAAAATCAAAACTACAATGAGATATCACCTCACACCAGTCACAATGGCCATCATCAAAAAGTTCGAATCCGACTAAGAACCATGAGGTTGTGGGTTCGATCCCTGGTCTCGCTCAGTGGGTTAAGGATCCAGCGTTGCCATGAGCTATGGTGTAGGTTGCAGACGCGGCTCAGATCCCGTGTGGCTATGGCTGTGGTGTAGGCCGGTGGCTACAGCTCTGATTAGACCCCTAGCCTGGGAACCTCCATATGCTGTGAGTGTGGCCCTAGAAAAGGCAAAAAGGCAAAAAAAAAAGAAGTCTACAAATAATATATGTTGGAGATCGTGTAGAGAAAAAGGAAACTTCCTACACTGTTGGTGAGAATGTAAATTGGTACAACCACTATGGAGAACAGTATGGAGATTCCTTAAAAACCTAAACACAGAACTACATATGATCCAGCAATATCACTCCTAGGCATCTACCCAGATAAAACCGTAATTTGAAAAGATATATGCACCCTAATGTTCATTTTAGCACAATGTTCAATAGACAAGTCCTGGAAGCAACCAGACGTCCATTGACAGAGGAATGAATAAAGAAGATATGGTAAAATGGAATATTATTCACCTATACAAGAGAATGAAATAATGACATTTGCAGCAACATGATGGACCTAGAGGTTATCACACGAAGTGAAGTCAGTCAGAGAAATATCATACAATATCACTTATATGTAGACTCTCATAAAAAATGACATTAAAGAACTTATTTATAAAACAGAAACAAACTCAGAGATTTCAAAACCAAACTTATGGTTACCATACTCGAAACTCTTGGGGGTGGGGGAGGAAAGAATTGGGAAAATGGGAATAACATATACACACTGTTGTATAAAATAGATGATTAATGAGAACCTACTGTATAGCACAGGAAAATCTACTCAATAGTTTGTAATAACCTATGTGGGAAAAAATAATGTATATATTTATATGTATGACCAATTCAGCTGTACCCCTGAAACTAATACAACATTGTAAGTCACTTATACTCCAATAAACTTAAATTTATTATTTTTAAATTTTTTCTTTTTAAGGCTGTACCCGTGGCATATGGAGGATATGGAGGTTCCCAGGCTAGGGGTCTAATCGGAGCTACAGCTGCCAGCCTACACCACAGGTCACGGCAATACTAGATCCTTAACCCACCGAGCAAGGCTGGGGATAGAACCTACAACCTCACGGTTCCTAGTTGGATTCGTTTCCACTGCACCACAACGGGAACTAAGAATAAACTTAATTTTTTAAAAAATGGCTTAAAAGTTTGACTTCTATAACTTTTTCATTAATAATGGCTATTTTGCTATCCAGAAAACCAGTCATGCTTCCAGTGCCACCACACCTCTAGTAATTCTCTTGGCTCTAGTGAGCCTCTCTGTAATAATCCTGGGCCACTGGATGGTAACATTGTCTCAGTGCTTTAGAACCAGTACCCAAACTGCATTCCCCTTAATGCCCCCACTCTGTGTGATTATAATGAAATCCAGGTCAACAGTACCTGTGAGATATGGGTGGAATGAACTAAAAATTGGGATAAAAATTGTCGGCCCTATGGAAGCAGTGAGTAATACGCTCTTACATCATCAAATCATCTAAGCCAAGGGCATGAAATACTCCTGGAATTCACTTATAACAGTGGGCCCTTGTCCCCACACTTTGTTCACAACTTGTCACTTTCATGGATCCAGAGGGCTGCTTCCTTGTTTAAATTCTCTGTTCCCAGAGCTCTTACTTTAAGATATGTCAGGATATGTAGCACTCCCCAGAATGGGGGCCCAAAGACAAGGGCACCCCGAGAAAAACATGGTCCCTGTATATAAATGCTTATCCTTATATCAATAATGTGTGGCACAAGGGAGCCCATACATTAGGACACTTGGTATCACTCATAGTCAATATGTAATAATACTCAGAACCATCCCACGAGGGCCATTAATATTGGCAGGAATAGGTCAGGCAGGGAGATAGATCGGCAGCCCCATGGGGAGCTTTGCCAACAATGAGGATGCCCTAGAAAATCTGAGCAACACTGAGCCTAGCCCTGACCACTGGAAATTCCCTAAACAGAATTTCTTTCTCCCTTTTTTTTTTTTTTAAGAGCCCCACCTACGACATATGGAAATTCCCAGGCTAGAAGTTGAGTGGGAGCTGCAGCTGCCAGCCTACGCCACAGGCACAGCAACTTGGGATCCCAGCTGCTTCTGCAACCCACACCACAGCTCATGGCAACACCGGATCCTTAACCTACTGAGCAAGGCCAGGGATCGAACCCACGTCCTCGTGGATACTAGTCAGGTTTGTTACTGCTGAGCCACAATGGGAACTCCAACTTTCAGTTTCTTTGACCTCGCTGGCTATGTGGTCATGGACAATAGATTGGCCTTGGATTACTTGCTGGCTGAGCAGGGTGGCATTTGTGCAGTCATAAACAAAACTTGCTGTATCTATGTTAATAATCTGGGCCAGATGGAGATGGACATCAAGAAGATTTATGAGCAAGAATCATGGTTACACCTCTACAACCAGAAATCAGATGCTAGTGCCAGCTGGTCCACTACGAAGAGTGCCCTCCCTCCTCGGCCCACCATGGTTCCCACCCCTCCTCGGCCCAATCATGGTCACACCCCTACTCCTGCATCTCTAACCTCTTGGTAAAGTTTGTGTCATTCGGGTTACAACAGTTCCAAGTCAAAATGATGGCTATGCAAGGGTTCCAGCCCATACCACTCCCCCAACTTGAAACAAGAAGCTATCCTCCCCCAGGGAGACCTAGACAGGCATCCAGAGCTTTGACTCCCCAACAGGCAGGGCTGACGCCCCTGCCTAGCCCTGAAGCAGCTACAGAAGATGGACCATCACCCGTCTGCTTCCCTTAAGAACATAGGAGTAAAAATCTCTGAGTGGGGGATGAGATAGGAGGGCAAGGGGCAGCACACAAGTGCTAGATCAATGACAGGGCTATTAGGATGTGACAAAAACCAGCTGGAACTAGCTAAAACCAAGGTAGCTTCAAAAATAGTCTGATCATTGACTTTTAGCTCCTTATACCTTCATTGTAACACTAAAAATCACTCCCTCTTACACCATGACAGTTCCAAGGTGGAACATAAATGGTCAAAAAGTGGGCAATGGCCCAATTCCTGGGAAATCCCCACCCTTCCCTGAAATAGCAAGAATATTCCTCCCATTTTGTTAGGGTATGAGGTTACTCAACCCGTCAAAACAAACAACCCCATGTCCTGGGGCTGCTCACTTTCCGAGATGGCCTTTGTTCTCGGAGTGTGTATCTCTCTAAATACACTAGCTCTTACTTGTTTTTGGCTCACTCTTGAATTCTTTCCTTCGTGAAGCCAAGGACCCTCACTTGGCAGTCTGTCCTAAGGACTCCTGCAGGTCCCAGGATATGGCATTTCCCTCTCCCACAACATTCATATACATGTTACAAGGATTAAATATGTAAAGCACTTAGTACAGTGCCTCTCCTACGGTCTGTGCCCAACTTAAGTAATCCATCATCACCCTCATCATTGTGGCTCTCTAATGACTCAGGGCCTTTGTTTCCCCTAGAGACAGACAATGCCATTTCCCTCTTAGAGTGGCCTCAGATCAAAGTAGGTAAGAGAATGGGATGTGAACGGTCCCTGGTAAGTCCCTGATACATGGCCACTGAATCTGCATCTAGTGATTTTCCTCTTGCTGAGCCCTGCAAAACTGCTAAGGGCTTGGGTTCTCCAGCCATAATTTACAGCAACAGAAGATACTGAGCTTAAATATGGGGTTAAACAAAGCTGGGTTTGAGTGCTGGGTTCTCTTTGCTTTGAAATCTTGGACAAGTGTTTAGCCTTTGCCTTTCCCTTTTTCTTTTTTTTCTTTTTTTTTTTTTTTTTTGCTTTTTAGGGCCGCACCTGTGGCATATGGAGGTTCCCAGGCTAAGGGTCGAATCGGAGCTGTAGCTGCCAGGCTAAGCCAGAGCCACAGCAACACCAGATCCGAGCCACATCTTCGACCTACACCACGGCTCACGGCAACGCCGGATCCTTAACCCACTGAGCAAGGCCAGGGATCGAACCCACAACCTCATGGTTCTTAGATTCGTTAACCGCTGTGCCACGACAGGAACTCCAGTGTTTAGCCTTTCTATTCTTCATAGAATGGAGAATAATAGTATCTACTGTGAAACTGCAGTGAGATAAGCAGACTCTGGATTAAAGAGAGGCCACAGAGTGTGAGATGGATGCTTCTTGGGGCAGGTGTTCTTTGGCTTCCTGTTATATGTGCACGCCTATAAGTACACCTGCCCACGATGAGTGCCCAGTGAGTATCTGCCACCTGACTGCCTGAGAGGTGAGGCAGACCATCAGAACCAGGTGCTGAAAGGAGGCGTGGCCAAAGGGACCTCATGATCTCACCAGCAGCTCAGCTGGGTCGGGCTGGTGCTCACGTCCTAAAAGCCTTCATATCAGTTGAGCAGGTGTCACTCTTGTAGAAGAGTCTTTTACTTTTTTTCTTATTTTTAAGGGCCAAACCTGTGGCATATAGAAGTTCCTGGGCTAGGGGTCAAATGAGAGCTGCAGCTGCCGGCCTGCACCACGGCCACACCAGATCCCAGGGGCATCTGTGACCTACACAGCACCTTATGGCAATGCCGGATCCTTAACCCACTGAGTGAGGCCGGGAATTTAACCCGCATCTCACAGAGACAATGTCGGGTCCTTAACCCACTGAGCCACAACAGCAATCCCCGAGTCTCTTAAATTTTTTAGCGCAATTATCTTCAAGTCTTCTAGAAACAAAAGTATTGTTCTGCCAAATGCTTCTCTGCAGGTGTTCAGAGAGCACTTCTAAAGTTTCAGTCATTCACCCTGTACCTCATTCCCCTCCTGATCACCATGGCCAGAAAAACATCTTCTCCAGAACCCACGTGACAGTCATGCTTTGGTGGAAGCAGCAAGAGATGTCTTCAGTTGACCTTCCTTCCTTCCTTCCTTCCTTCCTCCCTCCCTTCCTTTCCTTTTTGGCCGCACCCACGGCATGTGGAAGTTCCTAGGCCAGAGAAGGAAGATATACCACACCTGTAACCAGAGCCACAATGGTGACAACTCTACAGGCTTAACCTGCTGAGCCACCAGGGAACTCCCCAATGTCTGGCTTCTATGAATTATACTAAAGTACTTACTCAGTCTGGCCAGAGGCAGAAATATAGTCACAGTCCAGAGACTCTTGCTTATGAACCTGGCAAAAATACTGGAAGGTCCTAATTGGCATCTACATTTACAAAGCCCTTGGAGATAAAGGTTCTGGTCCATTAAAGAATTAAAAACAACTGCAACAATGATGATAATGCTGGTTCATATCAATTGAGCACAGACCATGGGAGAGGCACTGAGCTAAACACTTTACATGTATAATTTTATTTAATCCTCATAATAGGTATACAACTAGAAAAATGGTTCCTCTCTCCCCAGGATTTACTAGCCAAGAACACACTCAGTGGTCTGGTCTTAGGTCTTCAGGGAACCAATAAGCATGAGCATCTGAGGCCAAAACATTTGCTACTCCATAGCCTGTTGGCTGGAAATTTTTGAAGTTTCAATCTGAGCCTGTCTCAGGCTTAAAGTACATCTTCTACTTCTAGTAAATTCCCACGCAGCCTCTGGGTCTGGGCTGACGTGCCAGCTCCTCAGGAGAGTGCTCTCCAGTCCCCAAGATTAGGTGAGGCTTCCCAGCCCAGTGCCTTTGCAGCCTTAAGGGCTGACAAAGACCACTGCACAGAAGACTCTGAATGGAAGTGTTCTGCTCACTTGTGAGTCTCTCTCCCTGCACTGTGAGTGAAGTCTGCGTCTCACTGATTGGCTATGCCCCCCGTGCTTGGCTTTATGCCTACAACCAAGGAGTTTGATTCAGTCAGGATGCTTTGTGCTGAAAGTAACAGAAAATCCCAGTGCAAACTCCAAAGGGCTTAAACCATGAGGAAATGTACAATTTCACAAAATTGTGAAAGTCCAGGTCCTTGGTGGGGAACAGGTGCCATAGGATCAGTGGCTACGTGATGTCATCCAGGCTTCAGCCCTGATTCTTTTCTGACAACCATCAATATCAGCTCGACCCTCAAGCCAGTTCCCCTTGTGGTCACAACATGGCTTTCAATGCCGCATAGTTTATTGTTCCTGGGCAGCAGGGAAACCTCTTCTCGAGTATAGTCTATAAAAGTTTCTTGTAATCTGATTGGGTCAACATAGGGTAGCCCACACACACAGCCAGGGAATCACCATCATCTGATTGTCTTAGATTAATCATGGTTTCCATCTGGAATTAGAATGGGATTTGGAAAAAAGTCTGGGTTTGATTAAGAAGGGGGGGGATGGGTGTTGGCTACGCAGCCAGCAGTACCCCTTCCATAGGTGCTGGATAATTATTTGGTGGATGATATAATAAAAACGAAGAGCATAACCTGGTGCTCTGAGGAGTTGCTCCAATGCCAAAGTCCACTGACCAAGCAGGCGGGGCTGAGGCTCTGGTGGTGGTTCTCTCTACATTGGAATGCCCTTGACTTTGGGAACTTTTTGCTGATTGGGAAAACGTGGTCCTTTTCAGGCTGATGCTTCTACTCCTCAGCCATCTTCCTCAGAGAGGATACTGGTAAACTTGTCCAGCCACGTGAAAGCACGTCAGGCTTTCAGCAGGCAGCAGCCCTACGTCCCCGTCTTAGTTTCTTTACTACTGGAGAGGTACTTACAGACCTGCTGCTCCTGTCTTCCTTACGACGCAAGCTCTTCAGCA
The DNA here is from genome assembly GCA_004024745.2 of Catagonus wagneri. Taxonomy (NCBI): domain Eukaryota; kingdom Metazoa; phylum Chordata; class Mammalia; order Artiodactyla; family Tayassuidae; genus Catagonus; species Catagonus wagneri. The sequence continues at coordinate 25,448,557 of PVHT021183634.1, read as the reverse complement.
CTCATTAGTTTTCAAGATCCAGAAGTCTCTCTTTAGAGAGAAAGAATTATAGTACTTCTTCCCAAGCCTGGGTCCTGTAATCCATCCAATCCACTTCTCAGGGAGACAGTGGGGGCAGAGGGGAATAAAGGCCTTTTGGGTCGGACTGTCTGTCTTAGAACAGCACCTCCACTACTGACTCACATTAAGACCACCGAAAAGTCACATACTCTCTCTGAGTCTTTTTTCCTTTTCCACAGTCTTTTTTTTCCTTTTCCTACTTCACAAAGTAGGGTCTTATAAATAAAGCATTGTCTCCCCTACCTCAAAAAATGGGCTTCTGAAAGCTGCCAGAATAGAATCTGGATTTGGGGAAAGTAAGACCTTGCAGAGGATTAGGGGAAAGTGGGGGCAACATCGGCAGTCAGCCTTCAAAAGGTCTCAGAAATTTATATTTTAAATTTTTCCCAAAATAGAGCTTTAAAAAAAAAAGAAAACGTTCGTGACATTTAATACATATTAAAACACGAATAACAAGCACTATCCAATTAATTTCTGTTTACCATTGATGGCTTCTAAGAACATTTTCAACATCTCCCACCTCGAGTTTACAGGAAAACGCCGGAAAGTCAGACTGTAGATAAGCGGTTTCAGAGGAGTTTGCGGGGTTGCTTGTGCTTTCAAATCTCCATCCGTATACTGTCTTCTTGGTGGTTTGCTTGGGCTTCATTTTCTTCTGTTCCCCAGAGGCCCAGGCTCAAGGCACCACAAAGAACAAAACCCCAGGCACCATCTGACTACACTAGGCCTGCTCCTCCCCTGGGCCTCCTATCTACAGGGAAATGCTACCACCCACCCAGCCACCCAGGGAGAAACCCAATGACTCCTCTGTCACACAGCCTCCCCGGGGACCAGACTAACACCCCTTGAATCCATCTGCCTCTGGCCATATGCCTTCCAGGTGTGGTAGCTTAGCTTTCATTACTTATCAAGACTTTCCTCCAGCCTATGCAAGTCTGTCAGGATGGAGGAAGATTCTGTCTCTTCCTTTTTTTGCCTTATCTAGGGCCGCACCCGCAGCATGTGGAGGTTCCCAGGCTAGGGGTCTAACAGGAGCTGTAGCTGCCAGCTTTTGCCACAGCCACAACAACGCGGTATCTGCATCTGCGACCTATACCACAGCTCACGGCAATGCCAGATCCTTAACCCACTGAGCAAAGCCAGGGATCGAACCCACAACCTCATGGTTCCTAGTCAGATTCGTTAACCACTGAGCCACGATGGGAACTCTTGTTGCTTCCTTTCTTAAAACCTCTCATGACTCTCTAGCTCCATCCTCCCGGGCCCCTGTCCCATGGATGCCAGTCAAAACCACCATGCAGCCCCCACCCCAATTATTGCCCATGCTCTGTGTGGGTTCCATGCTTTTCCACGTGTGGCTCCAACTGTGAGAAACATTTCCCTCTACGTCACCCGAACTAACTCATCTTTGCCCTCAAATATTCAGCTCAGATTTTTTTTTTCCTGGCCACGCTCACGGCATATGGAAGTTCCTGGGCTAGGAAGTGAATCTGGGCTAAAGCTGCAGCAATGCCAGATCCTTCAACCCACTGCGCCATGCCAGGGATCAAACCCGCACCTCTACTGCAGTCGAATTCTTTCTTAACCCACTGAGCCACAGCAGGAACTCCCACACAGCTCAGATTTTTTTTTTCCTTTTTAGGGCCACACCCACAGCACATGGAAGTTCCCAGGCCAAGGGTCGAATAAGAGCTGCAGCTGCCAGCCTGCACTGTAGCTTGGAGCAACACCCGTTCCTTAGCCCAGTGAGCGAGGGCAGAGATCAAACATGCGTCCGACTATGTCAGGTTCTTAACCCACTGAGCCACAACAGGAACTTCTCAGCTTAGATTTAGCCACTCTATGCCTTGCTTTTTTTTTTTTTATTATTCCGTAAAATAATAACGACCTACATCATAGGTCTTTGGAAGGAAGAAATGAGTTCATCCATGTAAAGCAAGAAGAATTGTGCCTGAAGTTGGATAAATGTTTGCTATCATTATCCTTTCCAGGTAGCCTTGACCTTGAACCCTCTTCCACAGATTATGTGCTTCCGTACTGCCCACACTTCCCTCATCATGACCCTGCACAAAATGAACTCAAAGGGAGCCACTAGGCTTGTCATTCCTTGAGAGCCTACCCAGGGTCATATTCATCTCTGTGCTCAGAGCAGGGCCTGGAGCACTGAAGAGACATAGTGCATGTTAGCTGAATAAATCAAGGTCCAAGCCAAGAAGCCCTTTAGCGCTGCCTGAAATGCATCCCAGTGGAGTTACAGGAACTCCCTCTCCCCAGGCTTCTGACAAAATATCCTGAGATGTCTGGGCTCCTTTCTGCCCCAGCACACACGGACCAGAGACAACCCCGCAGTGTTAGCGGCACGGCAGGTAGGGTTACTCTCTCCTTCACTTAAAAAAGGAAAAAAAAATGAAGAGGAAAATGACTTAGTCATCACTGTCAAGCTTGGCAAATAAACACTGCTATTACACACTCCAGAACTCAAGGAGCGACACGTAATTAGGCACAGGTTCAATCAGCAGCGATCAGGTTAGGTGGGATCAGGCAGGGCAGGAGTGGCTCATTTGCACTCAGAAGAGATGGGGATGTTGATTTTCATGCAAACACTGCCTCTGAGCTTCCCAATTAAATACACACATTAATGTGCTTAAGGCCCTACCAAGGAGAGATGCTTTTTCTGAGAGGAGGAGCAGGGAAACCGTATGGATGTGTTTCTGAGTGGTGGTGGCAGGTTTATGATGACTTTACTTGTTTTCTGATTATAAAAGTAATATATTTTCGTTGTAAACACCTCGGAAAATATAACAATAAAGGAAAAATACTATAGTGATCTTATCATACACTTGGTTCTATCATTGCTTTGATTTGCTCTCTGTGCATTCAGTAACTCAGTAAATGATCTCATACAGTTTCAGGGCTTTATATGCTGTCTCTAATTTTTTTCCTTTTTAGGGCTACACCCAAGGCATATGGAAGTTCCCAGGCTAGGGGTGGAGCTGGAGCTGCAGCTGCCAGCCTACAGTGTAGCTTGCGGCAACGCCAGATCGTTTACCCACTGAGCGAGGCCAGGGATCAAACCCACATCCTCACAAATATTAGTTGGGTTCTTAACCCACTGAGCCACAATGGGAATGCCGTCGTTATGCTCATGATTCTCAAACTAATATCTCCCGTCCCATCCTCTCCACCAAGCTCCAGATTAGTTGTCAAGAGACAGAGTCCTGTGGGTATTTAATAGCATCAGACACTCAATGTGGCTGTGAAACCAAGCAGGGTCCTGTGGGGCTACTGGGCAGCAAAGCCTTTCTGCATTCCTCATTTCTTGTTTTAGGAAAGAGACCTCATTCAGCCTCCAGAACATTCCCTGAGTTCCAAAGGGCAGGTTCAAACAGTTGCTAATCAGGGAAGGGAGGGGATGCAGAAGCCAGGGAGGAAAAATCAAGAAACGATAGCGCAGACTTGGGGCAGGGTGCTGGTTCCTCCACAAGGAATAAACCCCCAACAAATGAAAGACGTTATGAAGCATTCTTCATTCCAGAAAGAAGGACCACCAGAACCAATCCCAGGACCACTAAACATCAACTTTGAAGAAGAAAACCTTGCGTCTACCCTGGTCCTTATCTGTGGCCCAATTTTCTACTCCCCAAACTATAAACCCCATCCTGTTCTCTCCCAAAGGAGGGCAGTGTTTAGGGCATAAGCCTGCTCTGGCCTCCTTTGCCTGGCAAAGCAATACAGCTATTTTTTTTTCCTCCTTCACCCAAAACTCTGTCTCCAGGTTTCTACTTGGCACTGGTGGACAGAGGCTGAGTTTCAGCAACAGCCACAATAAATCTCTTGCTTTCTACCCTCTCCTCGAAAAACTTTCCTCCTTGGATCTTCCCTGTATTAGTAAATGCCACCGTTTATCCACCCAGTTGCTTAGGCCAAAAACTAGAAGTCACCTTCACACACGTGTAGTCCATCAGGAAGTCTTGTTGCCGAAACTGTCCACGAGTGCTGAATAGAAATAGGGAGGCAGGAGTTCCCATTGTGGCTCAGTGGTTAACGAATCTGACTAGGAGCCATGAGGTTGTGGGTTCGATCCCTGGCCTTGCTCAGTGGGCTAAGGATCCGGCGTTGCCATGAGCTGTGGTGTAGGTTGCAGATGCAGCTCGGATCCCGCATTGCTATGGCTGTGGTGAAGGCCGGCGGCTACAGCTCCTGTTAGACCCCTAGCCTGGGAACCTCCATATGCCACGGGTGCAGCCCTAGATAAGGCAAAAAGACAACAAAAAAAGAAAAGAAAAAAAGAAATAGGGAGACAGAGTTTTGGGCGAAGGGGAAAAAAAAAAACAGCATTGCTTTGCCAGGCAAAGGAGGCCATAACCGGCTAATACCATAAAGACTGCCCTTCTTTGGGAGAGAATGGAAAGTGGTTTTCACAGTTTGGGAGGAGAAAATAGGGCCACAGAGAAGGATCAGTGTAGATTCAAGCTTCTTCTTCAAAGTTGGTGTTTAGTGGCCTCAGGACTGGTTCTGGTGGTCCTTGTTTGTTTTCATTTGTTAGGGGTTTTAGTTCCACAGAAGAACTCAACGATATTGTTATGTATATTCCTTGAAGCTTGGAACCAGGATCCGCCCCAAAGCTGCACTATTGTTTCTTGATGGGCTCTCCCTTATCTCTGCATCCTCACCCTTCCCTGATTAGCAACTATTTGAACCTGCCCTTTGCGGAGAAGGAGAAAGTCCTGGGGGCTGAAGCTGATTCCCTAAAAACAGGAAATGGGAGGACACGGAAAGGCTTGTGCTCAGGAGCCCCACAGGGCCCTGCTTGGTTTCAGTCTTAACTCTACGTCCAGAAAATACCCCAGTTTCCTATATATCCTCCGTCTCTGGATTTTGGGATGGCACCCCCGCTGTATCGCACACTTGGCTAAGAGCAAGTCTAGATCTTTTCACTGGTTTACATTTCTCTCTGCTACTGCTTGAAGTGAGGCAGAATACTAACTCAGGTGGTCAGTGTAGGAGCCTGGGCTTCAATGCATTCTTTGATATGGCCACTGATTAACAATTGTGGCTTAAGGGCTCCAGGAAGTACCATCCCCACAAGCCTTACTTACTACAGGGAGTGTACCTATGCCCAGGTGGACATTAATCCCTAATCCCCTGTGACACAGTTTACAGGAAGAAAAGGGCAAAGAACCTGTGAGACTTACAGGATATTTCCACCCCTAAGGCCCCTACTGGACAAGGACTGATATAGGTAACTGAGCAAGGCCAATAGGAGAAAACCATATCTTTCCGGACCCCACATTGGTACCCCCTCATCTTTAAGGGCTAAAAACCCCTAATAGGACAATAGAGAGCGAGGGCTCTTCTCCCTGCTCCCTGCAGCCCTGGGAGCTATTTGCTTTCCTTTACTAAAGACTTTTCTTGCTGGCTGGCTGCCTGTGTGTTCGAGGAGTTCATTCTTCCACTGAGTGAACAAGAACCCAGATTCCAGTAACATCTTTCCGGCGTCAGAAATAACGATTATTGGAGTTTCCGTCGTGGCTCAGTGGTTAATGAATCCAACTAGGAACGATGAGGTTGCGGGTTCGATCCCTGGCCTTGCTCAGTGGGTTAAGGATCTGGCGTTGCCGTGAGCTGTGGTGTAGGTTGCAGATGCAGCTAGGATCCCGCGTTGCTGTGGCTGGGGTATAGGCCGGTGGCTACAGTATAGGCTGGTGGCTACAGCTCCTGTTAGACTCCTAGCCTGGGAATCTCCATATGCCGTGGAAGTGGCCCTAGAAAAGGCAAAAAGACAAAAAAGAAAGAAAGAAAGAAAGAAATAACTATTATTGCTTTGATCATTTCATACCCATATACCAGTATGAAGTTTCAGTCTATGGCATAAGTGAATCCAAAATATAATTTTACAGTTTTTCTCATAATTGAGCTTAGTATTTTCTGGAAACCTGATATCATCTAGTGGCAGAAAACTCAAATTTAATTCTAAATAAACTCAATCACTTAGGGGTTTTCTCTGTCACCTCAAGATTACCTTCAATCTGGATTTTCTCCACCACTTGCTCCTACTCGGGACCTGAGATATATCTAAACTGATAGAGGTAGCAGGGTAGGAAGGGGCTTTATAGAAATCCTAACCCCAGGCAGAAAAGGGGGAGGTGGATCTGATTTGGAGCTGTCTATCTGGCCTTGCTGGAATCTACTAAGAATTTTGTGTTTTATGGTCTTTGGTTTATCTCACTTTTTTTTTTTTTTTCCAGCTGAGCTGTCCCTTGCCTGCCACCTACTCTAGGTGTCAACTGGTCCAAGCAGCCCATGTCTGACCTACTGTTAACCATTGCTAGGCCCTGCTGGGGATGTAGGGAACTGTCAGACACTCCTCCATGGCAGCAGGGGCCATGCAAGACAGAGCTGGCTTGGGTTCTCTGTGTCCCGCTGTCAGTCTCTCTCCACTTCAGTCCACCATGCTGCCTCTCTTGGCTTGCCCTTGGGGAGTTCTGCACAAGCCCCTTCTGCAGGCTTCCCAAGCCTATCCAAGCATTCTATTGAAACAGGACACCTGCCGATTGGTAGATGGGCCCCAGGCTGTGCAACTGTAATCTGTTCCCTGTGGACAGACAACTTTAAGATAAAAGCTGCATCCTCCTTGGATAAAAGAGGCCACCTATTTCTCATTCTTGAGGTAAGGAGACCTCTGAAACTTTCTCCTTCAGGAGTCAGAGAAAGGAGGGGCACCAGAGTACATCTTGTCAACTTCCCAGAAACTCTTGTGCTAGAATGATCCTGGCTAAAAGATGCATGCACACACAGGGGAGGGCCGTGAGTCGGGTCAAAGCCAGATGAAGCAATACGATTGGTCAGAGGAAGCGCAGAAGGACTGCCTCCATACAAGTGATTTAAATGACCTCCAAGGCATGTGTCACTCTCTTCCTCTCTTGCTCTTTCTCTTTGTCTCTGTCTCTCTCTTCCTCTCCACCCCCCTGGAGCCTGTCTGTGCTTTCTTCATGTCTATCTCTAGCTCTCTATCCTTTTTTTTTTTTTTTTGCCTTTTGTCATTTTAGGGCCACACCCGAGGCATGTGGAGGTTCCCAGGCTGAGGGTCTAATCAGAGCTGTAGCCACTGGCCTACGCCACAGCCACAGCAACGCAGGATCCGAGCCGTGTCTGCGACCTACACCACAGCTCACGGCAACGCCGGATTCTTAACTCACTGAGCAAGGCCAGGGATCGAACCCGCAACCTCATGGTTCTTAGTCGGATTTGTTAACCACTGAGCCATGACGGGAACTCCTCTATCCTTTCTTAATAAACACTTATTTACCTCACTACCCTCAGTCTGTTTTCAGAATTCTTTCTCCAAAGGGACAAGTTCTGGGGACCTATATCAAGTGATTAGGGTTCAGCATCCTCACCCAACAGCCACCCGAGAACACTATCAGCTCCTGGCCTAGGATTCAGCTCCAGGAGGAGAGGGTTAGTGTGGTAAATGTGGAGATATGCTGCTGCCCAGATCCCCTTTCACGGAAGGACTTGATGCCCAGCTGCAGGGAGTGAGTGCAGCTCGCAGATGGTCTCCAGCTGTCAGCTCCTCTGAGATGCAGCCAGCCAGCCACCTCTCTCAAGGTCATGCCCTTCCCAGAACTTCTTGTGTTGATGCCTGAGTAAGGTGGAGGTATAAAAATCCAGACACTCCATCCAACCTAGTGAATAGCATTTGCTCTAGAACTTTGTCAGGCTTGCATCTCAGTTCAACTTCTCCCTCTGCTAGTGCCACTTTCTTTCCCTTTCTTTCTTTGATGTTAATTCCTAATCAGCATTTTGCACCTCAAACTTCATCTTAGAGTTTGCTTGCAGGGAACCCATCCTGGAACAATTGCTAGGCTGAGCCGTGTGCAGGTGCCCATATCAGAAATACCCACTGCAACTCTGTTGCTTCCCCTAGGACCCCTCTGTCTCTGCACAGCTCCTGGTACCTCCATGACTGTATACAACCTTTAAAATATTCATATACATTTTTTATTTTTAATATATTTTTTTACAACTCAACAGCAAAAAGCCAACAACCTAATGGAAAAATAGGCAAAAGACCCGAATAGACAATTCTCCAAAGAAGATATACAGATGACCAACAAGCACATGAAAAAAATCAACATCACTGATTATTAGAGAAATGCAAATCGAAACTACTAGGAGGTAGGAATTCCCGTCATGACTCAGTGGTTCAACAAACCTGATTAGTATCCAAAAGGATGCAGGTTTGATCCCTGGCCTTGCTCAGTGGGTTAAGGATCCAGCATTGCCATGAGCTGTGGAGTGGTTGCAGATGGACTGGGATCCTGTGTTGCTGTGGCTGTACCATAGGCCAGCAGCTACAGCTCCAATCTGATACCTAGCCTGGGAAACTCCATATGCGGCAGGTGCGGTCCTAAAATAGAAGACAAAAAAAAAAAAAACTGCTGTGAGATACTACCTCACACCAGTAAGAATGGCCATCGTTAATAAGTCTATGAATAACAAATGCTGGAGAGGGTGTGGAGAAAAGGGAACCCTCCTACACTGCTGGTGGGAATGTAAATTGGTACAACCACTATGGAAAACAGTATGGAGGTACCTTAGAAAACTAAATACAGAACTGCCATATGACCCAGCAATTCCACTCTTGGGCATATATCCAGACAAAACTTTCCTTGAAAAAGACACATGCACCCTCATGTTCATTGCAGCACTATTCACAATAGCCAAGACATGGAAACAACCTAAATGTCCATCAACAAATGAATGGATTAAGAAGATGTGGTATATATACACAAGGGAATACTACTCAGCCATAATAAAGAATAAAATAATGCCATTTGCAGCAACATGGATGCAACTAGAGACTCTCCTACTAAGTGAAGTAAGTCAGAAAGAGAAAGACAAATTCCATATATCACTTATATCTGGAATCTAATATATGGCACAAATGAACATTTCCACAGAAAAGAAAATCATGGACTTGGAGAACATAGTTGTGGTTTCCAAGGGGGAGGGGGAGGGACTGGGAGGGACTGGGAATTTGGGGTTAACAGATGCAAACTATTGCCTTTGGAATGGATAAGCAATGAGATCCATGATAATGTGAGAAAAAGAAATGTATACATGTATGTGACTGGGTCACCTTGCCGTTGACAGAATACTCTAAACCAGCTATGATGGAAAAAATAAAAATCATTTAAAAATATTTTTTTAAGTATCACATAATCTCCCCAAATCTATTGTAAACATCATAGCACACAGCTTTTGGCACAAGAAAAGCCACTTTTGAAACTCAGAAACCTTTTCTATCAACCTGTTTTCTTTGCCAGGACTTTGAAAGGGCTCTTTGAAACTCAGGATTGAGAATTGATGCCTTTGTTCTCTTTTGTTTGGCTGTAGCCTTCCTTCCTTGAGGCAATGAGATTAGACTGCCCGAGATGCTGCCCCAAATGATAGAAAGTTCCCATGGTATCTGAGAAATGTGGAGGTTTGTGTGTGTGGAATATGTAAAATACTTGGGTTAACTCAAAAATCATAGGCTAGTTTATTCGCCAAATAACCATAGCCTTCTAAATGCCACTGACAAATCAACTATGACAAAAATTTTAAACACCAAGTATAATAAAATTTTTTTACAAAAGCCACTGAAAACAGTTGGAGCTCAAGTCTGTGCTGGTTCTGAAAACCAGACAAGAGAGGTGAAGCCATAGTGAGGCGAGAGCTCTCTCAAATCATAACTGTCAGTACTGAAAGCTAAAAGAACTTGGAAATCAACTTTCTCTTAAAAAAAAAAAAAGAGAGAGAGAGATGCAAAGTTCCCTGACACAGAGCAGCACACAAAAGAGTAGTGCTCTCTTTTATCTCAGTAGATGTATCAGCTGAGTCCCAGAGGCAGTTGTCTTTTTGTTTTGTTTATGGTTTCCTTTGCTGTGAAGAGGTATAGGTTTGATTAGGTCTCATTTGTTTCTTTTTGCTTTTCTGTCTTTTGCCTTGGGAAAATGACCTAAGAAAACATTGCTACAACTTATGTCCGATTTATGTTTCGCCTAATGTTTTCTTCTAGGAGTTTTATGGTGTCATGTCTTTAAGCCATTTTGAGTTTATTTTTGCGTATGGTGTGAGGGAATGTTCTAACTTCACTGGGTTATATGTAGCTGTCCAGTTTTCCCAGCACCATCTGCTGAAGAGACTGTCTTTTCTCCAGTCTATATTCTCACCTTCTTTGTTGAAGATTAATTAACCTTAGGCATGTTGGTTTATTTCTGGGCTTTTTGTTTCACTGATCCATGTTTGTTTTTGTTCTAATACCACACTATTTTGATTGCTGTAGTTTTGTAGTATTGTCTGAAGCCTGGGAGGTTCATGCCTCCAGCTTTGTTCTTTTTCCTCAAGATTGTTTGACAGTTCGGGGTCTTTTATGGTTCCATATAAACTTTAGGATTATATGTTCTAAATTATTAATTATGCTATTATATTAATTATATGTTCTGTGAAATCTATCATGGCAATTTCTTTTTTTTTTTTTTTTTTGCCTTTTCTAGGGCCGCACTCATGACATATGGAGGTTCCCAGGCTAGGGGTCTAATCGGAGCTGAAACCTCCATCCTTGGCCACGGCCACAGCAATGCAGGATCTGAGTCGCATCTGCAAACCACACCACAGCTCATGGCAACGCTGGATCCTTAACCCACTGGGCAAGGCCAGGGATTGAACCCACAACCTCATGGTTCCTAGTCGGATTCGTTAACCACTGTGCCATGACGGGAACTCCCATGGGAACTTTTGATAGGGTTCACATTAAATCTGTAGATTGCTTTGGGTAGTATAGCCATTTTAACAATATTAATTCTTCCAATCCAAGAGCATAGGATACCTTTCCATTTCTTTGAATCGTCTTCAATTTCCTTTATCAATGTTTCATAGTTTTTGGTGTATAAGTCTTTCACCTCCTTGGTCAGATTTATTCCCAAGTATTTTTTTGATGACTTTTAAAAGGGATTTTTTAACTTTTCTGATATTTCAATGGTAGTGTAAAGAAATGCAACAGATTTCTGTGTGTTAATCTTGTAAGACAACCTATGGACTGGGAGAAAAAAAAAAAATCACGAACAATGCAACTGACAAGGGCTTAATTCCAAAATATACAAACAGCTCATACAAACCATTATCAAAAAAAAAATCAATAAATGGGAGAAGGCCTAAATAGACATTTCACCAAAGAAGACACACAGATAGCCAACAGGCACATGAAAAGATGTTCAACATCACTATTAGAGAAATGCAAACCCAAATTACAATAGGGTATCACCTCATACCAGTCAGATCAGTCATCTTCAAAATGTTTATAAATAATAAACGCTGGAGACAGTGTGGAGAAAAAGGAAACCTCCTACATTGTCTGTGGGAATGTAAACTGGTGCAGCCACTATGGAGGACAGTGTGGAGGATTCTTAGAAAACTAAAAACAAAGTTACCATATGATCCAGCAATCCCACTCCTAGGCATATACCCAGAAAAGAGGAAAACTCTCATTTGAAAAGATACATGTTCCCCAATGTCCTATTTCACTATTTACAATAGCCAAGACATGAAAGTAACCTAACTGCCAACCAACAGATGAATGGATAAGGAAGACAAAGGGTGTGTGTGTGTGTGTGTGTGTGTGTGTGTGTGTGTGTGTGTGTTACATACAGAAATACACACACAGGAATATTGCTCGGCCATCAAAAAGAATGAAATAATGCTATTTGCAATGACGTGGATGAACCTAAGAGATTATCATACTGAGTGAAGTAAGTAAGACACACAAATATCATATGATATCACTTAATATCATATGATATCATTTATGTGGAATCTAGAAAACGGATACAAATGAACTTATTTTTTACAAAACAGGAGTAGATTCACAAAGAAAGTTGTTTTATGGTTACCAAAGGGGAAAGGGCGTGGGGAGGGATAAATTAGGAGTTTGGGATTAAGATATACGCACCACTAATATAAAACAAACAACAATGACCTACTGTATAGCACAGGGAACTATATTCAATATCTTGTAATAACCTATAATGGAAAAGAATTTGAAAAAGACTATACATATATTATTTTACATATATAATGTATAACTGAATCACTTTGCTGTACACACGAAACTAACACAACACTGTAAATCAACTATACTTCAGGGAGTTCTCGTTGTGGTGCAGCGGAAACAAATCCGACTAGGAAGCATGAGGCTGCAGGTTCGATCCCTGGCCTTACTCAGTGGGTTAAGGATCTGGCATTGCCATGAGCTGTGGTGCAGGTTGCAGACGTGGCTTGGATCTGGCATTGCTGTGGCTGTGGTGTAGGCCAGCAGAAGTAACTCTTATTCAAACAACAAATAGCCCTAGCCTGTGTGGCCATAAAAAAGGCAAAAAAAAAACTATACTTCAGTAAAAATTTTTTACGAGTCTCAGGAGCAGATACTCATAGTTCTATTGGAAAGTCTTTATTTATTGTGTAGGTTGACAAATGCAAAATGTTTACAATATTCTGTTACAGTGCCAATCCTCACTCTGATGAGCCACACTCTATTTATTGCCTTCCCTAGAAGCTGGGCTGGTCCCGTAACACGCTTCAACGAACAGGCGGCAGAGGAAGTGGTGATGTGTCAGCTTGGGGCAAAAGGCTTAGGAAGACCTATTGACTTCCACATTTGTGCTCTTAGAAGTCCTGAGCTCCCAGGTAAGAGGACTAGCAACAGTGCCGGAGGGAAATGATGCCATGTGGAGAAAGAGGTCCTGAGATTATATGAAAAGGGAGGAGGCTCAGCCATCCCAACTGAGCCCAGTCCCCACTGATCTAGCAACAAAAAACTGACACATGAGTGACCCTGAGTCAGACCAGCAGAACTCTCCAGCTAAGCCCATCCTGTTTTTGAAGACGAGAAAAAATACAACCTTTTCTGTTTTAAGCCGCTGTAGTGGTTATTAAATATTCAATTCACCTTATTCCCACTGTGCTAATCCCTGGATCATCCAACAGCCTTCTAACCCATCCCTGACCCCTGGCCCCACCCTGCCAAGCAGTTCTGACTTAAGGGAAAGAAGGCACTAGCAAAAGACTGGCAAAACTTTCCTCCTGGCTTGCAAACTGACTTCTCACTGCATCCTCACATGACTTTTCCTCAGTGGGTGCGTGTGGAGAGACAGCAAGTTCTCGGGTGGTGCTTCTTATAAGGACGCTGACCCTACTGGATCAGGGCCCCACCCTTATGATCTCATTTAACCTTAATCACTCTCTTATAGGCCCTGTCTTCAAATACAACCACAATGGGGGTTAGGGCTTCAACATACGAATTTTGAATTTTGTGAAGACACAAACATCCATTCTACAACAATGGATAAAGATACAGATCACTTAGGAAGCAGAGAGGAAGGGGTGGGAGTTCCTGCTCAGTGGCCATTATTTTCCATGACCTAGGATCATCTGTTCATGATGGGTGGGATCTGAAGATGGTGGGAGGCCAGAGGAAAGGCACAAAGTTTTAGAACAGAGCAAGGGAAGGGAAAGGCAGGACAGTGGAAGCCTTGGCAGAGAGGACTGAGAGCCCCATTCCAGGTGAAGGCATAGCTGTAAAATGGAGCTAACCCAGAGCATGGCTAAGCACTTTAATTTGGGATCCATCAATAGTTCAGGATCAATCAATGGTTCAGGAGCAAAGAAAAAAAGAGCAGTGGATTTATCCCAGGTACGAGAGGAAGGTTTGTGTCTCTGGAGGCTGAGGTTGGAATGAGAGGGGTCCAGTGTCCACAGGGCCCAACCTAGGTTAGGAAAGGAGCAAAAATGAAATGGGATCAGAAACATTGGGATGAAAGTAAAGAGAGGGCTTTGTGAAAGTAGCATCTCATTTCACAAGGACTCTTGAAGGTTAATAGTTCCATTTGAATCTACACCTGACAAAGCCGGTTTTGGTAGTTGCCCTGATTCCCTTTCATACTCGTGCCTTTCTCCTTTAGGATGGACTGCCCAGCTCGCACACTCATCTGTTGGAGCATATTTGTTACAAAGCCATAGAGGTAATGAAAGATTTGTATGAAACTATAAAGACAGGCTCCTCAACAGAGGACATTTCTTAAAATTTCACCAAGTCAAAGAGAAACAGATGATTAGTTGAGGTATCAGTGATATAATGATTATATGTCCGTGGTGGGAAAATTCCCCCAGATTGTCCCCAGTCATACCCATAACCTTGGCATAGTTTAGAGGTCACCAGCTCAGCCCTCCTAGATATGTGACCTTGGCAAGTAAATCAGCTTTCCTGAGCCTGTTTGCTCACCTTGAAAATAATGTCCCTTCCAGGGCTGTCATGTTGGCATGACATAGAGATAATGGATATGAAGCAGTGCAAGCTTTAGTCATTAATTACTTGGTTGAAATAAGTGCCCAACCACCCCAGGTATCTTTGAAGATGAATTATTATTATTATTATTTTTTAGAGCAGACTTACCTGGAGGATGATCTGAGATAGGCTTACTTACAGCTTTAAATGACGTTCCTTCTGGTCCCTTTCAGACCCACTGGGGTAAAATGAAAGACGGTTGAGTCTTTGAAGCTTACTGTGCATGTAAGAAGCAGCTCCTGGGTCCTCAGCCATGGTTCTCAAGGTTTAGCACGCTTCAGAATCACCCGGAAGGCTTGTTAAAATACAGATGGCCTACTCCACTTCCAGAATTTCTCAGTCCGTAGTTCCGGGGTGGGGCCCTAGAATTTACATGTTTAACAAGTTTCCAGGTACTGCTGCTTTTGCCCAGGAGCCCACACTTTTAGAATCACTGATCTAAAAGAGCTACAGGGAGTTCCCTTCGTGGCCCAGTGGTTAACGAATCCGACTAGGAACCATGAGGTTGTGGGTTCGACCCCTGGCCTCGCTCAGTGGGTTAAGGATCCGGCGTTGCCGTGAGCTGTGGTGTAGGTTGCAGACCCGGCTCAGATCTCGCGTTGCTGTGGCTGTGGCGTAGGCCGGCGGCTACAGCTCCTGTTAGACCCCTAGCCTGGGAACCTCCACATGCCATGGGTGCGGCCCTAGATAAGGCAAAAAAAAAAAAAAGACAAAAAAAATAAAAGAGCTACAGACCCGGGAGTTTCCATTGTGGCTCAGTGAGTTATGCACCTGACTAGTATCCATGAGGATCAGGTTTGATCCCTGGCCTCACTCAGTGGGTTAAGGATCTTGCATTGCTGCAAGCCTTGGTTTAGGTCACAGATGCAGCTTGGATCCTGCGTTGCTGTGGCTGTGGCATACGCAGACCGGCAGCTGCAGCTCAGATTTGACCCCTAGCCTGGGAACTTCCAGATGCTGCAGGTGCATCCCTAAAAAGCAAAAGTAATAATAAATACATACATACATACATACATACATACATACATACATACATACATACATAAATAAAGCGAGCTACAGCTCTGATACCATGCACTGCCTCTCACCTGCTTCCTTTTCGCAGAGAAGCCAGCGAGGAAGGCATTCTGCATTTCACAGATCAGTAAGAACCCTTTTCATTTCTTTCCCACTCAGTGGTCGGAAGTGCAAGTCACTGGCTCATAGTGATTAAACTCAAGAGCCGGCTTGGCCAGTGGTCCAGGCAAGAGGGTTTAACCACACACCTAAATGAATGGGTTTGATCAATAATTAAGTGAGCTGTTCCTGGCATGATTGTGATGGTGAAGCCGTGGTCAATCCTCCCGGTGAAGGAAGTGGATAGGAGCGCTTTTGCTTGTTCACGCTGGGTTCAAAAGGGCTTCAGGGAGTTAGACACTGAGCCAGATAGAATAAATATAATTTTTAAAGCAGGAAATCAGCACTACTGAGAGGTAATGGTGAAAGGGATATGAAGTGTTGCTAAGTGTTGACTTCTAAACCTCTTTCTCATACTAGGGAATTGCCGAACTTGTCAAGTTGACTCCAACTTCCACAAAAGAAACAAAAAATGCCAGGCACTTGCCTCCCCGGCCTCCCCTGCATTTAGGGGAGATGGTGGGCCCATTGGTGCACTAAGTTCAGATGCCACCAGAAGTTAGGGGCCCAAGAAGCAGGCATCACCAAGAATCTACCCACATATGGGCAGAACAACACGGAGTTTGCAGAAGTGTTGGGGGCAGTGGTTCAAGAGAGCTCACAGGCAGGCAGGTGGTTTCAGGGATTCGGGTGGTGGTATCTAGCACCCAGGGGAGGCTGCACTTGGCCACAGCCTGGTGCCAGAGGGGTTTGGGGGGCTTTTTTCTTTTATTTTGTTGTTTTATAAATTTTGCTCACAGCTTAGAACCTGTTCAACCCAGAAGTAAGTTCCAAATAAACTCTGAAATCAAAAAAAACTTGGTTTTGAGTTCTGCTCTTTCACCTTTTGGTCATTTTGAAACAATCTCTTAACCTCTTCAAGAGGCTGTAAACGGGAAGAAGGATGATTTCTACATGAAGGAAGAAGGGGAATAAAATGAAAATGCTTTGAAAACCATATCGTACTATAAAAATGTGAATTACTACTTTTATATAAATATGGCCCAATACCCATGGCCTCTCTATAACTGAGGCCATTGTTTGGCCCTTCCTCAAAATTAGCGTTTTCCTGCTCTGCATTCATCCATATCTCAGGGCATACCTACCTAAACTATTTTCACAACGAGTTTTTTAAAATTTAATTTTATGGGAGTATAGTTGATCTACAGTGTTATCTAAGTTTTAGGTGTACAGCAAAGTGACTCAGTTATACATATGAATATATCCATGCTTTGTTCCCATAGAGGTTATTACAAACTGTTGCGTAGATTTTCCCGTGCTAAACAGTAGGTTCTCATTAATCATCTATTTCATACAGTCGTGTGCACGTGTTATTCCCACCCTCCAATTCTTCCCTCCCCTCAACGGTTTCACCTACGATAACAGATTTCACAGTGAATTTTAATTAACTGTTAACTAATCTATCCTATTGGATTATGAGTTCCTCAAGGGTAGTCTGATTAGACCTTTTATTTTCCTCTGATGTCTACAGGTGCATAGTAGGGTCCTGATAATTACTGGTTGGATGAAAAAAGAGAATTGGCTGGGGCCTCTGTGAATGCACCAGGAAGTTTCTGGTTCAGATGCCACTCTCACTTTCTTCTTTCGAAACACTTTCTAAATCTGTAGCAAAACGCCCCAATGGGCCAAGAGAGCGATCAGATAGAATATGCTCCTGGCAAAGCTGTGGATTGTGCTACAGGTACAAGTGATGGACACCGCAGAGGAAATGTGTCAACTGGTAGCGTGAAAAACATTTCCCAGGTGCTAGATTGGGTTGTAAGCGCCATCTGTCCTGCCTCAGAGGATTAGAGGGAAGAATACCTGTCTCTGGGTTCTGGGGATGGTGAAGGCATCAAGACGAGTGTTGATATTAACTTGCCTGTGCTCCACCTGGATAACTGCAGGTGAGGGAATCTCTCTAGGATTTACTTCTATCTTGAAATCAAACGGATGATGCCATGGCAGGTCTCTCGTTCCCCAATGTTTGGCTGCATTTGCTAAAGGGAATTCTGGGAAGAATTTGAATTCAATTTTTGGCCTATCCTGGAAGGTTCTAGGTCAATATACTCCATACTATTTGATGTTGGTTCTTCCAAGGGCAGAAGAAATGAAATTTGCTTCTTCATTCTGGCCCTGTCTTCTCTTAGATATTCTCTTTCATTCTTTTGTTTTTTTTTTTTTTGCCTTTTTGGGGCCGCACCCATGGCATATGGAGGTTTCCAGGCTAGGGGTCTAATTGGAGCTATAGCCACAGGCCTACGCCACAGCCACAGCAACACAGGATCCGAGCCGTGTCTGCAACCTGCACCACAGCTCACAGTAACGTCAGTTGGTTAACCCACTGAGCGAGGCCAGGGATCGAACCCACAACCTCACGGTTTCTAGTCAGATTTGTTAACCCCTGCGCCACGACGGGAACTCCGCATTCATTTAACTCCATAATTACTGAGTTCCCATGAAGGGGACAAGCCCTGCGTTGGATCCTGGGGACACTTTTTTTCCCTAGTTGTTTTTTTTTTTTAATTTTTATTATAGTTGATTTACAATGTTTTGTCAATTTCTGCTGTATAGCAAAGTGACCCAGTTATACATTTATATACATTCTTCTTTTCACATTATCCTCCATCATATTCCACCTCAAGTGATTAGATATAGTTCCCTGTGCTATACAGCAGGATCTCATTGCTTATGCATTCCAAATACAATAGTTTGCATCTACTAACCCCAGATTCCCAGTCCCTCCCACTCCCCCCCACCCCGGCAACCACAAGTCTGTTCTCCATGTCCATGAGTTTGTTTCTTTTCTGTAAACAGGTTCATTTGTACCATATATTAGATTCCAGATATAAGTGATATCATATGGTATTTGTCTTTCTTTTTTAATTTTTAAAAAATGTTCACAAGTTTTATTGCAGTATAGCTGATTTACGATGTTGTGTTACTTTCGCTGTACAACCAAGTGATTCAGTTATACACGTACACACATCCACTCTTTTTCAGATTTTTTTCCCACATAGATTATCACAGAATATTAGGTAGAATTCTCTGTGCTATAAGCAGATCCCCAATCTCATAGCTAATCATTCCATATACTTCCATGTACATATGCCAATCCCGAAACCCCAGGACATTTTTTTCCAAACTCAGGAAATTCACCATCTTGGATGGGAGGTAAGGAAGGTGTCAGACATGTAAACAAAATATAATGTGGTAAAAGATATAGTAGAAACACAAAGAATTCTGGAGAGAGAGGGAGAAAGAGAAAAAAAGGAATATATATATATACACATATATTATTAACTGAAAGATCCCTGAACTTCCAGTTACTTTAGCCAATAAATCTTTTTGTCGAAGCTGGTTTGCACTCAGTTTCCAATATTTACAACTCCATGAGTCCCAAGTAATACAGGAATCATGGAATTTGTTCTGATAAAGTCACATTTGAGCTGAGGTTTCTTGCCTTTTAAAGGAGGGCTGGGTGCTCCAGAGGGAATGCTACGTGCCAAGTCATGAAAGAACAAGGCCTGTCTTGGGCATGTTGAGAGAGTCAATACAACTGGGGATTTTTTTGTTTTTGTTTTTGTTTTCGTCTTTTTGCCTTTTCTAGGGCCATACTCGCGGCATATGAAGGTTCCCAGGCTAGGGGTCTAATCAGAGCTGTAGCCACCGGCCTTTGCCACAGCCACAGCAACATGGGATTCGAGTCGCGTCTGCGACCTACACCACAGCTCACGGCAAGGCCGGATCCTTAACCCACTGAGCAAGACCAGGGATCAAACCCGCAACCTCATCGTTCTTAGTCGGATTCGTTAACCACTGAGCCACGACAGGAACTCCACAACTGGATTTTTATCACACAGTCCGGATGATTCTAAACATGCACAAGAATCCCTGCCTTACCTCCCATCCAAGATGGGAGGTAAGGCAGGGATTCTTGTGCATGTTTAGGTAAGGCAGGGACACCTTCCTTACCTCCCATCCAAGATGGTGAATTTCCTGAGTTTGGAAAAAAATGTCCTGGGGTTTCGGGATTGGCATATGTACATGGAAGTATATGGAATGATTAGCTATGAGATTGGGGATCTGCTTATAGCACAGAGAATTCTACCTAATATTCTGTGATAATCTATGTGGGAAAAAAATCTGAAGAGTCTCCCAATTTTGATCCTTCACTGAAGCAGATTTTTCAAAAACATCATATACTTCATTCATCACACTGATCCATGGAAATGCGCTTAAAAAAATTTAACTCCAAGTCTTTGACTTTCAATGCCTCTAAGCTTCTGGAAAGGAGGGCTGAACAATTTATCTAACTATTCTCTCTAAATTAAGGGAATTCCTTTCCTGAATCAAATGATGGCGCCTGGCACTGGGATGATGTTTCTCCTTGATGCCCGCAAATAAAGAGTCAATCAATAATGAGTATACATACACTAGTATTTTTCTGCTTGGGGTCTTTTTTGGCAGGTGTGGGGAGGGCGGCATTATATCAGCATTATATACATTCATGAACATTAAGGTGTTAACGCCCCTTTGCCTAATTCATGTGTAAACTTCATGTCTTACACAGTATAAAGGAAAACTCAATGAGGATCAGTGGCCCCATTTTCAGTAATAGTAATAAAAACAATTGCATCCACTTATTGTGTAACTTCTCTGTGTCCAGCTCTATGATACTGCAATGCTTATATGCTTGATGCAATTCTGTTTTCAAAACAACCCCGTGAAGTGTGGTCATTCTCATTTTAGAGCTGAAGAAACTGAGACCCAGGGACTTCCAATACTTTGCCTGCCGCTCGCTCGCGGAGGTCAGGATAGGAAGGCAGGTGTTTCCTCTCTGCCCCACTTCCCTCTTTGCCTCTCCAACTCCCTTATTCCCTAGCTCCAAAATCCACCCTCAGTGTTTGCTTCTGCGGGAGTGAGTTTCTTGCCCTTTCAGCTTCTCCAGTGGGAGGTGAGCTTCCAGCAAGGAAGTTGGGGAAGAGAGGGAGAAGCTGTTAGGAAGGTGGCCAGCGGTGTCCGTCCTCCAAGTCACGTGGGACAAAGCTGAAGATACTGGAAATGTTTACTGCAGGGGAGAAAGGGCACAATGACTTTCTGCAAACATCCTAAGTCCCTGGGACAGTGGTGGAGAGGTCAATAACAGTCTTCTAACGCCAGCAATCAGGAGAAAAGACTGAACGGCAGGGAGGTGACCCACGGTGTTCAAACTCACACTGGAAGGTGTCAGTTCGTGGGGAAGAGGAAGCGCTCTGGTCTCAGACAGATCTGGGTTGATCCAGCTCCACCACATCTGCGCTCTACAGCCTAGGACAGATGATTTAAACTTTCCGTCTCTCCCTCCTCATTATAAATTAGGCTGAATAATATCTATGCTGCAGGCTTGTGAGAATTAGAGGTAATACATATTCAGAGCCACCACGGAGCAATGGAAATAATACTGCTTTAATGGTTGCCATCGACAGGCCATCTCTTTCAGCACCGCTGTTTTAGAGAGAAGAACCCAAGGGAAAGAATTCAAGAATTCAGTGGAGTGCTGTGTGATATCACACAAGGGGTAAAGAGGTCTTTTTTTAACTGCAAATTCCCAAACTGTGAATGATTTTCTTCATGAATCCAGGACAACGCTTTGGAAAGACAGCAGCGCTGATTGGAGGCGGGGGGGGGGGGTAGTATTTTACAGGAACTTTTTTCCTTTCTGTGTGTTGTGCTGTAGGAGGGGCCAGAGACATTCCCATATTATGTACACTTCATCTCCAGTGACGGATCGGGTTACTCTGACGTAACCACGGGGAGCCTGTTATTTACCCTCAATCCCTGTAAAATTCTCACTACTGGGTTTACAGTTGATTGATTGTTCATTCCACATACTATAATTGCTTCATTAGAGGCTTCAGATGGTTCATTGTGTTGGCAACTTCCTGTAAAACTGTCTGCACAATCAGGGCCAGACACATGCCACTTGAGTCATCAGGAATTGAAGCGTTTGTTTGTTTGTTTGTGTGGTGTGTGTGTGTGTGTTTGTTTTCAAAAGGCAGCATATTACCCGGGATTTAATCCCGAGGCTGGGTACGATCCTGCCAGCTGGGGGGCAGCACGGGGCAGACAGATCTCTCCCTCAGTGATCTCAGCCACTGCAGGGTGTAAATTACCATCCATTTATTAACGACAACGTGATTTCTAGTCCCAGCCCCCACGTCTCTCAGGAATTGAAGAACAAGAGAGCCAGATACCTCCAGAGAGCCCTCACACTTGCTTGGATTATCCCAGAGGCATCAGCTCAACCTCCTTGATACTGCATTGCCGACCCCCACTGCATCCTCGTCTGCCTGAGGACCGTATCCTCTCCCATCCCCCCTCTCAGCAGATGTCGCACCATCCATGTAGTAGGATGTACAGTCTCTGCTCACCCGTCCACATGGCCTCTGTCTCCCTCAGGCTTACACTCAATCACCAAGCCCGGTGAATTCCTTCTTCCTTTTTTTCATCACTGTGTCTACTCCCTCATTTAAACAGTCACTTTCTTGGCCTAAGTTTTACACTATTTCTTCCACAGACACAGCGATTGCCTCTTCTATTGGAGCTCCCTCCAGTCCACAGGAGCAGAGCCACCGTGTTAAAAACTCAAGTCTGATGACATCACTCTTGTATTTAAAGCCCTTCAAAAACTGTCCGGCGTCGTTAGGGAAAAAAGTCTTAACTGATTATACATTTTTCTTAGCACCTTGTATTCTTTTTTCTTCTCTTATAAAATTCCTTATTTCTCAGAACCCTCCTTACTCCTGTGTCGGGGGCCCCATCTTTCTTATTCACTACTGATTAACCCCATGATTAGTAGGCTTCCAGCCTTGGAGAACTGTATGCTGACCTGTGGCCAGGAAAGGACACACAGGACGTATTCCTGTTAGCTGGCTTTTCAGTCCTATTCCAAGATGACTTCAGGGGTGGAAAGAGGAACTCCTCAAAAATCAAATGGGGAGTTCCCACTGTGGCACAACGGGATATGAACCTGACTGCAGCAGCTCCAGTTGCCGCAGAGGTGTGAGTTGGATCCCCAGCCCAGCTCAGTGAGTTAAAGGATCCGATGTTGCCGCAGCTGTGGCACAGGTTGTAGCTGTGGCTCAGATTCAGTCCCTGGCCTGGGAACTTTCATATGCTGCAGGTACAGCTATAAAAAGAAAAAAGAAAAGTCAAATGAGTAAAACCTAACAAATCCGCCCACCCAGAGGATGGCGTACAAGGACCCTCCCAAATGTTCCTCTCCAGCCTCAGCTTCCCCAGATTCTACCCTCTTTTCCCACCTCCTCACAGGTCTGTGCTCAGTGCCAGGAGCTTTCTCTGCTCCCCAAACACCCCACCATGTCCATTACCACCACAGCTTTTGCATATAATGTTCCTCTGCCGAGAAAGCGTTTTCCATCCTTTCTCTCCTGGGAAAGTCTGATTCCCCCTTGAGAAGTCAGCTCAAAGACACTTCTCTAGTTCCCCTGGTAGACAGTTTTTCCTTCCTTGTCTTAGTCTGCTCGGGCTGCCATAAGATAATACAACAGACTGGGTGGCTTAAACTGCCGATATTTATTCCTTACAGTCAAGTGCTGGGAAGTCGAAGATCAAGGTCCCTACGTGTTGGGCTCTGGTGAGAACTTGCTTCCTGGCTTGACTTTTTGCTGTGTCCAAACATGGTGATAAGAGAGCAAGCTCTCTGGGGTCTCTCTCTCTCTTTTTTTTTTTTTTGTCTTTTTGCCTTATCTAGGGCCACACCCGCGGCATATGGAGGTTCCCAGGCTAGGGGTCTAACAGGAGCTGTAGCTGCCGGTCTTCGCCACAGCCACAGCCACATGGGATTCGAGCCACATCTGCAACCTACACCATAGCTTACGGCAATGCCGGATCCTTAACCCGCTGAGCAAGGCCAGGGATCGAACCCACAACCTCATGGTTCCTAGTCGGATTCATTAACCACTGAGCCACGAAGGGAACTCCTGGGCCATATACTCTTTGTCACAACTATTCAGCCCTGCCATTGTACGCAAAAGGAGCTACAGACAGCACATACAAGAATAGACATGGCTTTGTTCCAATAAAACTTGATTTATGGACTCCAGAAATTTAATTTCACACAGTTTTAATGTGTCACAAAATATTCTCCTTTTGATTTTTTTTCCCCAACCATGGAAAAACATAAAAACCATTCTGAGCTCACAGGCTGTACAAAAACATCTAGTTTGCTGATCCCTAGTCTAAATAACAACTTTTTCTTTTTTTTTTTTCCTTTTTAGGGCCACACCTGCAGCATATGGGAGTTCCCAGGCTAGGGGTTGAATCAGAGTTGCAGCTGCCGGCCCACACAGCCACAGCAAGGTGGGATCAACATAGCTCACGGCAACACCAGATCCTTAACCTACTGAGCAAGACCAGGGATCAAACTCATATTCTCATGGATACTAGTCAGGTTTGTAACCTGTTTAACCACAAGGGGAACTCACAAATGTTTAGGGTTTTTTTTCTTTTTTTTAACAACTTTTACAGTATTTTTTTAACTTTTTTTAAAAAAATTATAGTTGATTTACAATGTTGTGTCAATTTCTGCTGTAGCGCAAAGTGACCCAGGCATACATATATATACATTCTCTTTCTTATATTATCTTCTATCACTGACTTTCCCAGGAGACTAGATATAGTTCCCTGTGCTGTACAGCAGGACCTCATTGCTTATCCATTCTAAATGTAATAGTTTGCGTCTACTAACCCCAAACTCCTAGTCCAAACTTTTTTAAACATGTGTCCCTCTCCTCCACGTTTTTTTTTTGTCTTTTTAGGGCTGCACCTGCAGCATATGGAGGTTCCCAGGCTAGGGGTCTAATCGGAGCTGTAGCATCCTGCCTACACCACAGTCACAGCAACACCAGATCCGAACTGTGTCTGTGACCTACACCACAGTTCATGGCAACACCGGATCCTTAACCCACTGAGTGCGGCCAGGGGTTGAACCTGCATTCTCATGGATGCTAGATTCATTTCTGCTGAGCCACAATGGGAACCCCACGTGTCCCTTCTTTAGTACCTCCTGGCCCTTTCAAACAGAGACCCCTAACATTCATTCAGCCCTCTTAACATTTCTCACCTTAAGGTCTTTCATTCTGTTATTTTTTTCCCCTCTGCCTGGAACTTGTGTCCTCCAAGAAGCTTTAGGGTCTGCCTCGCCTCCCTCAGGTTCCTACCCCGATGTGGCTTTCTCAGCGAGGTTCTGTCTGGCTGCCTTATCTTATGCTGTCAGAGCCCCTGTCACTCCTTGCCTCCTTTATCCCACTTTATCTTTCTCCTTAGCACTTACTGCCATCAAACCAAGCACGTACTCTCCCCAGGCAGCCTGCGGACAGTCTTACCCCCATTAGAATGCGAGCTACGTGCAGGCAGGGCCTTCTGCTTTGTTCACTGCTGGAAACCCAGAACCTAGAAGGATATGTAACCCTCAGGAAGAGCTAAATAAATACTGAACCCATCCTATTTGTGCATCTAAGCCATTCACAAATATCCAGCACAGAGCAGGTTCTCAAAAATAAAAGCTTGGATGGATAGATAGAGGAGGTACATATGCAGTTTCTTCCCTTCTGGGGTTTGTGGGAAATCTCATTTTCCACGCACTCGGTACAGGGCGGAAGCAGGCCCTTGCTCTTCTCTCTGGCTTCCCCGTGAAACATTGATCTGTGCTGAGATTTCCTTGAGGCGTGAACTCCTGACCCTGCTCCTTCTGGAATGCGGAGCTGGAGGTTCTCAGGGAGGAGGCAGGACACAACTGGGGCCTGGGCATCGGCCCCAGACGGGAGCAGCAGATGGCGCCGGGGACAGCTTGGTGAGGAAGGCACGGAATCCTGGCAGGGAAGGGACAAGGTGTGTGCCAGGACTCCTGGGCGGGCTGGCAGAGGAGGCCGGGCTTCTTGTTAAGTTAATTGAGGTAATTTTTGCTGCCACCTTTTGGATGGTAACAAAATTCTTCTTCTACCAGCCCCTGATCATATCTCTGACTCCCGCCACGTTCCATTGTACAGAGACAGTGCTCTAAATTTAGCTCCATTTATTGAGCTATTCCTTAAAACTTTGTCACTTAAAAAATAATTATAGGATTTCTCTGACAGACTGTAATACATGGAGTGCACCAAATTACAGGTATAATTTGGAGAGCCAACTGGGATCACCAAATAAAATTGACAGCAGTGGCCTAATTCCAGGCTAATCCGCGTGGCAGCTGGAGAGATTTTATTCCTTAGGCCCCTCTCCTTAATCTGCGTTTTGAGCCAAAAGGTCAAAGGTACCAAAAGAAACTGAAAGAAGTGGACTCTAGGCCAAGGTATGGGCCCTGGGGAAGCCCAGTTCTCCTTTGCTTGGCAGAGCTAAGAAGACCACCCAGGCCCCCACAAAGTCAGACATGCTCTCCTTGAGCTCAGGGGAAGTTAGGCTGAGCAGCCCTCTGTCTTTCCAGCTAGCCAAGAGCCTGGCATAGGTGACCTCTAGAGGAGAAGGGCTTTTTCCTTAAAAAAAAAAAAAAAAAACCTGTCTATATGTGTGTGTGTGACTGGGTCACTTTGCTGTACAGTAGAAAACTGACAGAACACTGTAAGTCAACTGTAATGGAAAAAATACAAATCTTTTTTTTTTTAAAAAGATAAATTCCCCATCTTAGGAAATTAAAAAATAAATTCTGGATTTTCTGTGATTGTAAACTTCGGAAACTAAAGTCAGTCTCCCAAGGGGAAAATGATGCCCAGGAGGAAAAGAACGGGTCTCTCTGGGAAGTGAAGACCCCACTCAGCCAAGCCCTGGTGGAAAGAAAAGCCACGAGGAGATGAGTAATTCTGTTTCTGATGCATTCCACAATGGTACTGTCTTCCCACTTTGGTACAGTCCCTGGGGAACCACAGCAACTCAGAGGAATAAGGGGGTCTATTCGGCCTAAAACCTTCAGTACAGGCTACAGAAGAAGAGCCCAGGAGGGGCAGAGAGGGCAGGGGGACTACCGCCTAGGGGGTGGTTGGGCATCGAGGCACGGAGCTGGTGAGGAGGATGGCGCCGCCCTGCTGGCGATCAGTGGTATCTCCCCTAAATCAGACTTTTCACAGATGGTTCATCATGGCTTTCTGAGAACCGCAAAGGGCTTTCAGGCCACATATATTTCCCTAGGGTTCTGGAGGGAGTCTAGGATCCAGGGCCAGAACTAACGCTTCCAAGGTTAACCCTGGCACATCTGGAAGCTCAGAGCGCCTCCAGCATTAAGACAGTCAGCTGGTCCACTTGGAAGGGATGGTCTTGACTTCTCACTCCAAGCTCTGTGTTTGTCAGAGATGCTGACTCAAGCCCAGAGCAGGTCAGTGACCTGTCTCAGGCCACATAGCAGAGCTGTGGCCACGTCATGAAAAGGAGCCAGCGCTTTGCCTCAGTCCAGGGCTACCATGTGTAAAATACCTCCTGGGCTGGTGGAAAGAGCACTGGTTTTGGAGTCAGATGTTCTCAGACTGGAGTCCAGACCCCGACACACAGGCGCAGGTTCGCCTCTCAAAGCTGCTGTTTCCCAGGCTGTAAAGTGGGCGTGTTCTTCCTTGCTGGGCCTCCTGCCCTGAGCGGATATCAGGATCAAATGATCCAACGTGAGGGAAAGCACTCTGTCAGCTGCAAAGCACTGAGCAAATACTGCTCGCTGTCATAGCTCCTCATCTGTGACTCAGATCCCAAAGGGGCCCATACTGCTGACTTCAGCCCTAACAGAGCAGCATGCTATGAACAGGAATGGCGGTGGGGTCACTGTGTGGTGGTGGGAGCTGCAAAGCTGTCCACCTTCCGGGTGGCTCCGAGGCCCCGGCTGGGCAAAAGTCAGAAGGCAGATCTTGGGCATCTTCCTGCCAGCGTGAACATAACCCTCATCCTCTCCTCCTGACTTTCCGAGGTTTGGGACACGCACAGACGCTGTCCCCGGATTGTCTGTCTCTCATGAAACAGGGGGTTACCCTGTATTCTGAAAGCATACCAGCACCCCCGGCCCCGGGAAGGGCTGAGACTGGGACGGCTGCTGGTCTGTGACTGGCCCGCGATCGCCTAGTGTTGACCACTGCTTCCACAGAGTCTGCCACCAAAACGAGCAGCCCCACTTTGGGACGAGAGGGTTGGGGGGGGAAGCTGTAGCAATTTCAGGGCCCTACATGATAACACACTCCACCAGTGCCTGAAAGGGCAGAGGGGAGCCTTGGGCGGCCCCTGAAGACAGCCTTCCTAACCAGGGACCATCTGTGGGTGCAAGTCCCACATGAACTAAGGCACATAATGCATATTTGCTGAGCGCCCACCTGGACTTCGCTGCGCACGGAAACACCAGTCCTCCAAAACCTCCTGAGGAAGAAACTACTACTCCTGCTTTACAAATGAGGAAATGAGAGCCCAGAAAGGTTGTGAAACGTGCCCAAGGTCATGTGGCGAACGGCAAAATTAGTATTAGCAGCAGTGGGCACTTGGAACAAGCCAAACATTTTTGGTGCGGTTTCTTATCAGGACCCTACGGTAACCCTGAGGGTGGCGATTAGGCTGCCTGTCTTCAGAGCAAAGGGCTGGAACAGAAGCAGTTAAGGCCTTGTCCAGCCACACAGATGGGGAGAGGCAGAACCACAATCAAATCCAGATCCCACTCCGGTTTCCCGCTCACGTGGACAGCTGCTGGATTTAGACCCGAGGCTCCTGACGCTAAGCCCAGTGTACGGGCCTCTAGCCATTCGGAATTCTCTCCGCAGAATCACCCAGGGAGCCTTCCCAAACTAGGTTCTCAGGCTCCGCCCTGAAGATTCAGGCTCTGAAGATTTAGGCGGTGCCCTGGCTGTGTTTACACATACTCCCAGCTGCTCCCCACGCTGCCTCCTTGATTGTCAACGTCTCTAACAGGAGAACCTGCAGCCTCCGTTTTCCACCCTCAACTTTCATCCTCAGTCCTCACCACGAATGACGCTGTCCTCACCTCTGGCACCGACGTCTCCCTCCACTGTACATCCGGGGCCACGTGTAGGTACTCACCTCCACCCACCTCTCGGGGCCCCCAGCACCAGCGGCCACTCCACCTTTGTGACACTCTCTGCATAACATCCCTTTCTTTGCCCATGGGTTTCCTCCCACCACCCTGGCCTCTCCTTCCTGGCTTCTGGTTGACTCCTCTGCCTCCTTCTCTTCCTTTAATCTTGCTGTTGCCGGGCTCTGGACTCAACCATCTTCCTTTGCCAATTTCCTTGCCCTACGTGCCTCCATCCACCCTGTGCCCTCGGTTACGACCTTGGTGTGGGTGCACTTCACCTGCCCAGAGCTCCCCTAGAGCCCCAAGGGGTGGAGGCCCAGATGCCTCTTGGTCGTGTCCACGGGCTGTCCCACCTCAAACATGGCGCACGTGATGGAATACGACATCTTCACCTCCGCGAAAGATCGTTCATGGGTCATTGAAGGCCTGAGACAGGTGGGGACACATACCCCAGCTCCTCCTATGTCCTATTATTAGCAAGCTCTAGAGATTCTGGCTTCTCAGTCTCTCAGAAGCACCCCCGCTCTCCCTCTGCATGGCCACCTTCCCTGTTCTCCCTCTGTTCAGAGCTCCGCAGCATTACTCCTGTGTCTTCCCGACCAGGTTCTCAGTCTACCCAGGGCACCCTCCACCCAGAAGCCAATCAATCAGGCCATGCCTACTAAAACCCATTAAGTATTTCCCTCTGACCTTCAGCACAAAATCCAAGCCTTTTATCTCCCTCTTGAAGCACTTCCTGAAGGGCCGGACTTTCTAGCCACATTGCCTGCAACTCCCCATCAAACAGCGCTGTCTATGCTCTAGGCACTTAGGCCTGCATAAAGCATTTGTAAAGCTTCAGGGTGTTTTGATACTTTGCACTACTATTCCCTCTGGCAGGAAGACTATCTCCTTCTCTAAAGCATCCTTCAAATCTCCCTTAGGAGGCACCTCTTCCAGAAGCCCTCTCTGCCCACTGGCTTTAGGTAGGTGCCCCTCCCCTGGCTGCCTCGGCAGCTCATTCTTCCCTTTTCCGGCCCCTTACCACCTATCCTGAACCACCACAGCCTGGTGTCCCTTCCCACAGGACCACAAGCAACATCCTGTCTCCTTCAACTTCCACTCTCTGGGGCCCAGAATGGTACTAGAGGCACTAAGTCGATGTCTGTGGACTAATACAATACAAAAAATAATATGCACCAAACATTTATTGAGGACTCAGACTGCCAGGCAACTTGCTAGGTACACTATACAACAACCCTAGATGGTAACTAATTCTTATTCCCATTTTACAGGTGAGGAAACTGGGCCATAGGGGTGTTAAGAAGACCAGAGCCCAGAGTCCAACTAATGAATGGAGAAATGAATGAGGAAGTTGTGACTCCAGGAGGAGAGTGACTAGAGCTTCTGTCCAGAATTAAGATGGACATGCCAGTGATAATAGCAACCGAGTGATCCCGCGTAAAAGTCACTGAGAAATGAACTCTGAATTCATCACGGGATAAAGGAAGACCATTTTTAAAGACCTTAACTCTTTAAAACTAATCAGCCATCCCACAGCTCTGAGGGGCTGTAGTAACCATATTCCTAAGAAAAAAAAAGGGGAGGGAGCGTTTCCTCATCAGTTTCCCTGTTCACCAGCCCCGCCCTCTATCCTTGTCGGGCTCCCTGTCTGCAGAGCGACTCCAGCACCACGTAGCTAGCTTCCTCAGCAGCCGGAAGGACCGCAAACCCCACCGCTCCCTTCAATTACCCCCAATACCAGGCTATGCCAGGCACACATGAGGGCAGAAAATGGTTTGAAATTTGTATGCAGGAAAGGCTGGGAAGGTTGAAGAGAGCAATTTTTGTTTCACATCATTCCTTTGTATAATGTTGTATCCTTCTGACAAGTCCGCATAATACAGCTTAACTTCCCCAATTGCTGCCTTAAGAGAAAACAGTGAAGACCTATCTTTAATGTCAAACGAACAATGGGCAACATTCCAGAGGAGGAAAATGACTTGCTTTGAAAGAGTTGGGAGAAGAAAAGTGCAAAATGTTCCAGCCAAACGTGAGGGGGGAAGAAAAGTCAGCAGCTGTGTGTTGTTGGCACGTCGGCTCCGAGGCTCAAGGCATAGGGCCGCCTCCACCAGCCTCCTCTGTCAGTCGGGCCCACAGGCTGAGGAGGAAGCCTCCTAGCTTGAGTGGGGACAGGCCATGGGTGTTTGTTCCAAGGGAACTTTGAGCCAGCTGCCCTCAGCCCAAGGTGTGTCTGTGAGTGAATGTCTACGTAGGTGTCGAGCTCTCCCTTCAAAGACAATGGACACCTGAAAGTGTGTGTGGAACCTTCTGGAAACCTCAGCCACTGGTCCTCCATCTTTCGCCAGAGCTTTCTGTGTGCACCTCATTCTCCCCACGGGTGGCCATTCTCCGCTAGGCACTGAGATCAGGGGAGATTCTGACCAATCTTGCTATCACAGCTTGGTGGACGAAACACTATTTAAATGATTTTAACACTTCAGGCTTTTCCCATGAGATGGGGAGCATCTCAGGCTGTCTCTTCAGAGGCAGATCCCATCCCTGCCACCTCATTTCTGATACTTCGGCCACATCAGGCTTCTTGTAATGCCCTGATTGTGCAATTTCAAGTGCTCCCGATTTAGGCTCCAGTGCCCTTGCACATGCTGTTCTTTTTGTCCGAAATGCCCCCTGGGAAGTCCTACTCACCCTTTAAGGATTAGATCAAAGACTTCCTCCTTCTGGAGTCCTATCTGACCTCCCCAGCGAGTTTGCCAACTCCTGCTTTGAACTGCGGGCTACCTTTATCACAGCAGATATTACCCTGTATGAAATTTATCAATTTACATGACTTTTCTATTAGGTGATGATTGTGTCAGGAGCAGGCACTTTTGTCTTGTTCATATATATACATGCACATATACATTTACACATACATTTACATGTATATCATATGCGTGCCCTGGACCTAGCGCTAGGCCTGGCCTACAGTATGTGTACAATAAATGCTTGTTAGATTAGAGGATCTAAAACTCAGCTTCTCAATCTTGGTCTGCAAAATAGAATTACATGAAAAATTCAGAACAAAGCAAAATAAAACAAAACAATGAAGGCATCCGCGTCACCTTAGCACTTGTTAGAAATGCAAGATCTAGGGTCTGCTCCAGACCAACCGAATTAGAAACTTTGGGGGTGGAGCTTGGCCATTGGGCCTATATGAGCCCTCTAAGTGATTCCTATAGAAGTTAAGTTTCCTTTGTCCAGAAACTCATGGTTAAGTGACATATTTAATCCCCAACACACATGATCCATGGTGGTGATGGAAAAAAGAGATAGCTATAATGAAGAGCTCCCTTTTAGAAAAAGAGAGAAGGAAAAGAGCACTTTGTGATGACAAAGTGTAGCATTTATACTAATGTATGTATGGGTGGGGATGATAGCACTGTGGACACAGATAACCAGGACGCCTTTCCCCTGCGATGAAGGCTGACTGGCCTGACCTCCCCTGGTTCTCCCTGGACCCCGTTATCTATTGACCTGTGGCCGAAGCTAAGAAGGCCACTGGGTGGCTTTCCCTTCTTAGGGCTGCTCCCTTCCTCCTAGTGAGTTCGTGGGGCTGCAACTGCAATTAATCACTTTGTGACAGATTATTAGTTGTCAGGCTTTGTATTGCTCAAGATACAATTTTCTAAAGCTTTAGTAAGCTCTCGGTTGATTCACATCCAGTTAAATCTATTTTTTTTTTTTTTTACATCCAGTTAAATCTAAACTGAGAATTATGGGTCCTTGAGTCTTGACCGCTGTCTGAAGGTTCCTGTTCCTTAGCAGCAAGTGTCCTGTTCTATCCATTGTGCTGATGATACACTAGTTGGGGGAGAGGTAAGGGGGGGGGTGCAAAGTTAAAATTCCTTTTGCTTCCTGGCTGCATCTCAGAGGAGAGCTTTTTACGCTGTGGAAGCAAGAAGATGTGGGAAAGGGTCGGGATATCATGCTACCTCTAGGTTCCAGTCTTTTTTCCCTCTGTGTTTTTAACATCTCTTATGCTACACACATGCTAAGTTTAGCTTGGGATAGAGAATTCTGCTTTTCCAACCCGTCACACTCTCAGCCCTCCTACAATCTGTTTTCTTCCCACTCAGCTCGCTTAGTCTTTATAGGACGTTACTGAAGGTCTTACGAAGTAGCCAGTCCTCTCCAACATAATTGTTTTCTATCACTAGAACACAGTTTGAGTCTCAAGACAGCACAGGACACAGTCCAACTCAACTGCTGTGTGAGACACGACTGGGTTTCCAACTTCCCAGTCAAGAACAGAGGAGTTCTTGGTGCTCTGCGCCCCACTATGGTTCAGCCAGTTCTATTTTTCAGGATGTCACTTACAAAACCCCACTCCCAGAAGCCAATGCTACTATAATTTAGGACTTGCTTCACTGCAGATGAAAGAAACCCACCTTAAGATGGCTTAAGGAAAAAAGGGGAATAAACTGGCTCAACTGGATGGGCAGTTTAAGTATCCTGTTCTCTTTAGATATGCTGTACACAAATTATGCCATAAATCTATTCGTTCAGGCTCTCTCAGAATCTCAGCTCTGTCTTCCTTTGTATTGATTTCACTCACTCAGCAGTCTCCAAAGAAAGTGCCACTTTTCTTTTCTTTTTTTAGGGCCACACCCACGGCATATGGAGGTTCCCAGGCTAGGGGTCAAGTCAGAGCTGTAGCTGCCGGCCTATACCACAGCCACAGCAATGCAGGATCTGAGCCGCATCTGTGACCTACACCATAGCTCATACCACGCCAGATCCTTAACCCACTGATCGAGGCCAGGGATAGAACCCACAACCTCACTGTACCTAGTTGGATTTGTTTCCGCTGTGCCACGACAGGAACTAGAAAATGCCACTTTTCTAATTGTTCCAGAAGTCCCACTGCTGACTCTCATTGGCCCAAAGTGGGTCACATGGCCATCCCCAAACCAGTCACTGGGGCTAGAAAGGATGCCACACAACAACTGACCATGTACCCAAACTTGGAGCTGAGAAGTGAAAATCAGCCCAACCTAAAATACACAGTCTGAGAATCGGCAAGATGTTTTCCCAAGAGAAAAGAGTGGTTCTGTAGGCAGAAGAGATGGTAGTTGGGGAAACTGCAGAATTTCACTTTAAGGACCATGACTGTGCTGGCTGTTGAGTTTCCAGAGCTCAGGACAATGCCTGGCACATAGGGCACCCGCTATCAATATCTGTTGAATGAGCGAATAAATAAATGAATGAATTCAGAGACTCTCTCTAGTCTAATCATGGGGAAGCCCAATGGAAGATGAGCTCCTCAAAAGCTTCCATGAGTTGGCGTTCTGTCAAGGCTCAGTGGTTAACAAACCCAACTAGTATACATGAGGATGCAAGTTTGATCTCTGGCCTCATTCAGTGGGTTAAGGATCCGCATTGTATGAGCTGTGGTGTAGGTCCCGCACTGGTTCAGATCCTGCATTGCTGTGGCTGTGGTGTAGGCCAGCAGCTACAACTCTGATTCGACCCCTAACCTGAAAATCTCCGTATGCCACGGGTGTGGCCCCAAAAAGACCAAAAAAAGGGAAAAAAAACAACTCCCATGAGTCTAGTGCATAGCCTAATTTTAATGACCCCTGGATTTGCCTAATTAGAGAAATAATCCTCTTCTCACCACAGGAGTCCTTCTTCCTAACATTGTTACCAGAAGGGAAATCTGGAAATGTTTCACCAAACCTATCTATCTATCTATCTATCTATCTATCTATCTATCTATCCATTTCTTTGCTTTTTAGGGCTGTACCTCACTCAGTGGGTTAAGAATCTGGTGCTACCACAAGCCGTGGCACAGGTCGCAGATGTGGCTTGGATCCAGCATTGCTGTGACTGTGGCATAGGCCTCAGGTGCAGCTCTGATTCAACCCTTAGCCTGGAAACTTCCCTATGCTACATGTATGGCTGTAAAAAGGAAAAAGAAAAAGAAAAAAAAAGCTCAAGCCTAATGTAGAGGTCAATCACTGATCAAGAAATGGAGACAGTTTATGGAGTAAAAGATAATGGGCTTCGGAGTCTGATCCAGCTCCACCACTGAATTCCAGTTCCACTACTTAATTACCATACAACACTGAGAGAATTATTAACCTCCTCAAACCTCTTTTTTTCTTTATCAGTAAAATTAGTCATAATAATATCACCAACCTCACAGAGGCGTGAGTTAAATGATAATAAATACGTACAGTGCAGAGCTAGAGCCTGGTACAAATGGCAGCACTTCTATTGGAGGCTGTCAAAGATCAGAGGAATGAGCAATTCATCCTGTAGGAGTCAAAGATGGTCTGAAGGAAGAGATGAGGTTTGAGCTGGGCCTTAGGGATGAGCAAGAGATCACGAGCAGAGGGTCTAAGGAGAGTGCATTCTGACCAAGGGACAGAGGGTTTTAAAGCTTAGAAAATGTAACGAAAATCCCTACATTTATAGAGCAGCAAATATTTCTAGATGCCTGGGTGTTGGTGGGATGGTGATGGGAGTGGAAAGGTCTGAAACGCCAAGGTTCCCAGAAAGGATAAGGATTCTGGGACTTCTCTGTCTGATGGGCATAGAATATACCTGGGAATCCCCTCCCAATAACCGTAAATCATTGGCGCCTTGGGTAAGTGGGTGTCAGAACAGCCATTATTTCTCCTGTACACACATTAAGATAGTGTCTCTCAGATGGATGGAGAAGTTGAGGGTCCATTTGCAGTTCCTTTCAAATGAGTCTCAATAAATCACAGTATTTATTATTTAGAATCTGGTTCGAATGAAACAGGGATTGTGAGTTGGGGGTGGGGGGAATGGCTGGACTCCTAGGGGAAAGGTTGGGGGATTTAATGAGATAATATCCACAAAGCACTTTGATCTCCCAGAGGCGAGGGGCTGCAGCTCCTGCTCAGGGACTGGGCGATCTGGAGAGATAATGTTTCTAAGTAGAGATGCTAAGACCTCAGGGATGCTGGACAGAACGGAGGGGGAAACACTTGCTCCTTAAGTAATTTCCCCCACCAGCATCACGGCCAGAACCATCCATTACAGCAGAAACCAGTGCCAATCTGCCGGCTAGGGGAGTAAGGTCCAGACACTCAGGCCTTCGTGGCACCGGGGAAGAACCCACTACTCCCGCCGTGAGCCGGGCGTGCGCATCAGGCCCACATCACACCCGCTGCCTCGGCTCTGGAGCCTTTACACACAGCCTCGGTCCTGAACCTCCTCCCTCACCCAGCTTTCTGCGCGCTTTCCAAGCTAATTCAGATTGCCGGTAGTGATGGAGGGGAAGAGGACCAAGACTCAGGATTCCACACTCCTGAGTAGCTGCTTACTGAGGAGACAGGTAGCTGGGGAGACACACCAGAGAAAGAATACCCACGTTTTGCTACTGCCAGATGGGTGGCGGGATGGGGCTACATTGGGAGTTGAGGTCATCATTCTCTCCTCTCACCCTGCCCTGTGTCTCCTCTTCTCCACATCCTTCCCTCATTCCTGCCCAGCATGACACACAAACACAGGAGAAGCCCAGGTCCCATGAATGAAGCATTCTGGAGAGCATCCAAAAGAAGGAAACCGTAAAGGAAAGTATCCACAAAGAAAAGAGAACTTTAATTCTCTTTAGCCCCCTCAGCCAAAGCCTGCCCCCCTCCCCCTCGACCCGCTTTTATGGCCCTGATGACTCTATCTGAACATAAACTATTTTAGAATTCCTTCTCCTTACATATTTATATTAGTTAGGATGAAACAGTGCTATGACAAACTCCGAAATTACAGAGGCTTAACTTTGTAAAGAGCTTTTTAAAAAATATAGGGTTGAAGTGTGTGTTTTTCTTCCATTGCAGGAAGTGGAGCAGGGGGCGTTGGAGAGACGTGCTGTGAACTCAGTGTGCCCCACCCCCACTCCCAGCAATTTACACACTGAAACTCTTATTCCCAGAGTTATGGTATTGGGAGGTGGGCCTATGGGAGGTGTTAGGTTATAAGGGTGGGGCCCTCAAGAACTGGATTAGTGCCATCAGAAAAGACACAGAAGAGAGAGACGGCCTCTCTCTTCACCATGTGAGGACACAGCATGTCTGTCTGCAAACCAGGAAGAAGGCCCCCACCAGGCACTGAACTGGCCAACACCTTGACCTTGGTCTTCCTAGCCTCCAGAACTAGGGGAAGTGAATTTCTGTTGTTTAAGCCAAGGGATCTAGTCTTCAACTAATTCCTGCTTTTCCCCCTGAAGCTTGTCTGTGTGGGGATGGCCCCTTCTGCCCAGAAACTCTCAGAGTGTGGTGGGAAGTGGCAGGGAGGTTGGGAAGCAATATCATAGGGGCAGGAAAAGAGCAGCAGGGATTTCCCGTCGTGGCTCAGCGGTTACCGAATTGAACATCCATGAGGATGCAGGTTCGATCCCTGGCCTCACTCATCGTGGTGTAAAGATCCGGTGTTACTGTGAGCTATGGTGTAGGTCGGAGACTCGGCTCGGATCCTGCATTGCTGTGGCTGTAGTGCAGGCTGGCAGTTACAGCTCCAATTCAACCTCTAGCCTGGGCATCTCCATATGCCGTGGATGCAGCCCCCCCCAAACAAGAAACAAACAAACAAACAAAAAGAGCAGCAAGAGTGCCTTGAAGAAGGAAATGCAGAGGAAAACGTTGGATGATATTCTGGACAGGTGAGTGGGAGGGGCAGAGGGAGGGCCCCAACCCCACTGCTGGCCCTGAGGAGGGGGTGTGACACAACGGACGGCCTTCCCTGAGCGGGCCGTGAAGGACACAGCAGGTCAGGTGCAACCAGGTCCCCACTCAAGGGGGTGGAGAGTGCCCAGCAGAGAAGCCTAGAGGACAGGCAGGAGCCCAGTGGAGGCCCAGGCTGGCAGAGGCCCAGGGTGGGAATGGCTGGTGCCTGGAAGGGGCTGACCTGGACAGGACTTTGAGAAAACAGGAGAAGGCAGCTGGGAGAAGGCAGAAGGACCGTGGCCTGAGGGAGACAGCACACCCCGCTTTATGATCAGTTCTTTTCACTGTAGGTAAATTACACCCCAATTTATTAAAAAAAAAAAAGGAATAAAAACCTATGAGGGCAATTTTAAAATGATGTAAACTACATAGAAAAGTATCAACCATTTCCCCCAAATGAAGAGTGGAATTTTGTCACATAGTTTTTAAGACATACAGTTCGAGGAAGATAAAATTACTTTTAAAAATGGACAGTTTGCTGGTGGCCTAGCAGGTTAAGGATGTGATGTCACTGCTGTGGTGCGGGTTTGATCCCTGGCCTGGGAACTTCTGCATGCCATGGACAGCCATAAGAGAAGAAAAAAGAGGAGTTCCCATTGTGGCTCAGTGGTAATGAACCTGATTAGTATCCATGAGAATGCTGCAGGTTCCATCCCTGGCCTCTTTCAGCAGGTTCTGGCATTGGTGTGAGCTGTGGTATAGGTTGCAGATGTGGCTTGGATCCCGAGTTGCTGTGGCGCAGGCCTGCAGCTGAAGCTCTGATTCGATCCCTAGGCTGTGAACTTCCATATGCTGCAGGCAAGGCTCTTAAAAAAAGAGGCAAAACAAGAGAAGGAAAAAGAAAATATTCAAGATGAAAATTCTTTTAAAAAATAATAAAAACAGGAGTTCCTGTTGTGGCTCTGCGGAAACGAATCCGACTAGTATCCATGAGGATGTGGGTTCTATCCCTACCCTCCTTCAGTGGGTAGGGGATCCTGGATGCTGGGGCTGTGATGTAGGCCAGCATCTATAGCTCCTATTTGACCTCTAGCCTGGGAACCTCCATATGCTGTAGATGCACCCCCCAAAAAAATTAATTAAAAAAAATAGATGCAAATAGCTAACATGTGAGCAATCATGAATATTTAAGAAAGACCAAAAACTCAAAGAAACAAATGATTCCATTGTTGATTTTCTCCCATTAGGTTTCTCTGAGCTGGGAAATGTTGCAACTCAGGTTGGAAATGCCTGATGGAGAAGTAGAAAGTTATTTCGGTGGGAAAGGAAAAGGATGAATTCTACTTTAAAGGTTCTACTTCTATCTGGGAGCTGTAACAGCACTGTCAAATAATTATTATTGTTATTTTTACAAATCTATTTCGCTTTAAAACAAGTTGGGAAATTTCTGACTTAGTTTAAATGAGACCTCAATTCTCCCAGGCCTGATCGGCCACCTGAGGCAGGGTCTCCCGCTGAAAAAGTGCTGTGCTGAGTCATTAAAATGGCAGCTCCCACTGAGAGGAATAACAGAGCCAGATTCTCACAGCAGAGCTGCTGAACAGTAGGGGGAGGGAGGGAAGGAGGGAAGCTAATTTTTCCAGGCGGATCTGAATGCTTCTTTTTTATGGGCACTGTTAGTCAATATTTATCTAGCTATTCAAAGAGTTATAACTGATCATTTATCTCTGTTTCCTTTTTGTCATATTTCTCTGCCTCTTTGGGGTCCCCAGAAGGAAATCCTAGCCTCTTCATTCCAGACCTCAGGATTTAAGAAATAGGGAGTTCCCGTTGCGGCTCAGCAGAAATGAACCTGACTAATATCCGTGAGGATGCAGGCTGGATCCCTGGCCTTGCTCAGTGGGTTAAGGATCCGGTGTTGCCGCGAACTGTAGTGTAGGTTGCAGATGTGGCTTGGATCCTCCACGGCTGTGGCTGTGGTGTAGGCCAGCAGCTGTAGCTCCAATTCAACCCCTAGCCTGGGAACAGCCATAAGCAGGTGGCGCCCTAAAGGGAAAAGAAAAAAAAAAAAGACGTCGGAAATAAAACTTTTGGCTGAGGTATAACCAAATGGTGAATCTCAGACAGCTGGTGCATGACCTATGAAAAATAAAGCTTATAACCCCTCCTTCTAGGTGTTGATTTATAGAGTGGAAAGCTTTATTAGGTACAATTTACCTCTCCCAAGTTTTTTTTTTCTTTCTTTTTAGGGTAGTACCTGTGATATATGGATGTTCCCAGGCTAGGAGTTGAATTGGAGCTGCAGCCACAAGGCCAGATCCGAAACCCATCTAAGACCTGTGCCGCAGCTTGCATAGGCTTGTCCTTATCCTTAACCCACTAAGCGAGGCCAGGGATCAAACTTGCACCCTCATGGGTACTAGTCAGGTGCTTAATCCACTGAGTCACAGTGGGAACTCCCTCTAGAGTCTTTTTAAATTTTTTTCTCATGGTAGCACATTCAGGGGGTTACTAACCCAG
Organism: Catagonus wagneri; assembly: GCA_004024745.2. Lineage (NCBI taxonomy): Eukaryota > Metazoa > Chordata > Mammalia > Artiodactyla > Tayassuidae > Catagonus > Catagonus wagneri. Next base: position 25,408,713 of record PVHT021183634.1, on the reverse strand, counting down.
TCCTTCTCTGACATACAACCTTCTCTGATTTTGGACATTGGAATAGCTTCCCTGGGAGAAGAAATCACATCGTCATTTTGAAGTACAGAGGGACACAGAGTGGATGTTGCCTTGAGAGGAACCAGTCCTGCCTTGCATTTCTTTTTTTTTCTCTTTTTTTCTTTTTTGCTTTTATCTAGAGCCGCACCTGTGGCATATGGAGGTTCCCAAGCTAGGGGTCTAACAGGAGCTATAGCCGCCGGCCTACACCACAGCCACAGCAACATGGGATCTGAGCCGCGTCTGCAACCTACACAACAGCTCATGGCAACGCCGGATCCTTAACCCACCAAGCAAGCCCAGGGATCAAACCCGCAACCTCACGGTTCTTAGTCGGATTCGTTAACCACTGAGCCATGAAGGGAACTCCACTTTTTTTTTTCTTTTTTCTTTTTCTGACTTGCATTTCTGTAATTACTGAATAAGAGCCAGGGAGGAGCCAAGCCCTTCCACCAAGCCTTTTGATGGGGGACACTGATGTGCCTGATCAAAGTCCCTTGAGGACAAGAAGCCAGGGGATAAGAAATCCAAGGTCAAGTTCCTCAGGAAACACCCAGAAAAGGCAGTTTGCCTGCAGCTGTTTTCTTGGGAAGGAAGTAAAGGAAGCAGAATTGGGTAGACACGAAGGGGAAGTTGAACGGGGATGCAGGGGAGTTCTGGGGCTGAGGTGACTCTTCAGAGGGCTCCAAAGCTGGGATGACAGGGCTGGGCCTTGTACCCCACACTGAACAGTGATTGGACGGAGCTGTCCTTGAGGAGGAGCTACCCTGGGAGACGCAGCTCCCTTCAGCTAAGGACAGAATTGTCTGCAGAGCGTCAGCAGGCCACACTCCCACTCCCAGCAGCTGGGGAATGAGTCCTCAGCTCTGAAGGGGGACCTGAGTGGCACCTCACAGCATGCCACCCTCTAGGTATGTGACGTCTACCAACAAAGCCATCCTTGGATGCTAAGAAGTGACTCCTCTATAGTTTGCATGTGGATTGATCAAGCATGTGACCTTTCACATCCATTGTCTGGTTTCATAGAACATAACAGAATGTGGATTTCCCATCGTGGCTCAGTGGTAATGAACCCGACTAGTATACATGAAGACACGGGTTCGGTCCCTGGCCTCACTCAGTGGGTTAAGGATCTGGCGTTGCTGTGAGCTGTGTTGTAGGTCACAGATGCAGCTCAGATCCTGTGTTGCTATGGCTGTGGCGTAGGCCAGAGGCTACAGCTTCAATTCGACCCCTAGCCTAGGAACCTTCATATGCCACAAGTGCAGTCCTAAAATAAAAAAAGATAAAAAAAATAAATAAAAAAACCAAAAAACCCAGAATGCTAGATAGGAAAGGCATAAGACCTGATCCAACTTCATTTTACAAAAGGAGAAACTGAGGCCAAGAGAGTTGGAATATTTAAGCCAGGCAGTCAAGTGTCGTCATGCAGAACTGGGACTGACACCCTGGTCTTCTAACTTCCCACACCCGAGCCCTTTCCACAGGCCATACCTGCAGCCTCTGCCTCAACTTTACTCTCACAGCGGCCCTAGAAAATAGGCAGGAATCATACCTATATGATAAATATATAAACAGACAGCAAAGCCTACCAAACCAGAAAGTAGAAATATCCCAACCCAAGTCTGTTTTGAGGACAAAAAGGGTACTCTGTCAATCACACCACACTGGGGCCTCTCCCAGGGAGCCCCGCCTTTATTCAGTTCAGCTCAATGGTCATTGACTGAGCATCTGGACACCTTGCTAGGCCCTGATGATATAAAGATTAATTAGATACTGTATCAGCTTTTAATGAGTTCACTGCACTTAAGCGGGGTGGGGGGGGAGTAGAAAGGTGTAAGTCTGTTGAGTCCACTCTGCAAATGTTTTGATAAAATGAAACAATTCCATTAGGGTACAAAGGAGAACCCCGACTCAGCCTGAGGGCTTCTTAGAGGAGGCAATGCCTAAAGGTGCTCACATTTGAACAAGAGACCCTTAATCTCCCTGCACATCCCTACCTGATCTTTCCTAACTGGTGGACGGGCTGGGTGACTCCATCATCTGCTTAGTGACTGGAGCTGGGTACCCAGAAGAGGGGGCCAAAGCCAGACTTTCTTCCTCCTCCACCCCACCTCCAAGAACTCATCTGTTACTAAGGATTGATTGGGCTTTCTTATCCCTCCCCTATTCCCATCTTCGTCTTGCTTTTTTTATCAGTTTCTTAATCAGATGTATAAAACCACCTCCTGTCTGGTTCTCTGCCTTCAACTGCTCCTTGCCCTTCCTGCCTGCACCATCTTTATACAGGGCAAATACGGCTCTGCTATTTGCTGTTAAAGATTCTCCCATGACCCCACACAGCTTTCACCTGATGTGAAGGTCTTGACACTTCTATGGTTTCAGCTACTGCTTATCTGCCTGGAAAGGCAGGCATTAACTGAATTCTCTTCTTCACCTTGCAAACACTTACTCTTTCTTCGAAGCTCAGCTCCTCTGAGGAGGATGCCCATCTCCTCCAGGAAGCTTTCCCTGAGGTCCCAGCGTGTTGTAGACGTCCCCACTGCACACTGAGCACTTGCCTCATAATTCTGTTCTCACTGGTAGAGGAGCTGTACGATTTTCTCACTAAGCTGTGAGCTCCTGGAAGGTAGGAGGTTGGGGTGGGGGTGGCGGGCTTCTTTGCTCTGTATCCCAAGCACCTGGCACATGGGATTGAGGAAGAGAGGCAATTTCAGTAGCAGAGACGGATTGAGCAAAGGCAGGACAGTACGCAACAATGGTGCGTTTGGAGGTTCTGCATGGCAGAAAATACCATGATAATGTAAATGGGGGGACAGCGTGCTTTTCTTGTAAAGGGTCAGATAGTAAATATTGTAGGCTCTGCTGCCCAAGAGGCAAAACCAAAGACACCGTGTTAGTACTCGAATAACCATTGAATATGTTAACTGTTCAGAAATCTAAAAACCATTCTTAGCTTGGGGTGTGATCTGTGAGCGGCAGATTTGGCCCACGGGCTGTAGTGTGTCGACCACAGCCACAAAGGCTGAGTCAATAAGGTCTACAGGGAGGGAAAAGGCTGGAGAGGTAAGCAGCTTCCTGATCGTGGAGAGCTAAAAGGGCAGGCAGACGACCCAGGACTTGACTCTGTAATCAAAGGAGAGCCATCAAAGGGTTTTAGGCAGGGGAGCGAGATGATCTGATGTCTATTTTGTAAAGGCTCAGCTGGCTGCAGTGCAGAAGTGACTCTGTTCGACTGGGCAAACCCACCCAGCCAGTCACCTTCTGACTCCAACATGTTGGAGCATCTGACTCCAACATGTCAAGGTGGATCTCGACACAATCTCTTTTCCCAAGTGAGGAATTCCTGGAAAGAGATGGCTCCCAAAACCACTGTCTCTTACATCTTCCTGCATGAACTAGGGGCCTTGAGTTTGGTGGAACATTCCCAGGAGTCAACTTTCCTCATCCCTTCCAAGGAAAATGAATTGGGTCATTTAGAGCCAATGGGACAGGACCCACTGAAAACACTCCCTATGGATCTGCAGACCTACTTCTGCCTGGGTTTCCTCATGACAATGGCTGTTTATCTGACCTTGACTGCCACATCAGTCCAACTCCCACACTTAGTTCCAAAACAGGTCTTAAATCACTCAGGAGGCCAAGCCAAGCCAGGCTGAAAGAGGAAGTAACCTTGGCTGGGTCTGTGTTCCAGCACACTCCACAGACATCAAAACAAAGACAGGGTAAAATCAGATGAAATCACCCTCAAACGATGAAGGCGAGATGCCGGCATCTTCTTTAGGGCCCAAATCAAGGTTGTAATGTCCATGGATAAGACAGGCAACTGAGTCAGAAGACTCTCCAGGGGAGAGCTTAGTAGCTAAATCAGACAATGACAATTACTGGAGCTTACAAATTTGTACATGAATTAAATGAGTATCTGCTTTTAGATGTCTGTTTTGAATCAAGAGGCTACCTTCAGGGTGATTAACTTAACACAGGCCTCTAGAGCAGACACACCCACTTTTACTGCCTATACTCTTTCCTCTACACACTTCCCTCCAAGAAAGTAACCTTGAACCTGACTCTACTGGCCAGCTAAGGTTCTGGTAAGTATACTTGGCCATTGTCTTTCTGGTTCTACATTCTTACTCAATTTCCTTGGAGAGGAAATGCATTTGAGTGTTGGTGTGAGATGCAAACTGTTAGCTCTGGGCTACAAAGAAACCCGATTAGTCATTTAAGTGCTGAGTCTTCAGCAGCAACTCTGCTCCTTCCACCCATCTACATTTTATTCAGATAAAGTGGCTTCCTTAGGGTCTACAAAAATCCTCTGCAGAAGATGTTACCAAGGAAGGACATGGATCAGACTTCACCCAGGTTTTCTAGAGAGCTTTTGGTTCTATTTACAATCAAGCTGATATGGATCAAATACCTTGAGACTGGCCACCTACAAAAGTTTTAAAATGACCTTAAGAAAGCCATCATGAGAAGTACCTGTAATTCCCCCAGAATAACCTGCTCAATATTCTGATGGCCAAATATTTTCGATGAAAAAGCACAAGTTGCTAAGTCCCTAAGGATCTTCTAGTCCAAACCTTCATATATGAACATCTAATATCACACTTTTAAATGGCTAGCCTGGGGTAGAGAATGTGATTGAGAGTTTGAATAAAATGGAATCTGTGTAGAACACTGTAACTATAGCAAATTCTCCCACCAAACCCTTGGCTACTTCGTGACCTGTAGAGAATTCATTTATTTTCTGCTGGAGCAAGAATCTTTCTGTTCATCTTTAAGGAGAGGACCTTGACCGACAGGACACTTTCAACTGGGGAGTCCTCAGAATCACAGGGCTCTGGGAGTTAGAGGTATTATAGGACATTTGTAAAGGATTATTTCTGAATTGCTAAACCACTTAGTGACCTATTTTGAGGTTATCCGGTTAAGACTAGGACACCATGTGACAGGAAGAAGAAGCTCCGTGAGTAACAATAAACTAGACATCCGCACCAGCACCATCACCAGCCTCTCAAACCTTCTGAGAACTGGGAAGGCTTGGTATTAGAATTCTGCCTATGAGACCAGGTATGCGAATCTGCCTTCACAAAAACCTACTAAGTCCTTATTTTATACACAGAGGTCAGCTTGAGGGCCTATGGTTATACTACATTAGGGCAAAAAATGAAGAGGAAAACCTACAGCTTTCACGATCAAAGGTCTTTATTATGTACGAGAGACCAGGTACCCAATTCACAAATCAGAGCTCCCAGCCTTCAAATAAGTAATCATTCCCATGTTTGGGTCACTGGCATGGCAGTTCAAAGTGGGGACCAAGGTGGTTCACATGTCAAAGACGAACCAACAACCCCCTGCTTGCACATGCACTGGCCAGTAGAAGCAAGGAGCTCACACAAAGGAAATACTCTTGGTCTTCTATGCCAGGCTTAGCTCACCAACCAGAGTCACTCAGATTATAGGAGAGGGGTCATTTTTAGTATGTAAGTGCTCCACCAAAATTCACCTAATGAAGGAAAAATTCTGAGAGTCACTGACTGTGAGAAGGCCCTAAACTAGCAGAAGTCCAATAAAATGTTAAAGTAGAGAGATTGTGCATGGACCCTTCCCATGCCCTATATGAGCTAAGTAGCAGGTATCTTAAGTTCCTCTTGCTGAGTTCTTGTCTTCTGATTGGCAGACCCAACTGTGTTGGGCTGTGTGGAGCCAATTCTCCTAACTAGATCGCTGGACAATCCATACAATCATGACTTTCCCTGGGCCATTCGTTTTCTGCACTTTGAACATAGGCAAGGGTTGGGGAGTTAGGGAATGGTCCTTCAGTGGTCAACGCTTTTGTGCTTTCTGTGTAACCCCTGCTCTGTAGAGCACTAGTTCCCCTTCAGATATCTCTTGGTGTCTTAGCTTGGGATCATACCCACGATGAATGAAGATCATAACCAAGAGCTCTGTTGGACTAAGACACTGACCAGAGCCTCAGAGACTATCAAAGGCAGTCCCTTGTGGCACAGTGTTTTTAAGGATCCGGCATTATCACTGCAGTGGCTCTGCAGTAGGGTCATTGCTTAGCTTTGCAACTTTGCCTTGGCACTGAACGAGTGCCATTAACGCCCAACCTGTGAGTGTTGACCCTGCATCACCAAAACTTAGTACCTGCTTGAGGGTACCTCCCAGCTACACCACCACATGCTCATGAACAGTTAGGGATTCTCAGTGTGGGAAAGAAGCTAGACTTTGGAGCCGAACAAGTTCACTCAAGTACCCTTGAGCTTGAGGTAGAGGCAGTGGACATACCTCGGACACATCATTAACATGAGAGGCAGGTGGAAAGCAGGGAAGTTCTGCTGACTTACAGTAACGGCAAACACCGGTCAAGTATCAACCACATGGCAGACACTGTCTAAGCATTTTTCAAGTACGAAGAAATCATTTAAGCCTCCCAGCAATGTGACAAGGCATGTACTGTTTTGTTTTGTTTTCTTTGCTTTTTTTATGGCCACACCCGTGGCATATAGAAGTTCCCAGGCTAGGGGTCAAATTGGAGCTGCAGCTGCTGGCCAGAGCCAACAGCTACAGCAATGCCAGATCCAAGCCACATCTGCAACCTACACCACAGCTCATGACAACACCGGATCCTTAACCCACTGATCGAGCGAGGCCAGAGGTCAAACCCGCATCCTCATGGATACTAGTTGGGTTCTTAACCTGCTGAGACACAACGGGAACTCCAGCTATGTACTGTTTTTATTTCTAACTTAAATATAATAAAAGTGAAGCATAAAGAAGTGGAGGAATTTGCAGGTTGTAAGTGGTCCATTGGAGAGTCAACCCCAAGCTGCCAGCTCCTCCTGCTTCTGGCCACACAGCTGCTGCCAGGACTATATTTCACGTTCCCTCATTTAATTCTCCCAGGTACCCCAGAGCTTTACTAGCCCTATTTTATTTTATTTTATTTTAGCCTTATTTGGGCTGCAGCTGTGGCATTTGGAGGTTCCCGGGCTAGGGGTCTAAGAGGAGCTGTAGCTCCCGGCCTTCGCCACAGACGCAGCAACATGGGATCCGAGCCGCGTCTGCAACCTACACCACAGCTCACGGCAATGCCGGATACTTAACCCACTGAGAGAGGCCAGGGATCGAACCCACAACCTCCTGGTTTCTAGTTGGATTCGTTAACCACTGCGCCACGATGGGAACTCCCTAGCCCCATTTTATAGATAAGAAGTTTCAGAGAGGTCAAGTAATTTTTCCAAAATCACAGAGTTAGCAGCCAAGCAGGGATTTCAATCCCTGCCTCCAAGGCCCACACTGTTCGCCTTTCAACCATTCAACTGGTTCATCTTCCAGAAGTTTTGAAACTTATGAGGAAGAGAGAGAAAGGGAGGAAGTATGAGAGCAACTCAGAGGGGGAAAAAAAAAAGGGATTTTTAGGGAACAATGAAATTACTGAAATATTATTTTCACGCATGTTACGGATCTGAAGTTATACCGTGTGGGCTTTGGAACATAAAAATCTATTATGTGTTACTTAGTTTGCAAATAAAATGTCCGTACTTTATTCATTTAATGACATGAAAGCCTAGGAAAGGATTGAAACAAACTAGGACAATTATAAAATAAGCAAAAAATAAGACCCTTTGGGGATTCAAAAAATAAGAGCATATTGTCCCCTAATTGAAAACAACTGTCTTAGTTTCTCTTCTTTGGTTTTATAGGGCTCTGCAGCAGTTGCACACAATTAGCAGTTGACCATTGGGGAGAAAGTATTTTGGCCCCACCGTGCAGCCTCTCTGCCTCACGCACAAAGGGGGCGCACTCCAGAGAGCGGCTGCCATTCATCAGCCCATTGGCTTTTAGACTCAGCTTTTAGAGTCACCCCATGGAGAAAGGCAATTGTTCCTTATGGTCCCAAGGGAAGACATCAGTTTGGCTGTGACAGTCCCCAAATCACATGCATAATTGTTCCGGGGGAAGTATTATAGGACCAACAAAAAGAAATCTGTGCTGTATTATTTTGTAGGTTCCAACTGGTTGGATATAAAACAAAACAAAAAAGAAATTACATACTTGATGTGAAATTAGAGCATTTAACATTTCTATTTCTTTTAGACATTTTAATCTATTCCTCCATGAGGATGGCTAATGACTGTCTAAAAAGCTTTTGCCACTTTCTAGTGCATTTTACGATGCCTATTTTCTTTCGCTGGTCCTTCCAACAAAACCATGTTCATTTTGTTCTTAGGATTTATTTCCAAGGATACAGCTCTTAGAGTAATTTAGGAATTATCCAAAGAATTATTAAAGGATTTAAGCGTCTTAATATAGCAGTATTAATTTTTACTAAGGGATCCTTCAAGAGAAATTTTTGAATGTCTGGTGGTGAGAAAAATCTTGGAAAAACATTGACGCAAGGACTTCAAAATGATTAATAAATAATAAGAGAGATGGAGAGATGTAACATAACTGTTATTAAAGAAGTTTTCTCATATGAAAATGTATACAGAGGCATGTTATACATATCAAACAAATCGCCTGGTTGGTGTTGTGCTAATATTTTTTCTCAAATACCTTATATTTCCCTGTCATCATGAAGACTTATAAGATGTGTAGGCTGATCTGCCAGGGAGGGTAACATGTTTGTTCGTGAATGCCTTTTCTATTTACAGCTCTATCGCTAAGGCTAATTGAGATCTCCTTTGATCTCAGGCTTAATAATAAGAACTATTTGGGTTTCAAAAGTCATATTTAATATCAGAAAGCAGTCCTTTAAGTGTTTCCTTGTGTTAGCTACCGCTGAATGAGCCAGATGGTCTTAATTAAACAATCAACCTTGAGCAGAGAAGAGTACACCAAAGCACAATCAGTAACTTGGCTGGTGCTTCTCCCCTCTGTGCACATCAACACTGTGTTTTCACCCACAACGTACGACATACATTATCTTCACTCACATCACACCAATGATGAGCAGGAAAGAGAAACTCTGCTCCAAAGAGCACTTCTATAATTTGTGGGAAAGTGCGGTGAAAGCTGCCTTTGAGGGAGCAGGAGTCTGAAAGTCACGCTTAAGTGAAAAATGGGGTTCCTAACTTGCCTTCTAAGGTGGTAGGTCTGTTACCTAGCCAGCCTGTTCTCTCGCTGAGTTCTAGGGCATGAGACAGCTTCTGGGGTGCAGCTGAACTATGGGAAATGGGAAGGTTGGGGCCAGTCCACAGGTACAAAAGGATAGAAAAGCAGGACCCCTTGTGGTTGGGCAATAGGAAAGGAACCGAGGAAAAGGGAGATGTGTGAACTTGGGATTTCAAACCCAAGGCTGTTTACAAACCCTCTTCTCTTGTGCCTTAAACGGTCTCCAGCCCACATTACTTACAAATGCTATTGTACGAGTTAATTCCACAGGGGAGCACATGGAAGAGAACAGGGGAGAATGGACGTCCTGGTTACATTCTCAATACAGTAGTGATACCGACCTCCAAATCTACAGGCTCACAAATGACTGAGAAGTTGTGAATGCTTTCTAGAAATGAATGGCGGAGAAAGTACCCCAAACTCCTTCCTACGCAACTCAAGAGGAAGATCTATTTTAGAGTGATGTGTTAGAAATAAAAAAATAAAATAAAAAATGACTTAGTGATAAGTCATTAGAAATTTGTCTAACGTTCAACACCAAGAGTGAACCCTAGAGTAAACCACGCATTCTGGGCAATCATGATTCATCCATGTAGGTTCATCAAATGTGCCAGTTTGCTGGGGATGTTGATAATGAGCAAGGCTGTGTGTGGCGGGGCAGGGGGTAAATTGGAAATCGCTGTATCTTCTGCTCAATTTTGCTGTGAACCTAAAAGGGCTCTAAAAAATAAAGCCTCTTTGAGTTCCCGTCATGGAGCAGTGGAAACAAATCTGACTAGGAACTATGAGGTTTCAGGTTCAATCCCTGGCCTTACTCAGTGGGTTAAGGATCCAGCATTGCCATGAGCTGTAGTGTAGGTCACAGACACTACTCAGATCTGGCAATGCTGTGGCTGTGGTGCAGGCCGGCAGCTGTAGCTCCAATTAGACCCCTAGCCTGGGAACCTCCACATGCCGAGATGCGGCCCTAAAAAGCAAAAATAAAAGAAACTCTCTTTTTGAAAAAGCACCCTCCACATTTACCCTGCTTGATTTTTTTCATTGCAGTTATCACTAAATGAATGGCTATTTTTTTCTTATCACTTAACTACCATCTGTCTTCACTAGGATACAGGGGAGGGACTTGGTCTTTCTTACCATTATATTTCTAGCACTTCGAAGGTGTCTGGTATTTAGTAGATGCTCAATAAGTATTTGTTCAACAAACAAACAATAGTAAAAGGATAAATATGCAGGATCCCAAATGAATGATATTTGTCAGAATTCGATAATTTGGTAGGCATATGACCATAACCAAATCACTTCACATCTCTGGAACTCATTTTCCCATGTGTCCAAGAAAGGGTTTTTCATTGATTTACCAGCACTGAGCAACCCTTTGCCTCAAGAATGCACACTTCCCATGCAGTTACACAGAGGATCTAATCTGTGTTAATTTATGATAACTAATATCATTTTTGATCTAATTTAAGCATGAAGTTAGAAACTAGAAAGCTGCTTCCTTGCTGCAATTTGTCTAATATGTGAAGAAATTAACATTTTAGTGACTGAAAGCCGTGCCAAATTTTTTCATTTTCATTTTTCTACTTAATAAGCAGGTACCTGAAGTTATTAAATATATATTTTTCCATAGGAATCAATAAAGCTTTTTTTTTCACTTTGACTTACAGAAAATTTGTGTATACTTCCCCTCCCCCAGTTGGCCCAGGTACAAAATAAAAAGGTTACTGATACAAGGTAGAAGATCTTTAAATAACTCTTTTAGAGAGAAATGATAAGGTTTATCAAACTTGACTTGTAGGTGGTATTTAGCCAATGGAACTATAGTAATCTTGAACTATAGCTAGAAATCATGGCCTCATAACTCGATCTTCTGAATACTTGTGCTTCCTACATTTTGTTAACTGTAAGGTAATGGTAAAACACTGGTTAGTGGTTAAAAAATGGTAAAATGAATCCCCAGTTTCTCTGACATTCGTTTATTATTATTTAGGGTGGAAGGGAGTAAGGGAGGCAGTTGGCAGGGACTTGATTCTTTGTTCTAATTCCATTTTTGAAGACTCTTTCTTGCTCTGTAACTTTATAGATTCTAAACTCCATGTGTAATTAAATCTCCGAAGAATTGAATGACAATTGGCAAGCTGCCACTTTAGAAAATATAATTGATTTAACAACACATTTCCAATTGCTCTCCCAGCTTCCACAGTTTTCCTCTTCCTCCTCCAAGATGCTCTACCCAGAGCTGAGCTCTGACCATACTGCTCTCTTGCTCAAAAACCTATGAAGGCTCCCCAGTACCGAGAAAATCCAACCTGAAGTTTTTGCACAGCCTCCAATGCCTCCTATCATCACAAAATGCATGTTCTCCTCAAACTTCATCAGGTCCTGAATGAATCTCAGATTTCTCCTCTTCTCAGTGTTTCCTCTCTTTCTCCCAATTGAACAGCTCATGTCCCAGACATTCATTGCAGTGCCCTCCTTTTCTGGAAAGCTTCCACAGACCTGTAATCACACATGGGGCTATTTTCTATCTCTCAGATTGATGTTGAATCATTCTGCCTTTTTTTTTTTTTTCCAGGGCCACACCGATATGGAGGTTCCCAGGTTAGGGGTCTAATTGGATCTACAGCTGCCATCCTACACCACAGCCGCAGCAATGCCAGATCCGAGTCACGTCTGCGACCTACACCACAGCTCAAGGCAACACTGGATCCTTAACCCACTGAGCAAGGCCAGGGATCGAACCCACAACCTCATGGTTCCTAGTCGGATTTGTTAACTGCTGCGCCACGATGGGAACTGCAATCATTCTGCCTTTTAATAATTGTTTGTCACTTATAACCCTTTCAAAATTATAAACTTCCCAAAACCAAGTCTCATTCATCCGATTCCCAAACTACATTCTTTCCACTGCTCCAAACTGCTTCCTTCCATTGGAGGAGCGGCTAAACCACTTGATTACAGTGTCTCTGTCTCCTTGAAACAGGAGGCATTCAAGTGGTGCTTTTTAACATACAGGTAGCCCTTAATTCCGTTTCCTGTCACCTATGAAAGAAGGACTGTGTGTCACAATAGTAAGACCCCTCCCTCTCTTCCCCACCCCTTCAGGAGACCAGTGCATTGACAGAATGCAGCCCATCCTCCTCAGCAAATGCATTTGGAAGCCAGAAAGGACTGGAGAGGATCCCCTACTTCCTGGCACTGGTAGCAGTTTCTGTGGCTGTTGTCACAAATGAACACAAACTGGGTGGCTTAAAAAAACAGAATATACTCCCAAAGTCCAAAATCAGGGTGTCTCTGTGCTCTGCCTGAAGGCTGCAGGGGAACCCTGCCTTGCTTCTGCCTAGCTTTTGGTGGTTGCCGGCAAGCCTTAGTATCCCTTGCCTTGCAGCAACTAATCAGCACGACACTTCCTGTTCACGTGGTGCTCTCCCTGTATATCTCCTGTTCCTATGTCTCTCTCTTTTTTTATCGTAATGGACTAAAACTAATTGTCTTAACCAGATTACATCTACAATGACTCTATTTTGAAATAAGTTTGTAGTCACAGGTACTAGGGGCTAGGACTTGAACATATTTTTTTGGGGGGGGCACAATTCAACCCTCAACACCCTTCAAAACCCTCCCTGTACAGCTTACTACTCACAGAGAACTGCGTAAGGTCACTGCAGAGGGGGTTAGCCTTCTGACTCCCCCTCTCCTGCAGAGACAACGCTGACACCAAAAACCCCTGAAGAAGAAACAACCCCGTTTTTAAACACTGAGCTACAATTGTTATCAGTGTTTATTTGCGGTAATTATTTTATTCTTTTAATTATTTTTATTATTAAATTTATTAGCTTTATTTATTATTAAATTATTTTATTATTTGCAGTAAAAATAAATATAACATAAAATTTACCATCTGCACCATTTTTCAGTCTACAGTTCAGTGGCACTAAATACAGTCACACTGTTGTGCAGCCATCACCACCACTTGCCTCCCAAACTTCTGTCTTGCAAAACTAAAACTCTGTTTCCATCCGACACTAACTATCCCTTCCCCTCCCCCATGACAGCTCTTTTAAATGTGGAATTTATCATGAAAGGATAATGACTGAGTTGCTCTGACCCAAAGTTTTGATTTTATTTTACATATCATATATATATATGTATACGCACACACACACACACCCATATATGTTGCTTAGCAGAGGAAACAATGGTGCCGGAGAGGAAGTCTCTATTCTAGTTAGGTATAGTAAACTAATCTGGTGCAATTGAGAAGAGTTTTACACTGCTTGTCCCAGAATGTGACCCAATTCCCTCATTTGACTGATGAAATTATTGCCTAAGCAGAAGTGACTATGGCCCCCTGGGGATATTTGTGATCAGTCCTCATGGGAAGGTGCTACTGGCCCCATTTGAAAGTGCATTCAAATCAACGCTACAAACATTTGTTCATAGCTCTTATCTGTGCCAGACACTCAAAGCACTGGGGGAAAGAAATAAATAACACATTCCCAGCCCTCAAGAGCACAAGTCCATAGTAAATACAAATATTTAAAACCAGGAAATACCTTCTAGTTTCCTTTTCTTTTTAAAAATACATTCTTTCTATCCTTAAAATATTTTTGAAAGAATGCTACAGTCTTCTACTGGTCAACTCCTTCCTATTTACTTATTTAATTATTTTAGTCTTTTTGCGTTTTTAGGGCCACACCTGCGGCATATGGAACTTCCCAGGCTAGGGGTCAAATCAGAGCTGTAACTGCTGACCTACACCACAGCCACAGCAATGCAGGATCCGAGCCGAGTCTGTGACCTACACCACAGCTCACAGCAACGCAAGATCCTTAACCCACTGAGCGAGGCCAGGGATTGAACCCGAGTCCTCATGGATACTGGTCAGGTTCATTAACCACTGAGCCACGACAGGAACTCCCTCCCTCCCCTTCTTTACTCCTTCACTTAGTCCTTGATTCCTGGTATTTTACCTTTTAAATATTTTTTGAACAGGATCAGCTTTGCAAGGAAGGCTTACGTGCTTATGGGCCTCAAAGAGACACTAGAAAAAAACAGATCTAAAGGTCAGGAAAGTTCTGTGTTGGAAAGTCTGAGAGCAATTAGCTGGAAGTGGACAGAGAACATCTGGTGAACACTGTTCCCCAGGGCTGCCATATCTGGTGCTTCTGCAGCTTCTGGCCAAAGGAGCAATTGTGTTCCTTCACAAAAGTATATCGCCCAGAAGAATGCAAAACACCCCGAGCAGCTCTTAGACATCCTGAATCCACTCTTTCTCTGCCTAGTCTCAAAATATTGGTATTCTTTCCTGTTGCCTTTTTTTTTTTTGTATGATCACTTTACATTATCTCCCTGGACTGTCCCATATAATTCTGTGGCTTTAATTATCACATAATCTGATGACTCCAAAATTTAAGTTACCAGCACAGGTTTCTTTCCTCAGCCTTAGAAGCACAGATCCAATTGCTTACAGACATTCTCACTTAGATGTTCTATTGGCATATTCCTTGAGCATGTGTAAAAGTCACCTAGCTCCACTGCCAAATCTCTTCATCCCATCCCACGCGTGGAGCGTGCGTGCATGTGTGTGTTATTTTATCTTGGTGAACTGCACTAATATCCCTCAATTTTTTCCTCCATCAATGTGACATGGCAGGGAAAGCAACATAAATCAGAGTCACAAGAGTCTCAATGCTTTTGGAATGAGATTATCTGAAATTCCGGGATATGTGAGAACACATTAAGGATTAATGGCACAATCGCCAGCACCTCTGCCCTTTATGTTGTGTTCCCCATTTCAGTTCTGCATCAGAAATCAAGCAAAATGGAGATGTGTATGGACTATCATTCCAAGAATAGGCACACTAGGAAAAAACAAACCAGATCAATATTCCACACTCCAAAGCCAGAATTATCAGAGCTGTTTCCTATTGAGTCAGTGATTTTTAGCCCTTAAATTTAATTCATGGATTTTTGCAACTATCTATAGCTAATGAGGAGAGAAAGAAAAAATTTATCTTGGAGTTCCCATCGTGGCTCAGTGGTTAATGAACCTGACTAGCTTCCATGAGGACGCAGGTTTGATCCCTGGCCTTGCTCGGTGGTTTAAGAATCCAGCATTGCCGTGAGCTGTGGTGTAGGTTGCAGACAAGGTTCAGATCCTGCATTGCTGTGGCTGTGGCACAGGCCGGCGGCTAGAGCTCTGATTCGACCCCTAGCCTGGGAACCTCCATATGCTGCAGGTGCAGTCTTAAGAAGCAAGAAAAAAAAATTATGGCCTGTGGAATTTTATCAATTCCATTCCCTATTACTTTTCAATGTTCAATGAAAGAAAGAAAGGAGGACATGACTCACCTGGAAGGGCCCAGTTATCTGGATGATGCACTTGTTTCTGATAAGATCTGGGTGGAACTTACTACTGGAGATGGTGGACTTTTGAAGAAAAGTACAGCTAATATTGCTCTTGGATCATTATTAGTTCCGTTTGCTCTCAGTGTCACAAGATAGATATTAGCCAATTTACCTTATCCCTCCTATCACAGATGTTCCTAGAGTTCAGTGGCAATGAAGGAGATTTTGAGAAATTATTCCAGAACTATGAAACCATAAATTAGTTTATTTAGAGCCATCAGGTCAAGAACCCAGAGCCCTGAACTCTGCATCATTAGAAGAGAGGACTAGCACCAGACCTTCATGTCCCTGATGGATCATCTGAACTTGGTGGGTACAGGGTTTTCTTTGGGGATGATAAAACTGTTGTGGAACTAGAGAGAGATGCCAGTTGTACAACACTGCAAATGTACTTAGTGTCACTGAATTGCTTATTTATACTATACTATAGTATAAAGTGGTTAATAGTATGTTCTATGCTATTATATATGTTAATAGTATGCTATAGACTATAATAGTATGTTATAGTATAAAGTGGTTAATTATATGCTGTATGAATTTCACCTCAATTACATTTTTAGAAAATCCTGTCAGTTGATAATAGCTAAACTCTCTTCCTCCTCCAACTTCCTATTTCTTTTGCAGTAAATTCCAAATTCATCACCACATGCTACAAAACTCCACAAATCTGGACTAGCCTACTTATCTCTCTCTTTTTTCCCCCCACGGTGGCTTCCTGCGTACCAGTCACATAGCCTTTTGGTTTCTTAAATGCTCCAAGATGGTTTTCACCTCAGAGCTTTGGCACTTGCTGTTCCCTCGTCCCAGAATGCCCTTCGTGTGGATTTGTGCAGGAGCATCATTTTCTAATCAAACAGGTCTTAGCTCAAAGCCACCTTCTCAGAGAAGCCTTCCTGGATGATCATATCTAAACTAGTCTCTCCTCAGGCACTATTTTGCCACTTGAGTTTACTTCCTTTAGAGCAGGTATACTGAGTGAAATTATTTTAAAATTCATTTTTACTTGTTTAAGATGTTTCTTTCCACCAGAAAGTAAATTTCATAGGAAGAGGAATTGTGTGGATTTGTTAATTCCTCCATCCCCTCTGCCTGACACATGAAGGCATCAAAGATTATTTGCTACATAATAGGCTGAAAGGAAGGAAAGAAGCAGGGAAGAGAGGAGAGAGGGAGGAAGGGAAGAATGAATGATGGAACGATGGAAGGAAGACAAGTCATATTTAGGCAGACCTCTGTGATCAATTAGCAATGTCTGCCATGAGTGTAGAACAGCATAGAGTGTTCCAAAGGTAGTGGGATGCTGGTAAAAGTTTAATAACTAGTTCTGGAAATTGGGCTGGGGTGGGAGGTGGTGTCCTGATTTGCAGCATTTACTAGTTTATGTGGTGTAAACATTCCCATAAGGCTGATTTCAAGCAATCAATATGCTGTGACCAGCTCACAAAACTCCTAAAATTTTAATAATCAGCTCTCATGTGCCAGTACGAACCAATTCCAGCACATCTCTGGAGTAAATGCTGTCCATGAGATAGTCCTATACTCGCCTTTTACAGAGAGAATCTGAAATCCAGGAAAAAAAAAAAAAGCCTAGATCAAGATTACACAGCAAGTACTCAGCAGAGGCCAGTTCTTTGTTTAACAGCTGTCTTTCTTCGTAAAGACCTTCAGAGGCTGTCAAAGGGGAAGCACAGAGAGGCACCTCACCGATTTCTGTCTTGAGTGGGTTTATTAAGAGCTGTGAGGCTATGTAGCAAAGGCTGCTGGCAAAGACTCAAGAGGTGACACACTCTTTGCTTGCCAAAAGTTTGGCCAGCTGTCAAGATTGTCAACATGTGCATTTTGCTTGGGGAATGCTCTGCTGTAAACTGTCGGCTTCTCTCCCCCTGCAGCCAGGTTGCTTCTTCAGGCCTCATGGACCTGAACAACAGAACCAAGAAGCCAACTGGCTGTAATTCCAACTTTCATATCTCAAGGAGTAAAATTAGGGACATTCTTAAAATTGGATTTCCATTACTCAAAACACAATTTAATTCAAAATTTGAAAGAATACCTAAAGGACACACACACAGAGAAAGAAAAACAAAATTCGCTCCCTGGAACTGCACTCCTTTTCAAGCCACACCTCCCTCCATTATAACCCTGAACATGCTGTGTTTGTTCCCCCGGGGATATTCCCGCAGAAGACGGATGGCTCTTTGAGAGCAGGAAAGTCTTCTTACTCATCTTTGTTTCCTTCCCCAATTTGAACTCTCAAAACCTCCCTGACATCTCTCATAGAACTTAGCTGACGGATGTGCTGAACTGAGAGACGTGAACACTGCGACCAAGCAGCAGGGAACTGGAGATGGGAGACCTGGTCCAGCCCCAGCTCTCTCACCCACTGCTAGGGACTTAGATAAGCCATTTCCTTTCATACAGCCTCAGCGTTCTCATCTGTAAAACGAGGCAGTTGGACTACAGCGTCACCGAGGTCTCTCGTGTCCCTAAATCTCTGAGCATAGAACAGTTTGCAGACTGCTTTGTTACAATCCCTGGAGTGTATGCTCTAATTCCATAAAAACTTGTGCCTTACAGATTGTTTCTTTCTTTCCTTTTTTTTTTTAGGGCCTCACCTGCGGCATATGGGAGTTCCCACGCTATAGGTCTGGAGCCGCAGCTGCTGGCCTGTGCCACAGCCACAGCCACACGGAACCTAAGCAGCATCTGCAACCTATGCCACAGCTCACAGTAACGCTGGATCCTCAACCCACTGAGCGAGGCCAGGGATCAAGCCCACATCCTCATGGATACTAGTCAGGTTTGCAAACTGCTGAGCCACAACAGGAACTCCCAGTTATTACATTTTAAATAAATATTATTTTTATTTTGTTTTTGAGATTTGAGGTCATTGACTAAATTTTTTTATACTTTTTCCTAAAAGCAAAATTAGTGAGCTATTTCAGAATGCAGGCCTGCTTACATTTGTAAAACTGAGCTAATAACCACTGTGTACCTGAAAGTACCTGGTCTCTGAGGCCAGGTAGAACTGTACTTTTTATTCCTGCTCCTCTCCATACCAGCTGTGTGTCGCTGAGCAAATTACTTTACATCTCTGAGCTTCGCACCCTTCATTTGTAAAGAGAGACTAAGAACCACTGTATAGGGTGGTTGTGAGGAGTGATTGAGGAAAGATGGGTGAAGTGCCTAGCAGGCAGCCTACAATCATCTCTTTGCTACTTCCCTTTTTTTTTTTTTCCACATCCAATTTCAGAATATACATAAGCAAAGGAGATAATATCTCTGAAGCATTTTTGAGTAATTACACCTAACATTTGGGTTGGATTTGCTTAAAATAAAAGGTTACAAAAACCCACCCCCACATTATGGCATGGAAGCTTTCTATAATGACAAACCATGTTGTCTTGGCTGCTGAAATTTATTTATCCTTTAGCAACTTTACTCATGCTTCTTGCACCCAGCGAGGCTTGCCTGGAAAGGTTCATAAAAGGAGTAGGAGGAGGAAAAAGAAGAGGTGGAGGAGTTCCTGTCATGGCTCAGCGGAAATGAATCCAACTAGGAACCATGAGGTTGCGGGTTTGATCCCTGGCCTCACTCAGTGGGTTAAGGCCTCAGCGTTGCCGTGAGCTGTGGTGTAGGTTGCAGATGTGGCTTGGATCCCGCGTTGCTGTGGCTGTGGCATAGGCTGGCAGCTGCAGCTCTGATTGGATCCTTAGCCTGGGAACCTCCACATGCCACGGGTGCGGCCCTAAAATGACAAAGACCAAAAACAAAAAAAAAAAAAAGAGGAGGTAGAGGAGGAGGGGGTCGGGGAGAGGGGAAGGGAAAGGATGGAGAAGGAGGGGAGGAGGAGAAGGAAGGAGAAGGAAGAGGAGGAAGAGGAGAAGGAGAAGACAAATGAAAACTCGGCTGTGCATGGCTGTGTATGCCCTTTGAGTGAGGACGGATATACAGGATGATGTGCAGAAGGACCTAAACCAATGGCATTATCGTGAGTGGCATCTGGGCACTTGCGCAATTTACTTCAAGATCAACAGTTAGAGACCTCATCTAGAACCAGCCTTTTTTTCTTTTTTAGACTCTTACACAATTCACTATTACAAATTATAGAAAAAATAAGAATGGAGAGAGAAGAAAAATACACATAAAATATATTCATTTAGAATGCTGTTTTCTTCACATGTCACATTTGCTTATAATTTTTATTCTGCATTTTTGTGGCATTACATTTGCATCAATGGGATTAGGCTAGATATCATGCTTAATAACTAGCTTAACCTCACCTAATGATGAACAACAATTTTCCCCTATTGGTTGATACCATCATCAACTTTTGGGCTGCTTATTGTTATGCTATATGGGTGTAGAAATAATTATTTAACCAGTCCCCGTTATTGGTCATTTTGGTGTTTTCAGTGCATTGAAAACCCACAGGGTCATTTTGAAAGAAATTAGCCTGATCCTGAAAAGACAGACCTTAAGTGTGGAAAGAACAGATTACAGCTGAAGTAAGCTTTGGAACTCCATTCTTCCAAGCTTATCACACTCTTTGTAATTGTAGTATAAGTGAGAGAAGGGCTAAGGGAATTTCTGCAGCTGCCAAAAAGCCTGTAAGAACTTTCTTCTTTTTATGCCATAGACCAAGGGTCGGCCAAATCCAGCTCTCCACCTTCTTTTGTGCAGCCTGAGAGCTAACAATGATTTTGCTTTTTTAATTAACTGAAAAAAAAAATCAGAAGATTTCATGACATGTAAATTATGAAATTCAAACTTCAGTGTCTATAAACAAAAAAAATTTTTCCACCTTTTTTCACCTCACATAGTCACCAAAGCTTTTGTTTTTTTTTGGTTTTTTCTTTTTCTTTTTTTAGGGCCACACCCTGTGGCATATGGAGGTTCCCAGGCTAGGGGTCAAATCAGAGCTACAGCTGCCGGCCTACACCACAGCCACAGCAACAACAGATGTGAGCTGCGTCTACGACCTACACCACAGCCTACAGCAACACCCGGTCCTTAACCCACTGAGCAAGGCCAGGGATCACACCTGCAACCTCATGGTTTCTAGTCGGATTCGTTTCCTCTGTGCCACCACGGGAACTCCAGTTACCAAAGTTTTATTGGTGCACAGCCATGCTCATTCATTTACCTATTGCCTATGGCTGTTTTTAAGCCATGATGGTAGAGTTGCTAGTTGCAACCAATTTCTTACAGCCTACAGTGCCTAAAATATAGCCCTCTATATACTTTGCTAATGCCTGTTAGGGGCTATTTTCCACCCCAAATAAGAATTTCTTCTGTTCACAATTATACCTACCTAGTCATTAAAATCTGGGGTTGTATAATAATTTCTAAGCTTGGAAAAATCTTGGGCTTGTAGACTTGCTCTGTCACTGATGAACTTATAAGACTCACTTTTCTTCTCTAAGCCTCAGTTTCTCAGTCTGTAAAATAGGCAAGTTGAACTAGATCTCTAAGGCATTTCATTTATTTACTCATTTGACAGGTATGTCCTTAGTGTCTACTATTTAAGAGGCTCCAGGTGAACCAGCGAGTGCACTGATAATGCTTCTTGCTTGGGACGGTATTACGTGATTTTCTTTTCTTCTCTCTTTTTTTTTTGTCTTTTTGCCTTTTATCTAGAGCCGCACCCGTGGCATGTGGAGGTTCCCAGGCTAGGGGTCTAACAGGAGCTGTAGCTGCCGGCCTTTGCCACAGCCACAGCCACAGCAACACGGGATCCGAGCCACATCTGCAACCTACACCACAGCTCATGGCAACATCGGATCCTTAACCCGCTGAGCAAGGCCAGGGATCAAACCCACAACCTCATGGTTCTTAGTTGGATTCGTTAACCACTGAGCCATGACGGGAACTCCAGTATTACGTGATTTTCACTTAAATGTGAAGTCCAACTGATAGAGGAAGCATAAGAAAGTCTATTAGTAAGAAACTCAGAAGGACCTGAGCAGTAAATGTAAGCCAGTGACTTTTTCCTGGAAATTAAACTTAAGAATCCCAAGGGACTCTAAATTCAATAACTCCTTCTGCAGGAGACTTTCAAAAGAAAAGGGTGTTTCTTGGACCAGTGCCTTTCCTTCCCTAACCTTTCAACCACTCCAAAATGCCAGAAAAGAATTTCCTGAAAATACCATCATAAGATGTCACACCTCAAAGAGATGGCTTCATTTGATGGAGAGGAGCTATCACACGTGTCTTTTTCATAAAAGATTCAGATCTTTGTGACTTTCTGACTTAATAGCCATTAATTGAGCTCCTGCTGTTATGCACATCTGTGGCTTAAGGAGTGCTATGGCTGCAGGGAAATCCTGGGACTTCAAAGACTCAAGTTGCTAAAACTTCTTTACCTCTTTACCCAAATGGGGCTCCTCGGTGGACACCAGTTAGATGGACTTTCTTAGCCCACCCAGCTATCTTTCCTAGACTTCTCAGGCACTGTAAACCAAAAATCCTTTGAGGCCATATTCATGCATATGAATGCAACTTTATAATTTTTAGTTGGATAATAATAATAATGCAATAGCTAATATGTATGGAACATTCATGCTCTAAGATGTGTGTTAAGTACATTATATGCATTTCTGCCTTCAATCCTCATAATAACCCCCAAAGTAAATATTATTGGCTCCTTTTTCCAACAAAGAAATCAAGGCTCAAGGAACTTAACTTGTTTAAGGTCACCAAAGTAGCCTGAGATACACCAGAACAAGAACTCAAATCTGTCTGTCTCCGAGGTTCGTGTTCTTAATACTACACTGTATTACAGTTTTAGGACCCTTCTCCTTTGAATGAATACCCTCCCAATTTCTTTGAATTGTGTCCACTTTCCACAATTTGATTCAATTTAATTTAACTAATATTTAAGCTTCTACTCTAGGTTCCACTAAACAGCCCCCTCATTACTTTGAACAAATTTCTGCTAAGCCTATGTTCATGACTTGATGAAAAACTGCTGGTTTGCAATAGTCACACAAAAGATCTCATCTTAATTCTGATCGAATGTCCCACATCCACCAGGCTGTGCTCCCTAACATCAGGGGCTCTCTTAATCTAGCTCTAATGCCAAACTTATCACGTTACAGGCTCAGCAAGGATACCCTGGTAGCAGTCACATCCTTGAGCCCTTCCTGATGGCCTCTGGACCTCCCACAGGCCCCTGCTGAGGGTTCTGCCTTAGATGTTTTATGACATGATCTTCTCCCTTTAAAACAATTTCTTTTTTTAGTTTTAATGTTTTAATTGACATATAGTTGATTTACAGTGTTGTTTTAGCTTCTGGCATACAGCAAAGTGATTCAGTTATATGAACATACATATATTATTTTTCATATTCTTTTCCATTATAGTTCATTACAAGGTTTTGAATACAGTTCCCTGCGCTATATAGTAGGACCCTATTGCTTATCTATTTTATATAAACTCCTAGTTTATCCCTCCCAACCTTTTCCCCCGTGGTAACCATAAGTTTGTTTTCAATGTCTGTGAATTTATTTCTGTTTTGTAAATAAGTTCATTTGTATCAGTTTACAGATTCCACATATAAGTGATATCATATGATAGTTTTTTGCTGTCTGACCTACATCACAAAGTATGATAATCTCTAGGTCTACCCATGTTGCTGCAAATGGTATTGTCATTCTTTTTATGGTTCAGTAATATTTTATAGATAGATAGATAGATATCACATCTTTTTTTTTTCTTTTTAATTTTTATTTTTGGCCACACCTGCAGTATATGGAAGTTCTTGGTTCAGGGATTGAATCTGAGCCACAGCTGTGACCTATACCACAGCTGCAGCAAGCCAGATCCTTAACCCACTGTGCCAGGCTGGAGATCGAACCTGTGCTGCTGTAGAGTTAATGCCGGATCCTTA
The DNA here is from genome assembly GCA_004024745.2 of Catagonus wagneri. Classification (NCBI taxonomy): domain Eukaryota; kingdom Metazoa; phylum Chordata; class Mammalia; order Artiodactyla; family Tayassuidae; genus Catagonus; species Catagonus wagneri. The sequence goes on along the minus strand of PVHT021183634.1, from coordinate 25,385,249 downwards.
ACTCACTGTGTCAGAGTGAGAACCCCCTTCCACATCTTCCTTATCAACTGATCTACTGGTGGACATTTAGGTTCCTTCCATGGCTTGGCTATTGTAAACAGTGCTGCTAGGAACATTCGGGTACGTATATCTTTTCGAATTAGAATTTTCATCTTTTCCAGATATATGCCCAGGAATGGAATTGATGGATCATATGCTAACTCTACTTTCAGTTTTTTAAGGAACCTCTATACTGTTCTCCACAGTGACTGCACCAATTTTCACTCCTGCCAACAGTGTGGGAGGGGTCACTTTGCTCCACACCCTCTCAAGCATTTATTATCTGTAGACTTTTCGATGATGACCATTCTGAGTGGTGTGAGGTGATACTTCATTGTAGTTGGATTTGCATTTCTGTAATAATTAGAGTTGCTGAGCATCTTTTCATATGCGTATTGGCCATCTGTATGTCTCCTTTGGAGAAATGTCTATTTAGGTTTTCTGCCCATTTATCAGTTGGGTTGTTTCATTTGTTGTTATTCAATTGTATGAGCTGTTTGTATAGTTTGGAACTTAATCCCTGTCAGCATTTGTAAATATTTTCTCCCATCTATAGATTGTCTTTTTGTTTTGTTTATGGTTTCCTTTGTTGTGCAAATGATCCCCTCATTTATTTGCTTATTTGGACTTAAATAACAGAAATTTATTCCTCACAGTTCTAAAAGCAGGGAAGGAGTTCCCCTTCATGGTGCAGAGGAAACAAATCCAACTAGGAACCATAAGGGTATGGGTTCAATCCCTGGCCTTGCTCAGTGGGTTAAGGGTCTGGTGTTGCTGTGAGCTGTGGTTTAGGTTGCAGTCGCGGCTCGGATCCTGCATTGCTGTGGCTGTGGCGGAGGCCAGCAACTGTAGCTCCGATTCAACCCCTAGCCTGGGAACCTCCATATGCTGCGAGTGTGGCCCTAAAAAGCAAAATAAATAAATAAATAAATAAACGCAGGAAAGTCCAAGATTAAGGTACTAGCCAATTCAGTTCCTGGTAAGAACCCTCTTGTTAGTTTTTGGGCAGCGTCTTCTCGCTGTATCTTCACACAGCAGACAGAAAGATCACCTCGCCCATGTCTCTATGGTCCTCTCTTTCTTAGCACCTGACACAAGAACAGCCAGTCCATGTCAACAGTTTATGAGTTCATCTAGCTGCCAAATTATGGGAAAACACTGCTAATCAGAGCCCGAAAAATTCAAATCAGGAAATGCAAATATTCACCCAATTGGCAACAGAAGCCAAAGCTAAAAAGTTCCAAGGAAGGAAAGTACTAGGTGCCCTGAATGTGGCACCTAGGTATGAATAGAACAAATAAATGAGGTACAGGGAGACATGCAGAGAGGTGGGTTATGGAGTTGGTAGGTAGAAGCAACTATCTTAGCATACCTGAGCCAGGTATTTAATGACATCATTGATCCTTGCAGCCTTGAATTTTCATTGATCTAGATAGTTTCTATGGTGGAAACAGTTCTTGGTTTCCTGTGAATCTTTTTTGTCATATGTATGTTTTCAATGAATTTACATTTCTGGAAGTGGCTTAAGTGAGTTGCAATACTTTGGAACCCCAGGGGCCTAAGTATTGCAGGAAACTTAAAAACTGTTGGTTGAGTACCTACCTGAAAGACTGAGTTATGGTCCTTCAATAGTTCTCTGTAGCTCCTTACAGGGACATGGATTTTTTTTTTTTTTTCCTTGCTGACTGCATAATTGTCACTAGAACCCTTGGGCATCAGGAAACCTAAAAAGTGTGTGTATTAGCTATGGGCCTTCCAGCATGAACCATCTGTAGATCTGCAACAAGATCACCAAGGGCCTTACATGCCAGGCTAAGGAGTTCAGATTCCATCCTGTCACCAGAGCAGATGCTAAGAAGAAAATAAAGGTTTGCTAGAAAAATGGAGTCATGATACCAGCAACTTCTTTATTAACAATTATTGTGCTGAGGTTTCTTCCTAGGTTTGCCATGTCAAACTCTGACCCTTATTACTGTCATTGCTTGGTATGACAGAGAGGCAAGGCTGATACCATTTCAGCAAAACAACAGTCTCAGAATAAGGATGAACCTGTGTCAGCTGCAGTTGTCCCCTGGGAGCTGATGTCCTTTGCAGCTGGACACCGTTTCATTTCCCTGGTTGTGTGCCTGTTCTTATTAAAGGTTAGTGAATACAGCTCCAAGGCTTTACAGTACCATCCATCCCTGACTGCTTGGGCTGGAAACACGTGAAATAGGAGGTAAACCACCTTTGCAGGGCTGATAGGACTCTGTAAAATGAGGGTTTGTCACCTGAGAACTCTAAGAACAGCTCTAATCTAAGAATAGGCTACTTCATATGATCTTTTCAGAGTCTCCACAAGGGAGAGCTAATTCAGTTTATCTGTAATGTTGACTCTACTGGAAACAATTTGCCATCCCTCTCTGAAATGCTGTGTAGAAAACTGTTAACTTTTGACCATGCTCAGTGGAGAGAGTGCTAGTTCAATTAATAATGTCTGACAAGTACACAGGAGGGGAAAGAGGCAGCATAAATGTCATGAGCTAGAGTCAAGTGTGGGTTCCTGCAAATGAAGCATTTCTTGCCTATGAACATACAAATCTTAGTTATTTAAAGATAAAATGTTTGAGTCTTTCAAGGACAGTTTATTATTTTCCTCAATTTTTCAAGAATGGGAATAAGAAGTGAGAGAAAGGGATTATTGTTTCTATATTTAATTAACCTACAGTAATGCCTTGACCTTGTAAGAAATGACTGAATCTCTTCCCACCTACAATGTTAACTCCATTTACTGACCATGTGATCTTCAAAAATATGTCTTAAACAGAATCTCAATTTGGATACAAGATAGATCAACATACAGAAAATCATAAGATGCTGAATGTGAACTATATTTTGGACCTGATGGATACAACAGACATAAATAAAACTTCCCATTCAACAGCAGCAACAGATATATTCCTTTCAAGTGCACACAGAATATTCTAAAGAATGGATCATATGAGAGGTCACAAAACAAGTCTCAGCAAATTTGGGAAGACTGAAATCATACCAGGTATCTTTTCTGAACACAATAGTATGAAAGTAGAAATCAATAACAGAAAGAAAGCTGGAAAATTCACACATATGTGAAAGTTAAACAACACATTCCCGAACAACCAATGGGTTAAAGAAGCAATCAAAAAGGAAATTTTAAAATGTTGAAACAGGAGTTCCCGTCGTGGCTCAGTGGTTAAGGAATCTGACCAGGAACCATGAGGTTGTGGGTTTGATCCCTGGCCTTGCTTAGTGGGTTAAGGATCTGGCATTGCCATGAGCTGTGGTGCAGGTTGCAGATGCGGCTCAGATCCCGTGTTGCTGTGGCTGTGGTGAAGGCCAGCAGCTACAGCTCCTGTTAGACCCGTAGCTTGGGAACCTCCATATGCCATGGGTGCAGCCCTAAATAAGGCAAAAAGACAAAATAAATAAATAAATAAATAAATAAATAAAATGTTGAAACAAATAAACGTGGAAGTAAAACACACTAAAACCTAGGGGATACTGCAAAAGGAGTTCTGAGAGAGAAGTTTGTAGCAATAAATGCCTACATTAAAAAAACTCAAATCGGAGTTTCCAAGGTGGCATAGCAGGTTAAGGATCCAGTGTTGTCTCTGCGGTGGTGTGGGTTTGATCCCTAGCCCAGCACAGTGGGTTAGGGATCCGGCATTGCTGCATCTGTGGTGTAGGTCACAGCTTTGGCTTGGATTTGATCCCTGGCCTGGGAACTTCCATATGCCATGGGTACAGCCAAAAAAGCCAAACAAAACAAAATGAAACCGTCAAACAAACAAACAACCCACTCAAACAGTGTAAGACTTATGTGCTGAGAAGTATAAAAGATTAATAAAGGAAACTGAAAATAATTCAAAGAAAAGAAAAGAGGGAATTCTCTTGTGGTGCAGTGAGTTAAGGATCCAATATTGTCACAGAGGCGGCATGGGTTGGATACCTGGCCCAGGAATTTCCATAAGCTAAAAAAAAAAAAAAAAAGAAAAGAAAGAAAAAAAGAAAGGAAAAGCTGTCCCAGGCTCTTAGATTGGAAGAATTAATATTGTTAATGGCCATACTACCCAAAGCAATCTACAGATTTAATGAGGCCCCTATTAAGGTTCCCAAGACATTTTTTACAGAGCTAGAGCAAATCATCCAAAAATTTATATGGAACCATAAAAGATCTAGAATTTCCAAAAAGAAAGTTGCCTGAGGAAGAAAGAGAACGAAGCTCGATGCATAACCCTCACAGACTACAAACAACACTACAAAGCTGCAGTGATTAAAACAGCATGGTACTGGCACAAAACCAGATATGTGGATCAATGGAACAGGATAGAGAGCCCAGAAATAAACCCACACAGCTAAGGACAATTAATATTCAACAATGAAAGCAAGAATATACAATAGGGAAAGGACAGTCTCTTCAGCAAGTGATGTTGGAAAAGTTGGGATAGCCATATGTAAATCAAAGAAGTTAGAATATACCCTCACACCATACACAAAAAATAAACTCAGAATGGCTTAAAGACCTAAATATAAGACACAACACCATAAAACTCCCAGAAGAGAATATATGCAAACATTCTCTGATATAAATCATAGCAATGTTTTCAGAATCAGTCTCCCAAAGAAACAGAAATAAAAGCAAAAACAAACAAATGGCACCTAATCAAACTTAAAAGCTTTTGGACAGCAAAGGAAACCATAAATAAAATGAAATGATACAACTTATGGAATGAGAAAAAGTATTTATAAATGGTAAAGCCAAAAAGGGCTTAGGTTCCCAACTACACAGACACTTCATACAATTAAATAACAATACTAAACAACCTAATTGAAAAATGGGCAAAAGACCTGAATAGACATTTCTCCAAACATATATAGATGGCCACTAGACACATGAAAAGATGCTCAGGATTAGTAATTATTAGAAAAATGAAAATCAAAACTACTGTGAGGTATTACCTCACACCAGTCAGAATGGTGATTATTAAGAAGTCTACAAATAAATGCTGGAGGGTGTGGAGAAAAGGGAACACTCCTATACTATTGGTGGGAATGTAAGTTAGTGCAGTCACTATGAAGAACAGTATGGAGGTTCCTCAAACAACTAAAAATAAGAGTTGCCATAAGATTCAGTAATTCCACTCATGGGTATATATCTGTAGAAAACTCTAATTCAAAAAGTTACATGCATCCCAATGTTCACTGCAGTGTTATTTACAATAGCCAAGACATAGAACAACCTAAATGTTCACTGAAAGATGAATGAATAAAGAAGATGTGGTATATATATATAAAGGAATATTACTCAGCCATAAAAAAGAAAAGAAACATTGCCATTTGCAGCAATATGGATAGACCTAGAGGTTATCATACTAAGTGAAGTAACTCAGAAGGAGATAGACAAATACCATATATCACTTATGAGTGGAATCTAAAATACAACATAAATGAACATATCTACAAAACAGAAACAGACTCACAGATGTAGAGGACAGACTTGTCGTTGCCAAGGCAGGGGAGGGGTTGCGGGACTTTGGGATTAGCAGATGCAAACTAATATATATAGGATGGATAAACAACAAGGTCATACTATATAGCACAGTGAGCTATATTCAATATTTTGTAATAACCTATAATGGAATAAAACATGAATATATATGTGAATCGCTTTGTGGTACAGCAGAGATTAACACAACATTATATATCAACTTTAATAAAATTTAAAACAATAGCAGTAACAGCAAAACCACAAATAAATGACCTCACTTTATACTCAAGGAACTGGAAAAAAAGAAAAAAACAAGAACATACTAAGTCCAAAGTTAGCAGAAGAAAGGAAATAACAAGGATCAGAGAAAAAAATAAATGAAAAAGGGCCAAAAAAACCATAGAAAAGACTGACAAAGCTAAGAACTGGTTTTTTGAAGAGATAAACAAAATTGACAAATCTTAAGCTAGACTAAGAAAAAAAGAGAAGACTCAAATAAGAAAAGTCAGAGATAAAATAGGATATAGAGGGAACATATCTCAACATAAAAAAGGCTACTTATGACAAACCCAGAGCTAACATTATACTCAATGGTGAAAAGTTTGAAGATTTTCTTCTAAGATGGAGAAAAAAACAAGGATATCCACTCTTTTTTTTTTTTTTTTTGCTTTTTAGGGCCACACCCGCAGCAGATGGAGGTTCACAGGCTAGGGGTCTAATGGGAGCTACAGCTGTCAACCTATGCCAGAGCCACAGCAACACCAGATCCGAGTCACATCTGCAACCTACACCACAGCTCACAGCAACACCAGATCATTAACCCACTGAGTGATGCCAGGGATCAAACCCGCAACCTCATGGTTACTAGTCAGATTCGTTAACTGCAGTGCCACAATGGGAACTCCAAAGGTACCCACTCTTATCACTCCTATAAAACATAGTACTGGAAGTCCTGGACAGGGAAATTGGGCAAAAAAGAGAAATAAAAGGAATCCACACAGGAAAGTAGAAAGTAAAATTGTCTTTGCACATCACATGATTTTATATACAGAAAATCCTTTGGGGGGGTGGAGGGATGCACTGAGGGTTTGTGATGGAAATGCTATAAAAATTTGGTTGTGATGATGGTTGTACATCTATAAATGTAATAAAATTCATTAAGTAATAAAAAATAATTTAAAAAAGAAAATCCTAAAGATGCCACCAAACAACTGTTATAACTAATCAATTAATTTAGTAAATGTTTGCAGGAAACAAAGTCAGCAAACAGAAACAGTTGCATTTCTATACACTAACAACAAAACATCCAAAAAAGAAACAGAAAACAATCTCCTTTGCAATAACATCAAAAACAATAAAATACTTATGAATAAATTTTACTGAGGAAGTGAAAGATTTGTACACTGAAAACTATAAGACTTTGGTAAAATAAACAGAAGAAGACACAAATAAATGGAAAGACAGCTTGAGTTCATGGATCAGAAGAATCATTTTTGTTAAAAATCTCCATACCACCCAAAGACATCTAAAAATTCTATGCAATCCTTATCAAATCTCCAAGGGCATTTTTTACAGAAATAGAAAAAAAATTCCTAAAATGCGTATGGAACCACAGAAAATGTTGAATAGCCAAAGAAATTCTGATAAAGAAGAATAAAGCCAGGAGTTCCCGTCCTGGCTCAGTGGTTAGCAAATCGGACTAGGAACCATGAGGTTACGGGTTCTATCCCTGGCCTCGCTCAGTGGGTTAAGGATCTGGTGTTGCCATGAGCTGTGGTGTAGGTTGCAGACGTGGCTCGGATCCCGTGTTGCTGTGGCTGTGGTGAAGGCCAGCAGCTACAGCTCCTGTTAGACCCCTAGCCTGCGAACCTCCATATGCCATGGGTGTGGCCCTAGATAAGGCAAAAAGACAAAAAAATAATAATAATTAAAAAAAAGAAGAAGAATAAAGCCACAGGTGGCACACTTCCTGATGTCAAACTATACTACAAAGCTATACGAATCAAAAAAGTATGGTACTGGCATAAAAGTAGACACACTGACCAACAGAACAGATTCAGGAGTCCAGAAATAAACCTTCACAAATACAATCAACTAACATTTGCAAGGGAGCCAAGAATTCTCGATGGGGAAACAATGTCTTCAATAAATGGTGCTGAAAATAAAGTGGTATGGTACATACACACAATGGAATATTACTCAGCCATTAAAAGGAACGAATTACCAACATTTATAGCAACATGGATGGACCTAGAAATTATCATGCGAAGTGAAACCAGTCAGACAATTAGACAGCAACGCTCAATGCTACCGCTTACATCTGGAAACTAAAAAGACACAATGAACTTCTTTGCAGAACAGACAATGACTCACAGACTTTGAAAAACCTTGGTTTTTCAAATAAGACAATCTGGGGGGTGAGGGGATGCACTGTGGGTTTGGGATACAAAATCTATAAAATTGACTTGTGATGATTTATGTACACCTATAATTGAAATAAAATCCATTAAGTAAAAAAAAAAAAAAGAAAAGAAAGTGGATAATCACATGCATAAGAATAAAATTGGACCTTATCTTACATCACTCACAAAAATTAACCTGAAATGACTTAAATGTAAGACCCTTAAATATAAAACTCTATATAGGGAAAAAGTTCCTTGTATTGGTCTTGACAAGGATTTTTTTTTTTGTATATGACATGAAAAACCCACAAAACTATAGAACTTTTAGAAAAAACAAGAGAAAATCTTCATAACGCAGAGTTAGGTAAAGTTCTTAAATATGACACAATACAAGGAAAAATGAATAAGCAGAACTTAATCAAAATTAAAAGCTTGTTCTATAAAATATCCCATTAGGATGAAAAGACAAGCTGCAGAATGAGAAAACGTATTTGCAAACCACATGTCTGATGAAGGACTAGTATCTAGAAGAATACTCAAAATTCAACATTAAAATAACAAAAATCACTTAGAAATCAACTAGAAAATTGGCAAGATACATGAAGAGATATCTCACTGAAGAGGATAGATGGAAATCAAGCACATAAATAGATGTTCAACATTGTTAGCCATTACGGAAATATAAATAAAAACTACAATGAGATATCACTACATACCTATTAGAAGAGTTCAAATAAAAAATTAGTGATGGGAGTTCCCATTGTTGCTCATCCGTTTACCAACCCAACTAGTGTCCACTGGGATATGGGTTTGATCCCTGGCCTCTTTCAGTGTGCTGAGAGTCTGGTGTCACTGTGAGCTGTGGCATAGGCTGGCAGCTGCAGCTCTGATTCAGCCCCTGGCATGGGAACTTCCATATGCTGTAGAAGCAGCCCTAGAAAAAAATAAAATAAAAAATTAGTGACAACACCAAATACTGGAGCAAGAATGTGAATGTATGGGAATGTAAAGTGGTACAGCCACTGTGGATAAGTTTTGCTGTTTCTTAAAACAACAAAACCAGCAACTACCATACAACCCATTATCCTCAGGGGCATTTATCCCAGAGAAATGAAGATTTACGTTGACCCAAAAACTGTACGTGAATGTTTCAAGCACATTTACTCATAATAGCCAAAGCTAGAAACAACCCAGATGTCCTCCAACGGATGAATGATTAAGTAAATTCTTGTATATTCATACCATGGAATATTGCTCAGAAATAATAGTTTTTAAAAACTGTCAGTACAAGCTAAAATCTGTATGAATCTCCAGACAATTAAGGTTAAGTGAAAAAAGCCAACTTAAAAGGTTATATATTGTATGATTCCACTTATAGAAGTTTCTTGAAATGACAAAATTTTAGAAATGGAAAACAGATTAGGAGTGAAGGCCGATGAAGGAAGGTGTGTGTTTATAATAGGGGCAACAGGAGAGATTCATGTGGCTCTGGAAATACTCCACACCTTGACTATCTTAATGTGAACATCTTGGTTGTGATATTCTACTACAGTTCAGTGTATTTTAGTAATGGAGATTAGATAAAAGGTATATAGGATCTTTCTACATTATTTCTTGCAACTGTATGTGACCACAATTATGTCAAAATACAAAGTTTAATTAAAAAAAAAAACCCTGAAGAATTCTTCCAGTTCAACCCAGTTATCTCATAGTTCAAGGAGTTCCTTGGTGGCCTAGTGGTTAGGGATCTGGCATTGTCACTGCTGTGCTTGTGTTCCTGCTGCGCCATGAGCTCAGTTCCTAGCCTGGGAAATTCTGCATACTATAGGCATGGCAAGAAAGGAAGGAAAGAAGAAAGAAAGGAATGAAGGAAAGAAGGAAGGAAAGAAGAAGGAAGGAAGGAAGGAAGGAAGGAAGGAAGGAAGGAAGGAAAGAAAAAGAAAGAAAGAAAGAAAGGAAGAAAGAGAGAAAGAAAGGAAAGAAAGGAAGAAAGGGAAAGACTGACCAAGACTCTGAAGGGGTCATAACTGAACTCTGTTCTCTGGCTACCCATTTGCCAATTTTTACTCAGGAATGGCAAATACTTCCTCATGCTTGAGCTTGGTCATCAGGTTGCTGGATGGAGAGGCCTGTGCCCACCAAGCACCAGATCACCGGATCCTCTCCTTGGTTTTCCTTTGCACTAAGGCTCCCAAAGAAGGTGAGGGGGTGGTGAGAACCATGAGGGACTATGAGACGTGTCCTGAAAAAGAGTCTCTGCAGAACAGAATAATAAGGCAATCAGAATGGAAGATGGATGAGAAGGAACATGGCTCCAAAAAGCAAGTCTAATGCAAAGGAAAAAAAGAGGAACTCTTCATAGGCAACTTCTGCAGCTGAAAGGTTTAGAGAACAGTACTTGAATAGTAGGAGGAATCCCTTCAAGTTCCATTCAAGTTATTTGGTGCAAGAAAGAAGTCCTGGTGGACCGAGGGAACCACAGACTTCTCAGACACTGAAGTCTCAAGAGCAAAAAAATTTCAAATCTTTCTTTATTAAAGCAAGAAGAGCTCATGAGATCCCACCCAAATCAGGGACTACGAAGTTTAACAGAGCTCTGCACATGCATGGGCATGTATGTGCTTGTGCATGTGTGTACGTGAGCGTGTAAAAGACATCATGCTCACTTGTCTTGGTGACCTGGGAGGTTAGAATTGATGAGAGACTATGACCCTGCCACAGGAAACAAATAGACACCAGTGCCATCTAACGAAGCAGATAATAGTCTAAAAGCATAAAAGTATTAAAAATGGATGGCAAATTGGCTGGAATCCAGGAAACAGGTAGTAACTTTTAAGAAAAGAGTAGTCAGAAATAAGAAGGTTCGCTCCTTATGGACCAGCATTATGGACACTTCGGTCTACCCTATACGAATAACCCATAATGGACGTATAATTTCAAAAATGGATACATTTGCTGACAGCATCACTGGAAGACAGGGGGTGATGCATCCAGGCAGAAGGAGCACTATGGGTGCAAGGAGGTCCCAGGGCCTTTCACACTGGACTGGGTCTCAGCTCCCTGAGACAGGTGCTGCCCTGGGCAAAACGACAGCTGTAGCTTCAGGAGGAAACATCTCTATACCTGGGCCCCCTTAAGTTGTTGAAGGAACATGGGAGAGTATAAATTAAAATAAAAATAATAAATTGAAAGGAGAGAGAGAGAGAGAGAGAGAGGGAGGGAGAGAGAGGGAGAAAATCCCATGTAAAAGTTGAGAGCCCAGGGGATTAGGGCTTCCATGAATTGTTCTGGGCCCCCACCAAGAGCAGCAAAAGAGCAGCTCACATGTGGGCCCCAGCGTTGGTGGGGTGCGCCCCTCCTCTACAGCGACTGGACGTGAAGGTTAGAATGCAGCTGGAGTGTGACAGGAAGGTGGGAGGTAGGAGACAGGAAGACTGAGAAGAATGCACCGAAGATACAGCTAAGACTGGGAATAATAAGGCCTCAGTGGGATTGTCAACCCAAAGGACTGAACAGGGAGAAAGAGGGAGAGCATATCCGTGAGGTGATATGGATAAGAAGCTTGCTGGTCTGAGAATGAGAAGAATCAGAGGCCAAAAGAGGGGAGCTGGTGGAATCCCAAAGGGGAAGGAGAAACCCAAGGCCCTGGCAGGGGCAGGCACAGTGTGCTGGGGCTCATTTACAGCAGACAGAGAACTGGGACTCGTCACCAAAAGTTAGACTGGCATTCCAGGTCTGTCACCTCCCATATCTGCAGTACTGGATCACTTTGATCAGTTTTTCCCTCAGTTAAAGAGCTTCTAGCAATACCTGCCTCAGGGGGTTTCTGCAACAATCCAAAGAAAGTGAAAGGGCTTGCACACCGTGTACAGTTTCTTCCTCTTTTTTTTTTTTTTTTTGGGACGGTACATTCATGAAACAAATTCTTTCTCAGGTGAGATGAGAAACACCCCAACTCCCTTCTTGATGGGTTTACAGAAAGAATGTTTTTGCCCCACCCCCTTTTTTTGCCTTTTTAGGGCCACACCCGCAGCATATGGAGGTTCCTGGGCTAGAGGTCTAATTGGAGCTACATCTGCCAGCCTATTCCACAGCCACCACAACGCCAGATCCGAGCCACATCTACGACCTACACCACAGCTCACGGTGGCAACACTGGGTTCTTAACCCACTGAGCGAGGCCAGGAATCGAACCCGCAACTTCATGGTTCCTAGTCACAGCACCATGAGGGGAACTTCATGTTTTTGCCTTTGATCCAACTTGAATGTTGTTCCAATAAATGCTTCCATTCCCAAGCCCTCAGTGGTTGGTCTCAGAGTGTCTGCAACCCCCATAACAACAGCAACATCTATCATTCTTCCACGGACACCAGAAAAATGTGAAGGTTTATGCTTTTGAAGAACCTTCATTCAGACTTAGAAACAGTGACTCTTCATATATACTTGGTAACAATACTAAACTAGAAATGTGAAATTAAAACTTTGAGAAATGCTTATGCTATCTGCACGGTTTGGTATAGTCACTGTAGGTGGATTTCAGATTTGACTTCGAGTTTCCTAGCAGCCAAGGCAAAAAGGTTAAGCATGTGGATTACTTAGTTCTTTCTGGGAGGAGAAAGCATACCAATTCTTGAAACAAATTCTAAAACAAATTTAGTAGTGGATATGGTGATAACTTCAAAACTAATTCTATGGTATATGCAGAAATATTTTTTAAATGGCTGCTTCTCGTAGCTGCCTACAATCAAGGCTGAGGGTACGGTATTAAAGCATAATTCCAAACCTGTGATCATTAGGAAGCTGATATCACTATGAGGGATAATATGGCCCAGCAGTTTTTAGTGGTCTAGCTGCATATAAGGAATGCAGAACATGTTACAGAACCAATGGAACATACTCCCACCATTAGCCGTATCCAACCCTAGATGCACATCAGGAATGGCCTATGAAGCAGAATGGGGGTGGTGGTGGCTGGAAATGGCACTTTCTCTGAAGTTTTTTCTAGTAATGCTGATGTGAAGCCACATTTAAGAACCACTGATAAACTATCTTAGCAAAGAATTAAGTATCACACAAATGTCAGATCCTTCCAAAGGGACCATGAAGCACTTAGTGCTGGTAGCTAGCTTTTATAAAAATGTAGGAGTTCCCTTCGTGGCTCAGTGGTTAACGAATCCGACTAAGAACCATGAGGTTGTGGGTTCGATTCCTGGCCTTGCTCAGTGGGTTAAGGATCTGGCGTTGCCGTGAGCTGTGGTGAAGATTGCAGATGCGGCTCGGATCCCGCGTTGCTGGAATCCGGCTGTGGTGAAGGCCGGTAGCTACAGCTCCAGTTAGACCCCTAGCCTGGGAACCTCCATATGCCGCGGGTGCGGCTCTACATAAAGGCAAAAAGACAAAAAAAAAAAAAAATGTAAACAAACCCTTGGTTATCCCAGATAATTTAAAGGTGCTCCTGGAGTTCCCTAGTGACCTAGTAGTTAAGGATCTGGGGATGTCATTGTTACAGATCAGGTTCAGTTCCTGGCCAGGAACTTCCACATGCTGGGGTCATGGCAAATTAAAAAAAAAAAGGAAAGAAAGAAAAGAAAAGAGAAAAAAGAAAAGGCAGAAATTAAGTTTTGCACAAGAATGTAAATCAACTATACTTTCAAAAAAAATAAATCTATAAAAAATAAAGATGTTCCCAACTGCATTTGATGAGTCCTGGAACCGTCTTCTTTCCATGGTCCTTCAAACATGAGATAAGATGTTTAGGCCCCTAGAAACAGAACTTTGGCACTGGAAGGGTCATGCTCGTTCATGCCTCAGGCACTTCACTCATGCTGCTACTCTTGTCAGATCCCCTCTTTCCCTGCTCACCCTACCCCACCCCATCCATTCCCATTCCCTACCTTGCCACTTCCTGCTCATCCCTGTGACCTCTGTTTAAAGGTCACTCCATACAGGGAGGCTTCCCTGGACACATACCTGAATAAGACCTGCCTGCCATCAACTCCTTCCTGATCCTCCCAAGGACCATAAGCTCTTGTTAGTAGTGTCTTCTCCACCCTACTGTATGCCCTACAGGGAAGGTTCTGTTTGATCATCTTCACCCTGTATCCCTGGTACTCAGCATAAAGCCCGGCACATCATGATGTCCAATAAACATTTGTGGAATGGATGAATGAACATCCAGTGTGCCACAGTGTTTAGATAACAAACGTCAGGACCAGAGAGGCACTGACTCAGAGTTGGGCTGAGCAGCGGTCACAGAGCCAGGACCAGGAATAATGAAGCTGATGAAAATGCACTGACCTTCTACTAAGCTCCTGGCCCAATGCTAAGTGCACTTCATCCCGTTATCTAGGTCAACCCTCATCAGATGACTATGAGGCGGTTCCTAAAACCTGGATTCTCTCTTTCCCACACCCATTCAGCTAACCGTTCATCAAGTTCTGCCAGCCCTACCCACAGAATAATCTGAATCTGATCTCTTTATCGCCACCATAGCCTAAACACCTGTAACTGATTACTCAGACTATTCCAATAGCCACAAACTGGCCTCCTTGCTTCTACTCTTGCTTCCCTCCAAATTTATTCTCCAGCAGCAGCTAGAGAGAGTTTGCCATTGTCAGAGAGGCCATGCCACTCCTCTGCTTAAAACCTTCTGGCTTTCCGTCATTTGGTAATGGAGTAGAATTTCCTTAGCACAGCCTGCAAAACCCAAGGAAGTCTAGTCCTGTTAGCTTTCTGACCTTCTCTACCACTTTCCCCATTTCTTGCTTCTCTCAGCCACACCAGGCATCTTTCAGAACTCCAGCACCCTGAGCTGATCAAACACGTGCCTGCTTCTAAGAAGGTCTCTGCCCGGGGTGTCCCAGCCCCCTGAAGCTCTGTTTCTACTCTCCTGCAGCTCAAATTCAGGTCTTGGCATAGTGGGCTCATTTTTGTCATTCTGACCTCATTCAAATGTTGCCTTTTCAGAGAGGTCATCTCTAACTCACCCCAATCTAGAGGAGCCTCTTAGGCATCACATGATATTGCTTGTTTTTCTTTACAGTACTAATCATGATATAAAAGCTTTCTGCATAATTCTTTATTAGCCATCTGCTTCCTTCGCTGTCGTACTGGCCCCCTGAGTTATTGTCGTCCCCTAAGACCTCATCTATCTCATTCACCACTGTACCCTCATATCTAGAGCAGTACTTGCTTACTGCTTAATACAAACATTTTTTTTTCTTTTTTGTCTTCCCCATGGCATATGGAAATTCCCAGGCCAGGGATCAGATCCATGCCATAGTTGTGACCTCTGCTATAGCTGTCACAACATCAGATCCTTTAACCCACAGTGCCAGGCCTGGGCTCGAACCTGTCCTGGCACTGCGGAGATGCCGTCAATCCTGTCGTATCATAGCAGGAACTCCCAAACTTTCTGAATTAATGCATTGATACCCATTCCTCAGATGAGAAAACTGAGGCCCAGAGAAATCAAGTGAGTTGCCCAAGATTACACATTTATGAAATGGCAGAACTGGGATTCAACCATATGCAGCCTCTCTCCAGAAACTTCACTCAACCCTAAAAAATCCAGATTTTCTAGCTTTGAGTGCAGAGTCCAATCCCTTCCACCGTTCTGGATTCTTAGAAGGGAAGGACTGTGTTTTTTTTTTCCCTCTAGGATGGTTGCAATCCCCATAAGAATTGGGCTTAAAGAAACCACCCCTCTCACCATAGACTTGGGAGACGTGGCCCCAGGGTTCCATAAGCACTCCCTGCCACCCAGCCCATGGCAGCCCCCAGCCGGCCGTTCAGGGAAAGAGTAGGCATACAACCCCATTCCTGGGCCTCAGATGGTAAGAACCAATTCTTTCAAAAAGTGATACCTCTTGCCCACCTTCTGGAATTTAGGAGAGGCTTCTAGCATAAGCGGGCACAGCCTCATCTTGGAGCAGTGTGGTATGACTGTGGCCTTGAGAGGACGTGAATGTGAGATGTCAGAGGCCACTCAGCCACACTCAAGAGGGCCCCGGATCCCTGCTGAACCATCACCCGGGCTCAACTTTGTCCACTGAGAGGTCTCAGGACGCTTCAGAGCCACAATCCAGAAAGTGCCCAGAGAAGGCCAGCTCTGCCCCAAAGCCAAAGGAGCCTCTGCCTGGGCTGTTAGAGCGACGCGGGCTGCCTACGGGCGCTGATTCTGCTCATTCTCAGGTGGAAGGGGTCAGAATCACTTCTTGTCTGCTCATCCCCCATCTGTCCCTGAGGCTAAAGGTGCCACCTACGAGCTTCACAGCGAGTGCTCTGCGGATGACCCCAGGCCCAGCACGCAGTTGCCCCTGACCTCCTCATGCTGGCAACCACTTCTTGTGCTGTTTAACAGCAGTGAGAGGAGCCGTGACCTGCCCTGGGGAGTATCCGCGGTGAGAGCAGGCACTGAATTGATTTTCAAGATTAACTGTCATCCCCAGCTGGGAAGCGGCGTGCACAGGAACTGAGCAATCTTCCTGGGTTTTCTCCTGCTTCAGAATTCGCTTTCTCTGCCAGGTGTCTGGCAGGGCTAGATTGGTGAGTCCTAGGAGGTCTGTTCCTGGCCACTGAAGGATGAAGCCCTCCAGTGAGCACGCATGAGGAGGCACTGAGAGAACTTCTGCTAAGATGGGCTCACCCTGTGCATGTAAGTTTTGTCTTCTTTGCTGTGTGGTCCTAGGCAAACTGCTAAACCCCTCTGAAACTTCCACTCCTCATCCAAAAAAAAACAAGGGGGGGGGACTATTAACACCTACTTTATAGCATCTGCTTGTGAAAATTAGAGATAATGTGTGCAAAGTGGTGCCTGGGTCATAAAGGCACTCAGTAACACCAGTGGTAGCCATGCTGCAATTCCCACCTCTCCAGTAACTGACGCCACCCAGGGCTATTCCCCCCAAACTAGGCTGAAATTTTCAACAGGAACTATTCAAACTACTAAGAGAAATCAAAACATATGAACAAAGAAATATCTCATTTGAAACAGAAAACCATCAGGTTTCCATGGTCCACATTCCTGATGGATGGTTCCCAGCTTTGGTGGCTGAGATCACCTGCTTTCCCACTAAGCTCATCTGCCCATCTCGTCTCGAGGTAGTCCCCAGACCATTCTGGTCTTCAGAACAGATCTAGAGATCTAGCTTATCCTGATTCTTAGACCAGTGCCAAACTGCAATTAATTTTAACCCATTCCCATAAACAACAAAGTCCTACTGTATAGCAAAGGGAACTCCATTTAATGTCTTGTGACACACGATATTAGAAAAGAATATATGTATGTTTAAGTCACTTTGCTGTAGAGCAGAAATCAACACAATATTGCAAATCAACTACAATAAAATTAAAAAAAGAAAAGGCAGAAGGCAGATCTATACTGCAAATATGGGAAAATATCTAAGAAAAATAAATAAATATAATTTGAACTGTTGGGAATCTTCCATGCCCCAGGAATGCTTCTTCTGGCATAAGATATCTGGTTCCCATGTAAAGCTCTGCGGTCCATCTATTGGGATCCAGTGAATGGCCTGGGTCATTAGCCATGCCTGCTTAGGACGCCACAGCGTGCTCACTCCTCTAACAATCAGCTTCCTTTGCTACAGTTCATATAACCCAGCACAGGATCTTAATCAGGATCAGACTGGATGCTTGTTAAAGATGTAGGGGCCAGGGCCACACCTATGCCTACCAAGAAGACTTTCTAAGGGTGAGGCAAGGAATCTGCTACCATACAAAGCCTACCTCATTGTCATTCCCATGAAAGTTTAAGAACCACTCAAGTACAGTAACAGGAAGGACTCTTAAAATGTCACAGTCCCCTCTGCTTTTATCTGTTGGGAAGAAGATGTAAACATCGGAGTGAGGCAATCCACCATGTAGAAGCATTTACTATCTACAAGTGCCCCATGTGTTCCAAGAATCATGATGAGGAATCTCAGGGCAAAAGACTGGTGCCGTATTCAGTTGATCTACATATCATTTCACGCAGGACAGAGCTGGCCAGCAGAATGTGTGCCCTGAGTGCTGAGTTTATGTCAACTTGCATATGATGGGCAAAGGGAACGGAAGCATTGGATTTTTATTTGAATGTTGCCAAAATGAATTTAGTTTTGTAATATTACAGATTTTCTTGATATTGAAGGAAAAAGAATTTGTGTACACACACACACACACACACACACACACAAGGCTAACAAAATAAGGACATACTCTGACTTATGGTGAAAAGAAGGAAAAGAAGTAATACTGAGGGCCTACTATGCATTTAGCATTTTAATACGGTCATCTCCGATAAAGCTCCTAATCCCCTTAGGTGGGTATTATTAGTACTGTCTTCAGATAAAAATTGCAGCGCAGGTTAAATAATGTTCCATCCCTATTTCCTAGTTATTCAGTGGCACAGCTCATCTTCAGACTGAAGTCTGGCAGACTTAAAACCTGCACCCTTAGTCTTTATTCTTCGTTTCTTTCTTAATTTATATTCATGTGGCTCTTCATATTAAAGCTCGTCTAAGGAGATCGGGGGCTGCTAGGGAATACAACAAAAATGGACAAATATCTCTGTAACGATGTTGACCCGGACTGGAAGAATGATAGGGCATCGCAGGCCTTCCGAGGAGGTGGCCTTTGCATCTCACTGTAGTGATTTGGGATTGGCCTGGAAGGATGGGAAAGACGCTCTGGGGGAGAGAGAGTAGAGGACATATCCGCTGGCAGGAACAGCGTGTGAGTAATTGTGTGGAGGTGGGAACAGCAAGCATCTGGACTGACTGGACCAGCAGCTAAGTCTCCAGGAAGAAACCAAGCACGGGCTTATAATACTGCTGCTGGACATAATTTTATATTTCTCTAGCAATACTTGGCAGCCTTGGAGACTGAGGGCAAAAGAACCCTGTTTGGATAGAAATGGCCAAACACCAATTCATAAGGGTTGGCAGAAAAGGTCCTGCTACTGGGAAAGCTGGCTCGGGAGCCCAACTGGGCTATGAAGCAAGGGGAATGGTAGGAGGAAACTGAATTAGACCAGGGGACATGAAGGATTGATGATTAAGAGCAGGAACTTTAGTGATTCAGATGCCCTGGGCTGAAATGAACAGAAAACCCTAAGTCAAATTAGTTAAAGCGACAAGGAAATCTGGGAGTTAACCCATATAACAAAAAGTCCACAGGTGGAGGAGGGCTGTGAGGGCTCTGAGTGCTTCTCTCACAAGCCATGCGCTATGCCCTTCATTATATACACCGGGTTCACCCTCTGGCTGCCAGCAGAATGGCTGCAGGAATTACAGAGGTCACCTTCAAAGAGTACCTTATCCAGAGGAAAATACGGACTGTCTCTTTCTTACGTCTCTTATTAGGAGAAAGGAAACCTTTCCCCAAAGCCTTCCCAACAGACTTCCTCTCATGTCTCATCAGCCAGAATGAGGTTACTTAACCCATGCTTAAACCGCACACAGCAGAAGGTGAGAATTCTCGTGACTGACTCATCATCTAAGGTGGCCTAGAGGTCGGGCACTCAGCTAAGTGGCCACTGCAAGGGGAAAAGGAAGGAGCTCCCATGTTCTTTGTAAGCCCTAGGGTGTTTCTCGTACAGCCCGTCTTTAATGCGCTCAGCCACACTTCAGGGGTGTGCTGTTACCGTCTCTGTACTAATATGAAAACAGAGGCTCTGGGAGGTAGGTCACTACCCAGCACCCCGCTTTGCTGCTGTGCTCCAAAGCCCCTGCTCTTTTTATTACTCTACACCCCAGACTCGGAGTCAAGTGGAAAGACAGAAGCTGTGCCCAGAGAGAGGATTTTCAGTGTTAAATATTTTCCACGTGGCAACACTTCTTTTGAAGTGTTACATGCTTGGTTGGCTTCAATGAAGACTTCTAGGACTGAGGTCCGTGAGAGCAATAGTTGAAAACATTATCAAAAAATGGAGAGTCCTCAAACAGGGAGGCTCCCCTGGGGAATCATTCTGGAAACAGTCAATTGGACCAGGGAGGATGGGTCGGGTACCAGATGCAGAGAGGCCCATGACAAACCACACAAATTAGACAGCGGGTTAGGAGGCTGGGTGAGGAGCCAGCCGGCATGGATAAGCTGGCTCAGACATCATTATTTTCTTTCCCTCCTCCTCTTCCATCATGCCAAATATGGAAACAGATACCTGCCTACCATCTGTCCCTAAAGAGCTCCGGGTCCACAAGTCATTCTCTGGAAGGTGGGAGCCAGATGGGGGTGACGTTTTCTTTTTTCCTGAGAATGGGAAACCTCTGAGCTGGAAGCAATGTGAGTGATCAGCTAGTCATTCTGAAGTGAAGAAAAATCCAAGGAGGCCAAGTTACTTGTTCTGGGATGGGAGGAGAGCTGGACCTAAACCAAGTCTCCCAGCCCATTGCTCTGTGCTCTGAACTGTACTGCTTCCCATCGTCTAGTTGACAATAAAAACTGAAAGGAGGCTTCTCCCTCCCTAAGAGAATCCCACCCCACTGGATTTGTTGTCCTAGCCGGGGCGAGTGCTCTCCTACGTCCCCACTGAACTGGCTGTTGACTCTTCTCAGGACCAATAACGGTAGAACATTCTCCATCTCTCTATCTCAGCTTTTAGAGGGCAGGGTCTGCCTGGACACACTGACTCCACAGCTATTTCCTCGTGCTGTGCTAACACCGTCGCCTCACCTCCAGAAACTTAATGTAGTTTTGCTCTTTAACCATTTAATCCCCACTACATGCTAATAACACAAGGCTAAGCCATTAGGGATTACTGACGTTGATGATATAAAAGCAAAAGTAGCCTAGAGTGACAGCTGCTCTTATTGAGGGCAAACGTGACTGTAATTCCTGAAGAGCAATGAACTAGATTTGGGACTCAGAGCTGAAGTCATGGGAAGATCTAAAGGATCCACAATCCTGGCTTCTAAGACTTCGAGAAATGCAGGGGCTGCTCAGCCATCCCACTCCCAACCTAAGCAGTCAAGCTCTTCTCCAGCTTGACTTCGAACCCTGGCTCTTGGGGAACCTACACTGTAAGAATTTCCAGAACCAGTCTCTAGGTCTCGAGGCTGGTACCTAGTCAACAGGAAAAAACAAGCGGACTTAGCTAATTCCCACTACGCACATGAGAAGACTTACAAAATGCTGTTAGGACTGTCAGGTGCTGAGTGCAACTGAGATGGTGGTAGAAGCACAAGGATGTAATCAGGGCCCATCTCCTCCGAGAGGAACACTGACAACCTGATGCTCCTCAAGTCACTCCTGCAGTCAGTGCCCCGAGAAAGCAGTTAGTTGTAACCTCATCTAGTTGTCTCTCCTCCCCACAGTACATCATGCTTTAAGGGTGGAGATCCAAATTGTATTCATTCTTCACTGCCCCCAGCACCTTCCAGGGCCTGGATAAGGGTGAGTTAAGCCAGGCACTGAGGGCACACAGTTTAAGGAAGCACTTACTCTGCACGCCTTTAAATTCTAGGCACCTGATGTACCTCCTACACACTCGCCCTCCTGGATCTCTGACATGCATGAGATGGGTGGTGAGTACTTGTTTGTATGATGTTCATCCACTATGTGACATCCTCAAATGTTTCCTTATACCCTGCAAGACAGAGTTCAAACTTGAATGTGGCCAACACAGTGCTTTGTGAGCTGGCTCCTGTCCCCTTCCCAGCATCAGAGACCTCTACTCTTTGCCTTATTTGATTGTCTAGCAATCCTCAACTCCTTGAGGTCAGGACATCCCATGGGTCTAGAACAGATCTGGTACTCAGGGAAAGACTGCCAGATGAATCAATGTGTGAGACTGGAACCTGTTCATACACTGATGCCAAATGATGGGGGAAATAGAAGAACTAAGGAAAGGTGTGGCACTGGCCAAGAGCACAGGCTCCGTGTGATTCTGTCTCCATCAGGAGCTGTGTCCACGGACAACTGATTTTCCCTGAGCCTCCGTTGTCACCTTAACAAAGAAAAGAGAAAACGAAAAATGAAAAAATCAACTATTTCATTGGTTGTTGTGAAGATTAAAAAAAAAGGAAGTCATTCCTATAAATGCTTAGCACCGTGGCTGACTCATAAGTGCTCAGTAAGTGGTCATTAATGTTCTTACAAATTGGAAACAAAATCCGATCTTAGAGAAGTATTTATAAATCTCCTGCCTGCTGCTGCATTTCAAGAGGTGACATCGACATAAAGCTAGCACTTAGATGCAGCCCATCATCCTAGAAGTCCAAGTTTGCTCTTTGATGGGGGCCTGCCAAGACCAGGATCGAGAGACAGCCTTCCAGCCTGCAGACTTGCACTGGGAGATACCACAGAAGAATAAAGAAGCAGAGTCTCGGTTTCCATGTATCGGTAGCAAGACCTTGCACCAGAACTTGTTACTTCATTACTTAGTATCTGAGCCCTAAAGAAAACATGTAAATTATGCAGAAAGGCACCATATTGTTGGAGGCAAACGAGACCTTCATTATCCCTGTGTGAGCAGGGCTTAGCCAACAGAGCAGAGAGAAACAGTAAACCCATCAAGGTCTGGCAGCACAGATGGGCGCTCAAAAAGGTTCCAGGGACCCTCAGAGCAGGGCCAAACGCTGTCATTATTCAAGTAGTTAACACATGGTAGGCACGTGATGTCTCTAAGGATCTGCGTCTCTGCAGCCTTCTCCAGGGTTGGCTGCTCATCTGCTCACAATGGTTATCACCACACCCTTAAGACACAGCCCGCATAACCCAGGTGGTTAGCGTTCTCCCAGTTCCCCACTGCCATTTATAGGAATTTCTATTCCCATGTGACGCAAAGACCCTCCTGTCTCCAAGAGTCACAATTATACCACCGTATAGGCCATAGGCTATATCATTATCTCCTATCCCCGCTTCTCTCACACATTGATATATTCAAATTTATCCCGTGTTTACTGGGCACCATGGCATCCAGTGCCCAGCATGCAGTAGATACTCACTCAACATTTGCTGAATGCTGGCACTGGTTCACAGCCTTACTCTCCAGCCCCCATCCTGCTGCCATCTCAGATGCCCTCAAGATCTATAAAAGCATCTCATCTTCCCAAGACTTGTTTCACTTCTTTCTATACCCTTCTCTTCCATTGTAGCAACTCATTTGTGACCTGCCAACATCTACGTCTAAATTCCTGACGAACACACCATCCATCTGACTTCAATTTTTTTCCTTCCCCTCTCCCATTCTTCACAAACTCGATCCAAACCATCACCTCTCTCCTCAAGTCCTGTCCTACATCTGTGCTCACACTATCCTAATCATCTCTTACTTCCCACAGCAAAAGCCACCACATATAAATTCCCTCTGATCCCTTCCCATTCACTTCCAAAATTAATTTTCCCCTGTTATTATTTCCCCTTGTGGTCCCTTAGAGAGGGAAGCTTATTTTCAAAGCTAGTCCCTCTCTTCTTGCACCCTATCATTACCTTCTGGAAGTAGTGCACGTTTTAGCAACCTCTTCCTTCTGTCATTCCACCTCTAAAGTTACCTCCTACCTGTCAAACCCAGTGAACTTTTAGTTCTTAACCTTAGTTGATTTATACGAAGCATCTGACAAGGTCGACCACATCCTTCTCAGAATCCCCTTCATTTGCCTTCTGTACTAGCATTCATCTTGGGTTTTTCTCTCATCTGATTTCATCCGTGCTGGTACCTTTTTATGACTCCTTTACCTTTTTGCCCACTCATTTAATTCTGATGCTTTAATTCTGATGTTCTGGGGGTGGAGTATGTGTCCTAGATCCCCTTTTTTTCTCACTCTGTCCTCTCCTCTTGGGTCACAGACCCCTCACATGACTTCTACTGTATCTGTACCCATATCATGACTCTCAAGTCAGTATTTTCAGCAAAAACCTCACCCTTGCGCTTTGGACCCAAATATCCAACTATACATGGAAACCTCCACCTGGATATCTCTCAACACACTCAAGACTCTGTGCTATCTCTTCCCTCATCATACCCACTCTGTTCCTGAATTCTCCATCCCACTTAGTGGTCCCACTGCCCATCTGGCTAAGGCTCAGACATGTGAGTATATAGGCCACGATCTGGCCCAGTGTTTTCCTTTTTCCCACCAAGACTGGATGAAGAAAGACTGGGCCCACCATAGATGGATTGCAACAGTTAGCTCTAAATTGCACAAGGAGGTACTTTCAACTAGGATAGAAGAGAAGTTGTTACTAAGAATTCAAGACTCCTGGAGTCCTGAAGAGAGAAAAAAATAGCAATTGAGAGGTGATCTCTGGGATTTAACCAATAGGAGGCTCATTTACTTGATCAGCAGCACTGAAGTGTTTCCACTGGTGTGCTGTCTCCCTGACAATTTTACCCTCTCCCTACAGTGACCCTTACCCCGTTCTCCCTTGTACTTTGGGATTTATACATGTGTCTCAGATCCTCCAGTACACTATTGGCTCTGCAGTGGTATGGCCACACCTGACTCATTGCTACACTCAATAAACAAGGCCTGTTGCCAAGAAGATGCACAAGAAACATTTGTGGGCTAGAAAGACAAACAGATAGGTGAGTAAATGAATGAATGAGGAAGGGAAGGAATGAATGAGGAAGGGAAGGAATGAGTAAATGAAGTAATGGATTGAGAAGAAAATGAGGACCCACAGATGTGGTAAATATTCTAAGCAGCCATTATAGACAGTCATGAGATAGTATTCACTGCAAAGCCTGATGGAGAGAAGAAACACACTGACATCAAGATGATGCTGAAATGGAAATATGGTTCCAGGTCTAGGGACCGAGAAAAACACTCTTCAGGTCCCAATAACCCCATGTTATAATCCCAATAACCCTGGACTCACGGTATGGAGATGTGGGTATTGGTTTCCTGGAATGGTTCACCTTTATAAGGCCCTAACTCCTCTCTCTGATCATTAACAAACAGCCACAATACAGCAACATTAAAATGGATTATAATTCTGGCACACTCACAATGCACCATGCATTCTCATTTAATTCTCAGATCAACAATATGAAAAAATACTTATCCCATTTTACAGATGAGGAAAATGAAGCTTAGAAAAGTTAAATAATTTTCTAAAGGTCACTCATCTTCTAAATGGCAGAATTAGAAGTCATACCCACATCATCTGACTTCAGATCCATCTCTCTCCTACCACTCTCCCATCAAGCTTTCCAGCAACATATCTCCATGGCTGGCTATGAACACCTGCTTTGTGATACACCAGACACTCTGTGGATGTTGAATCCATAATAAGCTCATGCTCAAGGCACCATGTTGATCCTCATTTCATAAATAAGGATGCTAAGGCTCAAGTGACCAAGTGGCACCATTGCAAAGTAGTGAAGCCTGAACTTGAAAGTGGCTTTTTCCAATACCCATGCTCTTGAACACAAGGTGCTGTATCCCAGCAGTCTCAATCGTAAGGTCTCTCTTGTTCAGTGGATGGTTGCAGGGTCAAAAAAAAAAAAAAAAAAAAAAGCCCTGAAATCGAAATTGGATTATTTGTGTTCTAGTCTTGTTTCTTCCACTTAGGTCTACCTTGGGCAAGTCATTTCACCTTTTCTGGACCTCAGTTTCCTCATTCATAAAACGGAGCCTGTTATGCCCCCTGGAAAATGATTGTGAGGGTTAAAAAAGAAGTCAGTATTGATGAAAGCACTGTGCAAGCCCCTATCTCTGTGAAGTAGAAAGGGGTCCATAGATGTGATTATGCTTGTCCTGGGAGGGGATAAAAGGAGTCTCGGAGGGGTTGAGGGTATGGTCTGACAATCTCACAGAGAATCCTTTTGTTATGCCAGGAATCAAACCCCAACATCCCCAGGCAGCCCAGGATCGTTATTTTGCCAGGGTGAGGTTCTGCCAGGCCCACCACGCTTCTCCACTTTCCATGTGCATCTTCTCTTCCCCGCTCCTGCACCACCCACCTCTTTTGAGGTCCCTTGACATCTGGGATAAAAGTCTCTTCCCATCTTTCTTCGGCCTAACTGTTGAATTAATGGTCTTGGTCAGGCATGCTTGTCAAGTGCTTGAGAACCCCTGCTAATGAACATTATTTTGGAGCTGCTTGGGATCAAGCCATTATCTGTGCACTCTTCCCCTGACCCTTTACGGACCAAAATTCATTCATTCCAATTCCATGCTTAACTAGGAAGGCTTTACAATTCCCTTCTCCCCTGGTATCATTTCTCTTCGATCTCCAGGACCCATTATGCAGCAATTTTGCTTTCTCCAATTTCATTTTCACTTTCAAAGAGAATGTCATTTGTCAGGCAAACCACATATTCTTTGGATCTCTATCTGTTAAATTATTTCTGAACTTGACTTTTTGGGGGCCCCATTCTGGCTGACCTAAATTCTTCTCTGTCTTCTACCATTTCCCCTCTTCTCTCTGAAGGCAGCCATTTGTGGCTTCATCGCCTAAAGAAGCTGTTTCTGGAAGCACTTATCTGTTACCCCAGTTGGAAAGTTATCATTCCTATCTAAATTAGCTAGTGTGATCTTTTATCTGAACTCCAGGCAAAACTCATCCTTTGTATGAGAACTCCCATCAGGTTTCAGCATCATCCTCAAATGATTCTCTTTGGAACTAAGATTCAAATGTCTCGAATGCAAAGACCATCTCTGTAGCCACTACTCAAAAGCACATGCCACTCTTGCAGAGATGATGCCTGGAATCCCAATTAGGCCATCTCTTGCTTCAAGACCACCTCAGAGGAACTATCCTACAAGGATCCCAGTTTTCTGCCTGGTGTGGCCAACTGCAGAGAGAATGCATGATGTGGGGAGGGGGTGTATAATCTCAGAGTAGCAAGGAATGATTTCATTCAATTCACCTTCAGGAGTAGCAGCAAAGAGATTTCGCAGTGAAACCATGACAGTTAACACATGTCAAAACTGATCTCATAAGGGGGCTGGCAGCCCTGCTCTACCCAAGTTGGACAGACAATGGATAGTGTGTGGAGCCGGGTCTGAAGTACCCCAGTTCCAGAAGACGTGACACATGTACAGTCCATAGAGAAAAACCAAGCTTGTGAAGAGACCAAACTATGCGAAGTACAGTTAAAAGAACTGGCATGTTTAGCCGGGAAAGGAGACCTTTTACGGGGATAAGCAGGGTGGAAAATTCTATCTCAGACTCCTGTTTTACAAATTAGAAACCTGAGACTTGGGGAGTACAGATCCAAGGAATAACCAGAGTGAACTTTTTAAAGAACAAATGAGATCATTTTGCTCTGCTGCTTAAAACCCACCAATGACTCTCTCACCGCTGTCAGAGTAAATGGTCAACCCCAAGCCATAGACTTCTAGACCCTACATAATGATGCTGCCCC
Organism: Catagonus wagneri; assembly: GCA_004024745.2. Classification (NCBI taxonomy): domain Eukaryota; kingdom Metazoa; phylum Chordata; class Mammalia; order Artiodactyla; family Tayassuidae; genus Catagonus; species Catagonus wagneri. Next base: position 25,357,993 of record PVHT021183634.1, on the reverse strand, counting down.
TGGTATTAGGTAGAGGAGCAGCTAAGATGGTACAATCAAGAGATTCCCCTAATACCATGGTTTAGGCAAGGTAGAAACTTATTTCTTTACTTTATTATAAACAACCATACAAGTTGCAGACAGAAGCAGGCGTCAGTAGGAGCCAGTTAGTAGAAACTGTCTGCTGAATCTTCAGGAACATACCCAGAATGAAAAGAAAGATGCTTGCCTACTTTGTCTACATGGAGAAAAGTAACAAGAGTAGACTGGACCAGAAATTGGAGGGTGGCAAATAGCTCGAGTTGAGGATGAAGCACATCTTCAAGGGAGGATGCTTAATGCTTGGGCACAGGTGATATGTGCTACATTTAAGCACAAGAAAGCTGTTAAATTCTATTGTAAAGTTTGAAATGACAAAAAAGGGGTCAGAGATGAGCAGTTGAGGGCAGGCCAGGAGGCTCTGTTATCCTTTTTAAAAAATTTTTTTATTGAACTACAGTTGATTTATAATGTGCTAATTTCTGCTGTGTGAATGAGGAGTGCAGATATAGCACTTACTCACTGTACTCACTGTACAGCAAAATGATTCTGTTATACACACACATGCACACATTCTTAATACTCTTTTCCATTATGGTTTGTCACAGGATATTGAATCTAGTTCTCTGTTCTATACAGGAGGACCTTGTTGTTTGTCCAGCCCATATATACAGTAGTTTGCATCTGCTAATCCCAAACACCCATCCTTTCCCTTCTCCACCCCTTGCCCTGGAAACCACAAGTCTGTTCTCTATGTCTGTGGAGGCTTCTGTATCTGGGTGCAGGGTGGCACCTCTAGGAACCTACGCCTTTCAGTGTCTACTTAAGTGCCAGCTCCTTGGCGAAGCATTCTCTGCCCAGCCACCATTATCTCATCATATTTCAGCTCAATACCCTGCTTGCTTTTTTTCACAGCACTTACCGCAAGTTATATTTATTCACTAGATTTAATTATTTTCGTCTATCCTTCCTCCTTATCCCCACCCTGCTAGACTCCATGAAGGTAGCACGAGGTTCTTGTATGTCCTGCTCACTACTTTATTAGCTCTCTATTACTACTTAACAAAGTGCCACAAAACAGAGTAGCTCCAAATAATAAACATTTATCATCCAGTTTCTGTGGTTCAGGAATTCAGAAGCAGGTTTAATGGGTGCTTCTGGATAGCAGTCTTTCTCGATGTTGCAATCAATAAGTCAGATGGGCTGCAGTTACCTGAAGGCTTGGTTGGGCTGAATAATCCGCCTGCAAATGGCTCATTCATGTGGTGCTGGTTGTTGGCCTCAGTTCTGTCCCACGTGGTCCTTTCTAAGCTCTGCTTGAGCATCCTCCCAACATGGCAGCTGGCTTCCCCCAGTACGACAATCCCAAGGGAAAGCAAAGCAGAAATCGCTATGCCTTTTAAGACCAAGACATGGTAATCACAGACTGTCATTCTTACAATATCCTATTGGTCACATAGGTCAGCTCTATTCACTGTGGGAGGGGGGAACCACACATTGTGAGAGGGTGAATATCAGAAAACAGGGATTGTCGTGTGCCATCTTGAAGGCTGGCTACGACTGCTCTGTCCCTCAGCAGCCAATATAGTGCTGGCTTATAAGGAGCACTTAAAATATGTTTTTCAAAGGATGAATAAAGAGCGAGGGCCCAAGTAAACTCAGAGCTATCAAAATCTGTAACTGAGGAGTTCCCTTTGTGGCTCAGTGGTTAACGAATCCGACTAAGAACCATGAGGTTGCGGGTTCAATCCCTGGCCTTGCTCAGTGGGTTAAGGATCCGGCGTTGCCATGAGCTGTGGTGAAGGTTGCAGACGCGGCTCGGATCCCGCGTTGCTGTGGCTGTGGCGAAGGCCGGCGGCTACAGCTCCTGTTAGACCCCTAGCCTGGGAACCTCCATATGCCACGGGTGCGGCTCCACATAAAGGCAAAAAGACAAAAAAAAAAAAAAAAATCTGTAACTGAAATCAAATCTTCAGTCACTTGCTAAATGCTCTTTCCTTATACCATAGGTCCTCTTTATGACTATGCCTACCATGTCCTACCACTTGGCTCTGTCTTTTCCAATACTCTGACATGCAGCCCTGTCTCTCCCAGCCAGTATCAGCCTACAACCAACCCTGGTAATGGCCTTTCCAGCAAAGAAATGCATTGCTGGGATATGTCTTCACGTTAGTACCTGGCAAGGAGTGAGGAGAAACCCTGGGAGGCTGAGGAGATGTAAGGGCCTGACAGATTCCTAAGCAGCATTTGATAGTCTAAGGCCAAGGTTTGGAAACTTAAGGAACTGGCCGGGGAGTCTGGGACCAGGATTAGGACCCAGGATTCTGCAGTTAGGTGAGCTGCTGCTGATGTTTAGAGGACAAGCATTCCCTCCACTCTGGCTCCTTTGCACCAAGGACATCCTTCTTGAGGGTGTCCATATAGGGGTGGGTGGGTGTGGGAAGAGGAAGCCCAACCATGAAGCTGCCAAGGTAAGAGAATTCATACAAGCCCACCAGGAAAATCAAGGCTGGAGAAGGAGAGCAGGAGGGCAAGAGTTTCCTTAGTAGTTTATTTGAATGGAACATGAGTGTTAGGTAGTTGTGTTTTTTAGATTTCTTTTTTTTTTTTTTTTGCAGGGGCTGTGTGCGTGTGTGTGTGTGTGTGTGTGTGTGTGTGTGTAAGTAAGCTTCCTCTGGTCTCTCACTGGGAATTTGATTCATTTAACTTGTTCAGAGTCAGTTGGAATAAACCAGGTGGTTTTGCATTGCTCATGCAAATCACTTTCTCCTCACACATGGCTATAGTCCCAGCTGCCAAAATGTTGTCATGTTCTTGTCTCCAGAGCCTTAATAAGAAGAAAAAATACAGTTTGTAGCATATATGTTCTCAACACTCTCCCTGGTTATCACTGAGCCTGTGTGGTCACAGCTACCTCTGTCAATGGGCCAATTCAAGCCAGAAGAACGGAGGCTGACAGGCCAGGACTCTGGCTCCTCAGGTCAGAGATTTCACTGACCTGCTCAAAGTATCCCTTATGAGAGCCAAAAGAACTTGGAGCATGGAGGCTAAAATCCAAAGCCCACCTCCTGCCTTTGTACTACCGATTGGATTTGGGCTCGAACTAACAATGCCCTAGTGCCCCAGCTCTTGTGAGAACTAAGTAAGACAATCAAAGTCAAGATTCTCAACTGTTTTTACTTCACCGTGCAGAAAAAGATATTTGTGCATAACACTGGGGTAAACGTGAAAGGCTGCTTGTAGCCAAACATTTCTCTAGAGGGTTTTGCTCACCCCACCTCTGTCCCTACAGCCTGTGGCTAAGAGCTCAATGTCTTGCGGAAAACTGGTTGACTGCTCATTCAAATTCGTAGACCCTCCCCAACAAGAGGATTATACTTTCTTGCCCTGTGGACTCTTACATGGCTATATATCTTGCTTCGGCCAATGAGATGTGAGCAGAAGTGATGTACCACTTCCAAGCAGAGTCTTTAAGAACCACTGCAGGAGTTCCCGTCCTAGCTCAGTGATTAACGAATCCGACTAGGAACTGTGAGGTTGTGGGTTCGATCCCTGGCATCGCTCAGTGGGCTAAGGATCCAGTGTTGCCATGAGCTGTGGTGTAGGTCGCAGACACAGCTTGGATCCCGCGTTGCACGTTGCTGTGGCTGTGGCGTTGGCTGGCGGCTACAGCTCTGATTAGACCCCTAGCCTGTGAAACTCCATATGCCGTGCGCGGCCCTAAAATGACAAAAAGAAAAAAAAAAAGGAGCCATTGCATACCCTGCCTTGGCCCTATCCCTCTATTACAGTGACCAGCAATGTTCCAGATCATCCCAGAAACCAGAGTGAAGACCGTATGCTATAGAACCATTGGAACAGAGCCACAACCACCTCACAATGGCCACAGAGCCACCGTGAACAAGGAATGAACTTCTTTTAAGAGATCTGGGAGTTGTTACTGCAGCAAAACTTCTGCCATCCTGACCATGCCATGACACACCCAATGGGACCCTTTGGTCTCAAGGAACACTCTAGTTAATTAGAGAGTGCAATGTTAGCCACTCCCATATACAGGAACCAATAATGTATACGTATTTTGAGTTTCTATCAGCTCTGTCTTCTGTAGGGTTTAGTTTTATCTCCAGGCTTGTAAAGAGATGACCAAACATTCTAGTTTCATATCCACACAAAAAGAGGTCATCTTGGAGTTCCCATCAAGGCTCAGCAGAAACAAATCTGTCTAGTATCCATGAGGACGCAGGTTTGGTTCCTGGCCTCACTCAGTGGGTTAAGGATCTGGCATTGCCATGAGCTGTGGTGTAGGTTGCAGACATGGCTTGGATTTGGAGTAGCTGTGGCTGTGGCATAGGCCAGTGGCTACAGCTCCCATTAGACCCCTAGTCTGGGAACCTCCATATGCCATGGGTGCGGCCCTAAAAAGCAAAAAAAAAAAAAAAGAATGCACAAGCAAACAATCATGAGGGTCATTTTAGTTCTAATTATCTGTGATACAGTACAAAAATAAAATGTATGTACACACCAGACTAAGTTACTTCTTTTTTTTTTAAAGAGCCATTCAGTCCATTTAATTAGTTTCCCCAAATGTAGTGTTGTTATTTTGAATTTTTGCCACTGACAATGAAAGTATGCCAAATAGTCTGAATAATTCGGTTCTATTTTCTCCGCATGTACAATGCAGAAAAACACTGTGAAAGATGCTGAATCCACTTACCTAGAACCAAAGAGCTTTCTGACTAATAGCTCTAGGCTGGTGTGTGAATTTCAGCTCTGAAAAAGACATTAGGAAGTAGGCAAGAAGGAAAGAGTCACCTCATGGAACAACCCTCTGCATTGAACCCACCCCCGTCCATGTGCTCCCCCCTCTCTCCCAGCTTTCTCTGTGATTGATTGGGCCTGTGTGTCTATTTCTGGGCCATGAACTGACACGAAGTGTCCCAGGTCTGGGCCAAGGCAGCTTGAGGCTGGGATGCCTCTTCAGCTTTCCACTCCTCTGCTGGGGTGACTTGGAGGTGACAGATGATAGAGCTATAAGGTGAGGAGGCTTGTCTGACAGGGATGGGACTTCGTGTGAATAGAGAAATGAGTCTTTATTATGAAAAGTAATTGGGGATTTGTTATGTCAGCATAGGCTAGCATAGCCTGACCAATAAACCTGCCAAAGCCTGTGTCAGGCACTTTCACACCTGCCTTCCTCACTGAGCCATCCCAATGAGCCTACGATAAACACAGGGCTTGGAGAGGTTGTGTAGCTTGTCTAAGCTCACGGAGCTTGTGGGTGGCACTGATGGAACTCGAACTGATTGGTATGGATCTAAAACCCATGATTCTTCTATCCTGCCACACTGTAGCACGTCCTAGTACCTCCCACGAAGGAATCTAGAAGATCTGGCCATGGATGGATAAGAGGCACTGGGAGAAACACAAAGTTCTAAGTGGTCCAAGGTCCTCACCGAGTCTCCGGGTCTTCAGGTTTGCCTCTCTGACCTCTCCTTCAATCTTTTCCCCTTTAATTCTGGAGGCAAAGCAGCACTGTGGCTAAGCGCATAAATTTTTGGAATTGTGCCACTCACAAGCCGTGAGTGACCTTGACCAAGATACTTCACCTCAGTAAGTTTCAATTTCCTCATTAGCAAAAATGAGGATAAAAGTACCTACCTCATAGGGTGGTTATAAGGATTAAATGAAATGGTGTCTGCAAAGTACTCAGTGTGGGGTCTGGGAGATTGGAAGTACTTGGTGAATAGGAGCTAATAAATGTGATAGCCCAAAGCAGCCATTCATTTTAAGGTGCAATAGATGATTTTTTCCAACAAATGCTTTCTCCAGGAGCTAGCTGTATTAATGGCCTCAGGGCACAGTGGGACCACAGTCGCAACCTCAGAGGCAAGGGGAACATTTTGTCAGCTTGCTTTTCTTCTCTCTTGCTTCAATTCACGCTCACACTTTATTCCCATGACTAGTTGCTATTCCCCTAAAGAGCTCTGGTCTTGGCATCAAGCAAACAGTTCATCTAAAACTCAAGAACCTCTTTTAGTAAAGAGGTTCCATCAGGAATCTCAGGACCCTCAGAATCAGTTCCTCCCCTATACAATGAGAATGCTGATTTCCACTTCACCAGGTTGCTAGGAGGACTCAAGAAAATCACACAGGGGAGAACCAGTGGTTAGAACCTAGCAGGTAACGGGCATTTTGTAGCTGAGCAATACAAGTCTCACTGTCTCAGAAGGGAGGCTGGGGCGAGTACCCCGTAGGTAGTGATGGAGGGTTTGGCTGTGGGAAACTGGGACACAGCATCTGCATTTCTTGTTATTATTTTTCAAATTCTGTTAAGAACCCAAAATGTGAGATCGACCCTTCACAAAAACTTAGGTGCCCTATTACAGTAATGTGAACCGGAGGCCCAGTGTGGCACAGCAGAGCACTGGAACTTCACACCCTCCACATCTGAAACTTTGTGCTCATTGAATGGTGACCCCCCATCTCCTCCTCCCTGCAGGCCCCGGCACCCACCAGCCTACCTTCTGCTTCTGTATGTCTGACTATTTCATATACCTTAAAGAAGTGGTATCGTGCAGTATTAGTCTTTCAGTGACTGGCTCCTTTCCCTTAGCTTAATGTCATCCATGTTTTGAATATGCCAGGATTTCCTTCTTTTTTTTTTTTTTTTTGATGCTGAATAACACACAGCCTTTTGATAGTGATGAGAGAGAAATGGGCCTTTTCTTTTCTCTTATATATTTACTAATTTTTAATTTAAAATTGTATATGTAATTTATGTCAACAAGGAAACAGAGAAAATTCAAATAAATCCACAAAGGGAAACAAGAAAACCACCCTTAAGTTGGACAGCAGAGGTACTTAGATACCATTCCAGAATGTCTTCTAGGTACGCGTAATCTTTTAAGCATTGTAATGCATATCGTTTTATAACCTGCTTTTTGTCCTTAATTATGTGTTGGACCTATCTTTCCACATCAGTAAGTATCTACAACCTGTCACTACAACAGCTGTATGGCATTCCACTGCATGGAATAAAAACTATAGGTGGTTTCCAATTTTCTGCTATTGCCAGCAACCTCAATGCTGAAATAACCACAAGGCAAAACTCTATTAGCTCTATCGTCTAATTTCTGTCCCTATTCCTGAATCCCTTGCTTGTCCCTATTATAAATAATTAAAGTGTTTTCCAGTTAAACCTGCCTAATTACATAGTAATGGTTCCAAGTCAAAAGATCATTGCTGAGCTTAATTACAACAGAGCCACTTGTTCACAAAAACCCAATCCTTTTTTCATATCAGAAACAACACAATGATCTACATACTGAACTTCATAGACTAGAATGACCTTCTACAACAAACAGATGTCAACAGGTTTTTCTCTGATAAGGCAGAAACAACATGATACTTAATAATTCAGACAGAGGAAAATGAGTTTCAAAATAAGGGAATCTTCTTATGAAAACAGTTTTAAAATTATGAGCAGTGTTGCCGAGTGGACAGGACATGAGACTGAGTCAGACAAAATGAGGTTAACTTGGCACTGACTCTTTTCTTTTTTCTTTTTTGTTTTTTCAGGGCTGCACCCATGGCACATGGAGGTTCCCAGGCTAGGGATCGAATCGGAGCTGTAGCTGCTAGCCTACACCACAGCAACACGGGATCCAAGCTGCATCTGAGACCTGCACCACACCTCACAGCAACGCCAGATCCTTAACCCACTATGAGGCCAGGGATCGAACCCACGTCTTCATGGATACTAGTCAGATTCGTTTCCACTGAGCCATGATGGGAACTCCTGGCGCTGACTCTTATTGGCTGTATGCTCTTGAGCAACTGACTTAACGTCTCTGACCCCCAAGTTCTTTGTCTATAAAACAGTTATTAATACCTACTGCAGAGTTGTGGTAGAGCTTAAAATGATGATAGATAACTCCAATGTTTTATCTATTGGAGTTATGAATAGATGAGGAGAGTAATTCCCTTCTTTCCATTCAAGAAAGCAACAGAAGGACACCAGGAGTGAAACTTCCCCTTCTTGAACATTAAGACACAGAGAAAGCTAGAGCCAGATCTTGCTCCAACTTGAAAGAAACTCTTAGTCCAACTCTACCTTTGATATCTCAGACCATAGTGGTCTCCATTAATAAGGGAGCCAAATAATCTACATCTGGAGTTCCCATTATGGCTCGGTGGGTTAAGAACCTGACTGGTATCCACGAGGATGCAGGTTCGATCCCTGGCCTCACACTGGGTTAAGGATCTGGCATTGCCACGAGCTGCAGCGTAGGTTGCAGACATGGCTCAGATCCAGTGTGGCTGTGGCCATGGCACAGGCTGGCAGCTGCAGCTCCAATTCAACTCCTAGCCTAGGAACTTCCATATGCTGCAGCTGAGGCCCAAAAAAGTAAAAGAAAAAAAAATGGAATTTATATACACATTGGTACACTTTTGAGACTTAACTGGGGCACTATAAATAGTTAGTGGGACAGCAGGTGCAAACATGAACTTTCCCAGGTAGTTGGGTAACCCTGGTATTAACCAGATAATGACCAGTCTACATGGAGCAAGTAGAAAAACCAGCCCATTTCATTTCAAAGTACTCATCTAGGAGTTCCCACTGTGACTCAATGAGTTAAAAATCCGACTGCAGTGGCGTGGGTCACTGCAGAGATGCAAGTTTGATCCCTGGCCCTGTACAGTGCGTTAAAAGATCTGGGATTGCAGTAGCTATGGTGTAGGTCGCAAGTGTGGCTCAGATTCAGTCCCTGGCCCAGGAACTTCTGTATGCCATGAGTGCAGCCATAAAAAAAGAAAAAAAAGCATTCATATAAGTTGTCTTGGTTGTTTCCCATGAGATCAAGAAAAAAAATTCAATCATAGACTTAAATATGAATAAAATTTATTTGGCCTGTCCAGAATGACCCTTTGGCTCAATTTCTTTGAATTGTCAATTCTGTTTCAGAGGTAAGCAAACATCTTTCTCCTATAAATCTTGTTGTATAATTTTATAAGATCTGTATTTTCCATTTATTTGATTTTTTTTTTTTTTTTATGGCTGCACCCATAGTATAAGGAAGTTCCTGGGCCAGGGACTAAATCTGAGCTGCACTTGTGACCTACACTGCAGCTGCAACACCAGATCCTTTAACCCACTGCACTGGGCCAAGGATCGAACCCACGCCTCTGCAGCAACCCAAGCCACTGTGGTAGGATTTTTAACCCACCGTGCCACAGCAGCAATGCCCTATTTGATTTTTTTTTCACACATCCATTATATGCCAAGCACTAGCCTAAAATTACAGGAACTAGAGAGATGGCTGTGCTATAGTCTCTGCTTTCAAAAATCAGTTAAATCAAGGAGATGTATTCATCAAAATATACAATATGAAAAATTCCATATTTTGTGTGCAAGGTGCCATGAGCTACAGAGATCAGGGTGACGGACTTCCTGAGATGTTTCACAGAAGTGGTACTGTTTGAGGCATCTCAAGCGATATTTTCTAAGTGTGGGGAGTAAGTTCTAGGTCCAAGTCTAAGGAAGTTTGAGAGTGTGGAATGTGTGAAGAGCTGCCTAAGGTCCAGTATGGCTGGAGCCTGCTGTGAAATGGGGAGAGGGGTTGGCCTCCAAACTCTCTGGGTTCCTGTAACCCTCTCCGGCAGTGGAAATCTCTACTGCGCAGTCTTCTAGCTCCTGCCACCTCTCTAACAGAACTCCTCAAAGCCCCAGAACTTCTTGCAAAGCTCCAACACATCTTCTGTGAACGTCTTTAACAATGATGTTATTGCCTTTCTCAATTTCTTAAAATGTTCATGCGTGCGTGTATAAATGTGTCACATGTCCATTATACCAGATTTTTGCCATGATTTTGTACCAGTGAAAGCTTCATGAATAGATGCCAGCCTCTGACTTTTAAAACACCTATAAGTGATATGTTTTCAGAAGAACATTTGCTTATAGTATTCCAAACCGTTCAATTCATACGAGGAACCCATTCGAGACCGAGACGCACCCTAGACTGAGTTTAATTCCTTTTAAACAAGTTTTTCTGCTATCCTTTCTGTAGGGTATAAAAAAAAAAATCAGTGTGACTCTAAATAATCCTGACCTCTTTAGAAGGCAACACATGTTGCATTTGATTCAAAACAATTCTTGTGTTTTAAAAAGAAAAAAATGGCAAGTGGGAAAATGAGCAGTCCAGCCATATGGAGATGGGATGACTCAAAGGCAGTGCCATCTCGGAGAGCCCTCTCACTGGCCAGCAGAGGGAGCACTCCCATGGAGCAGAGCAGAGCAGGTCCATGTCATCGTATTTAAGGACAGAGGGAAGGGGCAGAGTCCCAGAGATGCAAGTAGAGGCCTCTGTTAGGCCCTTTGGCTTGTAAGTGACAGAAACTTAAACTGGGTTCAAGAAGAGCCATTTTAAAGGACTCATTGCATATCTTAGTTGAAAAAGTCAGGAGTAAGACTGATAAGGACTGACATGCCAGCATTTAGATGATCAAAGGATAGCACTGAAAGATAGGGCTTTCAGTATCTCTCAGCCTTGCTTTCTTATTTGCTGGCTTCATTCTCAAGCTTGCTCTCCCATCATGCTGACACCACGGTTGCTCGCGGCAAAATGGGTGCTCTAGTTCATGTCTTTACACCTCGGCTACCCCAATGGAAAAGCAAGGTTCTCTCTGCCAAAAGTTTCAACGAAATCCTACGAGTTTCACTGAACCTACCTATTGGGTCATAGGTCAATACCTGAACAAATCATCGTGTGCAGGAAGTGAAGTAAGGTGATTTCTCTTGCTATTATTATCTAGGCTGAATCATCCTGGACCTTAGATGAGGAGGATGGAGGGTAGGAAGCAGGAAATTCCACTGGGCCTGGTGGGCTGAGAGATAGGGAACAGTGGTTCACCACTGCTATGGCAGTGTCTGTCTCATTTTCCCTAATCTGTTTTCTCGTCTTCCTACATACCCATTCTGCTTAATGAGCTCGGCCTCTTTAACAGTTGTGTGTATCCATGTGACTGAGCTAGTGGAAGGTGAGGAGAAGTACTATGTACTGCTTCTAGGCCCATCAAAACCTCCCAGCCACGTTTGGAAGCCATGAATAGAAGATGGTAGACTCACAAAATAGAAGGAGGCTGGTCCCTAAATCTTTACCTCTTGGAGCAAAGCTGTTCATCAAACAGGAAAACCCATTGTGGATATTCTGTCACATTTGAAACATAATGCATTTGGGGATTTGTTCGTTACATCAGCTCATATTACCTGAACTAACAGGCGAATATCAAAAAAGGGGGAACTGTAAAACTGAGCAAGCAAAAGCAGCTTAGGTCTACGAAAAATAGCTGCTTTGTGTTTGATGCTGGAAATTTCAGACTTCCTGATAGGTTCCATCAGTCAATACCCATGGCCTGATGGAAGTGTTGGCCAAGGAGTCCAAAGATCCAAGGTGTTTGAGGCCTGATTCTGCCACTGAGAACTGTTTGATCCTAGACATGTCACCTCTCCGACCCTCAGTCTTTTTTGTCTGCAAAATGGCAATCACAATATCTGACTGTCTAATGGTGAGAATCAAACACAATTATTTGAATTAAAGTGTGATATAAACTAGAAAGCGCTAGGCTAGCCTGTAAACAAACTGAAACCATGCTGACTCACCCAGTTGGTTAGAGTGAAGCATTAATGCATCCATTTGGCCTCACAGAGAAGTTTTTTGTTTTTTTCCCATTTAGAATTATAAAAATTAACACCGAGGGAAGAAAATAAAATGAGCAGGATATGCATCCTGCCCCAGGGAGAGAAACCAACACAGCAGGGGCCAAGTCTGCTGGAAGGCAAGCTGAAGCCTCCTTCCTTTCTCCCCCACCTCCTTCCTTTCTCCCCCACCTCCTTAGCACGTCCACTCAGACCCAATCCACTCCTTTCCAAAGCTGGCCACTCCTCAGCCCTTTTCCTCCTCCCTCTTAGATTAGGTGCATCCAGTCCCATCCTCCTTCCACAGGGCTGGTTAGTGATTCTTCCAAAAGGCAGTTTGTCACTTCTCTGGAACCAGAAACCTCTGTTTTTAATCCTGAATCCAAGATGCCCACAGCCCTTTTGGCATGGCTTTTGGGACCTCTCACAGTCTGGTCTCAATCCATCTACCCTTAGGAGTTTTACAGTCTCCGGTTCAGGGGGACAGACCATCCCACCATCCCCTGGGTGCCCCAGCTGCTTCCACAACCATTCTCTCTGCCTGGGAGGACAGAGGTCCCGGCGGTAAAGAGACTCAAGAGCTTGGAGACCCCAGCGGGAGACGGTGGTTGGGAACATCTCTATAGAAGGGAGAACTAAAAACCTAGAGCCTAGAGACCACGCCTGGGGTGGGACTCGGGGCTAAGAGGACCAAAGAGAAATAAAGAGGTGTCGGGGGAGGAGCAGAGGAGGGTGACCGTGCAGAGAAGAATGCAAGAGAACAGGACAGGAAGGGGAGAAGGTCAGGGCGCAAGGACAGAGTAGAAGGGGTCACTGGGTTTGGCCAGGAGAGAGGCAGAGTGCCTTTTCAGCTGAAGAGCTGGGATGGGAGCAAATTCATGGATGAGAAGGTGGTGGAGGAGTTGAGCCTTTGCGGGGAGGAGCTAAGGGAACCCAAGCCAGTTCCCTGAAAAGTACCCCCTGTGCCTGGCCCCTGGTGGTGAGGAGTCACTCTCAGCTTACCCCAGGGAGATTTCAGCAGCCACCACCTGCTTCTGGTGGCCCAGCCTGGCCATAGCCTGAGACATCGTCCACCAGCACTTGAAAGGGACCAAACAACAGAGGCTGAAATCCCATCTCCTTCGAAGCTCCTGGAGACCACGCCCCACAGCTAGCCATCAAGGAAGCCGCACACAGCGCGACCGGCCTCTGGAATGGATGCATCCTGAGCACAAGATTTAAGGGGATCAAGACATGGCTCCTCTAAGCAGCAGCTCTGTGACCTTCAGCAAGCACCCCTGAGCCTCTGTTTCTTCATCCGTCAAATGACAACAGTTCTCTTCTAGAGGGTGGATGTGAGGATCAAATCAGAAATGGATGTTAAACCTCACAGAGAACTGGAGCGCTTTCCATGGGGGTTCATTACTCCAGATTTCTGACTGTGGAAATGCACATTTACCGAGTGCTTGTAAGCACGTCATCCTCAATGCCCCTCTTTCCTTCATGACCCACAACCAAAGCAACCAAGAATCCCATCAGCTCAGTCTTCTAAGTATACCATGAATCTGATCACTTCTCACCACCTCCACTGCTGTCACCATCACCCAAACTGGCACGGCTGCTCTCCTGGGAAACTGCAAAAGCTGTGCATTCAGTGATAGCCCTCACACTCCTGCCTTCCTACCTTTCTTTTCTCTCAAAGCAGCCAGGAGGGCCTTTTTCAGAATGTAGCCAGATCACATCACCCTTCCCTCGAAATCCTCCGATGGCTTCTCAATGTGTGTGCAAAAAAATCCACTCCCTGCCTCGCCTTGGGAGGCTCCCGTGGCCTTCCTCCCACCGCCCAGAGGCTTCTTGCTGCTCTCTGACCACACCACGCTCCTTCCCAGTCCAAGGCTTCCGTTCTGAGGTGTGACTCACTCCCTTATTTGTCTTTGCTCAAACAGCACCTCCCCAGAGAGGTCTTCCTGATGATTCTCTCTTTTTTTTTTTTCTGTCATTTTTTAGGGCTGCACCCGCGGCATGTGGAGGTTCCCAGGCTAGGGGGTCTAATCGGAGCTACAGCTGCTGGCCTACGCCACAGCCACAGCAATGCGGGATCTGAGCCTCATCTGCGACCTACACCAGAGCTCACGGCAACGCCAGATCCTTAACCCACTGAGCAAGGCCAGGGATCGAACCCACAACCTCATGGTTCCTGGTTGGATTCATTTCCGCTGTGCCACGACGGGAACTCCCCTCCTATTTTAAAGAGCATCCCCTCCCCCCACACACCCACAGACCCAGCATCCAGCACTGTTTCCACTTCAACTCTTTCACGCTTCACCCCTTTATACATCTGTCTTTTTGGAACACTGAACTCCTGTTAATGGGTTTGTTTATTACCTAACTGACCCCCACCCCTACCCCCTTCCCAGTCAATCGCAAGTTTTGCTAGGACAGGGGCTTTTCTCCGTCTTGTTATCCTCACTACCTAAAAGGTGATAGGACCTTAATAAGCTTCTGCTGAATAAAAGAATGAATGACTGTTCTTCTTACGTCTGTCTAGGTCAGCAGTGTCCTGAATTCCATCTAGCTCACTTCACCCAGCCCAGCTCCATATCCAAATAAATCGCTTCCGCTAAGTCCCTGATCCTAGCAATCTTGACTCCTTGAAAGGGAAAGGAAAGGCCAAGTTGCTTAATTTGATCCATGGAACTGTTTTTGCCAGTATCAGCTTAACCTACTGAGTGGCAGCAAAAGGTACAATCTTTTACTTATTATCGCTCTCCTTTTTTTAAGAATTTTATTTTTTAGAGGGGTTTTAGGATCACAGCAAAACTGAAAGTTCAGAGATCAGCCATAACTCCCCTCTGCCCTGGGTATACAAAGCCTCCCCCCATTATCAACATCCCCCACCAGAGCGCTACCCAGGTCACAGTTGATGAACCTGCACTGACACATCATAATCACCTGAGGCCCAGAGTTACACTCAGCTTCGCTCTTGCTGCTGTACATTCCATAGGTTTGGACAAACATATAACGACACAGACCAACCTACCATTACGGTATCATCCAGAGTATTTTCAGTGTCCTAAATCCCTGCAATCACCCCATTCATTTCTCTCTCCCACCAAACCCTGGCAGCCACGGATCTTTTTTGCTGTCTCCACTGTTTTTCATTCTCCACTCTAGCAAGAAGTAGCTATACTCTCATTGTACCACATTCTAGGAACACAATTATATAGGTAGGAAGTAACAAAAGCTCCTTGCCTTTGTCCCCACTCTTCCAATCCCACTCCACACCCGCCGCTAGAAACCACTGTCCATGGATTGATGTCTTTCCTCCAGGACCTCTTCTGTGCACGGACACATACATATCTACACATACGCATAAATCTCCCTTTTTAAAAAACTGTATCACGCTGCACATTATGCTGCAATTTACTCTTTTACTCAGCATTACTACTTCTGGGTCTTTCCGCATCAGCTCATCAAGATGTCTGCATCTTTTTTAGGAGCTGCTGGATATTCCCCAGCATAATCACACTTTGTTTAATAACACAGAGGCCAGCTCCTAGTTCTGGCTCTTACAAACACCACTACAACAAACGCCCCTACAACAAAGAGCGTAACGCACATTCATATGTCTATAGAAGAGATGCCTAACAGACAAAGGGACACTGTCCATTAATGACACACATGAACATTTCCAAATGGAAATTATATTACAGAATAATCTTTTATCAAGAGACCAATAACACAAATTCCCAGAGACTGAATATTAAATATAATGATAAGGGAGAGGGACTTCACATTTAATAAGGGCCTCTGGAACTTTCCATGGGCATCACCCACTAAACCTTAGGGCCACTACACCAGTGGCATAGGGAAGTTCTCAGGCTAGAGGTCGAATTGGAGCAGCAGCTGCTGGCCTACACCACTGCCGTGGCAACACTGGATCCAAGCCACATCTGTGACCTACAATGCAGCTGGCGGCAATGCAGGGTCTTTAACCCACTGAGCACAGCCAGGGATCAAACCCACATCCTCACAGAGACATCGGGTCCTTAACCCACTGAGCCACAATGGAAACTCCAGGAGTAGTTCTGCTGCCTAATGAAACTTGAGGAGACAGAGGCTCAGAGAGTTGACATGGCATGTCCAAAGTCCCCCAACTATTAAGTGGCAGGACTGTGATTCACACCCAGCCTGTTTACAAGACCCATTATCTTTCCAACACACCATGGGTTTTTTTTCACCCTCCTTTTTCTGCTCAATAGAAAGGAAAATGTTGCTTGTGAAACTTGCTGATCTGTAATCACAACCCCAAGTCATTTAGGCTGTCTCACCTAAAAACCACCTCTGCTTTGTTGCTTGCCATGAAACCAAGAGGATCATCCAAAGAGTATGTGTGCCTGCACAGAAAATCCCATGTTCTTCCCCAGGGGAGGAGAGAGGGCTCTTTTGTGAGGCTGCCTCCTACCCAGGAGAACCATTCACAGCTGTCCCAACTTTGGTGCCTGGGGCTTCTCTGAGCTCTGCCCTGTTCTGGAGACAGGCAGTGAGGAGGAAACAGATCCCTCAGAACCTCCACATGTAGCCAAAGGAAGCTAATGCTTTCTCTGTAACAAAGGAGGCTCCGAGAAGTCTTGATAGCTTTGCTCTCAAAGAGCTAAAAGAAAAACAGAAGAGGCAAGGAGGCCACACATGCGTTTATGAAGACGTCCATAGCTGGAAGTCTGGAGGACTGGGGCAGTTTAAAGGAAAAAGCTGGGAAGTGGCCCAATAAGCAGAAGCAGAGGTCATGGAGTCAGGAGGTCCCAGCATGATATGGCTGGAGAGGGCCCGAATGCGTGAACTTCACAGCCAAAACCTCACATCTTCTGTAGCTTCCCTGCACAGTCAGGCGCCCTGCTCCTGCCCTCATCACTTACAGGGAGCTCATCACTGCCCCCAGCGCCAAGGTCCACCTTTGCGCACCTCCACCCTGCAGAGAGATCACTCCCTTCTAGGATTCTGAAATCTGCCCCTCCTTTACTTCCACCCGCTGGTCCCAGGTCCCCTCCCTCGAGACCCCAGAAAACAAGTCCAGTCCTGCTTCCCAGAGACAGCCCTCGCAGCCCTGAGAAATGCCCACATTCCCCAGTGCCTGCGAAACCTTCACAGCAGGTCTGAAGGGGGCTGCAGGAAAGAAGCTTTCTCTTCTTAACAAACAGGTCTAGCCTTTCTGGTTAGGAGAGCTGTCTGGACAAAGAAAACCAATCCCACTTGTCTTTTAAATCTGCGGCCGGATGGGAAAGGAACAATAGCCCCAGGAGAAGTGGGGGGAGGACCCGACTCTTCACATCTTAATGAAGGTGTGAACTTTGAAGCTTTATTATGAACACTTGAAAGCCTAGCCCTGGTTAAGCTCCTTTCCTCGGCTGGCAGTCACCCTGGATAATGAGGCCGCAGCTGTGTGGGAAGCGCTGGGGCAGGAGGAAGGGAGGACCAGGGTTTTCTGGAGGCAGGAGCCTCGCTGGGCCTGGCAGAAAAGCCACCCTTGGCTGCAGGTTCTGCCCCGTGACTAGGCTCTGGTGGCCTTCAGGGACAAGGAGCTCTCTGTTCGAGTCAGAGAGCAGTAACCCTATTAAGGATAGGAGAAAGGCCTCGAGAGTTCTTTTTTTTTTTAAACTTCCTAGGTAATAAAAATAATGACTCACACCTGGAAGGTACCTTCCATCATCGTTTCATTTGGATTCGCACGAAAGTCTCTGTAAGGCAGAAAGGATGGTGGCTCTGAGAAGTTAGAGCACGAGGTCACTGGGACAAGAAATGTGGCAGGTCAGCTAGTTCCGACCCAGGTCTCTGTCCGCCCCGCAACCGGCTCTGCCCTTGAAGCCTTCTTCTCTTCCCAAGGTATCCATTGACACGTCCAATCATGATCAGTGCACAAACAACGACAACGGCAAAGTAACAGTCTAACGTGGATGCAGTGCTTCCTATGTCCCCAGCACCAGAAGTCCCCAGCATGATCTCATTTAATCTTCCTGTCAACCAAACGAGGTATTGAAACTGACAGCACTAACGGTCCAAACTTAGCCAGAACACAGACAGGGACTTGAACCCAGCCTAAACCCAAATTGGGACTTAAACACATGGTTTTAAATTAGAATCACTCACCCTGTGTCTGGACTCACTGAGGTTCAAGTTCTTCATGGCTCCATGCAGAAGGAATTCAGTGAGAGAAGAAGTGATAGGCAAGAAATAGGCTTATTAGGATAGGACGCTTGTGAGAGATGCAGGTGGGCAGGCACGGAGGCTCTGCCCCGAGGACTGAGGATCAGGTGGGCTACAGTTTCATCATCCAAAGGGAATGGCGGTTGGAAAAGACCGCCTCTTCCTTTCTGGGAGTAGTAGTTCCTCCTTAGAATCTGGTAAGGAGTGTATTCAAAACAGCTGAAGGGCGGTCTTCAAACTCTTGCCCACGGTCTGAATCTGAACGCAGGCCTCTTCCCACCCCCACCCAATGACCTGAGGCAACTCTCGCACCTCTGCTAGTCAAGCAAACCTGCCTGGTTCTGATGGATTTTTTGAGCAATTTATTAACTTATAGTGATCTCCCAAAGTCCCCTAAGTTTCCCTCTTTATCTTTGGTCCCTTATTGGGACTTCTACAGCTACCTGTGCCTCCGCCATCCTTATCAGTATTGTTATTACTGTCATCATTTTTTTTTCTTTTTAGGGCTGCACCCGAGGCATATGGAAGTTCCCGGGTTAGGGGTCGAATCGGACCTACAGCTGCTGGCCTACACCACAGCCACAAAGATGTCAGACAGATCTGAACCGCATCTGTGAGCTATGCATCTGTGACTACTCACTCCTTAACCCACTGAATGAGGAGGCCAGGGATCAAACCTGCATCCTCATGGATACCAGTTGCGTTCTTAACCTGCTGAGCCACCGTAGAAACTCCTGTCACTACTATTGATGGGGAAACTGAGGCATGGAGGGGCACAACTTACCCAAGGTCACATGGCCAGCAAGTGGCCAGACCACGGTTTGAATTTAAGCTGTTTAGAAGCTTATTTCATGTGTCTCCATTGTAACTGTAATGCCTATTTATTATAGAAACTGGAAAGATCCAAAGAGATAAAGAAAATAGAGGTCCTATCATCCAAAAGTGTGTGCCATATTCACAGCCTGGCTGTTTTCTCAGGGCACCTATGATCTACACAGATTCCCGCAGTATGCACTGCTTGAGCACCTCCTGTGTGCCAGGCCCCATCCTGGGTACTGGGGACCCAAATGTCCAGAAATGAGCAAGAGCAGAGGGTCCTTGCCCTCCCGAGGTTGACACTTTAGGAGCACCATCCCCTTATTTCCATCTTTCCTCCACCAGCACTGCCCTCATTTAAGGTGCTGGAGGGTTATAACCACTGTGTGAAGAACACACGGGGTGGGGTAGGGTTATATGAATGCTCACAGCACCTCTGCGCTAATGGCCAAGCTAGGGCAGCAAAGAATTCAAGTGCTGACTTTCCCCTTTTCTACTCAGAGTTCCACAGGGACAGAACGTTACTCTGGGTGCTCTGAAGGGCATCAGATCTGCCATCCTGATTGCAAGATGTAACCAGTCCCTTGGGCAGAACAGGCTCCTTGTTTAGAAAATGGAGCCAGGCCTGCCCTCCCGGCTGGGCCAGGAGAATGGCTTCCTAGGTATTTAAAAAAAAAGGCAACTCAATGAGGGGAGTTCCCATCGTGGCTCAGTGGTTAACGAACCCAACTAATATCCGTAAGGACATGGATTCGATCCCTGGCCTTGCTCAGTGGGTGAGGGATCTGCATTACTGTGAGCTGTGGTGTAGGTCACAGGTGCGGCTCAGATCCCACGTTGCTGTGGCTGTGGTGTAGGCTGGCACCTACAGCTCTGATTTGACCTGGGAACCTCCATTTGCTGTGGATACGGCCCTAAAAAGACAAAAGACAAAAGACCAAAAAAAAAAAAAAAACCTCAATGACTTTATATTTGTAATTGTAAAACCATCATCACAACCTCATTTTATAACATTTCCATTGCAAGCCCCCAGCCCATCCCTCCCCCCTCAACCTGTCTCCTTTGGTAACCATAAGTTTTTCAAAGTCTGTGAGTCTGTTTCTGTTCTGTAAATAAGTTCATTCTATCCTTCTTTTAGATGCCACATGTAAGTGATAGCATATGATGTTGGTGTCTCACTGTCTGACTGACTTCACTTAGCATGATCATTTCTAGGTCCGTCCATGTTGCTGCAAATGCCATCATTTCATTCCTTTTTATGGCTGAATAATAGTCCATTGTGTATATGCACCACATCTTCTTTATCTACTCCTCTGTCAATGGACATTCAGTGGCCTCATAAGTAGTGACCCACATTTTCTGAACAGGGAAACCGAGGCTCATAGAATATAAGGTCATTTTCCCAAAGTCCCTGGGAGCTAGGAATCAAAGTCAGGCCGTCTTTGAAAGGCAGCAGGGCAAGGGGTTTTCCGTATCTCGGAAGCACAGTGACCCAGCTGTCACCCAGAAAGGAGGGATCTGATCAGTTTGAGTCCAGGCAGCAGCTGATACTCCAGAGTGTGGTTGTCAAATCTGTTGGTCTCAGGACCCTTAAAAATTTAGTCTCACACCACACACACACACACACAAACACACACACTAGCTATGTTAACTATCTCAGGTGATGGATGTGTTAATTATCTTGATCTTGGCAATCATTCTACAATGTAGATGAACATCACATCACTGAGTAGTACACATTAAGTATATCCAATTCTATTTGTCAACTTTTCCTCAATAAAATTAAAAAAATATTAAGGACTCCAAAGAGTTTCTGCTTATGTGAATTATATCCATTGATGCCTATTGAATTATAAATTAAAAGTAAGTTTTTAAAATACTCACTTGCTGGAGTTCCCGTCGTGGCTCAGTGGTTAACGAATCCGACTAGGAACCATGAGGTTGTGGGTTCGATCCCTGGCCTTGCTCAGTGGGTTAAGGATCCAGCATTGCCGTGAGCTGTGGTGTAGGTCACAGACGCGGCTCGGATCCCGCATTGCTGTGGCTGTGGTATAGGCTGGCAGCTACAGCTCTGATTCAGCCCCTAGCCTGGGAACCTCCATATGCCGTGAGTGCGGCCCTAGAAAAGGCAAGAAGATAAATAAATAAATAAACTAAATACTCACTTATCAATTTGTTTTAAAGTAACAATAATAAACCCCATTACCTGGTAACAAATAACATGCTTCTAAAAATAACTATATTTTATCAAACAAAAACATTTAGTGAGAAGAACGGCCTTGTTTAACATTTCTGTGAATCACTTTAACATCTGGCCTAGCAGACGAGAGCTAGATTCCCATTTCTCCTTCCACATTCAACCTGTTGCAATACGTTGTTTTAGTTGACGCATATAAACAAAATATACCCTCACACATATATGGAATTGGGAAAGGGAAAATATTTTAAGAGATTTTTCAAATAATTGTGGTTATTCTTCATTGGCACTGCACCAAAACTCAATAAATGGTACTTTTTTTTTGTGGGGGGGGGGCACACCCATAGCAAATGGAAGTTTCTGGGCCAAGGATCAAAGACTGCAACCTATACCACTGCTGTGGCAACACCAGGTAGGAACACCAACATACGGTAACTTCTTAAAGATTGAGTTGCAATGTAGAATCTGATAGCTTATCAGTGAACTTTTCATACTCAGCCACATTAAAAATCCATTGGTCTACCTTGTGTTTTGAAAGGTTCTTTTACACAAGCATGTTTTGTCACATCATGCAGTGGTCATTGGGAAAAGGTTGGTACTGAGTTATGTAGCTCTTCCAGGCACTGGCACATGTCATTATGATTGGCTCTGGAATACCTTACTGTCTACTCATGAGAGAATGAGAATGGAAAAAGACAAGTAATATCTTAGAATTATTATGAAAGTGGTTTTGACTTTGGGGATCCTCTGAAAGGGTCTCAGTGACCCCCAGAGGTTCACAGACCACTTTCGAAAACAACTGCCCTGGAATAGGGGACAAGGGAGGACCACTGAGAAATCCAGGTTTTGGTGGCTGAACTCCAAGCCTCTGAAGGCAAGAAATAGATGGGAAGTGGAAACTGAGACAGAAGGCCAGTCCCATGGCTGAGAGAAAATAGACTGAGTGCTTGGACAGGTGCTCAAAGGTCATGCCCCCGGGAGCAGCAAGAGATATCTAAGAAGCTGCAGAGGTCCCAGAGGCAGGATCCAGGCACTAGACCCTGCGCCCGAGAGCGAACTGAATCCCCACTGGGGATACTGACCCACCTCCCTCCTTAGCTCGGAAGTGGCAGGGAGAGGGCAGGAACACCAGCCGGACAGAGCTGGGAGTAGAGGCCAGGGAGGAAGTGTGAGGTGTGAGCTGATGATGGTGAATAGGAGGAAATAACATCTTCCAATTCTGATCTCACCCTTCTCTTTGGGACTGGGGTCATAAGAAGAAGAATCTAGAATAAACAGGATCAAGCAATAAGAAAGGATACTGGGAGCACTGGCCCCCAGTTCGCCCTATCATTTTTACAATATTCTGTGCCACAGCCTGACCCTCCCCAGGAAGCATCTTGTGTCTTTATTCTCCCACCACACTCCTAGGTCAGGCTCCCATCACTGTCTTCTTTAACTGGCCTCTGCTTTCTGGATAGCCCCTCCAATCTACCCCTAACTCTTCAGTCAGAGCTAGCTTTCTTCCTCCCTTACTCCCTTCCTTCCTCCCTCACTCCCTTCCTTCCTTCCTCCCATTCTCTCTCTCTCTCTTTTTCTTTCTTTCCTTTTTTTTTTAAGGGCTGTACCTGCGGCATATGGAAGTTCCTGGGTGAGGGGTCATATCGGAGCAGCAGCTGTTGGCCTACACAACAGCCACAGCAAAGCCAGATCCGAATTGTGTCTGCAACCTATACTACAGCTAAAGGCAACACTGGATCCTTAGCCCAGTGAGCAGAGCCAGGGACTGAACCCATGTCCTCACGGATACTAGTTGCGTTCATTCAGCTGAGCCACAATGGGCACCCCTCTTTTTTTTTTTTTAATTAAAGAATAGTTGATTTACAGTGTTGTGTCAGTTTCTGATACACAGCATAGTGACCAGTCATACACACACACACATATATATATATATGTATATATATATATATTCTTTTTCTCATGCTATCTTCCATCATGGTCTATCCCAAGAGACTGCCTATAGTTCCCTGTGCTGTACAGTGGGACCTCATTGCTTAGAGTTTTCTTTCTATAACACATATTTGATCATGTCTTACCAGTGCTCAAATCCCTTAGGCATTCCTACTCATTACCTGTAGGGTCAAGTCCAGATTCCCTAGGGAGGGAGAAATCAGGCACCGGCTGGCTCCTCTGGTCCTCCCCATTCATCTCTTCCTGTCCACAACGGAACCCTCTGTGCAGCTACCAGCACTGCTAGCCATACCTCACACACGCCAGGCTTCTCCCCATCTCTGGCTGCTGCACACATGCTTCCCAGGGTGTGGTGGACCTTATCCTCCAATATTCAACTCAGTTATTCCTTCCTCTCAAATGGAATTTGGCATTTTCTCTACCCAGGTACGTTATGATCCATGTGTTTTTCAAGATGTGATAGCCATTAGTGCTCGTCTCTAAATGTTTCTGTCCTTTCTCAAAGTCCCTTCTGGGTCCATGGCAGAATTCTCCTTCCTGGTTCCCATGTGCTTAGACAGGGCCTGGTAACTCATTCCAGCTCTGAACAATGAGTTCTGTGAGGAAGGGAGAGGTGGCATTTCTAGGCCAGCGATTTTAATTTCCAGTGAAAGGACATCCAGGGCTCTCTCCCTCTGGCGCTGCAATGGATATTATATGAGATGGGCCTGATCCCTAGCCTCAGTCCCTAGTGACGCTGATGAGCAAAGTGCTACCCTCACCAACACCTCCTCAATCTCCCTGCCAACTCATGATGTAGCTACAGTGTATCCTCAGAGATTTGGGGGTTATTTGTTAATGCAGCATACACTGGCCCAACTAACTGAGGTGGTGATCAGATATGGCCAAAACATAAGTCTACCCTGCCTCTGAGTCTTAAACAGGGCTGACCCAATCAGTACCCAGTAGAGACACATGTAGACCCTTCTCGCTCTCTTACCCCCACCCTTGTTCTCCAGTTATTTGGACACTTTCTGTCTAGAATTGGCTCTGCTCTTGATCTTTGCTCCACTCCTGTGTCTATCCAATGCATAGATTTCTTGACCCTGCCTCCCATTTCTAGTTTCTTTGACTTAACATGAATGCTTGCCTCTCTGGCTTTGACCTTTAGAGCTCTCTAGCTGTTGTTTTCTCTTATTCCCTGTAATGTGAAGGAACACGGTCCACCAAAGATGTCCATGTCTTAATCCCCAAATCTTTACATGCAAAAGAGGCTTTACAGATGTAGTTAGGGGACAAAACTAGAAATGTGGCAATTATTTCAGGTCACCTGGGTAGGCCAAATCTGATCACCTTAGTTCTTAAAAGTGGAGCGCCTTCCCCAGGTGATTCAGAGGGGGAGATATAACTATGGGAAAGGGGTCAGAGAGATGTAACATTGCTCCCTGCTGACACTTTTAGTCTAATAAGACCTATATGGGACTTCTGACATATACAGTTATCAGATAATTTGTCTGCATTGTAAATTCATCTGTATTGTTTGTGGTCATTTGTTATAGCAGCAGTAGGAAACTAATACACAATCACCCCCCTTTAATCTGCTGCAGAAAGCTTTCTTATCTGACAGGGCCAAGGCCACAGGGACATTCCGCATCTTGCCCATGAGATGGGAGAGAATGGTAGAACCATGCCATAAGTCAAAGTCTACCCTGACTGGGAAATTATGAGAGCAGGGTTATGTACCAGAGCACAGCATCTGGAGGCTGGAAGGCCTGCCTTTGTCATAGGGAAGCTGTCTACTTACTTAGCTTACTCCTGAATCTTTGAAATGTGAAGGTTCCACTTGTTTTTCTAAATGATCTTCCCTGGCTTTTATTTTCCATGCCTGAGTTCTCCAGAGCCACTGGCTATTTAACTGAGACACAGAAGAGGAAAGCAAAGGCCATAGTATCCAGGGTCCTGCAACATCAGCCTCTGCTGTTTCCCACAGATGGCTGTGGGACTGGAATTACGGGTTTCAAAGGAAGAAGAACAAAAGGCCAACACAAAGATTGGAAGAAAGCCAGATCTGAGGTTTGAATGCTAACTCTGACATGTCCTAGCTGTGTGACCTTGGTCTAGTTGCTTAACCTTTCTGAGCCTCAGTTTCTTAATGAGCAAAATTTGTACCATAATACTTACTTGCAAGTTTGTTATAAAGACTAAGCAAGATAATGTACATACTATGCCCATGGAGTTCCTGGCATACAGTAGGCACTCAATCTACAGAATCTAGAAGGAGTGGAGAGCAAAGCAACAGAGGATGAGAATGTCATGTTGGCCACAACCTCTAACCACTAGGGGGTGCTCATGAACTCCCTTCATTTCAACCCCAAAGAGAAAAAACTTTAACCTTTGTTAAGACTAACAATAAGGAGTTCCCCCCGTGGTGCAGTGGTTAAAGAATCCGACTAGGAACCATGAGGTTGCAGCTTCAATCCCTGGCCTTCCTCAGAGGGTTAAGGATCCAGCGTTGCCTTGAGCTGTGGTGTAGGTCGCAGACGCGGCTCGGATCCTGCTGTTGCTGTGGCTGTGGCATAGGCTGGCAGCTACAGTTCCAATTGGACCCCTAGCTCGGGAAACTCCATATGCCATGGATGTGGCCCTAAAAAGCAAAAAACAAACAAAAAAAACAACAAAAGACTAACAGGGGGTAGGAATGGATGAAGTTAATACTTTTGCATCAAGTGCTATTTCTCAGATATCTCATGGTTTGTGGCTTTTCTCTTTCTTCCCTTCCATATAGCTGGTGTAGTCAGATGAACCAAGGGCACTCATGGGCTACAGCCAAGACTAAAATTGCTAACTTTTCAGTTCTGCAAGCTGGTTGTCAAACAGCCATTATTAAATATTAAATTATATAAACTTACAAGTAAATAAACCATATTAAGAACAAAGGTAATACATACTCAAAGCCACCTCTTGCTAATTATTTTAGAGCATTTTACTCTCAAGTATGCTCTTGAGTTATTTGTGTCTACTGCATCTTTATAGTGGCAATACTATCTAGCAGTGCATTACCGCACAGCTCTTCCCAAGCCCACATTCTTTTTTTTTCTGTCTTTTTGGGGCCACATCTGTGGCATATGCAGGTTCCCAGGCTAGGGTCTAATCTGAGCTGTTGCTGCTGGCCCATGCCAGAACCACAGCAATGCCAGATCCGAGCCACGTCTGCAACCTATACCACAGCTCACAGCAATGCCGGATCGTTAACCACTAAGTGATGCCAGGGATTGAACCCACAACCTCATGGTTCCTAGTTGGATTCATTTCCGCTGTGCCACGATGGGAACTCCCCAAGCCCACCTTCTGTGAGGTCATGTTAGTAGCTTGACATCCTCCAGGGCAGGGGTATATACACCACATAAATTGGCAAACACATCAGGGCTTGATGTATTATTTAGCTAATTGTCTAGAGCAGAGGGCAGTGAGCTCCAGTCCAGGGACCAAATGCAGCCTACTGCCTGTTTTGTGCAGTTTCACAGGTTAGCACTGTGAGCTGCAGAGATCAAGCTGGGTGCCCCCTCTGCGCTGGGCCACCCTCTGCTGCCAGCACCTGCCTCCCTGGCTGGTGGCCATCTCTCGCTACCATGTAGGATCCATGCTGGTTGCCATCTACAAAGTGGAAACTCTGCTGTTGGCAAGTGTGCGTGCCCAGCTGTAGGATCACGCTCCAGGAGTTGGTCAGTTGGCAAGTCCCTCTGCCTCTGGTTAGTTGCCCAAGTTAAGAGGGCTGGATTCTCTAGAGGAGAGGGCCGCACCAGGATCTGGGTGTCCCTGGGATGGAGAGTAAATCTGACTTTGACAGCCAACAGGAGCCACTGCCCTTCTTGCAGGCAAAGTCCTTGTGAGGAAGTGTGCTCCCTGTGTTGGAGGGTGGCCTCTGGCTGGGAGAAGTGTGGGGCTGGCAGCGACTCTAGTTGGTTTCTCAAGCTCTGAGAGCAGCTCAGTCTAGCAGGCAAGTAAATAATTATAATCCAGTTAGTGAGGATCATAGGTTTGAGGCATGTAGGTAGCTGGCTGGATCCAAAAGTAGGTCATGGAGGGCTGGACGAGCAAAGGGAAAAAGCTGTAAGAGAGCGTGAACACACAGTTCTCCATGGAATTCTGCTCTACGTCAGTTGGACTGGGCCCAGATGTTCAAAGAAGAGCACCATCTCGGAAGGAATGTTCTTTCTCCTCTTTGGGGGATGGCACATTACACTGGAATGGGGCCAAATCCTGGCTTGCCTCATCTCCCAGGATTAGTTTTAATGGCCTCCCAGAAAGATTTCCATTCTACACTCCTCTGACAAAAATGTGGGAGGGTTCCCAGTAGAGGAGTCGAAGCAGATGCCCCCCTTCCATCCCACAGTTTATTGGCCAGGAAGAAGGAAGGGGCGTGGCCACATTCCATACTAGTGAAAACAGCCCTAGAAGACTCCAAAAGGTGGGAATCTATGTATCACGTGTCAGATAACAGAGTTATTTACTTCAGGCTGGTAATATGTTTCAGATTATTTCCCACTTGTCTCTGTACTGCTGCCCAAACTGGCATCGAGGATTGAGCACAGATTCTAAAATTATGGGTTCAAATTCTAACTCTGTCACTTAACACAAGACCCTATACAAACCGTGTCATAACTGAGAACTTTAGTTTTTTTGCCCTTTAACTGGGGTTAATTATGACTACCTGAAAAGCAAGCTGTGAAGATGAAATGAAACATATGTGAAGCCTGATACATACAAAGCCTTCACTAAATGTTAACTATGTGTATTAGAGCCAGCAGACTCACAAAAGCCAGTTGTTAAATATTCAGAAATTTTGCCAGCCAGTGATCAAACCATTAGTAGCCTGAAATCATCCATGGTGTTATTATTTACACCAAAGAAATTGCAATTGCCACAGATTAGGGATTTTTTTTTTTTTTCTGGAGATCCAGTTCACGTGCATACCGTTGTTTTAGTATTCTTCCTTATATCCTGGGAAAAAAAAACCTATGAGGTAGTATCATTATCCCCATTTCACAGATTAAAAAAATGAGATTTAGGTTAAATGACTTGCCCAAAGTTAACAAGTCGTAAATATCCAAAAATTTTTAATCTTCAAATCAAGTGCCATCTCCACTCTACCATAGCAGTGTTCATCTAATTTTGAGTACACACAAATGCTGTCTTGACTTCTGGTACCCCTTTTCCAGCCACTTGAGAGGAGATGTGGCCTTTTAGGGCCCCAGTTTCCCCCTGAACCACTTGGTTTTATTGTCACATCAGAAAGCTGGAGCTCTGTGCCTCCTGCAGGAAGGTCCCTTCTCATTGTCAAGGTTTCACATTTGTTAATTTCACTGTGCATTTATCACTGCATTTCTACAGACACTTCACTCTCTACACAGCATCCTTAAGTTAAGTGGCTTCAAGGGCTCCAGAAACATTATCTCATTGTCCCCTTACATCCCAGTGGAGAGAATTGGAGAGCAGAGAGCCCTTGTTTTGCAACTGAGAAAAGTGACTTGGCCAAGGGCGCCAGAGGAATTGGAGGCAAAGCAGCCAGCTCTCCTCTCTCCCCTCCCTAGGCTGCTCCACCCACCAGCAAAGAGAGAGTAACAGCCGCAGCCTTTCTCCTGAAGGAAGAGAAAATGTCAAGGGCTATCAAGACTCTAGCTGCAGGGCACAAACTCATTACCAGCTAGGGTTAAGGATTTAAAAAAAAAAAAAAATCCCTGCATGATGTACTACCATGCAATTATGAGTTTCACCCAGGCTTGAAGCGGTTGACATTGTCCACAATCAAGATTCTAAACTCAGTCTGGAAGAGGACATAGTTTGCATTCTCTGGCTGTAGGGTGATACTGAAGTAGATCTGGGAAAAATAAATAAATAACATGGAGAAAGGTTCACCCTGCCAGATTATTCGAGCTGACATTATTACTATCATGCCCAATGATTAAGAAGAAAATAAAGGCAGAGTCCCACTTGTCTAATTTGATTATCAGAGAAGCTCTGTGTTGATTACTAACGCCTGCTTGCAATTGGGGACAGAAAAAGATATCCAACCAGCTGAGAGCCGGGAAATCACACACAGGGGCCTGGGATCTGTGTAAATGAAATTTAATAATAAATGGGATGTGCTCCCAGATAAAGAAGTAAATGACAGGCAGAGAAAGAGGAGGTGCAGCTTACATAGGCGGGAAGAGGACTGCGGCCAACCTGGCATATTTGGAGAAATGGCCTGTGTTGAGAGGGGAAGACAGGCTCAGGGCAAGAGTAAAATGAAGGAGACAGGAAAATGAAAAAGAAGACAGTGAATTAGATATGAGATTATAGTGCTGGTCTCTGGAGAGGTGATTATAAGTACTGTTGGGGATGGTGTACAAGAAGGCTTCTGTATGGAGATAGAAAAACGTGGCCAAAAAAGAAGGCCAAGCAGAGAAACACTGCAAGATGGGGCACAGCCTCTGCATGAAAACCACTGGCAAGCTGCACAGCAAAGCAGGGGCAAGGGCAGGCTCAGGGTGCACTCTGCCCCAGCATGTTAGGAAAGAACCAAGGTAGCCTGGTGACGGAGCATCTGACTACAGTGGTGGCCATGCCATCGCCTAAAGATGGCAACAGTTTAAGTCGACTATACTCCAATAAAATCAAAAAATCAAAAATAAAATAACAGAACAGCCATCCTCCAAAAGCCTACAAACAATAAACAGTGGAGAGGGTGTGGAGAAAAGGGAACCCTCCTACACTATTGGTGGGAATGTAAATTGGTGTAACCACTATGGAGAGCATTGTGGAGGTTCCTTAAAAACTAAATACAGAACTACCATATGATCTAGTAATTCCACTCCTGGGTACATATCCAGAGAAAACCATAACATGAAAAGATACATGCACCCCAATGTTGATTACAGCACTATATATAATAGCCAAGATATGGAAGCAGCCTAAATGTCCACCAACAGAGGAATGGACATATGTACATACACACAATGGAATATTACTCAGCCATAAAAAGGAATGAAATGATGGCATCTGCAGCAACATGGATGGACCTGGAAATTATCATGCTAAGTGAAGTTAATCAGACAGTGAGACACAAACATCATATGCTATCACTTATATATGGAATCTGAAGGAAGGATACAATGAACTTGTTTGCAGAACAGAAATAGAATCACAGACTTTGCAAAGTTACAGTTACCAAAGGAGACAGGTTGCGGGGGAGGGATGGACTGGGGGTTTGCAATGGAAATGTTCTAAAATGAGGTTGTGATGATGGCTGTACAACTATAAATATACTTAAAAAAAAAGAAAAACAAAGACTAAAACTGTAAAATCCACATTACAGGTCAAAACAGAGAAAGGCAGTCACACTAAAGTCAGAAAAGGTACCAAGGCTGAGCAAGAGTTTGACTAAAAGTGTTAACATCTCCATAGGAGGAAATTGTGTAGCCAAAGGGGACTTGATGGGAGACAGAAGCATAACAGGAAGGAAGGCAGGGGGCAGTACTTCTCCCAATGAGTTCATCCAACGCTTTACCACAGACCTAGGGAACTATGGTCCACAGTCAAGAGCACACCTGCTGAGCCATCTTAGGATGAGGCTATGACATTTCCAAACCACCTAACTCTCTAAGCCTTGTTTCCGTGTTCAACAGCCCATCTTCAACTCAGCTTATTCTCCTGGGGAACCACTCTGCTAATTTAGAGTTCCCCTGGGTCAGCGCCAGAATGCTGCGTTGGCTCTCCTTGGAGAGATAAGGGAGGAACCCTGTTTGCTGATACAGATAAGGGAGGAACCCTGTTTTCTGACACAACGTGGAGGTTCTGTTCTGCCAGGAACCTGCCAAGCTCCAAGGTGTGAAGCTGCAATTGACATTGTTCTTGCCTTTAAAGAACCCGCTGATGGGAAAGCCAGACCTACCAATAACAGAATGCGGTAAATGCTCAATAGAGACCTGTAGTTAAATGACTGCATTCCTCAGCTATAAGATGGGGTAATGGCATAAATGACTTTACACATGGAAAGCACTCAAAACAGTGCCAGGCACACGGCCAGCTCTCAATAAATGTTGGCCATGAACAATTACTGGGCACAGTTACATGTGTCTCCACTTCACTGTACCTACTGTCCTCTTGACTTTGGAAAACTTTTATCACTTAATGCCATTTTTACAGCTGTAACGTGCTTTCTTATTATTAATATGATATGATTATCAGAATATAAACACTATGCACCATGCAAAAGAAAAAACAGCTTTGTTCAAGGCTGAAATAATTATTTATAAAGTAGGGAACAGAAAGATCTTCTAACACATTCACAGGTTATTTTAATACTTTCCAAATAAATGCCAAGGAAGGGAGTGTTCATAAATAACACTTAAAACAGCCCCTTCCACTTTCTTGGTGAATGTGTACTGGCTTGTCAACATCCCCCTTGTGCAGGGCCCAGAGCTGGAGAGAATTAAATCCTATTACCCAGGAAAACATGCAGCATAGTTGGTCCAACACATTTAATGATTTGTTACCTCCGTCCACAAATATAATGAGAATAATTCTGTGCCTGGGAGATCATATGGTGCCATGTCTGCCCTTAAAGAGCTAAAAATCCACTGGATGGGCTCAACATGGACATAGCTAAATATGGTCTCATGCAGAAATAAATGAACAATGCTAAGTAGACATTCAGCAGCTAGCAGCACCAATCTGTGAAACCTTTGAGGGCAAGGTTTTGTTGATGTCTTTTTATCTGTCATGAAAATATGTCCTACCAGAGTGTCTGGAAATCTCAACTATGGAGTCAGATCATCTGGGTATAAAACCCAGACCAGGCACTTGTCTACTGCATGATCTTCGTTGGGCGAACTGATTAAGTTCTCTAAACCTCAGTTACCTCATCTTTAAAATAAGGATAATAACAATAGCTATATCATAAAGATATTTCATTGGATGATCTCTTATCTCATAATAACAGTATCTATCTCACTGGATTAAGGTTGGGGTAATGGATATAAAACACATATCACAGTATCTGTCACATAGTAAGTTAATGCTACTCTTTCTCTGCTCACTTCCTCTATTTTTTTAATTATAATTTTATTTGTTTTGCTTTTTAGGGCTGCACCCATGGCATATGGAAGTTCCCAGGCTAGGGGTCCAATAGGTGCTACAGCATCAGGCCTACAGCACAGCCACAGCAATGTAAGATCCAAACAGCATCTGCAACCTACACCACAGATAACGTCAATACCAGATCCTCAACCCACTGAGCAAGGCCACGGATAGAACCCACATTCTCATGGATACCAGTCAGATTCATTTCCACTGTGCCACAACAGGAACTCCCTGCTCACTTCCTCTAACACCAAGCATAGAGCTAGGCCACTGTAGGCACCACTAGTAAATGTTTAAACAATGAAAAAGTAAAATAAAGAAATGAAAAGTAAGTGAATTATTTAATTAACAAGAGAAGTTACTGTGTGGGAATAAAGGTAGAACATGTAATGATTCTTGCTTGGGGAAGCAAGGATGTCTCTTAGAAGATGCAGTCCTTGAGAAAGTACTAAAAGTTGGACTAAACAAGAGGTCTGAGGCTGCATTCATGCCTGGAGCAGGACAGATACACAGGAAAGGAGGCTGGAGCTATGGGAACAGTCTAAGAATTGTGGATCTTCTCTTTGGGGAAACAAAGGCCATTGGAGATCTGAATAGAGGACCCTGGTATAACATGTTTTCTAAAGTGTCATTCTGACCATACGCAAGGAATAAAGTCATGGGGGAAGAGAGCAGAAGAAGTTTCAGAGAACAATGAAGAGGCCAATGCAACAGTTCAGGCAAGAGATGGTGCCCAACTAGGGCAACAGTAGGAGTGGAAATGAGAAGACCTTTGAGGATGGATGGAATGTGGTGGTAAGGGGGGGGAGTGAGTGAAGATTTGGGGGCTTCTCACCTGGGTGGCTGATATCACCTTTATTATCAAGAGAGATCAGTATCAAATCACAGAGAGAAAATGGTGCATCATGTTCAGTTCTTTCTCCTGAATCATATAATCCTAGATTACCATGGTGGATGAGGCCAGGCCCCCAAACATTCACCATCTGCTACATCAATTTCACTCATCTGTGTCCTAATTCCAAAGCAGCTTCAGGACATTCCTTACTCTTTGAAAGGTCAGACTTATACTGAGCTAAAATCTGCTTTCCCATCATTTCCAACCTATGATCCTAGTTTGGCTTCTGGAATCACAGATCAAACACAGACCATCCTTTCTAAAACCATCTTTTGGATTCAGATGGCTAAATAAGAATTCTACCTTTCATTATGTCCATAAAAATAACACGAGGTATTTCATCACATACTTTGCTAAAATCAAAATACATTGTCTGCCTCTCCCTACCTTATTATTCTATTAAACTGCAAAATGTAGAGAGGGTCTAGTTACATTAGTGGTCATAAACCAGATACATCATTAATGACCATCCATTTTTGTATAGGTGCTCAAGAACAATTTATTTAAAAATCTATCCTGGAATTCTCCCCAAGATCACCAGGTTGGCCAGCCAAGTTCAAGAGTAACGGAAAATGCCTCCAGACTCTCACAGAGCCATCATCAGAAAAAGCATACACTACCTGGGTGTGCTTGGCCACATCTACCCAGCAGACCTGTGTGTTCACCGGTCCTTCTCAAGATATGCTCTCTGTACGGCTGGTTCTTTCTCATCACTGGAATTTCAGCTCAAACATCCCCTCCCCCAGGGAGTCTTTCCCTGAAATCTAGACTTACTCCACCCCCAGCACTTTCCTGTTCTACCCCTTTCATTGTTTGTGTGGCATTTTAAAACTATCGGAAATGATTTTGTTCATTTGTTTGCTTACAGTAAAAAATAAGCCTCCCAAGAGGAGGATGTTGCCCCATTACACGTTGTAGTTCCAGCACCAAGAACACTGCCAGCACAGAGACTGTGCCCTGTATGCTGAAATGTGCATGAATGGCCACTGGCTTAACATTCTAACAGCCTCCAACCTTTTCACAAACCTCAGGATGACGTTGTTGCTTTCTCCCAAGGTTTCTGTCACATTCACTTTGCCAGGCAATTTTTCCTAGTTGGTCAGAATTAGGTCCAGAACAGAAGTTCCCCAAGCTTCTTCCGCTTCTGGCTGAAAGATGAAATTATCAGCCAAGTCAAGTAAGGCAAAACGAATCACATGCTCTGTGTGAGGCTGAAGGAAGCTCCCAGCAGTTACTGCCCCCACACTGTTCTTCGTGTGGGGAGGTCTCATCCTCCAGCTGTCTCCTACCATCACACATGCTCCCCAGCCTCAAGAAGCGGGATCTGCTGCGGCAGTGTCAAGCAAGGCACCACAACTCACTAGCCTTCTCTTCCCTGATTCTAGTTCCCGATTCCCTGATTTAATGACTGACATTAGATGAGACTGACAGCAGGTCTAACCATGGAGTTATAGTCAGTGTAGGTCACTGGTTGCTTGAGTCAGAAATCACTCCAGCTACACAAAATGAGAGGAGTAATTGGAAGTTAATAGGGAGTGTCAAGGAACCCAAGGGTAGTAGGCAAGCTATCGTCCCTGTCTCTGTCCCGCCCTTCCTCTCAGGGGCCACATGCTCTTGCCTCTCTCCTTTCTGCAGAGCTGAGTCATGCTCCCCTTTGCTTGGTAGGTGGCTTCTTCTCCTTGATCATGGTTTAGGTGCTCTCGTAAAACTTTGACTTACACATCCTGTGGCTTTCTTTTTGTCATGTTGCAAACTTCATCTCATGTCTATATGATCTTTTAGCTCAAATACTCACCACATGTAATTGTTAATTTATCTGCTGCCTCCTCCTCCTCGATCAGTAAGCTCCTGGCAGGCAAGGACCATACCTCAATCACATCTGAATCCCCTGGATCTAACAGGGGATCCTGCCTGTTCTCCCTAAATAGCAGAGTTATTGAGCCTTTATTCCTGATAGGTGCTGTTCTAATATATGAGCATGGATGAACATATAATATAGATGCTGCTTCCATATATTAAAGCATTTAGTCCTAATAGACACCCAGGGAGATAGATATTAGTAAATCCATTTTATAGAAGAAGAAACTTAAGCACTTAAAGATTCAGGACCTCTGATAGAACCACACAAGTCCCTTTAAGTTCTGGCCCTTACTAAATATGGTCCCCATTCTTGAGAAACTGTTTCTCTGACTTGCTGTTCCCCCACACCAACATAACTTTTTTATAGTTCTAAGAATTCAATGGAAGGGAAGAGAAAAAAGGGAGCTGATATTTATTAAACTATTTTTTAATATGCCAAACACTTTACATGTGCTATCTAATTGAAATCTCATGATAACCATTTTAAGCAGATGTATTTCTTTGCATTTCCTGGGTGAAAAAAACTGCTGATCAAATAAGTGAATGGATTTTCCCAGCATCCTATAGCTGGTTAGCTGCAAAAGCAAAATTTGAGCCCAGGTCTCTATGATGACCACACCTTTCAAGGTGGGAAGCTTTCTGGGCATTTCTGGGGGCAAGTCAGTCCAACTTTGCCAGGCTAATGCTGGGCGATCTCAATGCTGGTGATATTGGCTGGGGGAGTGTAATATCTGGGGACCTCTTATTTGTGATTCAAAGAATCTCTGGATGTCAGTGGAGGAATACTTCAACATTTAAGATGTTTTTTCTGAATGCTCTACAGTTCTCTGGGCAGCCAAGGCAACCCCTAACTTATGGAAGCCTGGTGTTCTGCTGACTGGACCAGGTCATAGCCCCAAAACCAGCAGCACAATGGGCATTTCTCAGTTCATGGAACTATGTTAAACTAATGGTTGGAAACTTTTTCAATTAGTTTTTTTTTAATGTATGGCACCCGTTAATGCTTGCCCATGCTAGAATCTAGTAGTGAATGGATCTAAGTAGATGAATCTAAGTAGATGTCTTATCTACTTAGCTATTTTAAATTTCCTATATCAATATTTTATGGTTTCCCACAAATAGTCCAATTCAAGACATAGACAATGTCAGCCCCACTGCCTCTCCTGTCCATCTTTGCCTGCCCACTTGGAATCGATCCTAACTTAAAATCGTCCTTGGTTCATATCCAACCCATCAGCCAGTCCCATGGGCTCCACCTTCAAGATGTGTCCCAAGTCTAACCACCTTTCACCACATCCCCTGCATCCACCCTGGTTAGAGACACTCTCCTCTCCACCTGGATTCCAGCAATGGGCTTGTGATTCTCCCTCTGTCTCCCCATGCTCCTTCTCATCTGGTCTCCCCCTGCACCCAGAGTTATCCTGTTAAAATGCAGTCACAGCATATCCTTCCTCTGCCCAATATCATCTGCATAGTTTGCTCCATCAATCCCTCAGATTTCTGCTCAAACGCCAGGTAATCAGGGAGCTCTGCCCTAACTATCTTACTGAAAATACCAATCTCGGAGTTCCCTGGTGGCCTAGTGGTTAAGGATTCAGCATTGTCATTGCTGTGGCTCAGGTTCAGTCCCTGGCCTGGGAACATCTGCATGCTGTGGGCCAAAAAAAAAGCAAAAAAAAAAGATCTCCATTTACTCACTGTACTACCTATCTCCCTGTCCCAATTTTATTTTTCTTCATATACATGCTATTTATTTTGTTATAGACATATACGTTGTCTCCCGGTGAATACCAGCAGTTCCCTTTTTGAATTCACTACTTTACCCCTAATACCTAGAACAGAGCCAGATTCAAAGTGGGTCAATAAAGACGTGCTGAATGAATGAATGACCTCAGTACCAAAAGAGCCAAAAGAGAAGTGTAAACAGAGAGCAGGGCACAATCATCTGTCTGGAGAGGAAGAGGCAGTCAGAGCAGCCTGCTTGGATGAGACCATATGACACTGTCTGGCACAAGTGTGAGAAAGATCATCCAGTAACAAAGTAGGAATTATGCCCATTGAGGCTTGAGCCTAATTCCAGTCCAAATATCACTGTTCACAGGCATTCTTTTCTTGGGTAAAGGAGTCCAGTATGCCTCACATCCAAACTCCTTTCACATAAAAGAGATCCTGCCTTTAGGCTTCTTCCCAGCGCCCAAAAGAAATGAAGGCTTATGGCTGTCAGCACAAGGCAACTTCAGCATCCATGGTTCAGCCACCGAGAGGATGGGCAATAAAGAAAACTGGCTCAGGGATTTTAAAGAGCGTGTTTAGCTGAACAAGACTTGCAGGAGGTCTAATGTTGCCGGGGATGTTTTGTTCTTCTGTTGGACCTGCTGCAACCAGTAATGCTCTGAGAAAAAGGAACCATGCCCATTCACAGAGGGGCACTGCCTGGGCTCTGGAGAGGGCAGGTCAATTTCAGCAGCTGCCACTAGAGGTCTATTCACAGCTAGAAATAAGAAGCATCATTCCTGCAGCCTTTTCAAGGCTCCTGGGGCCACCTGCCAGACGGTCTGCCCCCAGAGCATTCAGAGCTCACATCACAGCTTCCAGTCCTTCTGCTGTGGCCTTTTTACCCTCCAGAGACCTCACGTTGGGTCCTCTTGCCCCCCAAAACCATGGGAGGACAACCCCTTAGAAGCACTGGCTGTTGCAAGCCCATGACTTAAGGGTGGACGGATGAGGAGGTGGTTTCTGGTCACTAAATAAACATTGCTACATTCAGTAGTAGCACTGCAATTACCTAAAGCAGGTTATCTTCCTGCTCCATGCAATAAATGTTTCCCCAGAGATCTCCTAAGAATACAGTTGTTTTGGGGAGTTCCCGTTGTGGCTCAGCGAAAATGAATCTGACTAGTATCCATAAGGATGCAAGGTTGATCCCTAGCCTCGCTCGGTGGGTTAAGGATCTGGAGTTGCCGTGAGCTGTGGTGTAGGTCACAGACGCAGCTCAGATCCCATGTTGCTCTGGCTGTGGTGCAGGTTGGCAGCTACAGCTCTGATTCGACCCTTAGCCTGGGAACTTCCATATGCCTTGGGGGTGGCCCTAAAAAGCAAAATTAAAAAAAAAAGGGAATACAGTTGTTTTCATACAGTAGAGATGAGTGCTCAGTTTGATGGAATCCTTCAAGGGTCCTACGAGTATTAAATTGATAACTCTGAATAACATCATGTTATTCACGTATGCATCACATAGATCCACGCTTCAGTATTGCTTTATGTGGTTCTCAGTTTTGTTTGTGGTAAGTTAGAAGTATTAGCTCTGTGGGCTTTAGAGTTCACTTATACTTTACCTGCAGATCCATTCTATTTTTTTTAATCAAAGTAAAATCTACATAAAATCACATATAAGTAAAATATATATAATATATAAATAATATATATTATATAAAAATATATATAATAAAATCTACATAAAATTCACCACTGTAACCATTTTAAATTGTACAATTCAGTGGCTTCCAGCACGTAACACGATGTCCAACAACCATCACCACCAACTAATTTCAGAACATTTTCATCACCCGGAAAAGAAATCTGTACCTATTAAGCAATCCCTAGCCCCTTCCTTCAACTCCTGGCAATCATTCATCTGCCTTCCAACTCTATGGATTTTATATAAATCCATTATATACATATACTTTTTTTTGTTTTTTTGTTTTTTTTTTTTGCATTTTAGGGTAGGGCCATACCCGCGGCATATGGAGGTTCCCAGGCTAGGGGTCCAATCGAAACTACAGCTGCCAGCCTACGCCACAGCCACAGCAATGCCAGATCCAAGCCACGTCTGTGACCCACACCACAGCTCACAGCAACATCAGATTGGTAACCCACTGAGCAAGGCCAGGGATCAAACCTGCAACCTCATGGTTCCCAGTCGGATTCGTTAGCCACTGCGCCACTACGGGAACTCCAATGTACATTTTATATAAATGGCATTATACTCTGTGTGGCTTATGGTACCTGACTTCTTTCACTTTGCATAAAGTTTTTAAGCTTCAGCCACGTTGTAGCAGGTATTCACTTTATATAGCACTTCATCCATTTTATAGCTGAATAATATTCCATTACATGGACATATCACATTTTGTTTCTCAGTTGCTGGACATCTGCATTGTTTCTACCTTTTATCTATTATGAGTAACGTTCCTACACAAGTCTCAACAGTTCCCTCGGGTATATACCTGGGAGTGGGATGGTTGCTCACTTTCACACTGAGCGCCCACTCTCTATCAAGCATCAAAGTACAAGTAAGCTCCCTCCATGCTTTCTGCATGCTGTTCATTTGCTC
Organism: Catagonus wagneri; assembly: GCA_004024745.2. Classification (NCBI taxonomy): domain Eukaryota; kingdom Metazoa; phylum Chordata; class Mammalia; order Artiodactyla; family Tayassuidae; genus Catagonus; species Catagonus wagneri. The sequence goes on along the minus strand of PVHT021183634.1, from coordinate 25,318,947 downwards.
AACAAAGGTGTATCTGGCCCCGGAAGTACATCCAGGAGCAAAACACACAAAGGTCCCAGCCCTCATGGAGCTCACAGTCAGGTAAGCAGTTAAGAATAAAGGGGGGAGTTCCCATCGTGGCTCAGTGGAAATAGATCTGACTAGTAACCATGAGGACGCACGTTCGATACCTGGCCTTGCCCAGTGGGTTAAGGATCCAGAGCTGTGGTGTAGGTCACAGATGCAGTTTGGATCTGGCATTGCTGTGGCTGTGGTGTAGGCAGGCAGCTACAGCTCTGATTTGACCCCTAGCCTGGGAACTTCCATATGCCATGGGTGTGGCCCTCAAAAGACCAAAAGAAAAAAAAAAGGGAGAGAGAATGAAGGGAAAAACCCACAACAGATGAACAAAGAAGAAAAGTTCAGATGAGGTTTGAAGGCTATTTTAAGTAAACACAAATATTCAATTGCCTGCTGGGAAGTTCTCAGTCACCACAAAAACATTTAATAATTAGCATGCCCAAAACTGGGCTCAGCATCTTCATCCCATTCTTTTCCCACCGAACCTGTTTACCTTCCTAGTTTCCCTAAGTCTGTTCTTGACCTATTAAACCAGCAACTCTGGTTACTGTCTTAGAGCCTCAACATTTCCTTCTCCCAAATTGCCACATTTAAGTGGTCCCCAAGGTTTCTGCGTTCTCCCTTCCATGTCCCGGGTCAGTCTTCTCTGCCCCATTAGTCTCACCTCTGCCTGGTTCAGACTAGGATCAGTGCTGGATTTCACAAGGGCTTCCCCTCTCTCACCTTTAATCACGTCTTCACCTCAACACCAGCATTCTCTTTCTACTGTGCAAATCCAATCCTGCCATCCTTCAATTCAAAATTTTCACTAGATCTCCATGCCACTCAAGATTAAGTCCAAATTCCAGCCTGGCCTAAAAAAACTTCCACCAGCCCAATCTGCCTACCCCTCCAGTTCCCTCTCCTGATCCTCATATAAGCCTCCCTCCAGCAAAAAATAAAATCCTTTGCTGTCTCGCAATTATACCAAACTTGCATGTTGTTCTCTCTGCCTGGGATAGCCTTCTCCCTACTGACTTGACCTTCCATTCTCACCCACCTCACCCTCTTAGAAGCCTCCCCCTTCTTCTCCCTACTCCAAACGAGACTGAACTAAACGCAGTCCTCTGTCTTCTCCAAGCTTAAGTTGATTAGCAGTTATGTTTACTAGTCTGCAAGGACTGATGTTCTTGTAGGATGGGCACATGTCTGTTACTTCCATATCCCTAGGGCTGAGCACTTTCTACAAGTGTAGGCTTAGACAAAGATGTTGGTCCCTGGGTCACCTGAAAAGATGTTCAACATCGCTGATTATTAGCGAAATGAAAATCAAAACCACAGTGAGGTATCACCTCACACCAATCAGCACAGCCATCATCAAAAAGCCTACAAGCAATGAATGCTGTAGAGAAAGGGAACCCTCCTACACTGTTGGTAAGAATATAAATTGGTGCGGCCACTATGTAAAACAATATGGAGGTTCCTTAAAAAACTAAAATTAGAACTACCATATGATCCAGCAATCCCACTCTAGGGCATATATCTGGAAATGATGAAAAACTCTAATTTGAAAAGATATGTGCACCCTAATGTTCATAGCAGCACTATTTACAATAGTGCTTTTCTTTATTCTACAAGACATAGAAGCAACCTAAAGGTCCATCAACAGACAACTGGTTTAAGAGGATATGGTGTACGGAGCTCCCACTGTGGCTCAGTGAGTTAATGATCTAGCTCATCTCTGTGGTGTTGCTAGATCAATTCCCAGACAACAGCAGTGGGTTAAAGATCCAGCATTGCTGTAGCTGTGACTTAGGCCACAGATACAGCTCAGATTAGATCCCTGGACTGGGAACTTCCATATGCTGTGGGTGCAGCTGAAAAAGGAGGGGACAAAAAGATGTGGTACATAAATACAACAGAATATTACCCAGCCATAAAAAGAATGAAATATTGCCTTTTGCAGCAATATGGATGGACCCAAAGCATATCATACAAAATGAAGTCAGACAAAGACAAGTATTATATGATATCACTTATATGTAGAATCTAAAAAATAATACAAATGAATATACATATAAAACAGAAACAGACCCACGGATGTAGAAAAACATGGTTACCAGAGGGAAAAGGGATAAATTAGGAGTATGGGATTAAACTAAAGATACAAACTACTATACATAAAATAGATAAGCAACAGGATTTACCATATGGCACAGGAAACTATATTCAATATCTTGTAATAACTATAATGAAAGGAAATCTTAAAAATATGTATACATACACACATACAAAACTGAATCACTTTGTTATACACTTGAAACCAACATAAATTGTAAATCAGCTGTACCTCATTTTTTTTTTTTTTTACCACGCCCATGGCATGTTGAAGTTCCTGGCCCAGGAATCAAACCTGCACCACAGCAGTGACCCGAGCCACTGCAGTGACAATGCTGGATCCTTAACCTGCTGCACCGCAAGAAACCCCCCAATTAAAAAAAAAAAAGATATTGTCCTTCTCTGAGACTCAAGTTGCCTTTTTTCAAAAGAGAGTTAATACTACCTACCTCAAATGGCTTCTGTGAGGATTAGCTGAGCACTTTATAAAACAAGTAAACAAGCAAACAAATCAATGAAAAATTGCCGAGAACCTGGCCCACAGAAGGCACAAAAACCTTGTCACTACTTTTGCTCATCCCGTAGCAGGGAGACTTCCCTCCAACTACTGCCCAAACAGCTCCTCCCCAGGGCACCTATATTTCCAGCAAGGACAACAATATCCAGATCACTCAGGATCTAGCCTCCTCTTTCTCCCACTTCTTGTCATATTAATTTATTCATAGAGACCTGTTAAGTTTTCTTTTCACGATGTTTCCAGCAACAGCACCTCCCTATCCATTTCCAAAGGCACCCCACCCGAGCTTAAGAACTGATGACCTCAAGTTTAGACTATTTCTTACAATCCCCATTGGTCTTCCCACTCGCACTCCCACCCCCTCACCCCTGCCCTCTCCAAATCTCCCTGAGCTGCAGTAACCTTCAGCTCACAATGGCCCAAAGCTCCCATTCTATCCATACACACATAGGGTGAAACATGGACTGGCTGATGATACTGAAAACAGCCCAACAACCATCTCAAAAGAGTGCTGCTGATGACATTCCTGAAGACGGAGGAATTCTATTTTTCCAGGTCTCCTGTTCAACTTTTGGTCAGTCTTAACGAGTGCCATTACAGAGAAGAGATGGCAACCAAATTGCAAATAGCAAAGAAGTCAGAGAGATAGCCAATATGATAGGTATTTTTTTCCAACTGTCTAGAATGGTGAGTGTAAATGAATAAGATGTTGTGAGTAAGGATAAATGAGTTTTCTATTCAGATTCCAAAAATCAGTTGCATACATGCCAGGCCAGGGTGCTCCTGCTTAAAAACAACTCATGTGAACAGATGGGGTAATGTGACTGAAGAAAAAAAAAATGTGAGTCGCTGTAAGCTTGGTGTTGCAGACTCAGGAAGTAATAGACCATTGTTCTTAGCTCCTTGCTGACAATATCTGGAATGTGTGGGACCACACTGGAAGGGGAACAAGGGCCAACTGCAGAGTATCTCTGAATGAGCAAAGAAAACAGAGAGGGGCGAACATACCAACAATGGGAAACACACATCACCATTTATTTCCAAATAGTAGATGAAACCTCAGATGGATCTATGTCATTTCCTTATACTAAAGGCCAATTTTGTTCTAAGTCAGTAAAAAGCAAGTCCCTGAACACAGATAATGTGAATGGTCACTTTGGGTTTAAAAATGGCACCTCAGTCTTACCTATAAGCCACTGCAATTGCTTCTGGCTTTGGGTAAAGATAAATATTCATTCAGTTATTTTTTTTTCCTTTAATTGAGAAAAATGGAAAAGAACCCTTCCTTCAGTTAGATTGGGATAAATAGTGTTTCTAAACAAACCGAGGCAAGGCCATTGTGGAGCTGAAAAAATGACTTTTGAGAGATTGTTGCTTTCTTACCAATAACATCCCAACACCATTTTCTTCTTTCTGATTCCTGAGCAAGGATTTCTGAGATGCCACGTTGCTGAATTATCCCTCTTCCTAATAACATCCAACATGAAGCTAGTTTCTGATTCTCTAGTCTTTCCTTAGACTCACCCACATCCCTTAACAAACCCTTTTAATACTCTCTTAACAAGGCACCAAGAGCGCCCCCTTATGGCAGTAAGCTAAATAAACCTATATTTGTTTAACTGTAGGTATGATCCTGGAGGTCTTTACCTGGTGGACTTGATACAACAAATATTTATTGAGCACCTATTATGCTCTAGGTACTAGGTACTCAGTGATGGAGGAAAGTAAAAAACTGATTACAGACAAGAGAATGGCGGAAGCTTGAATCAATTCCAGAGCTACTAAAGACAAGAAAGAAAAAGAGAAATTAGAAACCAAACCAGAGTAGCAGAAGTTGGACGAGCTATGTGCCAGGGCACCTGGCCTGCCCCTCTCTCCTACTGCAGGTCCCTGTTAAATAGACATGGTAAGACTCTGTACCAAGCGGCACAGAATAAGGGTGGACACCAGCTCCCAGTGGGACCTGTCCTACAGTCCAGGAGCCTATGGCTTGTGTGGCCTTGCTCAAAGAAAATGAGTTAGGCCAATTATACTCCCATTTCAGGATGCTGACCTAAAATTCACTTAGACCAACCCCAAGTGACAATGAAGTCAAAAGGATTTTCAAGAGTTACCCCATCGGAGAGGTAACTGGCTCACCGTTATGGACCTTCTGCTTTTGAAGACAGGAAGAAACTGATCAGCGGACAGGTAAGACACGAGGCCATGCACAGAGGGCAACAGAGCTGTCTTAGGTGAGGTCATGCTGTCCAGAGGTTAAGAGCCTTTTTGTGCAACAATAACCCCACTCAAATTCCCATGAAGCCTGAGGAACTTGGGTTCTTTTCTTGGATTCTCATGAGCCTCTCTTAACCATCGATGCCCCTTCTGTTAAAACTAGCTCTTGCTGCTACTATTAGAGCACTAACCCGGACAAGAAAGAACAGGGGATCCTTAACCAACATCCCAAGGCTAGTAACCTGGAAAGCAAAAAGACAGAAGAAGGAATCAGAGTTCACACAGTGTCTTCTGAGTTCCGCACAGGAGCAGGTGAGGAGGGGAGCAGGTGAGGAGGGGAGCAGGTGAGAAGAGGAGCAGGTGATCAAGGCAAGAAGCAGGCTGTGGGTGGGGCCAGTGCCAAGTGGTACCAAGACCGTGCTGCTGCCACTGTCCTACCTGTCACGGCGTGGCTTGGGAGTCCGCTCCTTTAGGGAGCCTCCTGCCGTGTCCTCCAACCTGAGTTGGGAAAATTCTTCCCATGATTTCAACTGTGGCTTGGTTTACCTTCCTCAAAGCCCTTACTACTCTGTATCCTCATTCCTCACCTTACTTCCATCTAAATGTCTTCCAGACCCGTGGCCAATTTTGCCCCCCAGGGGCCATTTCCCAATGTTTGGAGACATTTTGATTGTTAGAACGGGGTCAGGGAAACTAATTCAAACATTTAAATTTAAACAGTTGGTAAGTTCCTGTTGTGGCTCAGTGGAAACAAATCCGACTAGCATCCATGAAGATGCGGTTTGATCCCTGGCCTCGCTCAGTGGTCAGGGATCCGGCGTTGCCATGAGCTGTGGTGTAGACTGCAGAAGCAGCTTGGATCCTGCATTGCTGTGGCTGTGGCATAGGCCGGCAGCTGTAGCTCCGATTTGACCCTTAGCCTGGGAACTTTCATATGCCACAGGTGCAGCCCTAAAAAGCAAAAATGAATAAATAAATAAATAAATAAATAAATAATAAATTTCAATGGTCACAAGTCACTGGTGACTTTGGTGCAATTCAAGTTTCCCCCACAACGCGCACCCTCCCCTGTCTTCCTCCCAGACTCTGACAGCAACTCCTCTTTCTCAGAGGCACTTGCTTGAGCTATGCTTACACTTGTGTGACTATTTGACTATATATGTCCCTCAGCAGACTGGAGGCAACCTGAGGGCAGCAAACAAGCTCAACTAACTTCTCCTATTTCCAAGGCCTAGCACAGGGCCTGGCACAAAACAGGTGCTCAGTACACGTGTGTGCACAACTAAATGTTGAGTGGTCAGCTAGGGGGTGTATTCATCACAGCTCTCCTGAGAAACAGAACTGAAAAGAAAGATGGCTAGATAAATAGATAGACACGTGCATATATACACATGTATGCATATATCATATATGTATATATGTGTGAATATATATATATATACACACACACACACAAAGAGGTTTATTATAAGTAATCAGCTCACATGATAATGGAGGCTGACAAGTCCCAGGATCTACAGGATGAATTTCCAAGCTGCAGACCCAGGAGAGCTGATGGTTTAGGTCCAGTCTGAAGTCTGGCAGGCTCAAGATCTAGGAAGAGCAATTGTTGCAGTTCAAGCCCAAAGGCAGAAAGAAAGCCAGCATTCCAGTTTGAAAGTAGTTAAGCGAGAAGAATTCTCTCTAATTCAAGGGAGGCTTAGTCTTTTTGTTCTACTCAAGGCTTCAACTGACTTATATTAGGAAGGGCAATCGGCTTTACTCAGTCTATGGGTTTAAATGTGAATCGCACCCCAAAACACCTTTGTAGACTCAGACTGAATAATGTTTGATCAAAATCTAGGTGCTCCATGTCCCAAAGTTAACACAGAAAACTAACCATGGGAAAGGTGGGGGCAGGGGAGGTTGGAGGGGAAAGAGAATTCCTCTTGCTGGGTTTGTGCTTAGGTAAAATTTTGTTATAATTAGGCAGCAAACAGTTTTTTTTTTTTTAAGGACTTTAGGAGCTCTCCCAACGTTGTCTGGCCTCAGCCTTTATCTCTTTCCTGGAAGGAGACAGGAAAGAACAGGAACAGGATAAACTCCACCAATTCTGGTTCAGCACATGATTCTCCTCCTGGGACACTAAATACCGCAATTGCTGCTGGGCTGCTGGGCTCCCATTGGCTCACTCAGATAAAAGGAGGAAGACCACCAGCTACCATGCCCTCAAAATTCTGAACTACAGAACTCTGGCGCCTTGGGCATTCTTAGACATGGTCACTGCTAACCCCGATACTGTTGCTTTGCATAAGACTAAATGTTTTCATAAACAGAATGTTTTGCTGGTTCAAGAACTCAAAGACTCTGGCCTCCCAGCTTAGAAAGCCACTATCTTAATTCCGCCTCTGGTGAGATGCTCACACTCTTTGTGTTTGGACCAAGATTGTGGCACACTCCTGCCACCTGGTGGCAACAGTTGTGCAAGTTGAACATTGTGCTAAGGCTTTAACCTTGAAGTTCGGATTTGGCCAAAACACAAGATGGAAAGAGCATTCTTGGATAAGCCCTTGGATATAGCACAGGGAACTATATCCAGCCTCTTGGGATAGACCATGACGGAAGACAATATAAGAAAGGGAATGTGGGTGTGTATGTATATATGTACATACATATAAGTATATGTATACATGACTTGGTCACTTTGCTACACAGCAGGAATTAGCATAACACTGTAAATCAATTATAACAAAAAAAGTAAGAAAGTAAGGGCATTCTTTGGGACTCGTATTAGTGAAACAATTATGGGTTAAGAGAATAATAAACGTGGGCAGAAAATTAGTGATTACTGGTTCAACCACCTCATCTTAGTTCCAGATGAGGAAACTAAAGCTTAGAAATACTTTGTGACTCATTCAAAGACATACAGGCAATAAGTGACCAGAGCTACCTCATCACTGAAAATCAGATGTCATTTCCCTCCAACCCAAAACTGAAAAATAATTATTTTTTTTATTTGAGGAAACTAAAAACTTGATTCATTAGCAGAATGGTGAGCAATTAAGTGTATAATTGACTCTTTGTTGTTGTTGTTGTTGTTTTTCGGTCTTTTGTATTTTCAGGGCCACACCTGTGGCGTATGGAGGTTCCCAGGCTAGGGCTTGAATTGGAGCTGCAGCTGCCGGCCTACACCACAGCCACAACAATGCAGGATCCGAGCTATGCCTGCAACCTACACCACAGCTCACGGCAATGCCAGATCCTTAACCCACTGAGGGAGGCTAGGGATCGAACCCGTGTCCTCATGGATATTAGTCAGGTTCATTAACCACTGAGCCACAACGGGAACTCCATGTATATAGCTGACTCTTGAACAACACAGGTTTGAACTGTGCAAGTCCAATGACGTGGATTTTTACAATAAATACATTGGAAAACTTTTTGGAGATCTGACAATTTGAAAAAACTCACAGGAGTGCCCTCGTGGAACAGCAGGTTAAGGATCCGGCATTGTCACTGCTGTTGCTCGGGTTGCTGCTGTGGCACAAGTTCGATCCCTGGCCCAGGATTTTCCACGGCCAAATAAATAAATGCATAAATAAAAATAAAAGAGCAAGACTTACATCTCTGGTTCCTATCCCTTGAGCAATAAAAAAAAGAAAAAATTCATAGCAAACCATGTATCCTAGAAATATTGAAAAAAATTAAAAATAAGTTAGCTGTGACTGCATAAAATATATGTAGATAAGAGTCTATCCTTACATAGGCATAAATTGAGTGATATTTAATATAAAATTTATAACATGTTAGTTTTCTCTCTTACAACTTTGCTTTCAAATAATCACATTACTGTACTGTGCGCCTCTCCTAATTGAAGAAACTGGGTATCATCCTAGCATCACTGGTAAGTCATTCTAAAAAAAGGTAACAAAGTTTCCAATACTGTATTATGAATATGACTGTAATAATGTATGCCATAAAAGTTTATGCATATAACTATACAAAACATGCCAACAACTTTGTATGTTACCATTCAATAGTAGGTTATCAGTAGTTAAGTTCTGGGGGAGTCAAAAGCTATACGTGGATTCTCAACTATATGGGTCAGTGCTCCCGTCCTCTGTGTTGTTCAAGGGTCAACCGTAATTGTAAGGAAACGGGGATAGATGTCTATGTCACATGTCTAAATGTCTATACCTCTCTTATGTAATAAGCACAAATCTTTACTACAAAAAAAAAAACAAACCTATTTTTTCAGAAGTGACAAAATTCTGCCAGGGTTGAATTTCAGTTAAAATGAACAGAGATGGATGCGCATCATCAAAACCAAGTGAATGATCACTTCCCTCTACAGAATGGGATATTCTTTTTACATGTCTGCTTTTGTTCATCAAATATGTATTAAACATCGCTATGTTGTGCTAGGTGCTGGGGATAAAAGGAGGAGAAAAACAGATTTCTGCTCTCTTGGAGCTCACAGTCTGGTGGAGAAAGACAAGTCAGCATGCAAGTCCCGTGGAGGGTGGTCATGAGGATGCTGCACATGTGATCAGGGAAAGGAGCTAGGACTGGCGGAGGGAGCTGTCAATGGAAATGGAATTAACTAGAGCCACTGGTCCTGGACAGGCAGCAGTGCCTAATGCAGCCAAATTCCAAATGTGGTCAGAGCCAGAGTAGCCAACAGGAACTGTACAATGGTAGCAGTGCCAAAACTGGAGGCAGGTGAGAGTGAGCATGGAGTAGAAGATCCCATGTGACCCCTTATGCCTGCTTGGCTCTGGGTAGCTCGCCTCTGGAATGCCAGGTGCTGTAGGTGGTTGTCACCAGAAACGGCAGGAAGGACAGAGGGAGACAGTGGCAGACGATGGACCACTAAGTCCCAGGTCAGGGATGCCCTACAGACGGGCTAAGGGGGGAGACTATTGACACACATCCTGCCTCTGGCAGGACTGGCCCAGGGACCGGCATTAGGCTGAGCCAACAGGGAGGGGGCAGGCAGCACAGGCGGCCTCTGCGGTGAGCACGCTAGCGGGGGCCAGATGGAAACTCTGACCGTAATGCTAATTCACTCCCCTGTGGGTTTCTGTTCAGACAAATGTCGGTCTCTTGTGGGTTTAGTTGAAAGCTGCTGGCTGTGTGGGGGCTAAGCTCTCTATCCTTGATCTGTTTTAATTTCTACGTCCCTGATCAGCTGAGTTTAAAGGAAGAAATGATCAAGGTCTTGGCTGCTGGGAAGACACCATAATGCTTTAGAGGGCAATTGAGGAAATACTCCTAGTTTCCCCAGAGCTGAGAGGTATATCCCAGCCTGGGAAATTCACTCTGCACTATTGAAAATGCAACATCGGTCTGGGAGGACTGAGGGCAGGCAGCGAGCGGTAACCTTTAACATGTCAAATCTGACCTCTCGGAGTTCCCGTTGTGGCGCAGTGGAAATGAATTCAACTAGCGTCCACGAGGATGTGGGCTTGAGCCGTGGCCTCGTTTAGTGGGTTAGGGATCCGGCGCTGCCGAGAGCTGTGATATAAGTCACAGATGCGGCTCGGATCCTGCGTTAATGTGGCTGTGGTGTAGGCCAGCAGCTGCAGCTCCGACTGACCAACCCCTAGCCTGGGAACTTCCATTTGCCACGAGTATGGCCCTAAGAAGCAAAAAACAAACAAACAAAAATCTGACCTCTCCTTGGAAAGAATGTTGACTCTTCCAGGGGAAATCAGGCTTGATGCAAAAAAAGATGGAAGATGGCGCTTGGTGGATTCATGGTGTCATGAGCCCTTGTCTGTTTGTTGATTGGGACCCCTTGAGGGACTTCCCATGCCCCAAATCTGCCTGGGGACATTTAGCTGGACCCTCTGAGGCAAACTTTGGCCCAACAGGCAAGAGGTTTGCTTCCACCAGGACTTGGCCACAGACCAACCCTAGAACCCTGAGATAGTTCCCACTCAATGACTCAGTCTTCCTCAACTACTCTTGAGATAATTTCCAACTCTGAGAAGAAACATGAGTGTCATGGCAAAAATGAAAACACCATGCTAAATATTAAATGTCGTCCATGAGACAGTAAATTTAATGGCCCCAAAGTGGTTTCAGGCCTCCGAGAGGACTTTTACTTCCCGAGACTTGGAGAAGCTAAGTGCTGCCTTCTATTTCTGCTCTGCATTTGAAAAGTCATAAATAGTTAACTGTGTGAGTCCTTTTTTAAAACCTCCCAAGAGCATCTAAAAATAGCCTCTGGGGGCTTGATGCATATTTCCTCAGGTCCTCCTCTTAATCTTTCAATATTGGTGGTGACGATTTAGTGTTACTGTCACCCGCAGACTTGCAGAGACAAAAGCAGCAAGGCTGGAAGGCAGAGAGGCAGCATGTCAGGAGGGTCCCTTGGGAGGTGGGACCGAGCAGCGATGAGAGATGTCACCTCTTCTTGCCTTGGTTTCCCTGCGAGCAAAAGGAGAGAGGCAGGGAAGTCCCCTCTCCCCAGGATGCAGCAAGAGTCTACCCCTGAGTGGGAAATTTCAACAGATCCTTCGGCAAAGTGGGGCCTGCCAGCAGCCAAGTGCTATTATGACAGGTCAAGTCCACACTCATTATAAAAGTGCCTTTGCAACATATGTCACCCCTGCCGTTTCCTGTCTTCAGGCCAGAGTGGGGCTCTCCTGCTTGGTTTCCGGCCCAGAGGCGCGACCCGAGGCTGAACGTCCATCACAAGCTCGATGGACATGGGGCAGAAAGAGCCAAGCCCAGCACAACCGCCTGCCTGTTCTTTCCAGCCATGCCTCTGCTTTCTTTATGCTTAAACCCAACAGTAGCTGCCACCTCTCTCTGACTCTCAGCCCACCTCCTTCGGGGATGCACCCTATGCAAACAGACTACCAGTTCAGAGCACTCCTGTCGACCCAGAAGGAAGGGTTGGATGGCACATACCAGGCAGCTTCTGTGCCCTCTGTCTTCTCTTCAAATACTCCCAACAATGCATGGTGATTAGCTGCGCCTCGGGCCCCCTGACACCCCTTAACCTGGAAAATCAGGCAGACTTTTTGAGACAGCAATCAGCTCCCAGACACATCGAACCGTAATGTGATTACGCCATTTACCAAAATGCAAAGAGAGATACTTGAGGCGTTTCTGATTAGGGCTGACATTATCCCTCTAATGGGCCACCACATTAATCAAAGCTGTTGCTATGACTATGGCGATGGTGGGGAAATAACCCCAGCTTGATTCTGGGCCTACCAAACACTGCCAAGGAAGAGGTCAGCTTTTGTCAGAGACGCAGCAGAAGAATTGCTTCTTCCTGCTCAAGAAGGGCTTTCCATTGAAAACACACGGGCAGCCAGAAAGGGGGGGCCTCTGTGTTCTTTCACTGCCTTGGGGTTTGCTGGTCCCATTGCTCAGGATGACTTAACAGCTTTGTCCTGGGAGGAGCTGGGGGTGGTGTGGGGAGTGGGTGGGGAGGCTACAAAGACTGATTTGTGTGGCTGTCACAGCCTCTGGTTTCTAGAACTGTCTCAATTGCTGGTGGGCCCCTGGGAACCGTGCGGGGCAGGAGAACCTGGGGACAGTGGGAGAGATGACCTGTGCTGTTCCCATGGCGTGAACACTGGCTCACACCCCTCTTTCCACCCAGAGCCTCTAACGCATTCGGCAGAGACAAGCCTGAACCATGAACCCTGGGGTGAGGCAGATGGAAAAATTGAGGCAGGAGTGAAATAGATCTGACAGGCCTGGATGGACAGCCCTCCGCCTTTGCTCTGTGCTGCAGGGAACCCCAAAACTGCGGGGGAGACCAGGGCCATTGGAACCTTGCTCTGACTATTCCAAGGACCCAAGTCAGCCTTCACTCAGGCACAGACTTGTCCTGAAAGGGAGGCTGTGAAGTCAGTGACAGGGTATAGCCCCCTCTCAACCCACTACAGGGACAACACTGGAGTAGACTCAGGAAATCCAGTTTCTACCTCAAGTCCCTCTAGAATTTTTTTCCTGAGCCTTGGTTTTCCCATCTTCAGAGTGGGGACAATGAAATCTGCTCTGCTGTCCTTACGGGGGAGTAAAAGTTCAAATCACTTCATTTGGGGGAAAATGACTTCTAAACTCTAGAGCACAGATCCAAAACATGGGATTGCATTTTGGAGCCACCCAAAGATTTTTATAAAGTCCTACTGCCTGGCCCCAGTATCAGACATGCTGGTTTCACTGGTATGTGCTACGGCCAGGGCATGGGGATGTTTCAAAGCTCTCTTGTGCAACCAAGGTTGAGAGCTGTTGCTCTCAAGGGCCGTGGGGTGCTCTTGTCCCCTGTTTGAGCCTCATTTACAAAACTAACTCATATTTTTAATGAGGATAAGAATGTTTTAAATAAAAGGCTTTGGTGAGGATGAAAGTAGAAAATGTATATGAGAGGGCATGAGGTGGTACAGCCCAAATTCCTAATTAATGTGCAGGGTCCTCATTAGAGGCCGCTATCTCCATTTCAGGGGAAAAAACTTGTCCCCAGAGCTGAGACCCCAGACAGCACCTCGTCCCTTAGCTGCGTGACTGCACGCAAGTCTCTGGGTAACAGGGAACATGTGCGACACCCGAAGCCTTTGCCACGCTTGATCTCACTTAATTATAGCCATAACCTGGTGGGGCAGCTTGGACCACTGTTACTGCCCTCTGAAGCAACATCATAGGTGGCTCGGGCAGTCAGTGGTAGAGCTGGGATTTCAGTCCAAATCTGTCGTGTTCTGAAACTGGAGTTCTCTCTACGACCTTGCTGGTGCGAACTGACCTGAGTCAATTTTGTCATTCACCGTGTATACGCAAGAGGTCTCTGGGCTGCCGGTTTCTGCATGTTATAATGAAAGCAGGTGTCGGAGAGAATTCTACCAACCAGACTCTCATTTATTAGCAAGCAGGTGCAAAAACCGGCCCGCGGCTTACTGTGTGAACTCAATGATATCCCCAATCACTATCCTTTTAGGTGCCCTGGCAGAGCCTTGCACGAAATCTTTGCTCAGGGCAGAGGTGACATTTTTTAGCACCAGGATCTAGCTAACCTTGCAGTTAGGTCATGAGAAAAATAAATTAATCTAATAATGAGCCTCACAAACACAGGATCCATTTGGAGTCATAAGCTCATAGCACTATTCCATCAGCTAACACAGGAAGGCTGGTCAGAGGCTATCAGAACATCCCAACCCAGAGTTGCCAGAGGTCTTTCCCAAAGGCTGTGAGGGAGGAGGGGGTTGGATTATTCACTGGGCTGTTGAGCAAAGATGCGAGGCTCTGTATTCATTATCTGGGGCTGCTGTAACAGAGTACCACAAACCAGGAAACCAAAACAACAAAAATTTACTCCATGGTTCTGGATCCCAGAAGTCCAAAATCGAGATGTCGGCAAGACCACACTCCCTTTAAGGATCGAGGGAAGCCTCCTTCCCTGCCTGTCTCCTGTCATCTGCTGGATGCCAGCAGCCCTGAGTGTACCCAGGCTTGCAGCTGCATCACTCTAACTCTGCCTCTGCTGTCACATGACCGTTTTCTTGGTGTGTGTCTGTGTCTCTGCATGTCCTTTCTTATTCTTATAAGCTCACTAGTCAGAGGAATTAGAGACCGACCCTAATGCACTGGGACCTCAACTAGTTATATCTGCAAAGATCTTATTTCAAATAAAGTCATATTCTGAGGTTGGAGGCAGACATGAATCGGCGTGGGGCGGGGGGGGGGGGCGCTGTTCAGCCCAGCACAAGCACCTATACTGTGCCAAGTGCTGCAGAGGGAGAAGACATTGCCCTGCACCTGGGCTGCTCACCCTCCAGCCAGGCAGACCAGCAGGTGTGTGAGCGCCCTGAGAGCGGTAAACACACGCGGCCGGAGCAGCTCAAAGGAGGCATGTCACCCAGCCTAACAGGGTTATGGAAGCAACCCGTGAGCTGACTTCAGAAGGTCAGGCAGGAGGCACCAGGCGGAGGAGGATGAGAGGGCAGAAGGCCGAGGGAAGGACGTGTAGACCCAAGGGTCTGCTTGTGGAGGGAGCAGGACAGGTTCACTGAGACAGGAATGTGGGGTCTGAGATGGGCAAGAGGTGACAGATGAAGCCAAACTGTTGGATGGGGCAGGACAAGAAGGTCCCATGTGCCAGTCTAAGAGAGTTGGGACTTAATCCAATGGGGCTCAGGGAGCCACTGGCATCTTTCCATCAAGGGAGGAATGTAATCACATTTGCATGTTAGAGCAACATTCACTCTGGAGCAATAAAAAGGATCCACTGGCTGAGATGGGACATGAGAAGTCTCCACAAAAGACATGGAATGGTAAGCTTCTGGCACACGGCAGCCATGGGGATGGAGAGAAGAGCACTGATGCAGTACTTATTCAGAAGAGGGAGTCGGGAGAGCTTGTTGATAGGGGGAGTGTTAGATGTAAAAAAAACAAGGAGTTGGCAATGGCCTTTAAGGTTCTCTCTTCTGGCTCTCTGTTTTATTTTAATTTCAGTTCTTGGTCATCCACAAACTATTTGGGAATAGACCAAGGACAGAGTCCTGGAAACTACAACATTTAAGAAACAGGAAGAGAGGGAGTTCCCATCGTGGCTCACTGGTTAAAGAATCCGACTAAGAACCATGAGGTTGCGGGTTCGATCCCTGGCCTTGTTCAGTGGGTTAAGGATCTGGCGTTGCCGTGAGCTGTGGTGTAGGCTGCAGACGCGGCTCAGATCCCGCGTTGCTGTGGCTGTGGCGAAGGCCGGCGGCTACAGCTCCTGTTAGACCCCTAGCCTGGGAACCTCCATATGCCGCGAGTGCGGCTCTACATAAAAAAAGGCAAAAAGAAAGAAAAAAAAGGAAACAGGAGAAGAAAAATCAGCTAGGGAAGAATTCAGAGAACAAAATAGCCAAGTGACAGGAGAACTGGAACTCCACGTGGGGAGCATTAGCAGAGGGCGCCTGGACCAGGTGGGAGCCACGCCTGAGTGACGGTACTAGCGTGAGGAGGGGGCCCCCTGGGGAGTAGGAGCCCAGGCGGCTTGAAGACCCAAGAAGAAGGTGGGGCGGAGACTAGGATCCAACACCCTTACACTGGGCACCATGCACAAGCCCTGATGTCCCCAGAACAACAAGGTCTGGTTTTAACACTGAAAGCCTAACATCCCAAGAAACCCTTCTGTCCTAGGAAAACTGGTTGGTCACCTGAGTAACAAGCATTTCCCGAGCTTCTGCTACATGCCACGTACCATGCTGGATGGCACGGAGCTTAGTAATACTCAGAGCTTAGTAACACTCAAAAGTAATACTTTTGAGCACCTCACAGCCTGCAGGGGAAATAATGGGTTACACGTGCTTCAAAATTGACAGAAGGTAGGTTGAGATTCCTCTCTCATTGCCAAGGGCAAGTTAAAGGAGGGTGGTCTGGATATAACTCGGGCCAGGGATGGAAAAACTTTTTTTTTTTTTTTTTGCAAAATAAGGCTGTGGCATGAGTTCATAAGAAAGCGTCAGTTGGAGAGATACTACTTTCTTGTATAAAATTAAGAAGAGCAGGAGCTAAGCTTATTCTGTTGTTTGGCCCAATAAAAGCAGTGTCAGTTTAAACAGTTATGTTACAATAAGAAATAACGTCTCTTCTAAAGCAGAGGACGGAGTTCCCATCGTGGCACAGAGGTTAATGAATCCGACTAGGAACCATGAGTTTGCGGGTTCGATCCCTCACCTTGCTCAGTGGGTTAACCATCTGGCATTGCCGTGAGCTGTGGTGTAGGTCGCAGACGTAGCTCAGATCAGGCGTTGCTGTGGCTGTGACGAAGGCCAGCGACTACAGCTCCGATTCAACCCCTAGCCTGGGAATTTCCATATGCCGCGGGTGAAGCCCTAGAAAAAGCAAAAATAAATAAATAAATAAATAAATAAATAAATAAATAAATAAAGCAGAGGACAGCCAGGGTCAGGAGGGGGAATAAGTCCAGGCAGGATAAATAATGTGCTCGGTTTAAGACCCAGCAGGAGAGAACCAGTCACACTTCAGAAAGGAAAATCCTGGTTGAGTCTCCCCTTTAATCCCCACCCTTACCCCGTGTCAGTTTCCTAGGGCTGCCAACCAATGACACCCATCCAGAGGGCTTCAAACAATAGAAAACCCCTCTCTCACGGCTCTGAAGCCCAGAAGTTCAGAATCGGTGCCCTGGCAGAGCTCTCCTCCTTCTGCAGCTGGTATGGCTTAGTGTTCCCTGACTTGCCCCTGCACAACTCCAATCCCCATCTCCATCCTCACAGGCCTTCTTCCCGTGTTTCTTCGTACTCCTCCTCTTCTGGTGGTCTAATCTCCGTCCGCCTTACTCTTAGAGGGACAGCTGCCACTGGATTAAGTCACCCCCTCCCCCCAGTAATCCAGGATGATCTCATCTCAAAATCCTTAAGTTATAATTGTGTCTGAAAGATCTCCCCCCCCCCCAAACAAGGCCACATTCACAGGATCCAGAGATTAGGACTTGGATATATCTTTGGGTGGGTCACGATTCAACCCGCGATACCTCTGTTAATAAAACCCAAGCACCTTTTCCCCACCTGTGGGCTGTGAGGGGCAAGGAGAACCACCCGACTCTTACAAAGAGCCCACCCTCTCTCTGCTGTACATGAGCATAATAGCCATTGATAAGGCCTCCACGTACAGTTGTCCAGTTTGTGCGCTACACAAAAGCCCGTGGCTAGGGGGTACTGAACTATAGCTTACTCTTTGCAGGCCAAACCACGTGCCTTGTCAGCACCCTTTTCCTCCTGGGCAAATAGACTACCTACACCCCAAGCAGTGTGCCCACTCCAAGAGGGCTCCTTTCTCTGATTTGAACAAAAGTGCTACATAGGTGAGAGAAGAACCTGTCCACTGACATTCAACTGCTTTTGCCAGTGACCAATTAGAGGTGACAGTACAAGCTAATGACTAAAAATTTTCAGGACCATGCAAAATGTGCCAGACATCAGGGCAGACGGAGAAGGGACCAGATATTTCTTTAGGAAGCAGCAGTGTGAAAAGACAAGGGGGGGATCACTGCAGCAGGGTGTGATTAATGTTCAAGGGAGAGGACTGCCAGAAGTGGAGGGAAGGTCCACAGCCTGGACTGCCTCCACATGAGCACATCCTCATCTCACCCCACCCCACCTTCTAAGCAGTGAGGCCTCATCCCTTCTGTGAGAGGAGGGGGCAGTGAGCGCAAACTCGTATTGGCTCCTCGTGAATGTTCTAGCAGGTCTTTACTGCAGGGGCTCTGGTGATTACTTCAAAGTCTTACAGCGCATGGGGCAGGGGTAGTTAGGTTTGGGGAGCAGGTCTCAGCCTGGCTACACTGCCAGACGGACAGGAGCAGCAGTGTTCTCACTGTGGCCAACTTTGTGTCCAGCAGCAGATCCCCGCCGGCAATGGTGACCCAACTCAAACCGCCGCAGGGACCAGCCCGGAACCCAGGCTGCAGGAGAAGCGGGCAGGGAAAAGAGAGCCTCTCCTGCCAGTGACACTGCAAGCCCCTAGGTGTGGAGAACACAGAAATCTTTCCATAGCCACTCTTTTATTGGATCCTCACAACAATGTCCCATGACAAGCCCATTTTACGGATCTGGAAACTGAGTTTCAGAGATGCGACAGTCTTGCTCAGAGGCAGGGCTCCCTTCTCCTGATCAAGTTTTGTATTCACGGTAATGATTGCAAAGACTGGCTACTTCTGGTCTTTCCACACAAGACATGCTGAGAATCTAAAGACCAGGCTCTAATCCAGACGCCCCTATAGAAGTCTCAGGGCATGCCACTTAACCCAGCAGCAGCATTTACTCTGCAAATAAAAAGGTATAACAACAATCTTCCCCATGATGTCACTGTGAACTAACCAATAAAAATGATTAAAAAGCAATTGCCAACAACTGAAATCAAATACATAATAGGAGATTAAATAGCTGTGTTTGACTTACTTCCAGGGGAATTTAGATATAATTAAAAAAAAAAAGACCAATCCCTGGATATCCATGCGAGTTAGAGGGAGTCATTAGTGAGATGGAAAGAAAAGTGGATTTTCTTGATGGTTTTATTAATAAGAAAAAGAGTAGCTTGTATTGTTTGTCAAAAAAATGAGATTTTCAAGAGCATATGGCAAATTAATCATTAAGACTCTCTTATGGCTCAGATCCACTTAATATGTTCTCTGTGGTGTGTGTACAACAAACCTGCAAAATTACATTACAGTGACTATTAAATGATTCATCAGGGTCACTTCCCCAATAGATTTAGAATCTGGTGCTTATTCATGCTTCCCCCTCGGTAAGCTTTATTATCTCAATTGTGTTTGCCAGTGGCTAATTAGAGGTGATGGTACAAACTAATTGCTAAAATTTTTCAGAACCATGCAAAGTATTTATTTTGAGAGGAGAGGGAAATTACATTTCCATCTTTGGCAGCAGAAGAGACAGACGCATTGTGATTTTAACAAATGGTGTGGCTGGGGTCCTTAAGAGTTCAGGATCAGTTTAATATGCAGAGTGACTGGCTGACAGTGTGGACCTGGGGGATGAAATGCTACTGTTGCTCCCGATACCCAAGGTCAGGTGGGCTGAAGTGGGCTCATGCTCTGTAGCTTTAAATTCCCATGGCTCGGGAGTTCCTGTCGGGGCTCAGTGAAAACAATCTAGCATCCGTGAGGACGCAGGTTCGATCCCTGGCTTCACTCAGTGGGTTAAGGATCCAGCGGTGCTCTGGGCTGCAGTGTAGGCTGCAGACGCGGCTTGGATCTGGCATTGCTGTGGCTGTGGCATAGGCCAGTGGCTACAGCTCCAATTCGACCCCTAGCCTGGGAACCTCCATATGCCGCAGGTGCACACCCCGCCCCCCAAATTCCCATGGCTTGTGCTTAGTCCATGAAGACCTTTTTTTCTCTCTTGTAATCATTATCCATAGTGAGATGGGGAAAACCATGGGGGTGACAGGTTGAACCAGGCTCACTTAAGATGTCAGAGACTGGAAATACTGGTACAGATGGGCTCCAGGTGATATGAAAAAGTGCAATCTCTAGGTAAAGAATAGGCTTCAAAGAGCAAAAGAAAGTTATTTTACACTAGAACGCAAAGACAAAGGATTCAGGAGAGGCAATGCTTAGAACTCAGGGGGGCAACGCTGAGAAGTCTAACAGCCAATAACCAAGTCTTATACCCTAGAATGGGGGTCAGGATTGAGACTGGTCCCTGGGGAGGAAGATGGTAGAAGCCAGAGAAAGAGAAGAATCAGAGGTGGTTTCAAACACAAAAAGTATCTATCGTAGAAGCAAGGGGGAGGATGCTGAGTCCTCGAGAGCCAAACGGGATAACTCACTCTTGATCCATACAGCTTTTTACTCCACTTCATGATATTTTGTGGGGTTGAGCAGCATCCTATGCACTCAGGGTCCATTTCCATGCCTAGTGTGCCTTCCCATTCAAGGGAGGTTGGAAATACACATTACAACTCCAAGGCTCGCCTGTTGCCAGCTTTTGCCATACAAATCAGGTTCTGCCAGTGAGAAATACTCATGCCAGATCTGAGTCTGGGAAGTGCAGTGGAGACCACTGCCTGCTGTCTTTACTGTTTCTCCAGGCGAGAAAGACCATGGGGACAGAGGACTGTGGCAGCCATGAGAATGCACCTCCCGCTTCTCCGCTGCAGGACTGGGATCCACCCTGGGCCCTGGCACTGTGCTCTGAAATCCACGCTCACATCACATTCACTCCCAGAGGCTATGTTTGCCATGGCTGGGAATCCTCTCATTTTATTTAATTCTCACAATGAAGCCGGTCTTATTATTATTAACCCCATTTTGTATCTGAGGACATTGAACTTAAAAAGATTATATAATTTCCGCAGAGTCACAAGGCTCCTCAAGGGCAGGCTCTCCTGCTCAATTTACTGTGCACGTGCCACATGCCACATGCCACGCTAATGCCAATACAGAGGTTCTTTCACACACTCCTCACTATGAGGGCGGCAGCAGCACCAGGAGTTCAGCAGGAGAGGGCCTGGCTTAAATGGGTATGATTAAGAAAGAGTCGCTGTTGGGTTTCTTTTCAATGTTGTTGGCATATCTATAATAATTAGGATTGCCAGGTAAAATACAGGACACCCAGGTAAATTTGAATTTCAGATCAACAATGAATAATTCTTTAGCATAAGCATTCCTTAGGCACTGTCTGAACAAATTTAGGCTAAAATAATTATGCGTTGTTTATCTGAAATACAGATTTACTTAGTGTCCTGTGTTTTTATTTGTCAAATCTAATGAGTCTAACAACACTTAACAAACCCCGTCCAAGAAACAGGGGGAATACTGTCCAAAGCCATGATGCAAAGTGAATGTCTAAACAATGCCTGAGACGCCAAGCCAGGTGTTCTTAGAAGAAAGATAATAATACCAACAACAGCTGATTTAGTGGACACCTTTCTACTTGGCGGGCACTTTCCTAGGGCCTTTCACATAATAACTCACTCTAACTTCATAAAGAGCCAACGCAGTAGGCACTGCTATTATTCCCGTCTCATACAACTGAGACAGAGAGAAACCTACCCAAGGACAGCCAGCTAGCAAGCTGAAGGGCTGGGATCCCAGCCCTTGACGGTCAATTCCCGATGTGAGGTGCCTGACCACTACCCATTCTCATAGACAGCAAGGCTCAATTTGCCAAATTAGACAGGGAATACCTGCCTCAAGGTGACACAAACCTAAGATTCCTTCTTCATTTGTTCTTTTTCACTCACCCCCAATTTAGGCTCCATCTTTCTCCCTAATTGGCGTCATACCCATTCTCTCCTGGTCTGGCAGCAATCTAACCGGAGCCTGAGTGTGTGTGTGTGTGTGCGTGTGTGTGTGTGCGTGTGTGTGAGTGCGTGCGTGTACTATCTGTGTGCGCGCGTGTGTGTACTATCTGTGTGCGTGCGCGTGTGTGTACTATCTGTGCATGTGTGTGTGTGTGTGTGTGTGTGTATTCAATACCTTTTAATAACCTGTAATGGAAAAGAATCTGAAAAAGGAGGCTATATACATATATATTTTTTTTCAGGTTATAGCATATATCTATATGTATATAGATATATGCTATACACCTGAAACTAACAAAACATTGTAACTTAACTATACTCAGTTTAAAAAAAAAGTTTAGGAGAGTTCCCGTCGTGGCTCAGTAGTTAACGAATCCGACTAAGAACCATGAGGCTGCAGGTTCGATCCCTGGCCTTGCTCAGTGGGTTAAGGATCCGGCGTTGCTGTAAGCTGTGGTGTAGGTCACAGATGCGGCTCGGATCCCACGTTGCTGTGGCTGTGGCGTAGGCCGGCGGCTACAGCTCCTGTTAGACCCCTAGCCTGGGAACCTCCATATGCCGCAGGTGCAGCCCTAGATAAGGCAAAAAAAAAAAAAAAAAAAGACAAGAAAAAAAAAGTTTAAAAAAGATATTAACATATCCTCTTTTCTACAAATGGCCTTGGAGAGTGCTATGGACTGAAATATGTGCCCTCCCCCGCCCCAACATTCATATGCTGAAGTCCTAACTCCCAATGTGACTGCATTTGCTGCATTTGGAGTAAGGAAGTAATTTAGGTTAAATGAAGTCATAAAGTGGGGCTCTACTCCAAAAGGACCAGTGCCCTTGTAAGAAGAGACACCGGAGAGCTGGCCTCCCTCTCTGCCTCGTGAGAAGGCTGCGAGAAGGCGGCCATCTGTAACCCGGGAATACAGCCCTCACCAGAAATCCACCCTGCTAGATCTTGATCTGGGACTTCTAGTCCCCAGAACCGTAAGAAAATAAATTTCTGTCGTTTAAGCCACACAGTTGGTGGGAGGGAGTGGGAGGGACTAGGGGTTTGGGATTAGTAGATGCAAACTATTACATTTAAAATGGATAAGCAGTGAGATCTTACTTATAGCACAGGGAACTATATCCAGTCTCCTGGGATAGACCATGATGGAAAATAATATAAAAAAGGAATGTTAAAAAAAAAAAAAAGCCACACACTCTTTGGTATTTTGTTATGTTAGCCTGAGCTAATATAGAGAACATGGGGTTTTCAGAACTATAATACTTCATCTGATGGATATACCAAAATTTATTGAACAAATTCTCTTGTGCTAATTCTGTACATTGCTTCCAAATTTGTACTTTTCAAAAGTAACAGGTATTATAAGTAATCTTTACCTTAGGATAGATTTCTACAGGCAGAGTCGCTGGTACGGTGAAGGACTGTCCCACTTTGTCCTGGACTGTCCTGTTTCTGCACTGAGGGCCTCACATCCAGGGAAACCCCTGAGTCCTGGCAAATTGGGACAGCTGGTCACCACATCCCTAGATCAAAGGCAGTGCACTTTCCAAGACGTTCTTACATGTACTGCTGGATCACCCAGCAGACCTGTGTTCATCCTCCACACCTACCACATAGGAGATTTCCCTTCTGAAGCATAGAACCTTATCTGTAATTTACATTAACATGCTTCAGCACAGATAGGAGAAACACGAGGGGTAAATTAAAAGTAATCTATACCCTAGAAACGGTTAATTAATATGTGAAGTACCCTAATCATGAATCCATATTCTAGAGGTGGCTGGTTAGCATTTGAAAGCCCCTAATCAGGAGCCGGCACTCCAACTCCAGTGCCTGCGACAAGCACCGTGACAAGTGCTTGCTTTAAATACCACTATCTGAAGCGGCATACTGAGCCTGTTAATTAGCATGAGGAATATTAGAAATAATGTTTCATCAGTGAAGTGCACACTATTCAAGAATCACTCTGCCTTGCATTAACAGAATATTTTGAAAAATCTGGTATCAAAGGCCACGAACCTTGGAGTAAGATTTTACACCTTTGGGATAACACTTTTGGTCAAAAATTCCAATTCATCCCATCACCCCTCCATTAATCATAGGGTCACAGAGGTCTAGAAACAGGGTGCACTCTGGGGTTATCACAATGACTAAGGGGCAGTGGATGGGGTGGGGAGGATGGCTAGCAGAATTCAGTGCCTGGCTCCAGGGTTGCTAAATATTCTACACAGCAACAAATGCCCAGGAAAGTTCAGCACCCAAAATGCTAGGGATGCTGGAGAAGCTTAGCCAATGAGCAAAAGAATTTTTTTTGGTCTCAAAGAGACCTTTCCAGGTTGGAGAACCCCAAGGATGGAGGGTTCACACTTCAGTGGGCTGACAAAACAGACTGGCTAGTCTTTGTGTCTGTTTTCTGTTATTGTGTTCGGGTTTGTTTACTTACTATTTTGTTGTGGTTACATGTGGCTTAATTTGGCCCAAGACTTGGTTGCACTGCATTGCAACATATCACCCAGAAGTGAAGTTTTAGAGAAGGAGACCTACTGCCTTCAGTCACTTCTAATCTTTGGAAACCAAGAACATTCAACGAAAAAAGAAGCTGGTGATGATGGAAAGGCCTAGGTCAGGTCACAGCAATGAGTATCTTTAAAGTTTACTTTATCATGTCAGTATCTCTTTGAGTGCACTTAAATACCAAGAAAAATGAAATGCCATGAAAATGAAGCTGGTAATTTCCCTGCTTTGCTTAGGCAAAACTGTCTGATGCTACTGTTTACTGAAAAAATATGCTAAAGGAATGTGAAAGTGTGTATATGTGTGTTCTCCTTGATTAATCCACTTATACATGTGCCCACTTTGATGGACCAGCTTCAAATACAATCTTCAAACAAGAAGGCTTCAACTCAGAAACAACGTCACTGCTGACAGGTAAGATCCTCACAGACAGGTCTTCTCCCACCACCACCACCGAAGATGGCCAGCAGAGGCTTGTGTGGGTGAAGGCAGATCTCCTACAAAGGTGTCTCTCAAACCCAGCAAGGTATCTGAATCCACTGGGGGGCTCCTAAGACAAGATCACTACCCCCCCCCCACAGATACTGATTCAGGAGGGCTGAGGATGTACATCTCTAACAAGCTCTCAGATGCTGCTGATGCTCCTGGTCCTGGGACTATACTGTGAGAAGCACTGCTCTGGTTCTGAGCCTTGGCTGCACCTTAGAACCACCTGGAGAGATTTTAAATCAATCAAGACCCGGTCACACCCAGAATGTCTGCTTCAGAATCTCCAGAGTGGGGCCCAAGCCCCAGGATTCTCTCTTTCTTTCTTTCCTTCTTTCTTTTCTTTTCTTTTCTTTCTCTTTCTTTCTTTCTTTCCTTTCTTCCTTTTCTTTCTTTCCTTCTTCTTCTTCTTCTTCTTCTTCTTCTTCTTCTTCTTCTTCTTCTTCTTCTTCTTCTTCTTCTTCTTCTCTCTCTCTCTCTCTCTCTCTCTGTCTCTCTCTCTCTCTGTCTCTCTCTTTCTTTTCTTGCTTTTTAGGGCCACACTCACAGCATATGGAGGTTCCCAGGCTATGGGGTCTAGTCGGAGCTACAGCTGCTGCTCTACACCACAGTCACAGCAACACGGGACCTCAGCTGCATCTGCAACCTACCCTACAGCTCACAGCAACACTGGATCCTGAACGCACTGAGCAAGGCCAGGGATTGAAACTGCAACCTCACGGTTCCTAGTTGGATTCGTTTCCGCTGTGCCACGACGAGAACTCCCCCAGGATTTTCTTTAGCACTCCTTAGGGAATTCCAGAGTAAAGCCAAGGTGGAAAATAGAATTCTAGACGGAGGCCATGGTCAAGCATTAAATCTAGCTCAGAAGTACCAAGCTGGATAATAAGAGCAGTAATAATTACAGTAGATGCTATGTATTATATATGACTGTATGCCAGGTTCTGTCCTAGGCCTCCTTTGGGCATCATCTAATTAATCTGTACAATAACCTTATGAAATTGGCATCTTTGACTTTTTTTTTTTAACAGATGAAACTCAGGCTCAGAGAGGTCAAGCAGTTGGCCAAGGTCATATAGGAAACAAGTGATGAATTCAAACCCAGGAGGATGTGATTCCAAAATCTGTCCTTCTTAATGACCACATAATGCTTCCTCCTGTCATCAGTTCAAAGGGGCAGGAGAAGTCAGAGACAACATGAAGGGTTAAAAAGGGGGAAAAGGAGTTCCTGCTGTGGTGCAAGGGGATAGGCAACCTCTTAGGAATGCAGGGACTCAGGTTCGGTCCCTGGCCCAGCACAGCGGGTTAAGGAACCAGCGTTGCCATGGCTGTGGCTTAGGTCAAGCCTTCAGCTCGGATCTGATCCCTTGCCTGGGAACTCCATATGCCAAAGAGCAGCCAAAACAAACAAACCAACAACAAAAAAAAACCCTAAACCAATAAAAAAGCAGTTCCCACTAAGGTGCAGAGGGTAAGAATCTGACCGCAGCAGCTCGGGTCACTGCAGAGGCATGGGTTTGATCCCCTGCCCAGTGCAGTGGGTTAAAGGATATGGCGTTGCCACAGCTGTGGTTAGATTCAACCCCTGGCCTGGGAACTTCCATGTGCCGAGGATGTAGCCATTAAAAGGGGGGGAGGGGACCAAAAAAAAAAAAAAAAACCTCGGAGGAATTGAGAAAAGGAGAAATGAGCAAATAAAAGGAGGCCAGGGCAGTTTGGAGGTGGTGTTGATGCCCAGACACCACCTCTGGCCGTCCTCCTATAGACTGCACAGACAGGGTCCATTTGAAGGGCCTCACTGCACAGCTTGTTAAGGCACAATGACTGGGAATAATGATCTTTACATCACCACCACCCTTGCTGTGTTCCAGGTCAAGTGGAGGTATCTACAGAGTTGATGCCAGAGCATCAGCAGAGGAAAATTCAGGTGACCTCATTCCCTGCCCATGACAAGACGGAGGACTTCACGTAGCCTGGGTTGGGGTGAGAAGGGTCAGACCTGGGTGTGTGACTTTAAAGGAGATCTGGAATGACAGGAGGTGAACTGGGATTGGGAGGCTCAGGGAGAGAGGAGGAGTTGGCATCAGGAGACTGCCAGGTTCCACTGGTAGCCAGAGTCAGGGGGCCTTCGGGGAGATAAACCAGCCCCTGGGAACCATGGGTGATGCCCCTTGCATCATACATGTGGAAGGGCCGCAAGAGCTGAGCTCCCCTCATGAGGCTCCTGCATCCTGGCTGCCGCAGTTGCCATGCAGCATCCATCACAATGGACCTTCTCCCAACTGCATGTCAATGTTTAAGATATCAGTGCTCAGTCTCTCACAAATAGATTCTGATTTAGTTGGTCTGGGGTTAGGTCCAAGCATCTTTTCTTTTGCTTTTTAATGTTCTCCAGGTAATTCTAATGGGCAGTCCTATTTTAAGATACCCATAATTTACATTAAAATGCCTAAATTCTTGCTGTGGCTCAGTGGTAACGAACCTGACTAGTATCCATGAGGATGAGAGTTTGACCCCCGGCCCCGCTCAGTGGGTTAAGGATACTGCATTGCCATGAGCTGTGGTGTAGGTCACAGATGTGGCTTGGATCTGGCATTACTGTGGCTGTGGAATAGGCCTGCAGCTACAGCTTCGATTCACCCTCTAGCCAGGGAATTTCCATATGCTGTGGGTGTGGCCCAAAAAAATAAATAAACAAATAAATAAATAAATAATAAACTAAAAGTAAAACTAAAAATAAAATGCCTCAGCACAGTGTGGTGTTATTACCTCTTTGGATTAAGCCAGTAGTTCTTGACCTGGGCTGCCTGCTGAAGTCACTTGGGGAGCTTTACAAAATACCGATGCCTGGATGCCACCTCCAAAGAGTCTGATATACTTGATCTGCAGATTCAGCATCAGCATCAATGGTTTTAAAAGATGGTCAAGGATGAGACCACTGGGTCAAGTTCTGGCCCAGAACCTGATAGTATATCTAAGTGTGCAAAGTTTGGGGGAGGTCAAATGGCATTCTAATCTAGATACCCATTCTTCAAGAGTGAGCTGCTGTATGTCTTTTTATGGCCTATTTCAATCAGAAATGAGTGCTTTGCTATTCACAATAGCCAAGACATGGAAATAACCTAAATGTCCATCGACAGATGAATGGATTAAGAAGATGTGGTACATATACACAATGGAATACTACTCAGCCATAAAAAAGAACAAAATAATGCCATTTGCAGCAACATGGATGGGACTAGAGACTCTCATACTAAGCGAAGTCAGAAAGACAAATACAATATGATATCACTTATATCTGGAATCTAACATACGGCACAAATGTACCTTTCCACAGAAAAGAAAATCATGGACATGGAGAACAGACTTGTGGTTGCCAAGAGGGAGGGGGAGGGAGGGGGATGGATTGGGAATTTGGGGTTAATAAATGTAAACTATTGCCTTTGGAATGGATAAGCAATGAGATCCTGTTGTATAGCACTGGGAACTATATCTAGTCACTTATGATGGAGCATGATAATGTGAGAAAAAAGAATATATATGTATGTGTGACTGGGTCAAATGGCTGTACAGTAGAAAACTGACAGAACACTGTAAACCAGCTATAATAGAAAAAAATAATTTAGAAGAAAAAATAAAAATTAAAAAAAAATTCCACTTATTAAAAAAAGTGAATACTTTGCAAATCAGTAGCATACTGGACATTAAAAATGAGTTTTGATGAAACAGCATGATGAGTATTACGCATGGGCTCTCGCTGGTAAAATTACAGTTATAGAATATATATGTATTGGCTAATAATATTTTAGAGACACTTCTTACATTGGCATGAACAGGGCAAGAGAATCCTGTGAGGCCTATACCCTAGAGATATTATACTAGGGATATTACAGTAGGCACATATTTGGGATATTTTGCTCTGAGCTAAATATCTTAACTGGTTCTGTGTTCAGCAATGAATTCTCAAAGATTCTGCCTAATGCCAGTTGTAAAAGTGGACAGGACCCCTGCCTTTACATCAGATGAAACTTTTCTTTTCCACTTTAACAGCTGCACTTGCGGTATATGGAAATTCCTGGGCTGGGGGTCGGATTGGAGCTGCCACTGCCAGCCTACACCAAGTCACAGCAACACTAGACCTTTAACCCACTGAGCGAGGCCAGGGATCAAACCCATATCCTCACAGATGATATTATGTTGGGCTCTAAACCCTCTGAGCCACAACAGGAACTCCACATTAGATGAAACTTTGATGCAATGTGTTGACTGAGTACGTAAGAGCAGACTTCTTAAGCTTACAGGACAGATCATATGATTTGGGCGAGGTGGGGGGAGGGCAGTAATAACTTGCTTAGAAGCATTTAGTTAGTAAATGTTTGTACATTTAGCAGAATTTGTATATGTCCAAACTCATCAAATTGTATATGTTAAATATGTGCAGTTTTATATTAATTATACCTCAATAAAATTGTAACAAAATTATAAAGACCTTCCCACTTCCTTTCAAAAAGCTAATTAGTTAATTAACATTGCCATATCTTAAAAAAAAAAAAAAAAACCAAACCTGTTGGTGAGGTTGTAGAAGTATCTGAAGTATCTGTCACTCACCCCACACCAGAGCAGTCCCTGATGGCTGTCACCGGGGAGCTGGACTGGGTCTAACAGGAATCCTGTGCTATTCTGCTGAACACAAACAAGGCCACTCTGGAGTCATGTCTGAGTACAAAGACAGGAACGTGTCCAAACCACAAAAATGGACAAGTCTTCTCCCTGCCCTGCTACTCTGACTGGGGCCTTGTCATCCATTCCAGCTTTAGCCCTGCTCTGCTACTCTCACCTCTGAGATATAACTTATTAAGCTACTCAACCGTGGAATAGCCCCTTCTTCCCAACAGCACTTACACCAGAGAAAAACCATGCTTCCTTGAACTCTTGTCCAAACCACCAAACACAAGACCAGATTCTTGAACCAGTTCCTCTATAACCCTTCTTCTGAGATGCTCCAAGCGTCTCCATTTTGTTCTGTCTCCTTTGTTGCAATGAACCAACTGTATTCTTTTTCTACTACATGTTACTGCATAGCAAATTATCATAAGTTTAGAAGCTTAAAAATAGTAAAGATGTATTATTTCAGTTTCCCTGGGACAGGAATCTGGATGGGTTAGCTAGTTGGGTCCTTCCTCTTCTCGGGATCTCACAAGGCTGAAATCAAGCTGGGGCTATGATCTCATCCATAACTTGGGGTCCTTCCAAGATCTTTCAGACTTAGCAGAATTTGGTTTCTTGTAGCTGTGGGTCCTGTTTTGCTGTTGGCTGCTCAGGCTACTGAGCAGGGGTCTTTTTCATCTCTGAGAGACCACTCCTACACCTTAGGCTCATGGGCCCCCTCCATAGGCGATTCACAACAGGACTGTGATGCCGGATGATGCCGTCCCTGGTGTTTCACCTTTGCTGCAGGGCTCGCCTGATTAGGGCCCACCCCCAGGATAATCTGCCTTTTGACTCATTTGTAACCTAATTATGGAATGGAAGCGACATTCCAACATATTCACAGGTCCCACTTAGGTTGGGGTTTGAACGGGGATTATACAAGGCTTGTCCACCAGGGGGCAGACATCTTGGGAGGCATCTCCCTGCCACACCAAGTAACATCACTGACTACCAGTGTGTTCCTGGTGATCTTTGGCTGAAAGGCAGCAACACTTTTCAGCTCTCACTTTCCACCAAAATGAGTCTAAGATTTGTGCATGATCAGACTACATCAAGTCAGTTCATAACACCAGGACAGGAGACCATGAGTCAGACTTGCCAGGAAACTTTACTAAGCCCCATTAAAATGGTTTGGATGAATCACTCCCACTTTTCACTGGCAAAGACTTCATAAGTCTCTTGCACCAAAAGAAAGGTGGAACTTGATACCTAGAGGAGAAAAAAGATGCCTATTTGCTAGTGATCTATGCACCCAATTTGAACTACTTTTTAAATGACACAGTCTCAAATTATACTTTACAAATTTACCCATTTACTAACATTTACCCTAAAGAATATTCTTCTTGAGTGTATTAACAAATATTTTCTGTTAGCTATAAGAATGACTAGCACTTCTCCCCTTCTCCTAGAAGCAAAGAATACTTGCTAAGTGAGCAAATACTGGTATTTTCATTATCTGTAATTTTGAGCTCCTCCTGCCCCATGAGTCCAATTTAAATTATCCCTTTGGCAGAAAATGGTTGGAGACCTGGAATTCACACCCAAATGAAGTATTTCTCTGAACTACAACAGGCTGATTTGCCCCTGAGCAAGGAGCCCTACAACCCCAATTATCCTTTAATTTGTCTGAATCCTCCAGTTATCTTCTTCTAGACTTTTACTCAAATTATCAGGGTTATGCACTTATTCATTTTTTTGAATATACGTATTTTGAGCACCAACTGTATGCTAGGTTCTGGATCATGGAGATGCAGCCATGGACCACAGAAATTTCCCCCTTCATAGAGTTTTCAATATTGCAGAAACACAAATGTTCAACAAAAAAATCCAAAGATTACTATGTAATTACAAATTCTGATGACAATAAAAGAAAAAGCCCATGTGGCTGTGATAGTTACAGAAAATTTGGAGTGAAAAACTGTGTTTGGACATTTTTTCTCTTTTCTCCTATCTCTTCAAAGACTGGTTAGGAAAAGATGCCGAAGAAAATGAAATCACTATCTCAAAGGGATGCCTGCACTCCCGTGTCCACTGAAGCACTATGCACAGTAGCCAAGACATGGAAACAACCTAAGTGTCCATCAGTGGATAAATGGATAAAGAAAAGGCCACACACATACACACATACACACACACACACACATACACAGAGGAATATTATTCAGCTATAAAAAAAGAAGGAAATCCTGCCATTTGCAACAACATGGATGGACTTTAAGAGCATTATGCTGAGTGAAATAAGTCAGAGAAAGACAAACACTGATGGTCTCACCTATATGTGGAATTAAAAAAAAAAAAAAAAACTGAACTCATGGAAACAGAATAGAGTGGTGGTTGCCAGCTGTGGGGTGGTTGAAATGGGGAGATGCTTGTCAAAGGGCACAAACTTCCAGTTATAAGATGAATAAGTTCTGGGAACGTAAAGCACAGCATGGTGACTGTAGTTAACAATGCTGTATTATGTACTGAAAGTTCCTGAGAGATGGTAAATGTTCTACACACACACACACACAAAGACCCCTAATTATGTGGGGTGATAGCTGTGTTAAGTAACCTAATTGTAATAACCATTTTGCAATACGTAAATGTATCAAGTCATCACTTTGTATATGTTAAAATTACACAATGTTATGTGTCAATTATTCCTTAATAAAGCTGGGAAAAAAAGAGGAGACATCCACCTTCCTGGGAAATGCAAAGGAAAATTTGGAATGTCCTTTATCTAGGGGTTAAGGGATCTACCTGATCAATTTTATTTCAGAGACAAAAATCAGGTCAGCTATGTGACCATGACTTTCCACTCACCTCTTTTCAATCGGAAAAGCTAGAGCTCCATTAACTTAAAGGTCTCCACTCCTAATATTACTTGCTCTATCAATCTTTGCTATAAAGTCAGCTAAACAAGAAGTACTTTCCCCCCTTGCGGACAAAAGAAATCTACTCTGCTTATATTTAATGCCCATTAAAATTGTGCATGAAAATCAGAAATACCTCCTGTTTAAATATTTACCAAAATCAGATTAATCTTAGGTCTTAAACTGAACAGTATAATTTAGTTGAGTTTCATTCTAAAATAAGGATTCTCCATTGTAATTATCCAGGTAAAGTCAGTTACTCTCTAAAACCTTCCTTGATTCCCCCAGGCACAGTTATTAATAGTTACGTCCTTCTCTTTGCTCCCACAAGACTTCCATTACAGCTTCTTTTTTGCATCGTACCATAAATATCTTGAGGTCTTTGAAATTATTTTTCTGGCTTTCTCACTCAGCTGGAGCCCTTGAGGAAAACAACTTGGTCTTATTCATTTGCGTATCCTTGGTACCTAGCAGAGTGCCAAGGTCATGGTAATAAAACTCAATAAGAGTCTGAGTGAATAAACAAAAGTGAATGCACAAATCTAATTTTATTATAACAAACGGAGAAGGTTGACATCTGACTCTTGACTTGGACTCTGAATGAGGAGACAAGTATGCAAAGATCTGGGCAGGAATAGCATTCAAAAGAGAGCTGCCAGTACCAAGGGTGTGAGGGGAGGAAAAAAGATATAAGAAGCAGGCAACTGCGGAGAGTGAAAGAGAGTAGGGAAGATGAGGTTGGGGCGAGGGCGTAAAGGCCAAACAATGTGGCCCCTTGCAGTCAGGATAAGAAGTTGGCATCATGTACTGTGTACAGGGGGAGTTGTTTTTAGCAGAATTACGTAATTTATATTCTGAAAAGATCACTCTGGCTACTGTTTGGAGAATGGATTACAGTGGTGCAAGCTTAGGAGCAGGCAAATCCCAGATGCTTACTGCAGAAATCCAGGCAAGAGAAGGTAGTGGCTGGTTCTAGAGTAGGAGCAGTTAAGTGGACAGAAATAGCAATACTTAAGACATCTTTGGCAGTAGAGGCAACAGGGCTTGGGAAATTGGATACAGGCATGGATGCTATTTCATTGCTAAGCCCCGAGAGAGCCCTCCCAGTGACCAAAATGTTGAAATATTTCTAAACTAGTTGTAAACAGTCACTGCCAAGAGCCCGCACGTGGTGACTCACCCCACCACCCTCAGACTTCCCCTAGAATCAAAAACTAATATATCTTCAGTATTTGATAGCATGGTAGAGACCCCTTAGATGACTCTACTGCCTGACTCTTATTCTGATGGGTGGGTTCCATGCCCCACTGTTTGCTAAAGATCACAACTGGATTTAAAAGACAGGGCATAGAGAGGGATGGAGTGCTCCCAGGCTTTTGGCTTGAGCTATTGGATGGATGCACTGCTGTTGATTGGCACGTGGAGGAATAAGGGATGAAAAAGTCTGGTAGGAGGAAAACAATGATTCTGTTAAGTTTCATTACTTATGAAGCATCCAAGGAGAAGGGACTACAGGCCAAGTGAAGGTTCCCAGTTACTACACACACCACAAACATCAATGCAACAAAACTCTAGAACGATCAAACTTTGAAATCATTTTGAGGACTATTTTATTGCGAATAAAACTATAATGTTCTGAATTCCATTAAAACTATGAAGGACCTCCAAGTCTTTTAACAAATCCAGGCTCTTATGACCCATTTGGCTGACTGGCAGTAGGCTTACTAGTGCGGCGACAGAAAGATATGAGGTCCTAAACCCTGGTACCTATAAATATTCAATTATTTAGAAAAAGGGGCTCTATAGATGTGATTAGGTTAAGTATCTTGCAATAGGTAGAGTAGCTTGTATTATGCAGGTGAATTCTACATGCAATCACCTGTGCTATGGAGGATCAGGAAAGCAGAGCATGTTTAGAGAAGACACATTCAAGGTGAGGAGACGGAATACTCTAAAAAAATGGGGCACATTCATAAAGCGGCTGTTGGTGAAGCTGGGTGGAGCAGAAAGAACACAGTAGGAAAAAACAAAAGGCAGAGGGCTGTCAAGGCCGTGTTCAATTTGGCCCTTGTTCAGTGAGTCAGGGGAGCTCCTCACCTGGAGGCCAGAATTTAACTTTAGGAAATACGCAGTGTGAGGGCTGAATTGAAAAGGCTGGAGTGGGGAGTTCCCTAGTGGCACAGTGGGTTAAGGATCTGCCATTGTCACTGCTGTGGCTCTGGTTACAGCTGTAGCATGGGTTTGATCCCTGGCCCAGGAACTTCTGCATGCCGTGGGTATAGCCAAATAAAAGAGAAGAATGGAGGGTTAAGAGAACAGGTGGGAGGCTATTATATAACCTAATGCGTGGTTTATCTAAGGCTGGGCCCAGAGGGACAGGTGGGCACAGAATGAGGTGCAAATACACATGATTTTTCAAAAATGGCAGTAAAGAGAGGAAAAACTCTGTGGCTCAAGATAAATAGTTCTTTTTTGGAAGAAAGGCAGCAGTGGGCCTACAATGCTTTCATTTAAACTTGTATTTGTTAAGATGGTGAGAGGGCAGCAGCTGGCCAGCAGTAAATTTCCCTTTATCTCTAGATCCAGGCCATTTTGATCCTCTGCCAAGAGTCTGAATAATAAATATTCTATTTTTCCAAAAACAACAATGTCACTGAATGAGGCAGAAAAATCAGAAATGGGACCACTTGATTTTTATGGACAGTTTCATATGATATATCAGAACTCATCTGTTTCTTTTCTAGTTGACCCAAAGCCCAACTACCTGACCTTGGAAAGTCATTTTCTTCCTCTTCTCAGTACAATTTAAAAAATCGAAGTGTTTTTAGAATTGGAGCGACAAACGCAGGAATGAAGCCTGTAGCAAAGAAAGGGGAATCAATCCATAAAAAGGGCTAGTTCTCCTGATAAAACTGAATGGGAACAGCTGGAAGCCAGCCCAGTGAAGGCTGTGGATTAGGCAACGATGGGGAAGGGAACTAATTTATTGGTACCCACTTCTCTTCCAATAACTGAGCTTGGTATGTGGATTTAACAATGAACACTCAATCTCTGCCCTCAGGGTGTTCACAGACATACAGAAAAATCCCCATTGAAAGGAGCACCAATATGGCAGTAGAGGTTTGAGGAGACAGGGAGGATTCCCTGAGACTTGAGTAAACAGGAATCATTCAAGGGGCAGAACAGCAGGCTTCGGTAATCAACATCTCTCCTAAATGTCCACATCGCACTTCCTGGTTTCAAACTATGTTACAAAAGTATAGTAATTAAAACAATATGGTATTGGCGTAAAGACCGACACACAGACCAATGGAATCCATCCAAGAGCCCAGAAATAAACCTTCATGTATATGATCAATGAATATTTGACAAGGGATCCAAGCATACACATTGGGGAAAGGACAATCTCGTCAATAAATGGTGCTGGGAAAACTGGATGATCACATGCAGAAGAATGAAATTGCACCCCTATCTTGTACCACTCACAAAAATGAATTCAAAATGGATTACAGACTTAAAGCATAAGACCTGAAACCATAAAAGTCCTAAAAGAGAGTAGAGGGGGAAAAGCTCCTTGACATTAGTCTTGGCAATGATTTTTTTGGATTTGCCTCCAAAGGCGATAAAAGCAAATATATAAACAAGTAGGACTGTATCAAACTAAAAAGTTTCTGTGTGGCAAAAGAAACGACAAAATGAGAAGCACCATTCCAAAATGGGGTGGGCTGTCTCGCGAGGGTACGCATCCTTATTTCTGCAGATGTTCAAACACAGGCAGGGGCATAGCAGAGGGGCTCTAAATAGCAGGAGGTCATTTGGGATAGATGATGTCAACCTTCCTCCCAAGCCTGATGTCCTGTGCCTCTACGTTGCAGGTTCATGAGAGGTTTGCTCCAATGCACTCTTGATCCCTACAGAGCCCAGGATTATACTATAGAAATGGTAAGTGGCACCTTGAACAACCAGGACTCGTGGAATATAATCCCACAACTTTATTCTGTCTCCCGCTTTCCCTTTCAACTGTATGCAGTGGGGTGAAAACTA
This sequence comes from Catagonus wagneri, assembly GCA_004024745.2. NCBI lineage: Eukaryota > Metazoa > Chordata > Mammalia > Artiodactyla > Tayassuidae > Catagonus > Catagonus wagneri. Next base: position 25,282,679 of record PVHT021183634.1, on the reverse strand, counting down.
AGCAATCCTATGATTTTTTTTGGATCAATTTCCGATCAAAGTCTGACGGCCACTTTAAATTGCAAACACAGTATCAACCCAGTGATTACAAAGGCCAGCCTCCTGTCAGACTAATCCAAGTTGTCTCCTCATCTGAAGGTAAGACTTACCTTACTTCCCAGGGAGGCAGGAGGCTAGAGGCAGGGGGAGGAGTGTGAGAGCTCCTCCACCCGCCAAAGCTCACCTCCCCCCTTGTCAACTGCAGTTTCTGATGCCGTTAAGGCTGAGGGAGGGCAGGATCAGAAGGAGACAGGGAGTAGGAAAGAAAGGCACCAGTGGCAGAAATGTTTTACTTGCCTATCATAAGCTCTGGGGATGGGACGATATTAAAGTTGTTTTCTGTGGCAGGTCACGGAGGAGTTCTCACAGGGCACACCCTTGACGTAGGCAAAAGCCTGCTGATCTAGTATTACTCACTCTCTTCCTCAGCCCCCAGGAATCCAGAAGCACAAGTTCGGCTTGGCCTCAATGACTCCACTGGACATGGTGCCAGATGACCCCATCTAGAGTTGCCAGATAAACTACCCTGTCTTTGCCCAAAATCTAGGAGCGAAGCCCAATCCCCCAGCAGTAGTTCTCCTTTGCTTTGCTGCACTTCAGCTAGATGGACCAGGTTTCACTCTGTTACATCCTGGGTGGGGTCAGATAAGAGGTTCCTGTGTTTCCACAACTGCTCTCTGGTCCCAATGAAATTCTTCCCCCTCCTCCTTCGGAAGGGGAAGGAAGACTCAGCATAGCCACAACTCTCTCCAAAGAAATCTTCATAAATTTTCCCTAACTTTCCACTCTTCCAACCTCATTATATCCTTGATAGGATGGGAGGTTTGGTGAGCTGTGGTTTTCAACTTAACTTCTCTGTACTTTCTGCACATGGCCTACACTCTCCTTTAGAATGTATGGTATTGCATCAACTGAAACCTCCAGTATAACATCTTATTGAATTTTCAGTGACCAGATGAGAAAGAAAATCACAGGATTTGTTAATACCTATGTAAGTGCTTGATACTCTCAAGCAAAACCCTTGTTAGAGAATAAGGACTCGAGATAAGGCCTGAAGCGTCTTGCTCCCCACTCACAAATCTCTGCCTCTTCTATTTTCCAAACTGAAGAATAGGATGTTATCATTGCCATGCAAAGAAGACCATGGTGAACCACAACTACCAGAGGAAGCGGAGCTAGTCAAAGCACGAAGAGGAGCACATTTGATCCCAAACCTAGTGCTGAGTATTCGAGGCATCTTCCTGTGGGATAAGAACAGTAGCAAGGTCAGGGTATCATCGGGGAGAAATGAAATCCAACTGGAAATGGCCGAGTCTCTTCCAACACAGTGGAGAAAGAACCCAGTCTTTTAACCAAGGAAAGTAAAAGAGGAAGTAAAAGAGAAAAGGGCAGGAGAGGCTACCATGCACAGATTCGAGAAGTAAAAGAGAAAGAGGATGGCTTGGTTCCTACCCCTGGGTAATCCAAAGCTTCCCAACGGGCCAGGTTGTGTGCCGTCAATGGGCTCCAGATATGCCACAAGACCTTAAACCCTTAAGCCTTTGGGGCTGCTGCAAAACCCAGATGGGTCACCTCTGGCCATGAGTAGCCTTATTTGGGGTTCTGCAGAGGGCAGTTCCAGATAAGCAGGATCTGTCTGTAAACCTCACAGTCCCTGCAGGCAGAAGTGTACCAAGCACCACCGAGCACAAACAGTTCAGCCTCAACATTCTGAGCAGAGCCAAGAGGGGCACCCTCCACCTGGACAGCCATGCCAGCAACTAAGCAAGGAACCCAGACTGTCCCTCTTGGACAAGTGGCCCATGGAGCTTCTGGGGGAGTTTGTGTTCCTGGTGCCCAGGGAGCATGGTGTCTACCCAGGGTGCCACATGTCTGTGGAGAGAAGAGGGAGGAGAAAGGTTGAGCTCTTGGTGGTGGCCTTCCCATATCTTTGGGATTTCTGCCCATTTGTAATTGATGTGTCCTTTCAGTGATGACTGCATTCAAGGATATGTGAGAGTTTCTCAAATTAGAGCCACATTAGTATTCTGAAATACTAGATATGAAAAAGTTCAATTAGATTTAAAAACATCAGCATTATCACAAGAAATTTCAGTATAGTTTGTCAATTTAAAAAAAATGGATGGCCTGCTATAGTCCCTAAATATAATTTCAACTATTACAAATTTTGGAAGAGTCGTGAAACAGTGGCTTAAATACCTTTCTATGATCAAAGTTTCTCACTGATGATGAATATCCAAAATTTGAAGAGATCGTTATTAAAAAACTTTTGATCAGGGAATTGAGCATAGCCATTTCAAGTATCAAACTTGATATGAAAAAGTTACATTTTGAGAAGCAAAGTCGTTTTAAAAATAGACAATACTCAATCTGGATTTTTTTTAATGTTTGCAGGTGTAGCATGTGGAAGTTACCAGGCTAGGGGTTGAATTGAAGCTGCAGCTGCCAGTCTACACCACAGCCACAGAAACACCAGATCTATGCCTGTGACCTACACCACAGCTCACGGCAATGCCGGACCCTTAACCCACCGAGCGAGGCCAGGAATCAAACCTGTGTCTTTACGGTTGCTAGTCAGATTTGTTTCCGCTGAGCCATGACGGGAACTCCTTGATTTGGATTTTTTATGCAAACCTAATGTCTAATAACTTTCTAAATTTTTAATATTTCTTGTAATTCCATGGTACACAAAAAAATAATTTTTTCACCTTGTCCCACATGGGTGCCCTTGGAATCCCTTCAGTCTCCCTACAATGTGCTGTAAAAACATCACCATCTTCTGTCTGTCTCTGAGCCACGACACAGCAGTAACCCCTGCATGTGAGTGCATGATCTAATAATCACTTTAGGGAGGGGGTCCTTCCAACACTCTCTTGAGTTGGGTGAGGAAGCTTAGAGGGAAACCGTCTAATGAGAAAATTGCTTCAATGTACATATTTTTAAGTTTGCATGCTCTATCAAGAACATATCCATTTTGGAGTTCCCGTCGTGGCGCAGTGGTTAACAAATCCGACTAGGAACCATGAGGTTGCGGGTTCGATCCCTGCCCTTGCTCAGTGGGTTAACGATCCGGCGTTGCCGTGAGCTGTGGTGTAGGTTGCAGACGCGGCTCGGATCCTGCGTTGCTGTGGCTGCGGCGCAGGCCAGTGGCCACAGCTCCGATTAGACCCCTA
>PVHT021183634.1:25132289-25278467 GCA_004024745.2 Catagonus wagneri | reverse complement strand
AAAAAAAAAAAAAAACATATCCATTTTGTATAGTGTGTCAAAAGTGTTTCCTAAAATGTCGATTCTCAACTAGGGATCTCAGTGCTCCAGATTTTGTTGCATGAACCACATCTTGGGAGCACTACTGCTTATGGCTGCCTCCTTCCTCAGGATCCTCCCTCCCAAGGGAAGGTAAAGAACAACCTGGGACCTGTGCTCTCCCAGGTATTTCCTATTACAAACCCACGTTTTCTCATTTGATCGTCTCACCACCTTTAAAAAAAAAATTTAGGAGTGCTCACGTGGCACAGGAGGTTACGGATCCAGCCTTCACTGCTGCGGTACGGGTTCGATCCCTGGCCCGGGAACTGCCACATGCCACAGGCGCAACCAAAAACAAACCAACCCCAATTTTATCTAAGTTTAACATATTCTTGGGATAATTACACTATTCTCATTATTTTATCTTTAAAAATATTTTCATATTTTTCTCTGCTCTTTTAACTTATTTGTGATATTTTTGTCTGTTTTCTCCTAGTCCTTCCCATTGTGGAATGGGAAGACTGGGGAGATGAAAGTAATCAAGAGACTTGGAGAAAAAGCACCACATAAGTGACCCAGGTCGGAGGACCATGTGGCACCATTTGCAGTCAGGCCCAGGGCTCAGGAAGCCTGGCTGTTTCTCCTACACCATCAGTCACTACTCACCTGCTATGTGCTAGGCACATGTACATGCTCTTGACAGTCAGTACAAGGACCTGGTGGTACAGGTATTAGCAGGTCCAACATACCAGTAAAGGCACTGAGGTTCAGAGTGCCTTAGCAATTGCCCAAGGACACATCTCTAGTGAGTGGGTGTCCAGCAGTAAGATCTGTTTGATTTTGAACCTGTACTCTCTCTACTCCAACAGTGCTTCTCAAACTTTAATATGGGTATCGTAAAACACAGATTACCATCGGATAGCTCTGGGGTGGGGCCCGAGAGTCTGCATTTCTAACGCTCCTAGGTGAGGCAGATGCTGCTTCTACACCTCACTCCAGTTGAAATCTGCACATGATCTTGGCCAGGCCCCTCTGGGTACACCAGCATCAGGGAGACAGCCCAGATAGAGCTGTCGAGGTTATCATTTACAGCTGATTTCTCCTTCTTTCACTGACTGGCTTTTGATCAGGGTTCCAATGGATGGCTAGCAAGAGCTAATTACAATCCCAACTAATTCACTGTGTCAGTTGTTATTCATTAACAAATTATGTTCCTGACAAACTGCTCTAGTGTGGGACCCTAAGTACTGTAATTAAAATCTTAGAAAGTTGCATGTGGGCCTAATTGATTTCCTTAATGTATTACTCAGACTAAACATTCCATTATTTTGTGTCTTGATGTTTATGAAAGGGCGGAACTGCCGCTGCCACCCAGGCAGCAGATAGAAGGGGCGGTGGGTTAATGGGGAGCTTGCTTGCTCTTGCGGCCTGCCCACTGTCCTAGCAAATGACAGCAGGGACTGCTCTCCTCTAGAAATACTCACGGCGAAAGGGATGGAGGGTAATTTGACTTGTGTCGATAATTAATTTGTGTCCTCCCTGGATTTCCAAACGTTGGGGGTGTTACGATGATTCCCTAGGGAGAATTCCTGATGGAGAAATGGAGAGGTGCCCCCGAGGCTGTCCTGGCCCTGTGTCGTCTAGGCTCTCCCTTTTAGCCCTGAGCACCACACGACAGGATGGGAGGGGGAGCCTGAGACAATCTAAAGGCGTGTGTGATGCAAACAAGTCCAAGTGCATTTGGCAAATTTGGAATGCGAAGGACAGGCAATACGTATGCTGCAGACCACTGAATCATACCACATGCATTCATTCATTCCTGTGTTCAGTAGCCTCTTAGTAAATACCTAGTATAGACCAGGTCCAGGGCTAGATTTAAATGAATAAATAAACAAATACATAAACACAATCATAATAGTGGCAAACACTTATGTATGACACGCCAGGCACTGTTCTAGGAACTTTAAACATATTAACTCATTTAATTCTTACTCAGTTCCTAAAAAGTAGGCATTCTTATTATCCCTGTTTCACAAATGTGAAAAGAGGCAACAGAGAAGATAAGGAAGTTGTGTAGGGTCACACAGCCAAGATTCAAATACAAAGTCTGGCTCTGACTCCTTGCTTGAACCCCTGTGCCATACTGCTTCTCTTAAGTATAATTATCATAGCTAATGAGGACTTAATATGGCCTCAAGAGTCACTTTAGACTCACAAAACCTCTAAAATGAGGTGGTATTGTCATTATCCCCAAGTGAGGAAACAGGCACAACAGAAAGCTTGCTTAACTGCCCCAAGGTTTCACAGCTGGTAAGGGGCAGAGTCTAACTTTGGGTCCAGGCCTAAAGCGCGTATTCTTAATCTCTATGCATCTTAGATATAACTATTAGAGACCTAAGAAATCATACGGGAATTGGAGGCCTGCACAGGACAGCCAGTTAAAATAGGTAAACTCCAAGTGGCCCTGCCCTAGATTTCCAGCAGATGAAAGTAAGGTCCAGCTAGAAATTGCCAAGCTGGGGATGTGAAGGCAGATGGTCTGGTGCTGAGGGCTGACCCCGACCTCTATTATCATGCATCTTACACACCCACAGTTCTCTGACAATGTTTCCCTGCTCTCTGCCCTACTCACCCACACTCAGGATCCAGCACAACAGGGGTGGACCACACACATCTAAGGATAAGCATCAGGCTGGCAATACACTGCATTATTCACTGCACATTTCATGTTGGAGAAATTAAAGTGTACTTAATTTTGGAACTTCACTTTCATTGACTATGATGGCATATAACAAAAAAATGCAAACCATAGGAAGTTCCTTTGTGGTGCAGCAGGTTAAGAATCCAGTGTTGTCACTGTAGTGGCCCAGGTCCCTGCTGTGGCATGAGTTTGATTCCTAGCCTGGGAACTTCCACGTGCCATGCCACAGGTATGACTTGAAAAAAGGGGGGGGGCAAACTATAAAAGACAGACGTATCTCACATTTTCCTGATTCTGAAAGAAAAGGTGTCTATTATGAGCTCTTTGAAAGAACTGGGCTATTTTGCTTGCTGGAACAGGAGACTGGGCTTTTCAGTAGGTTATTTCTCATGCTGCAGCGATGAGCTGAGGGCTCCCTTTATCCGATGGATGCCCCAAGTGTGACGTGCTCCATTAGTGCTTCCAGGCCCTCTCCTCGGTTCTAGAACCACAAGCGATTTTTTTTCTGTCTTTTTAGAGCCACATCCTCGGCATATGAAAGTTCCCAGGCTAGGGACCAAAAAGGAGCCAAAGCTGCTGTTCTACGTATGCCACAGCCATAGCCATGCCATGCCAGATCCGACCTACACCACAGCTCACAGCAACACCGGATCCTTAACCCACTGAGGGAGGCCAGGGATCGAACCTGCATCCTCATGGATACTAGTCAGATTCGTTTCCACTGCACCACAACGGGAACTCCCTGGACCCACAACCTGATATGACTCATCCTTGCCACCCTCTGAGCCACTTCCTCTGTCACTGGTTCACAGGCTCCCTCATTATAAATTGCATTATTTCTGTGTCTCTAACAAGTGCCTTTGTGTACATCCAACCCAGTACTCTAGATCATTTGACTCCAACATCTGCCCCAGGCATAACAAATTCCTTCCTCTCTGGTTTTTCTATGTGCCATCCTTGGGGAGCTCTGTCTGTCAGCAGTTTCCACGAGTTATTAAGCACATTTTCCTTGCAGGTAAACTGATCGTATATCCTTCCATTGGAATGTCCCACTGTAGAACAGACTGGCTTTTCATTCATCCTTTTTACCATATCATATTCTCCAAAAAATTTTTTTTGTCTTTTTCCCTTATCTAGAGCCACACCCACGGCATATGGAGGTTCCCAGGCTAGGGGTCTAACAGGAGCTGTAGCTGCTGGTCTACGCCACAGCCACAGCAATGAAGGATCCGAGCCATGTCTGCAACCTACACCACAGCTCACGGCAATGCTGGATCCTTAACCCACTGAGCAAGGCCAGGGATAGAACCCGCAACCTCATTGTTCCTAGTCAGATTCACTAACCACTGAGCCACGACAGGAACTCCTCGCCAAATATTTTTAATGAACATATACATGTGCGTGTATATTTTAATATTAGTCAACACTATAAAATTTTGTCATAATACTAAGTTCAAAGAAATTTGAGTTTAAGTTCAAAGAATCCTGTAGACATATTCATCCCTACAAACTCCATTTTCAGCTCTTATGCAGGATCTTGGAGCACTGATGACTTAGCTAATAGAAATGCTGTCGAAAGTTAAAAATTGCTCCTTAGGGTAGTGCTACCTTTCAATAAGAGAGTTCTTAAAAACACTCGACAGAACCCGACTGCAGATGACAGATTTTCTCCTCTACACCAGTCACTGTTTGCAAGCAGAGAAGGAGGCAATGCAATCATCAGAAAAGCTTCAACCATTCTTTTCAATTTATTTGATATAAAAGAAAACATCTGGTTGAGTGCATGTGTTCAGAATACAGACTATCTGTGAGGCAGGCATGATGCTGCTACCTAGCAAAGACAGAATTTCTTCTTTCTTTGTTGGAACTGCCACTGGGAGGTTGCTGGCAGTTTTTAGTTTGAGGAAGTTGAGAAAACACTCAGAATTTCTGGAACCAATTCTTTTTGTTTTTGGAAAATTACCAGGACTGGCTCTGCAGTTATATAAATATAAAGCAAGTACCCACCCATTGTCCTTGGCCATAGCAGTGAAGTCACCGTAAATCTAAATGCTGATGCTGCAGATCAAGATGCCAAGTACTCTGTCGTGATGTAAGTGGTGTATCTTCAGCCAGAACCATGCCCTTGAAGAGGGTGAGAAATGTTTTGCCTAAATGCAAATCCAGAGCAGGACCACTGGTATTTAAAACAGTAAATAACACCAAACTTGTGAAACGTATTTTGAACTATTTGAGTGTTTTCAACTTTTTTGATTTAAGACATATTTTACATAGTATTCCAGTGAATACATGCCACAAGTATCTAACATAAATGAGTTTCATAAAGGAACACCTATCCTTACTATGCACAATGCTGATCTTTCTATATATTCTATGTCATTGCTTTTAATGTTGGTCATGACCCATTGAATTCATATCATGACCTATTAATTAGCTGTAGTTTGCAGTTCGAAAAACATCCAACTATTGGGTCCAGTGGTCAATCTGTGGAATCCAAGAGACTTGGGCCTTAGACTTTAAGGTTTGGGAACCTACAATGATGACAGTATTTTACTTTAAAGCATGTCAACATAGACAGTGATCGTTTATATATGTGCTGATTATTAGTTTCAGCTCTAACTCTGGGGCAGCTGGGGCATGAAGCTGGCATTCTCCTCTGAGGTCCATTCACCAGCGCCTCTGCCTCAAACAATAGTCACAGCTTTGCTAATTTGCACATGGATGTTAAAAAAAAGGGGGGGGGGTTTATCGTGGAAAATGGTGTCCTGTTGATCAGCATAACAAATGTCAGAAATTGGTTCCTTTTAGTGAAATTGAAAAAAGTGGGGGAAAAAAGTGAAATTGAGAAGAGAAAAAAATAAAGAAAATTTGTAATAATGATGTTCCTAAGAATGCTATTACTAGTTAGAGAGATATATAAATAATATGTACGAAATGAAAAAACTGATTGTAGGTACACTATAATCTCCTTTATATAGAATATTTGTGTATATTCACCTGCATAGAATAAATCTGAAAAGGTAACAAATAATGTGACTATAACAAATAACGTGACTAACAAAAAAGTGTTCTTAGAGTTCCCATCATGGTTCAGTGGAAACGAATCTGATTAGCAACCATGAGGATGCCGGTTTGATCCCTGGCCTCACTCAGTGGGTTAAGGATCCAGCATTATCATGACCTGTGGTGTAGGACACAGATGTGGCTCAGAGCTGGCATTGCTGTGGCTCTGGTGTAGGCTGGTGGCTACAGCTCCAATTTGGCCCCTAGCCTGGGAACCTCCATATACCACGGGTGTGGCCCTAAAAAGAACCCCTCCCCCCCAAAAAAGTATCCTTAATGTATAGACTAGCTAAAATATCTCTACCTTCCCACAGTCAGGGTATCAGAATCCAGAGGGCCCCACAGCCCCACAACCCTATGGAGACTTGATTGACAAAAGGTTCTATATACACCACTGATGTGTGGCCATAGATGTGGAATGTCCTTGTTGTCTGATACTGACTGAAAGGGTGACAGAATCCTGCCTCTGCGGTCTTGGCTTCTGTCTCTGGTGAACAGAAGTTTATGCAAGGCATTCACTGGACCATCCAACAGTCCAGACAGAGGCTGTGATTTCATCATGCTTCCAGAATAGTGTGAGCTGTTTTGTGGCTGCTTGCTAGTGAATGTCTGCTATGTGGCAGAACTTGGTCCGAGACTTGCTTTCATTATAACATGGCAGTGAGGTATGTGGGAGGAACAAACTGTCCCCCACCTCAAACTTCTTTGGACAATCATGTATTCTTTTATTTAAAAAAACAAACAAAACAAAACAAAGCAAAACAACACGGAGTTCCCATTGTGGCGCAGCAGAAATGAATCTGACTAGTATCCATGAGGATGTGGGTTCAATCCCTGGCCTCATTCAGTGGGTTAGGGATCTGGCATTGCCATGAGCTGCGGCGCAGGTCGCAGATGCGGCTCAGATCCTGTGTTGCTGTGGCTGTGGCACAGGCCAGTAGCTACAGCTGGGATTCGGTCCCTAGCCTGCGAACTTGCATATGCCGCAAGTGCGGCCCCAAAAAAGACCAAAAAAAAAAAAAACCCAAAAAACAAAACAAAACCAACAAAAACAAAACCCAAAAAACTGTTCCTAAATCGATTAAATCCAGTTCATAGGCCTCTTTGACTGTTGAAAATATATGTGTAGAGCAAGACGTCTTGGAGAAGCAGGCCTTTCAGGGGTGAAAGGCTGACAAACATCACTGGCAGAACAGATGTGTAGAGCATGTGAATGTCCGCTTGATGCCAAGAATTCAGTTGGTGAGGAAAACTCAGCAGAGGATGGGGACTTGGGGTCATTTTCCCTCAGATCGTAGAAGCAAATATGACCTGATTTGGTAGTCAGAGGCCAGTGAGGCCTGGAAATCCTTAAGTCACATTTGGAATCACCATCCACAAAAAGAAGGGTTTTGTTTCCATTCCTCTCTATTTAAATGCTGGTGTTTTGCTGTAAGGTTCATGCTCTCAGGATAACGTTGTGGGAGAAAATGTGACAGGACTGCACTGGAGACTAAGATATAACCACTGCTGAGTTTCACAGTCCTGATGAGTCAAAGAAGGGGAAAGGCCATTACCGAATAACCACTGCAGAAGAGGCTTTCTGAATTATGGGGTTATTTGGACGTAGATAGTAGAGAAGGTTTGAAGGGTCCAAGAGTGGTGAAGATGAAATGAGGGATGTAGGGTCTGCTTGGACATTGCTCCCTGGCCCCGCCCATGGACTATGGGTCTGGTCTGATCTCTCTGGGCTGCAGGCAGAATCAGAAGGAGACGAAAGGATACTGTTCTGAGAGTCCTGGACTTGGGGAATGAAGTGGAACCCAGGTAGGAAGAGGGATCTTCTCTTCATTGCTGTGTGGATCCAACACAAAGAAGATTCAAGGAAGTGCAGAGCTAGACTGTCAGGGTCTGCAGCATGGATATCACTTGAAGAGCACAGACATCAGCACTGTTACCCAAGGCCCTGGCATCAGTACTGGACCATGACCACTGAGGGGCTTTTTCACTGGTGGACACTCATTGTATGAGCCAGAGAGAAAGAGATCAGTATCTGTGGACTCCAGCAGTTTGGGGCAAGAACCAAAACATGTTGGTAATTACTGACACTGAACTCCACTGTACATATTTATGCAGGAAAGACTTGAGGAAACTTGGATTAAATTTGAATCTCATTAGAATTGTAGTGATTCTACATTCTCCTGCAAAACTAGAACCTGAGACAAGGGCTTGTGTGTGAGCAGTTTGTTTGGGAAATGATCCAGAAATGTGAGGCCAAGAGGGAACAGTAATACCGGAATATATTATCAAGTTGGTCACTGCTGTGTTACTAGGACTTGACCCATAAAGACTGTCTGAGGAGCCACATAGAACACGCTTCATTTATCCACCAGCTCTCATTCCCCATTAGAAAAGAGATGCCCATTGGCTTTACTGCCCCACCCTTTCAGGAACCATGGGTTCCTATGGTCATCTCACAGTGCAGCGTTAGAGAAGTCCCAGGGCAGGAAGATATGACTCAGATGAAGTGAGGCACTGTCAGGATATGCTTGCACAAAGGTAGTTGCTACAGCAGTAGATGGAGTAAAGAGTGGGCTGAGAACATATGAGGATGTGAAGTGGCACCCACAGAGTGTCTGATATGGTGTATCTCTTGTACAGTTCAGAAACACATTTACTCGATGTTAAGTCCCATTCATCAGACAGCCTTCAGTGTGATGGCTTTCTACAATCTCCACAAAAGACCTAATACAGGAGGCTTCCTGGAAAAAAGCTATAATCCCAAGCACAACTAACAAGTAGTATTGCAAGAAGTAGTCCCATAGAGTCAATCTGCTACCAAGTGCCTGGCTGATACCTTCCCCATACCTTCACAAGAATGGGAAATTATCAACTATGTGGACTGTGATTCATTTTCAAATAAGAGATAACTGACCACAGTAGTTTAAACTAAAAAGTGAATTTATTGGCTCTTCTGAGTGGTAGATTCAGATAGGGCTGGATGCAAAATGTATGTGGTATTGCTGCCATGGAACAGAAGACAATGATGCAAGGCAGGAAAAAAAAAACAGGTGTATATTACATGAATATTTTAGAACTTTGACAATACAATAAATGAAAAAAAATAGCATTTTTGGCCACACCTATGGCATGTGGAAGTTCCCAGGCCAGGAATCAAGCCCGCCACTCACCTGAAACCTGTGATAAAGCTGAAGCAATGCTGGATTATTAAGACACTGTGCCATACAAGAACTATCAAAAACAGCATTTTAATTTGCATTTCCCTAACCACTGCTGGTCTAGTGGTTAAAGTGGAATTAGAACACAAATTCACATTGTGATTCATATATTCATATTTTTAAACAACACCCTATGTGATATCCTTCACATCAGCTTCATTTGGAAACCTGAACTAGAAAAAGGCAGGAAAGAAAACACTGTCTACTATGAGATCTGGGAAGATTACAAAAGATTTAAAATTCTGCCTGGGAAAACGATGGAAATGGGGATTGTTTTTCTTATTGCTGTATCTGTAAAGGCTATGAGATAATGTAACTTGTAAAAACCATTTAAGGGCTTAACTACTGCCCTGTATTGAAGGAGAATCATGAAAATTTCTGGAGGATCCCAAACAAGATGTTGAAGTAGAAGTACCTGAGCTCACTGCCTCTCATGAAAACACCAAAATCACAACTAACAGCTGAACAATCACTGACAAAAAAAGACTGGATGCTACCAGTGGGCAGGAACCAGTCACTCCCACCAGGAAGCCTGAACAAGACTTTGGCCTAACCTCACCCACTAAGGGCAGATACAGGGAAGCAAGAGGAACTACAATCCTGAAGCCTGGGGAAAGGAGACCACAAACACAGAAAGTCAGACAAAATGAGATGGCAGAAAAATATGTTCTATATGAGGAACAAGATAAAACTCTAGAAGAACAAGTAAGTGAAGCAGAGATAGGCAATCACCCGAAAGAGAATTCAGTGTAATGATAGTAAAGATGATCCAAGATCTCGGAAAAAGAATGGAGGCATAGATTGAGAAGGTACAATAAATGTTTAACAAAAAGTTATAAGATTTGAAGAATAAACAAACAGAAATAAATAAAGCCATAATTGAAATGAAAAATACACTAAAAGGAATCAATAGCAGAATAAATGAGACAGAAGAACAAATAAGTGAGCTGGAAGACAGATTAGTGAAAATCACTGCCACACAACAGAATAAAGAAAAAAGAATGAAAAGAAATGAGGACAGTCTCAGAGGCCTTTGGGAAAACATTAAATGCACCAACATTCACATTATAGGGGTCCCAGATACAGAATAAATAAAAGGGGCCATAGAAAATATTTGAAGAGATAATAATCAAAAGCTTCCCTAACAGGAAAAGAAATACAAGTCCAGGAAGCACAGAGAGAACCGTATAGATAAACCCAAGGAGGAACATGCCAAGCCATATTAATCAAACTGAGAAAAATTAAGGACAAAGAGAAAATACTAAAAGCAACAAAAAACATACAATGGAATCCCCATAAGGTTATCAGCTCATTTTTTAAGCAGAAACTCTGCAGGAGTGGCATGATATGTTTAAAATGATGAAAGGAAAATTCTACAACCAAAAATACTCTACCCAGCAAAGCCCTTGTTCAGACTGCACAGAGAATCAAAAGCTTTACAGATAAGCAAAAACTAAGAGAATTCAGCACCATCAAGCCAGTTTTACAACAAATGCTAAAGGAATTTCTCTAGGTGGAAAATAAAAGGCCACAATTAAAACAAGAAAAGCTCAGTGGTAAAGGCAAACACACAGGAGAGGTAGGAAATCATACACACACACATATGACAACAAAACCAGCAACTGAGAGGAGGAAGAGAAGAGTACAAATGCAGAATATTGGGAAAGCATTTGAAATTAAGAGACCGGTAACTTAAAATAATCTTGCATATACATAGACTGCTATATCAAAACTTTATGGGTAGTTAACAAATCTGACTAGCATCCATGAAGACACAGGTTCAATCTCTGGCCTTTCTCAGTGGGTTAAGGATCTGGTGGTGTGGTGAGCATTGGTATAGATTGAAGATGTGGCTCGGATCCTGCATTGCTATGGCTGTGGCACAGGCCAGTGGCTACAGCTCCAATTCTACTGCTAGCCTGGGAACCTCCACATGCCGTGAGTGTGGCCCTAAAAACAAAACAAAACAAAACAAAACAAAACAAAACAAAAAAAGAAGAAAAAGCAATCCAACACAGTAGTAACGACAGTCATCATAAGAGAGGAAAACAAAAGAGGAAGGGAAGAAAAAAGACCTACAGAAACACCCAAAACAATTAGAAAATTATAATAAGAACAGACATATCCATAATTACCTTATACATGAATGGATTAAATGTTCCAACCAAAAGACAGAGACTGGCTGAATGGATACAAAAACAAGACCCATATATATGCTGTTTACAAGAGACCCAATTCAATTCTAGGGACACATACAGACTGAAAGTGAGGGAATGGAAAAAGGTATTCCATACAAACGGGAATCAAAGGAAAGCGAGAGCAGCAATGTTCATGTCAGACAAAAGAGACATTAAAATAAAGACTGTTTCAAGAGATAAGGACATAACATAACGATCAAGGGATCAATTCAAGAAGACATAAAAATTGTAATAACAATTGAGGTTCTCCAACACTGGAATATCTCAATATATGAGGCAAATACTAACAGCCATAAAAGGAAAAATAGTGGACTTTAACACCGCCCTTATAGCAATGGACAGATCATCCAGATAGAAAATCAATAGAAACACAGGCCTTAAATGATACTTTAGACTAGATAGTTTGTTTTTTTTTTTAATGGGCCATACCTGCAGCATATGGAGGTTCCCAGGCTAGAGGTTGAATCAGAGCAGCAGCTGCTGGCCTACACCACAGACACAAAAACACAGAATCTGAGCTGAGTCGGCAACCTACACCATAGCTCACAGCAACGCCAGAGCATTACCAACTGAGCAAGGCCAGGGATCAAACTCGCATCCTCATGGATACTAGTCAGGTTCATTTCTGCTGAGCCACAATGGGAACTCCTAGACTAGACAGTCTTAATTGATATTTATAGAACAGTCCATCCAAAAGCCACGGAATACACATTCTTGTCAAGCTCACATGGAATGTTCTCCAGAATAAATCCCATGCTGGGTTAAAAAGCAAGCCTCAGAAGTTTCCACTGTGGCTCAGTGGTGATGAACCCAACTAGTGTCCATGTGGTTGAGGGTTCAACCCTGGCCTCGCTCAGTGGGTTAGGATCTGGTGTTGCTGTGAGCTGTGGTGTAGGTTGCTGACACAGCTTGGATCTCGTGTTGCTGTGGCTGTGGTGTAGGCCCCTGTTTGGAACCCTAGCCCAGGAACTTACTTATGCCTCAGGTGCAGCCCTAAAAAGCAAAAAAACAAAAAAACCCACTTTTTTTAAAAAAAAAAGCAAGCCTCAGTAAATTTAAGAAAATGGAAATCATATTAAGCACTTTTTCTGACCACCGATACTATGAGATTAGAAATCAACTACAAGAAAAACAAAACTATAAAAACAAAAACAAGTTGAGACTAAACAAAAATATATTACTAAACAAGCAATGGATCATGGAAGAAATAAAAAAGGAAATAAAAATAATATCTAGTGACAAATGAAAATGAAAACATGATAATCTAAAAATCTATGGGAAACAGCAAAAATAGTTCTAAGAGGGAAGTTAATGGTAATATAAGCTTACCTCAGGAAACAAGAAAAATCTCAAATAAACAGCCTAACCTTGCACCTAAAGCAACTAGAGAAAGAAGAACAAACAAACCCAAAGTTAATGGATGGGGAATTCCTGTCGTGGCTCAGTGGTTAACGAATCCGACTAGGAACCATGAGGTTGCAGGTTCGATTCCTGGCCTCGCTCAGTGGGTTAAGGATCCGACATTGCCGTGAGCTGTGGTGTAGGTTGCAGACGCGGCTCGGACCCAGTGTTGCTGTGGCTGTGGCGAAGGCCGCCGGCTACAGCTCCTGTTAGACCCCTAGCCTGGGAACCTCCATATGCTGCCAGTACGGCCCTAGATAAGGCAAAAAGACCAAAAAAAAAAAAAAAAAAAAAAAAAAAAAAAAAAAAAAAAAAAAAAAAAAAAAAAAAAAAAAAAAAAAAAAAAAAAAAAAAAAAAAAAAAAAAAAAAAAAAAAAAAAAAAAAAAAGAGTTAATGGATGGAAAGAAATCATAAAGATCAGAGCAGAAACAAATGAAATAGAGACCAGGAAAACAATAGGAAAGATCAATGAAACTAAAAGCTGGATTTTTTTGAAAAGATAAACTAAATTGAAAACCTTTAGCCAGATTCATCAAGAAAAAAAGGAAGAGGGCTCAACTCAGAAAAATTAGAAATGAAAAGGGAGAAGTTACAACTGACAACACAGAAATACAAAGGATCTTAAGAGACTACTGCAAGCAACTAGATGTGAATAAATGGACAACCTAGAAGAAATGGGCAAAGTCTTAGAAATGTACAATCTCCCAAGACTGATCTGGGAAGAAATAGAAAATATGAACAGACCAATCACAAGTACTGAAATTGAAACTGTGATTTAAAAATTTCCGAAAGGATCAGATGGCTTCACAGGGGAATTCTACCAAACATTTAGAGAAGAATTAACACCTATCCTTCTGAAACTGTTCCAAAAAATTGCAGGGGAAAGAATACCCCCTAGCTCATTTTATGAGGCCACCATCACACTGATACCAACACCAAAGACATAACAAAAAAAGAAAGTTACAGTCCAACATCACTGATGAACAGAGACACAAAAACACTCAACAAAATACTAGCAAACCGACTCTGGCAACTTAGTGAAAGGATCATATACCATGATCAAATGGGATTTATCCCAAGGATGAAAAGGATTCTTCAATATCTGCAAAACCATCAGTGTGATACACCATATTAACAAAGGGAATAAAAACCACAAGATCATCTCAATAGATGCAGAATAAGCTTTTGACAAAATTCAACAACCATTTATAAAAACTCTCCAGAAAGTAGGCATAAAGGGAACCTACCCGAACATAATCAAAGCCATATATGACAAACACAAACAGCTAACATCATTCTCAACAGGGAAAAGCTGAAGGCATTTCATTTAAGATCAGGAACAAAAGAAGGATGTCCACTCTCACTACTTTTATTCAAAACGTTTTGGAAGTCCTATCTATAGCAATCAGAGTAGAATAAAAAAAAAAAAAGCCAAATGAATCCAAATTGAAAAAGAAGTAAAACTATCACTGTTCGCTGATGACATGATTCTATATCCAGAAAATCCTAAAGATGCTACCAGAAAATTACGACAACTCAAAGAATTCAGTAAAGTTTCAAGATAACAAAATTATACAGAGATCTCTTGCATTTTAATACACTAACAACAAAAGATCAGAAAGAGAATTTAAGGGAACAATCCCGTTTACTATCACATCAAAAAGAATAAAATACCTAGGAATAAACCTGTCTAAAGAGGCATAAGACCTGTACTCTGAAAAGTATAAGATGCTGTTGAAAGAAATCAAAGATGATACAGATAGAAAAATATACCATGTTCTTGGATTGGAAGATTCAATAGTGTCAAAATGACTATACTACCCAAGGCAATCGACAGATTCAATGCAATCTCTATCAAATTCCCAATGGCATTTTTCACAGAACTATAAGGAAAAAAATTTTAATTTGCATAAATACATAAAAGACTCCAAATATCCAAAGCAATCCTGAGAGTAAAACAGAGCTGGGGGAATCAGGCTCCCTGACTTCAGACTCAATACAAAGCTACAGTCATCAAAATAGTATGGTACTAGCACAAACACACACACAAAGATCAATGGAACAGGATAGAAAGCCCAGAAATAAACCCATGCACCTATGGTCAACTAATCTATGACAAAGGAGGCAAGAATATGCAGTGGCGAAAAGACAGTCTTTTCAATAAACAGTGCTGGGAAAAATGGACAGCTACATGTAAAAGAACAAAATCAGAACATTCTCTAACACCATACACAAAAATAAACCCCAAATGGATTAAAGACCTAAGTGTAAGACCAGATACTGTAAAACTCTTAGGGAAAACATAGGCAGAACACTCTTTGACATAAATTGCAGCACTATTTATGAATTTCTTTTTTGAATTCACCTCCTAGAATAATGAAAATAAAAACAAAAACAAATAAGTGGGACCTAATTAAACTTAAAAGCTTTTGCACAGCAAAGGAAACCATAACCAAAACAAAAGGACAACCCACACAATGGAAGAAAATATTTGCAAGTGAATCAATTGACATGGGATTAATCTCCAAAAATAGACAAACACATATAGCTCAATATAAAAAAAAAATTAAAAAATGGGCAGAAGATCTAAATAGACATTTCTCTAAAGAAGATATACAGCATATGAAAGATGTTATATGAAAGATATAAAGCATACGAAAAAATGCTCAACATCGCTCATTAGAGAAATGCAAATCAAAACTACAATAAGGTAGCACCTCAGCTCAGTCAGAATGGCCATCACCAAAAAGTCTACAAACGATAAATGCTTGAGAGGGTGTGGAGAAACTATTGGTGGGAATGTAAATTGGTACAACCACTATAGAGAACAGCATGGAAGTTCCTTTAAAAACTAAAATACAGGAGTTCTCTTTGCGCCTTAGCAGGCTAAGAACCCACAATAGTGTTCAGGAAGATAAGAGTTTGATCACTGGCCTCACTCAGTGGGTTAAGGATCTGGCATTGCTGGAAGCAGCAGCATAGGTTGCAGATGTGGCTCAGATCTAGCTCAGATGTGGCTATGGCACAGACCGGCAGTTTCAGCTCCGATTCTACCCCTAGACTGGGAACCTCCATATGCCGTGGGTGTGGCCCTAAAAAGACAAAAAGACCAAAAAAAAAAAAAGTAAACCAAACTAAAAACATACACACACACGTATGACTGAGTCATTTGCTGTGCAGAAATTGGCACAACACTGTAAATCAACTATAATTAATAAAATTTTAAAAAACATTAAGACAGAACTATCATATGACCCAGTAATCCCACTCCTAGGCATATATCCAGAGAAAACCATAATTCAAAAAGATATATTCACTCCAATATTCATCACAGCACTATTTACAATAATAACCAAGACATGGAAGCAATGTAAATGTCCATTCACAGAAGAATGGAAAAGAAGGTGTGGTGCATATATACAATGGAATATTATTCAGCCATTAAAAATAACGAAATAATGCCATTTGCAGCAATGTGGATGAACCCAGAGATTATCAAAATAACTGAAGTAAGTCGTATGGAGAAAGACAAATTTCATATTGTATCACTTAAATGTAGAACCTTAAAGAAATGATACAAATGAACTTATTTATAGAACGGAAACAGACTCATAGATAGACTTATAGGTACCAAACAGGAAACACGGGAGGTGGGGAGGGTAAATTGGGAATTTAGGATTAACATATACACTATATATTACGATAGTATAAACTATACTTACTATATAAAATAGATAGGGGTTCCCTGGTGGCTCAGTGGGTTAAGGATCCAGACTTGTCACTGCTGTGGCTCTGGTTACTGCTATGGTACAGGTTCAATACCTGGCCTAGGAACTTCTCCATGCCACAGGTACAGCCAAAAAAAAAAAAAAAAAGATAATTAACAAGGACCTATTGTTACCACAAGGAACTTGACTCAATATTCCATAATAACATATATAGAGAGAGAGAATTTGAAAAAGAATGGATAAATGTCTATGTATAAGCATTAATTTGCTGTATACCTGAAACTAACACAACATTCTAAATCAACTATACTGCAACATAAAATAAAAATTAAGTTTAAAAAAATGATTCTGACCAGCTGGCAGAAGAGGAAAGGCACTGAATTAGAGCCACAGGGAATCAGTTGAGTAGCAACATTTACATTTCTCAACAGCAAGGGTACAACACAGAGATGGATATAAATAGACCAACACTGTCTATCATGCAGTGGTCCTGGTCATGTGGTCCTGATGGAACTGTGACCCTCCTCTCAACTCAAGAGTTGTCCTCTGGCCCAGGGTGACCAATGAATATGCTCATCCCTCTGGTCACGGTGAGTGTTCAAAGATGGGCATGTGGTATAAGCAGAGCCGTGATTGGTGAAACAGAATTAGAAATCATATAATACATTTAAGGATATCTAAGGATCTACACTCAGACCACAGAAAGGAGGGAAAGACAGACAAAAGAAAATAGAAGTAATATCAGTTACCACATGATTTTTGTGGTATATAATAGAATATGACATGCAATAACGCGATTTTCTTTGCTAGTCCAGCAAGGCAAATCTAAGTGGAGTCCACCCTAAGACTTTTCTTGCCAGAGTAATCAGTATACCTCTTTCTCGTTGGGGGTGATAACCCCCATGGCATCTGAAGTCATCATCATTCCTCAATTTCTAAATCATGTGAGCCAAAAAATTTCCCATTTTACCTGAGTGGATTTATTCAGATTTCTGTTTTCCAACAGGAAGTTTTTAACCAATATACTAGTTAACTCTCAAATCTCTTATAGCTCCTTTTTCTGACCCTATCTATGTGAGACACTGTGTGCAGAAGGAGGACGGCCAGTTGACACCTCTAGAGACTGGTCCCCTCACCAGATCCCGTGGAAAGGGCAATGGAAAGAAAAAGGAATGCAGGGCAGGTGTGAGTCTCACTTCAGATTTCAGGAAGTGCATTAGCTGCCCTCCCATTCCTTAAATATGATTCCAGAACCATAAGTGAAGGACACTGAAGTGACTTACAACGTCTAAGCTATAATCCTTTTTCCTTTGTTGCATGAGAAATGAAAAGTTGATTCCTATTTACAATCATTTACAAAACCAGATTGTGGGCCAAGGGTCAGCTATTGTGTGATCAACCAATATAGTGCTTTTTCTTTTTTCTTTTTATTTATTTAGGGCCTTACCTGTGGCATATGGAGGTTCCCAGGCTAGGGGTCAAATCAGAGCTACAACTGCCGGCCTACGCCACAGCCACAGCAACGCCAGATCTGAGCTGCGCCTGTGACCTACACCACAGCTCACAGCAATGCCAGATCCTTAACCCACTGAGCGAGGCCAGGGATCGAACCCGCAACCTCATGGTTCCTAGGTGGATTCATTTCCTCTGCGCCATGATGGAACTCCTACAGGGCTTTGTAAACATTCCTTTCTAAAACTTGTCCAGTAGAGCCAATGTATCCATCAGGATGTGAGCTGGAAGCAAGGCTGTAGTGAATAGAGATTAACTGCAGCCAAAGTGAAGCCTTTCTGAGAGCCTAGAAATGTGGGGTTTCCAGAGAACGAAAAAGGAGCTGAACTGAGACTCTGACCCAGAGGCGCTTAGGTTCCTTGCAGAAGGCGAGGGACCTCAAGGCCAAATAAGAATGGCTGCCCTTCATGGAGCTGCTTCTCTGTGCTAGGCACACTTCATGTCTTATCCCACTTGATCCTCACAGCTATTTTATAAAGGAGGCATTTTTAACACATGGATGTTCACAAGGGAGACACTGCGGCTGACAGAAATCAAGGTTTGCCCAAGGTTGTATAACTGGTCCATGGAGGATCTAAGAGTCAAGCTCAGTTCAAGCTTGTCGAAGGCCTGTGGTCTTTTCAAAGCCTGTATTTTGTCCACAGCACTATGTGGCCATTTACAGCTGAGTTTATTAACAGTTTTGCTGTTAAGGCATTCCTTCAAGAACCAGGCTTCTAGTCAAGACCCCTGAAGGCATCAAACTATACCCAAATTATTACAGTGTTGCTTGGTCTTCTTCTCTGGAAGGATGCTCTTCTAGAGGAGCCATTTACTGCCTTGAAATGCTCTCTTATAAAATCTCACTTCCAAGGTTGCGTGTGTCGCAATAAACAAATAGCTTTTTAATTCTCTGCCACCAGCTTAAACAGTACATTATTGTCCCTCACAAGAGATCATACCCTAACCTATGGCAATTCACATGATACACTCAATTTGTACTATAGCTATTGCCCCAATTATAAGTATTCTTAACCAAAATGTATAGACAGTTGTGATGGAATCAGTTTTATTAAATTTTGCAGTATCCACAGACTTCCCCTCTCACCCAGTCTGTCAAAGAGATCCTGTAATTAATTACTTGCCCAGTTTTCCTCCTTAGGAGACGTGAGAAAATGAAAAAAAAAAAATTCCTCTAATTACTTTGTGTTTATTTGTGCCTTTATAGATCCAACCCTTCTCCAAGACTGAGCCACCTGGGACACAGCTTATACAGAGCTGCAGGACAACACCTGTGAAAGTTAGCACTACACCAGGTACAGAACCACACGTGCCTGGTGGCACGGCGAGGTGGGATGAATCCTGGGGCCAGACCAGCCCTTATGTGTTCTTCACAGTGTTATCAGGGGGATTACATGAAACAATACACATACAAATTCTTTCCTAACTACAAAACACTGTGTAAATCTGAGCTGTTATAACCAGGCGGTGTGTGCAATGGAGATTACCTTTAGCCAGGGGGAAGCATTTCAGTTTATATAACACTTTTCATTCCAGGAGCCCCAAACTCTTCTGAATATTAGCCCAAGAGATATCACTCGAAGTAAAATGCACATAAATAAACAGTCTAGCAAATGCAGGGACCAATTATGCTGACAAGGATGAAGGTCTTAAATGAGACCGTCAACAACTTGACACGTCAACTCTCAAGTATGTTGCCACTGTAATCACAACACTTTCTGAGGGGAAAATCAATTCTCAACATTAAAGTTTCCCATCAGTGCTGACTGTTGGCTGACGGGGGGGGGGGGAACAGAAGTGGGAAAACATTTTAAAATGTGAATTTTACTTCCCATAGCAGTATACATCAGAAAACTCAAACAGAACTCCACGACTCTTTCAAGAGTTTCTTTTTGTCTCCCGATGGTAAAGGAAGAGAAAATAAGCTGTCATTATCAGAATGATCAAATGCAGAGAGAAAAGAGGCAGAGGTAAGTAAAGCACCAATTACAGTGCTGCCAATCTGTAGGAGCTGGGCTTCTTCCAAACAGCAGTGCAAATGGATCTGAGGACTTGGGGAAGGGAGGAAGGGGGTAGGGAAGAGAGAACTGCCAAAATACGAGACAGGGAGGTGTAGAGAAATTGCCCCCCGGGCTCTGGCAGCCGTTTAATCAGGCAGAGCCTTGTATGTTCCCAAGCACCAATTCCATTGTGTGAGTTCACTTGCAGATTTGGCTTCTGGCTCACTCTCTTTGTTTGGGTAGCTAGGCATGAAAAAGAATCATCCACAACCAGAGCCCCACTTAATTCCCAATTCCTCTCTGGAAACTATCTGTTGGCCTCGTGAAATGTTCTGTGTAGAAGGCCAGGCTTTGGCCGGTCAAAAGAGAAATTTCAGACCCTCCGCCAGGATTCTGGTGGATAAAGCGAAGTCAATTCTTGGAAACTGACAGAAGACTCCGCACCTCTGGAATAAGTGCTGTTGCCCCAGTGTCTCACTGTTCTTGCCAGGAACAAACAGAAACCCCTGACAAATGTTCTCCTCCCTCCTGGCAAATACGATGACGGCACAGCTGTTTTCTCACTACAAAAAGACAGCCACTCCTCTCTGTCACTCCAGCCTATAGTTAAAATCCAACTTATATTACTGATTGAACTATCATGTATCATGAAGAAATACAAAAGAAATTCACCAGGAGATGCTCTAAGATTCCTAATCATTTTCTCCACGTCCCAACACCTAAACCTGAGCACATGCTAACAAGTTTTTGAATGAATGAAAACTAAGAAACTTGGATAAATATTGCATTACTTGCTGTTTTCAGAAATCTTCATGCAGGGTAATTTTAATCCCTGCCTTTCATCCCCAGGGGTCAGGGAAGCCAGTTTGCCATATTTTAACTACTTTTATTTGCCTCAAATATGTGGGATTTCAAGGCCTCCCAAGGAGATAAACTCAAAGAGCCTCTGGTCAGGATAAAAATTACCAGACCCTTATCGTCCCACCAGAATCAGTGGAACTGTTACAAAGTCCTTGAGACGCTCCTGGCTTCAGGAACCTGGCCTATGCCCTCCTGTCCCATATTAGTAAAGGTATTTGGACTGCTCCTCTCCCCGCCCCTACAGGGAAATTATATGCCCCAACCAAGAGTTTTGTAAGATCTCTCCTCTTTCCTTTGTCCCTGGACTGCGAAAACAGACAGGACCCTGCACTCAGGGTTGGCTCTCCCTGATCATCAGGAAGTGGACCCACAGCACTAGCAGCACTTTTTGTCTCAATAAACTCTTCTTTCTCTTCACCTTGCTCTAAGTCTGGAAATTCTTTTCCAAACCACACACAGACCACAACAAAGTACTTACTGTGCTCACAATACATTCAGGAGTACTCTGAGAGACATAATAAAAACTGGAAGAAAGAATAAGTGAACAGACTTGGAAGGTTATACACACAGTATGCCTCTCCCTTGGAGTTCCCGTTGTGGTTCAGTGGGTTAAGAACCTGACATAGTGTCTGTGAGGATGCGGGTTTGATTCCTGGCCTCACCTAGTGAGTTAAGGATCCCACTGCCACAAGCTGGGTGTAGGTCACAGATGCTGCTCGGATCTGGCATGGCTACTGCTGTGCCATAGGCCAGCAGCTGCAGCTCTCATTGGACCTCTAGCCCGGGAACTTTCATATACCACACATGTGGCCCTAAAAGAAGAAAAAAAAAGCCTTCTTTTCCAAACCCTCTAAAATGGCAGTAGAAAAATAAAAGAAAAAAATAAAACACAAACCTACAAAAACAAAGAAAAGAAAAGCAGATGACAGCAGATTACAGACAGCCACAATATTTTGGAAATGGAAACCCAAGGAGGGAAAGGAAAGGAGGAGGACACAGGCAGAAGCAAGCCAGTTCATGCCTCAGAGCCCCAGAAAGTCTCAGGAATTAAGGATGCCGGGTGCCTCCCAAGGAAGAATGGGAAGAATGCTCAGTGGGTTTGAAAACAGGACAACCAATTGCAAGTTTTATAAGGAGTAAGCAATTTCCCAGGTCCCTTCACCAGCTTTTTGTGGCCAGGCAGCCACAATCCTAGCTCCAGTGGGACATCAAGGCTGTCCCTCCATACATGTTGTGCAGAGGTGTCTGGACTTGGGGACACCAGACACAGCTGAGAAGGGAGAGAGGCACCACAACTAAAACAGGAGACTGTGTGATAAATCACACAATAAACAGACCAACCCAAATCCATTCCCTTTTTCAGGGTAGTTTTCAGAAATATTGCCATTCAAGCTTAGAATTGCAGACAGGAGACAGAAAACTAGTCACAAAGAAGTAGGGGTAAGAATCACATTGTCAGAGTTCCCTTCGTGACTCAGTGGTTAACGAATCCGACTAAGAACCATAAGGTTGTGGGTTCGATCCCTGGCCTTGCTCAGTGGGTTAAGGATCCGGCATTGCCGTGAGCTGTGGTGTAGGTTGCAGACGCGGCTCAGATCCTGTGTTGCTGTGGCTTTGGCGAAGGCCGGCGGCTACAGCTCCTGTTAGACCCCTAGCCTGGAAACCTCCATATGCCGCGGGTGCAGCTCTAGATAAAAAAGGCAAAAAGACAAAAAAAAAAAAAAAAAGAATCACATTGTCTTCTCAATAGCTTGATCCTGGTTGACTCTCCTTCAATCCCACCCCACACGCACTTGCTTCTGAAGCTTTGATTCATACAGAGGTTCCCACAAAATATTAGTATTTGCTGCTATAAGTGCTTGGTGTGGCATATCCACCCAACCCCTTCTTACCAAAGAAATGGCCTTAGTTCTCAACCTACAGAGATAATGAGGAATTGCCTTAGCAAAGGGAAGAACCAGCATGGACTGTTCCCTTGGACTCCCAGTTCTTTGGCTAGTACTTTATGCTCAGTTCCCCATCTCCCTCCTGTGATTATAACCTAAAGTGCAACTACAGCAGCCAATCCCAAATATATTCCTGATTGCTGAAATGTAGCCAAAGACTGATTTCATCACTCTTTCCTTTTTCGCTGGTCACTGGAGGAACAATTGGATCACAGGCTTGGTTTGATGAATAAATAAATGGCCTGGTGACATTTGGAGTGGCAGCCTTCCAGATCTGCAATTGCCATAAAACTGCAGGCACAAGTAATGAACCTGGGGTGGAGACAATAGGTTTAGGGACTGTAGATTTGATATTACCTCACCATCTGATCATCAGCCTTGTTTTCCCTCTCTTGGCTGCATGCAGGGGCTAAATGCCAGCTCCTCATCAACTTCATAATGGAGACAAGAAGGTGATGCTTGGAAAGTCCACCAAAGTTTATGAAGCCTGCAGCAGCCAATTGGCTTGACCCATATTATAATCTTGTTGCTCCAAGTGTCCTTTTTATTATTATTATTTTTGCTTTTCTCTGGGCTGCACCTGTGGCATGTGGAAATTCCCAGAACAGGGGTCAAATGGGAGCTGTAGCTGCCAGCCTACACCACAGTCACAGCAACACAAGATCCAAGCCTGTCTGTGACCTACACCATAGCTCACAGCAATGCCAGATCCTTAACCCACTGAACATGATCAGGGATCAAACCCTAGTGTCCTGACTCATGGATACTAGCAGGGTTCGTAACCTGCTGAGCCACAGCAGGAACTCCCCAAGTGTCCTTATAATTAAAAAAAGAAAGGAAAAGAAAAAAGAATAATCTCACGTTTTTAGGCCAATGGAGATAATCACTTTTGTATTCAGCAAATCAACAGAGTAGCAAGTCAAACCAAGGGAGGAGACCTCATGGTCTGAAAATGAAAATGAGAACCTCACTCCTATTCTAGGAAGAATTTCAGAAAGACGATTTTTACGGACTTGAATTAATACAACTCTATCGTGCCTCTGGTTCCTGGACTTTGTGTTTTAACTTGGTCTCTCAGCCTCTTGAAATTTCCAGTGGTAAAGCGAACCCCACTTCACTGATAAGGAGGAAATTTGTACATTTCCAAGATTCAAATGCTGAGTGAATCAAGGAAGATAATGTTATTAACTGAAATCTGCAAAAGAGGAGAAGCAGCCACTGAGGGAAAGAAGACGATAAGTTTGTTTGGGGGCCTGGTGAGTTGGAGACACCTGCAGAATATTCAGGCTGAGGTTACTATGAGCACTGAGAGTATCACAGGGCAACCAGAAAACTAGGACTTGTGTTCAGATGATCAATTAGGTTCAGTTCAGAAGAGCTAGATTCATTCGATTAGAGGAAAAAGTTACAGTTATAATCTTGGGGGTTGGGGTTCCCATAGTGGCACAGCGGTTAACGAATCCGACAAGGAATCATGATCCTTGGCCTTGCTCAGTGGGTTAATGATCCAGCGTTGCCGTGAGCTGTGGTGTAGGTCGCAGATGCGACTTTGATCTGGCATTGCTGTGGCTGTGGTGTAGGCTGGCAGCTGTAGCGCCGAATCAACTCCTAGCCTGGGAACCTCCATATGCCATGGGTGATGCCCTAAAATGCCATAAGTAAATAAATAAATAAATAAAGCTATAACCTTGGGCAAATTCATCACGTGATAAGGTGAAGACTTATCAAGGTTTATTTCTCATCCATGCTTTATGTCAAGAGTTGACTAGGAATTCTGTGCAGGGTTATCTCAGTCTGGGATTTGGACTGATGAACAACTGCCCACCTGGAACATTGCTGTTCTCTGCAACAGGAAGAAAGAACAGTCTCATACCAGCAATGAAATGCTAGCCCAGAAGTGACAGATACTGCTCCTAGTCATAATTCAAAGGCCAGAACGCATCACACAGCCCCATCCAACCACAAGATGGGCAAGACTTATCATCCAACCATGTGTCTGCAAGAGAGAAGCCCTGACATCAGGAGCTACATAAATGACTACCCCTAGGGCCAAGACAGGCTTTGTATAAACATGTTACTCCAGAGATGCAAGTAATAAGAGTTGGTATGGAAAGAAGACAGAGAGATAACAATAAGGCAAAGGAGAAGGATCAAGAAAGCAAAAGTCACAGATGACCAGGAGGAAGGAGAGAGGGTGAAGAAAGGAGTAAGTCATCAGTACAGAAGTTTCTAACAGAAGGGTACACCAGGCACAGTAAGGCAGAGGGGTTTAACAAGGTCAGCTGGCTCTCTCACCAGAGGCACTTTAAGATGGCACTCACTTCCTTGATGAATTTCTGAGTCACAGTTTCTGTCCCTCAGCCTAACCCTAACACCACATCTAACCTTATTTTACAAGAATGCATACATAAGGCTGCCTTAGCCTGTGGCTACCAAGCATTCAAAATGTCTAATCCCAAACTCCTTGCTCTGATTTCATTCTTATTATGCAAACTTCTTATGATTTGGATTTCTTTGAAGGTCTATCTTCAGTATGAGAGTGCATTAGTTATATTCAAGTATTTTGGACCACATGACAATTCCACTTCTCATTTGGGTTAATTAAGTAATTTTGAGCAATTTTATTTATTGAAATGGATTTAAATCTTTTTTGTCTTTTCTAGGGCTGCACCCGCGGCATATGGAGGTTCCTAGGCTAAGGGTCTAATCAGAGCTGTAGACACTGGCCTACGCCACAGCCACCACAATGTCAGATCCAGGCCGCATCTGCGACCTACACCACAGCTCACGGCAACACGGGATCCTTAACCCGCTGAGCGAGGCCAGGGATCAAACCTGTGTCCTCATGGATGCTAGTCAGATTCACTTCCACTGAGGCACGATGGGAACTCCCCATTTGGGTAAATTTAAACACCAGCATTCTGACTCATCAGTGGGAGTCAGTCTTGGTATATATGACTCTCTCCCTAGATGGTTCCACCCCTGATATGCAGGCAGATGTATGATACATGGGCAAATGTAAAGCTTATAAGGCTTATGTGTAACATCTAATTTTTCTACAATGAGCATTTAGAAGGAAAAATTCAATAAACCAAACCTCATGCTAAAGAGAGACAGATGAAGGAGTAAAAAAAAAAAAAAATCAATAAAGGGAAAAGCTGGCTAATAAGGGATTAGGAAGGAAAGGAAAGGGGGAAGAGAGACTCTCAGAGATTTGCAGTTTCAGAAACCTGCGGAGTTTGATGACATTTTAACTTCTGCTGAATTTAAAAGAGGACTGCACCTGTTTACAGACTATGAAGTTGGCAATTTGGCAAATATTTAAGTTAAGGTTGTTGATGCTGAGGTGAAAATATCAGAACTGAATACATACCAGAAGCCAAATATATACAAGATTTGTCTACTTCTAGAAATAAGCAACCTGGGAATTGTTAAATAAATTACAATAGGTCCAGATTATACATTATTATATTACATAGATTACGCATTATAATATAATAAATCATAACAGGTTGTAATATGATGGAATATAATTTCGTCACCAAAACACGATTGTTAGGGTTTTAAATAGCACAGGGAAAAAGATGGCCTCAAAAGAATGTTCAGTGGGAAAAACAGCAGGGTTCTTAAATGTGTGTGCATTATTATACCCAGTTTGAAAAACAGAAAGAGCTGGAACAACTCAAGAATGAGTACGGAAGTAGTGTGTGATTATGGCTGATTTTTATTTTATTCTTTATACTTTCCTATAATTTTCAAATTTTCTATAATGAACTTAGAATTCCTTTAGATAATGTAAATGACTTGTATAGAGAAGCATGCTTCCATTAGCAACTCAGTTTTTCATTATTTTTTTAGTTATATTGGAATTAAAAACTCATTAGATACATTAAATGTAACATGTTTAAATGCTCAGGGTATATATGTTCCCAACTGCTTTTAAAATGAAATTGTAATTAGAGGCAATAAGAGAATTGAGACTAGAAAAGCTCTCTAAGGGTAGTGGCAAAGGCGTGAAATGCCCTATTTCAAATATTGTAAAATACTTACCATTCTAATGGTAATCTTGTGGACATATTTTGCAGAATGCAATGCATATAAATTAAATCTTGACTTTAGATTGTCTCCTAAATTTTAGCACAAACAGAAAGTTTCCAAATTTCAAACTGAGCTCAAAGTTTATTTTTACAATATATGATAAAAAGATAATAAGCAAACCAATACCGAAAATAAGATTATGGAGAAAATATTCTACCTGTGCCTAAGAGAATATCCTGTAGTCAAACAGTGGAACCATCCCTTATATACTTACAATATCATGTGTGAATTAAGAATTAATACTCAAAGTATAGTTCTAAGCTCCACTTGGTGATGCAGAAGAAATGAAGAGTTTCCTTCCTTCTGACAAATTCTACTCTCTCTGCAAAGACAAGGCAAGATCATCTGAGCGCAAGGGGGCAGCGTGAAGTTCAGGCATCAAGGAAGATAGAAAGGCACAAGGTAATTCTGTAGAGAAGAGAACGCATCCACCAGGGGAAAAAAAAAAAAGTATAGCCATGGCTGGAAGGCTGAGACCTAGCTGTGGATTAAGACATTTCAGAGATATAACTGAATAATCTCATTGAGTAAGATGGTTCCTAGGATGCAAAGAGAAAACAACGTTATTCTTCACCTGCAACCTCCCATTTGAATCCCTCCTTTTGGCTCAGCACTTCCCCACCCTTCAGATGAAATACTAGAAAAGTCTTCTAACTCTCTGGTCATCTCAAATAATAAAATGTCCTCTGGTCATTTCATCCCCAAATCACAGTCTCAGTTTATAAACTATTGTAAGAAATTATTGTAAGAAAACTCCAAACTTCATTGCAAGCTTAGATATGCTTTAAAACGAAGAGCCTGCCATGGGAAAGGACGTTTCATCTCTATTTCCCCCATTTCCCACCATTCAGCTTCCAATGGGTCTCTGAGGACACAAGCAGAGACTGCAGAAAGGTAAGGGGAAGGAAGGCCTTCTTTGACACAAACAGAAGCTGGTAGAGCTTCCCTCTGGGTCTGGCTGACGTTTTGGCATTTGTTCTCTCATTTGAGCATCTGTGGCCTCCTCGGATGCCCCCCAGCTGGGCCCTTCCAGTTGGAATTCCTTCATCTCAGGCAATGCCTCGCCTCCACCCAGCCACCTACAGTCCTCTCTGGAGCTTCCAACCCCTTTCTGCGGAGGACACCTCATTGATCGCAGGAAGTCCTTTGGGTCAGAATTCCTTTTGAAACAGCCCAGATTCGCATTCCTTCTGTGGGTTTCACAGTTGGTCCCTGAGAAAATGCAGCCCTGGACTGGCATTGGCCAGAATGTGGCTATTCCCTAAATGCAGACCTCTGCTCTATAGACACAGCTCACTTCAGTCAGTCTCTCATTAAAGACTTTCTCCCCTAAGCATGAATCTAATGCCTGTCTGGGTCCCCCAAGCTTCAAAAGATACCTATCAAAGATGCTTGTGAAGCTCCTACTCGGCTAAGGTGGAGAGAGGGAGGGAGTGCCAGACTGTAAGAATTTACAGCTCAAGGTAAGTGAAAGATAAAACTCAAGAAACCTGTCTTCATCCACTTTCTTCACAAGTCACAGAGAGGTGGGCCAAGTTATTTGCTTTGGAATGCGATCATTTTTGGCACCCTTGGTCTTGGGGCCTCCGTGAAAACTGGAACTGAGGATTCCATTTCCCTTTTATCTTCCCTCTGTACAATTTCTTCAGTTCTGCTCAGCCTCCCAGTTGAAACGAAGAAGATGGCTGGGTTCATGTTATGTCAAATAGGAATGATGAGAAATAGAGAAGGAAGGGGATGTGGACTCTGGTAAGAGTCCCTGAATTGGTGCAGCATGGACTCAAAGCTGGGGAAGGAAGGAAGGGAAGGTGGTTAGGGGACCACAGGGTCTAGGAGGCTGAAGAATGTAGAAGGAACGTTTGAGTAAACGTTCTGGAAAGACTTTTAGCAGCTGATGGCCAAAGGGAATGGAGATGAGAGAGCTGAAGAGTCTTTGGGGTCTGGAGCTTGTGCTCTGCCAATGATTTTGGAATCGCTGGCAGGGTTAGAGGAGAGAAGAGGAGAGCTGCTTTTCAGGGCATGATGATGAACGCTGCTCTGAAGAAGCTGAACTTGAGAGGTTGGCGAGGCATCCATCCATCACTGGAGAGCTGGAGCTCAGAACAGCAGGGTTTATGAGACGTGCCTTTCAGGGTCAGGACTGAGACACTTTGGGAGTCACAGGGTTCAATGACCTCTCCAAAGGAGAAAGACTGACCGCAGAGATCGAGGACCACCTGGGAAACGCATCTTGTGAGACGAAGGGGGCGTAAAAAAGTCTGTTAACAGAGAGGAAATAAAACTCTTTGTCATCTCAGAGAAAGAGCTGCATCTGGGAATCAGGCTCATCTGTTCTGCTTTTATTTTTTTTAACTTTTATACAGAAAAAAATAAATATTTTAATGAATGAGTGAATGAATTGTATCCCCTCAAAGTCCTAACAAATTATAAATTTTGTTTCAGAGTATTCCAATTGATCAAAAACAAACCATATTGTTAATTGAGTATGTCTGATCTTATTCATTTGTATTTAGTTATATGTAAGAAAATCCCCCAATTTATTTTCTTTTTCCCCCAACACTTTCCTAATCTACATATATTATAAAATAATGTTGAGTGAGGAGAAGTCAGTCCAGTTTGTTCTTCTTCCCCAACATCTGCTGGTTTTTAGAATAATAATGCCACTGGTTGTTTCTGATGGGCTCATCTGTTCTGAAGGGTGCTTTGTTCAAGAACTCCTCTTCCTCTCTAATCACCTTTGTTGCCTGATGATGCGGCTAAATCTCCTCCACCTCTATGCTTAGTTTCCACGTCTGTAAAGTGAAGTTAGCTTCTCCCTTCGAGGGCTGTGGTGAAGATACAGGTGACATACAGCACAAACCAATAATTGTGGGCTATGCTTATTACTGTCATTCTTTTTCAGATTTGTCTCTGCTTGATCAATAATTACTCCTTTAGGAGTTCCCATGATGGCTCAGCGGTAAGGAACCACACGAGGATCTATGAGGATGCGGATTTGATCCCTGGCCTTGCTCAGTGGACTGGGGATCTGGCATTGCCATGAACTGTGGTGTAGGTCACAGATATGGCTTGGATCCCCCATTGCTGTGGCTGTGGTGTAGGCTGGAAGTTGTAGCTCCTGATTCAATCCCTAGCCTGGGAACTTCCATATGCATGTGATATGGAACACTCAAAAAGTGACTAATCCAAATTGTGGTATGCCCTAAGTACAGCATGCACGCTGGATTTCAAAGAATTAGTACCCCCCTAAAAACCTTGTAAAATATCTCATTAATATTTGTGTATTGGTTACATAGCAAAGTGATAATATTCAGGATGCACTGGTTTCAATAAAAATATTATTAAAATTAATTCCACCTGTTCCTTTTTACTTTTTTACAAATGATTTTTTATTTTTTCCATCACAGCTGGTTTACAGTGTTCTGTCAATTTTCTACTATACAGCAAGGTGACCCAGTCACACATACATATATACATTCTTTTTCTCACATTATCATGTTCCATCATAAGTGACTAGATACAGTTCCCAGTGCTATACAGCAGGATCCCATTGCTTATCCATTCCAAAGGCAATAGTTTGCATCTATGAACCCCAAATTCCCAGTCCATCCCACTCCCTCCCCCTCCCCCTTGGCAATCACAAGTCTGTTCTCCATGTCCATGATTTTCTGTTCTGTGGAAAGGTTCATCTGTGCCATATATTAGATTCCAGATATAAGTGATATCATATGGTATTTGTCTTTCACTTTCTGATTTACTTCAATCCATATTGCTGCAAATGGCATTATTTTATCCTTTTTTATGGCTGAGTAGTATTCCACTGTGTATATATACCATATCTTAACCCATTCCTCTGTCAATGGACATTTAAGTTGTTACCATGTCTTGATTATTGTGAATAGTGCTGCAATGAACATACGGGTACATGTGTCTTTTTCAAGGAAAGTTTTGTCCAGATATATGCCCAAGAGTGGGATTGCTGGGTCATATGATAGTTCTATATTTAATTTTCTGAGGTATATGGTTTTCCATAGTGGTTGCACCAATTTATATTTCTACCAACAGGGTAGGAGGGTTCTCTTTTCTCTACACCCTCTCCGGCATTTGTTATTTGTGCACTTATTAATGACGGCCATTCTGACTGGTGTGAGGTGGTACCTCATAGTAGTTTTGATTTGAATTTCTCTAATAATCAGTGATATTGAGCATTTTTTCATGTGCTCGTTGGCCATCTGTATATCTCTAAAGAAATGTCTATTCAGGTCTTTTGCCCATTTTTCCATGGGGTTGTTGGCTTTTTTGCTGTTGAGTTGTGTAAGTTGTTTGTGTATATATATATATATATATATATATATATATATTTGTCTTTTTGTCTTTTCTAGGGCTGCACCCTTGGCATATGGAGGTTCCCAGGCTAGGAATCTAATCAGAGCTGTAGCCACAGCCACAGCAACACGGGATCCGAGCCGCATCTGCAACCTACACCACAGCTCACAGCAACGCCAGATCCTTAACCCACTGAGCAAGGCTAGGGATCGAACCCGCAACCTCATGGTTCCTGGTCACATTTGTTAACCACTGAGCCACAATGGGAACTCCCTGTTTGTATATTTTTGAGATTAAGCCCTTGTCAATTGCATCGTTTGAAACTATTTTCTCCCATACTGTAAGTTGTCTTTTTGTTTTGTTTTTTTTTTATGGTTTCCTTAGCTGTGCAAAACTTGTCAGTTTGATTAGGTCCCATTGGTTTATTTTTGCTTTTATTTCTGTTGCCTTAGGAGACTGACCTGAAAAAACACTTGTAAGGTCAATGTCAGAGAATGTTTTGCCTATGTTCTCTTCTAGGAATTTGATGGTGTCTTGTCTTACGATTAATAAGCCATTTTGAGTTTATTTTTGTGCATGGTGTGAGGGTGTGTTCCAGTTTCATTGATTTACATGAGGCTGTCCAGTTTATCTTTTTCCCATTTTATATTCTTGCATTTTTGTTGAAGATTAATTGCATAGGTGTCTGGGTTTATTTCTGGGTTCTCTATTCTGTTCCATTGGTCTGTTTGTCTGTTTTGGTACCAGTACCCACACTGTCTTGATTACTGTGGCTTTGTAATATTGCCTGAAATCTGGGAGAGTGATGCCTCCTGCTTGGTTTTTGTTCCTCAAGATTACTTTGGCAATTCTAGGTCTTTTGTGGTTCCATATAATTTTTTGGATTGTTTGTTCTAGTTCTGTGAAAAAATGCCATGGGTAATTTGATAGGGATTGCACTGAATCTGTAGATTGCTTTGGGTAGTATAGCCATTTTTACAATATTAATTTTTCCAACCCAGAGGAATGGAATATCTTTCCATTTCTTTGAATCCTCTTTAATTTCCTTGATTAATGTTTTATAGTTATAAGAATATAAGTTTTTCACCTCCTTGGCCATGTTTTTTCCCAGGTATATGATTTTTTTGGGGTGCTATTTTAAAAGGTATATTTTTGTATTTCTTTTCTAATATTTCATTGTTAGTATACAGAAATGCAACTGATTTCTGAATGTTAATCTTGTATCCTGCTACTTTGCTGAATTTGTTGATCAGTTAGAGTGGCTTTGGGTTGAGTCCTTAGGGTTTTCTATATATAGTATCATTTCATCTGCCTACAGTGACAATTTTACCTCTTTTCTTCCAATTTGGATACATTTTATTTCTTTTGTTTGTCCAGCTGTTGTGGCTAGTACTTCCAATACTATGTTGAATAAAAGTGGTGAGAGTGGGAATCCTTGTCTTGTTCCAGATTTTAGTGGGAAGGCTTTCAGCTTTTCTCCATCAAGTATTATATTGGCTGTGGGTTTGTCATAAATGGCTTTTATTATGTTAAGGTATGTCCACTCTATTCCCCCTTTGGTAAGAGTTTCGATCATGAATGGATGATGGACTTTGTCAAATGCTTTTTCTGCATCTATCGAGATGATCATGTGGTTTTTGACTTTTGTTAATGTGGTGCATGACGCTGACTGATTTGCATATGTTGAACCATACTTGCGAACCTGGGATGAATCCCACCTGGTTGTAGTGTATGATCTTTTTTATATGTTGTTGGATTCAACTGGCTTAAATTTTGTTGAGAATTTTTGCGTCTATAGTCATCAAATGTATTGGCCATTAATTTTCTTTTTTTGGTAGTATCTTTGTCTGGTTTTGGTATCAGGGTGATGGTGGCGTCATAGAATGTCTTTGGGAGTGTTACTTCTTCTTCGACCTTTTGGAAAAGTTTAAGGAGGATGGGTATAAGTTCCTCTTTGTATGTATGGTAGAATTCGCCTGTGAAGCCATTCGGTCCTGGACTTTTATTTGTAGGGAGTGTTTATATTATGTATTCAGTTTCATTTCTAGTGATCAGTTTGTTCAGTTGATCTATTTCTTCTTGGTTCAGTTTTGGCTGGCAGTCTCTAGAAAGTTGTCAATTGCTTCTAGGTTGTCAAATTTGTTGATGTGTAATTGTTCAGAGCATTTAAATGCTCTGGGCAGCAACTTTTTATTTTTTTTAGGTGTCTACAGTTGACTCATGAACAGCACAGGTTTTAACTACACAGGTGCATGTGGAAATTTTTCAGTAGTAAGTATAACGGCACTGAATGGTCTGTGGTTGGCTGAATCTGCAGATGCCAAGGAACCTTAGAAAGAGAGGGCTGACTATGTTATACACAGATTAACCACCTGATGGTCCAGGGTGTACTGTACTTATGAAAACCTAAAACCACAATGTAGCTGGCACTGCTGGATAGTACTGGTCTAGACCAAGAAGACAAGCACTGCCACATGTCCCAGGTGCCATGAGAGGAGAAGTCAATGATGTTCTGGGCACAGATGAAGGAGAAGTCAGTTGAGCTGGGGAAGAGAGTACAAACAGGAAAGGCTTCCACTGCCTGGTTTCCCACTCACAGCAGACAGGGCAGAGCATGCTTTTCTATGCACTAGTTCTTTTCCAATAGCTGGGAATTCTTTACATAAAACTGCAAAGCCAGTACTAGGGACTTTTTAATTCTAGAAGAAACATTTCAAAGCAAGGTTTTAAAACAAATGCAAATGCCCAAATACAAGTTAACCCTTTTCCTGACAAACCGTTAACTATTCTCCATCTACCTGGGCCTCCCCCTTTTCCTTGGACCCCAGCAGGCAGAGCCAACTTTCTCTCTGAGCTACTTTGTAGGGTCAGAACTTCAAGGCTGTCACCACTGAGAGCAGCCTGTCTTCAACCGTCCTTACAACCAATGAGTCTCTGGTTTTTGATCTTTCCAAGAGAGGGCAGCTATTACCAGCTAAATTAGAGAGAAGTTAATTACCTCCTAGCCCTCCTAATTTGTTCAAAGAGCTCTCTTTGGCTTCCTTGACTTACAAAAAAACTGAATAAGAAATCTTGAAATGTGATCTACAAAGTTTTTTCTAAAACAACCCTTATTCCCAGTGGGAGATTCCCTGTCAATTATCTTTTCAGACTAGATTCCACTTCTCATATTGTTTACTCATTAGACAAATACTTTTTCTTTCTTTCTTTTTTTTTTTGGCTTTTGTCATTTTAGGGCCGCACTCGTGGCATGTGGAGGTTCCCAGGCTAAGGGTCTAATCGGAGCTACAGCTGCTGGCCTACACCACAGCCACAGCAACACCAGATCCTTAACCCACTGTGCGAGACCAGGGACTGAACCCACAACCTCATGGTTCCTAGTTGGATTCGTTAACCGCTGCGCCACAACGGGAACTCCTAGACCAATACTTTTATACACAATTAGCTAATACTTTTTAAGCACATGTTATGTATCAGATGTTGCAACTAAGCACTTATTTCATTTAATACATACAACTTAAAAGGGTAGCAAAAATAAGATTCTAACAATTACTGAGTGGGATACTTTTCTAATCCCTTGTGATGGGATACTTTTCTAATCCCTTGTGATGAAGTTTATTTAAGGATTAAATGAGATAAAATACAGGAAGTGCTAAGAATAGTGCCTGACACTGGATGAAATGTTCAAAAAGTGTTAACTAATATTTAATCTTCACAAAGGTCCTGTGTCATAAATATTATTGTTATCATTTCTATTGTAAAAATAAAGATAAGTAACGTGAGGTTCAGAGGGCTTAAATTCCTTGCCCAGTGTGTACCAGAATCACTTGGAGGGCTTAACACAGATTGCTGACTCCGCCCCCACCCTTGAGGTTCTGATTCAGTGGGTCTGGGGTGGGAGCCGGGAATGTTTCTAGCCAGTTCCTGGGGAGGCTTATGCAGCTCAGAGATCACACTGCTCTGAACAAGGGTTCAGAAAGACTTCACTCCAGCGGGCCCACGCTCTTCACTACTCAACACCGCCTCTTTGCCTTCCCATGTTAATGAAGCTTAAAGCATCTGAAAATCAAGCTGAAGTCAGAACTTAGACAACTTTAAACAGATTACAAGCATTTTAAAAGACAGTATAAAATGACTGACTCACATTGCCTCCTGGAAACTCCTGAACCAAAGAGAGTATCATTTCTTCCTGTGGATACTCCCACGTTTCTGATTTCAAGTCACCATGTGACATTATAGAACATGGAGTTGGGAAGCACTGTGTAGATGGAGCTTGACACATCCTGACTTCTGTTCACCAGTATGACTCAGTTCTAGACACACTCTGAAAGAAATGATAGCGTGTACTCTGGTATTAGTGAAAAACAAACAGTTGTTGACAGCAGATAGAATAGAGTACATTTTTTCACAGAGAATATAAGGTGTTCTCCTCTCCTATTTTATGAAAAGTCACCAGGATGAATTTCGGGTTCTGCCACTTCACATAATCAAATCAGAACTGACTGTGATTTCAATCTAACCTTGAGTTTATAAGCCTCATTCGTCCTTTGTTTCCTTATGCGTAGAACAAGGAATCCCTTGAAAGATAAAATCTTTATTATTTTATGAAATGAAGTCTTTTATAGCCAAGATCTAACTTATGTCCATTAAGGGTTATGGCTTTCTAGTTTCATAGTTAGGGTGTGGGGACACAAAAAAATCAACCGCCTGAGGCTTACTAGTGGTTTCTGACTCACAAATGAAAATTCCTCCTCTTCTCTGTATGTCAGAGAATCATCACTGAGGCTTGTTAAGTGATTTGACTTTAGATTTTCAATACCTAGTCCCTGACCTCCTATGAGGAGGCATATAATAGGTCAAATGTCTGTGTAACTGATATGAATCTTATGTATGTCCAAAACGTATTCTACAGAATATAAGATTAACTCTACAATTAAAACATTAGACATCTGATTTTTTATACCCACTCTCGGTGATGGACTACTGTGCATGATGTCCTCTGGAATCCATGACTTTCTAAAGAAGTTAAAAAAAAATCAGTGTCACCTCATGATCTCAATTGGGTGAACCACAGGTGATTTTCAGTACCTTTTATAAGCCAGATTATAAAGAAGGTTGAATTACCTGTGAAGTCGTTTTTCTTTGTTTGTTCATTTTTTTAAGACTGCAATAAGAGTGGTCTACCTAACAAAGGGTAAAGGCAGGATCTTCCAGCCTCATCCGCAAGGAGCTACTATAATTTCCCTTAGAAAATATTCCTACGTGATTCAATTACTGCATGAAATAAAAATGAATGGTGGCATATGCTTCCATGGAATGTTGTTTGACATCTCTCCTAGAATTGTTATTTCTTTAAAAACACTCCTTTAGGAGTTCCCGTTGTGGCGCAGCGGAAATGTGTATGACTAGTATGTATGAGGATGTGGGTTCAATCCCTGGCCTCGCTCAGTGGGTCGCTGATCCAGTGTTGCCATGAGCTCTAGTGTAGGTCACAGCCATGGCTCGGATCCCCTGTTGCTGTAGTTGTGGCTTAGGCCAGCGGCTGTAGCTCTGATTTGACCCTCCCTGGGAACTTCCATATGCCATAGGTTCAGCCCTGGAAAGCAAAAAATAAAGAAATAAATAAATACACTCCACTACAATTATTTATCATGAAATATCATTAATTCACGCTTGCTTCAAGGGCTGTACTTGGATCCCTGAAGAGGCAACGTAGGGGCACTTGACCATGGAAGGGCCATATTGCTGAAAGACTTTCTAAGTTTTTATTATGGACAGGAGTGCTCACACACACACACCCCACATTAGGGAGAACAGTAAAATGAATTACTGTGTACCTATCACCTAGCTTCCATAATTATCAGTTCATGGCTGATCTTGTCTTATCTTTACCCCCAACCCCTTGTCATTCATCCAACCCTGCACTGAATTCCTGAGAGCTTTCAGAGGAATCTTAGCCTGTGGCAATAACAACTGCTCACATTCCTTCCTAGAGACTAGACTTTCTTGTAACCTTACAGTCTGAGCACAGCCATCAAAGAAGAAGTGAACACGTTTTCCCAAGGCATTCTATTTACATGCTCAGGGTTCTTCACCATTCATATAAAAGAGAGTGACATTTTCAGTTCAAACGAAAGTGACTCACCAAGCCAGAGGGTGGGTCAATGAGGACATACGACACCTTCCAGTTTAACCTGCTCTTTGACTATGAACACCTGTATAGCCACCTTGCCATAAATCTCTCCCCAACACTTCTGTAATGAGAGACATAATTTACCAAATCCTGAGCCTTACCAGTACAGTAAGAAAAGATTTCAAAATTTATTGCAGGAAATTTCGATTTACAGAAAGTTTAAATTTTTTTCTTTTTTCCGTTTTTTTTAGGGCTGCACCCGCAGCATATGGAGGTTCCCAGGTTGGGGGCTGAATCAGAGCTGTAGCTGCCGGCCTACACCACAGCCACAGCAATGCAGTATCTGAGCCGCATCTGTGACCTACACCACAGCTCATGGCAACGCCAGATCCTTAACCCACTGAGCGAGGCCAGGGGTCGAACCTGAGTCCTCACAGGTGCTAGTCAGATTCGTTGACCACTGAGCTATGACAGGAACTCCTGGAAAGTTTAAATTTAAATAAAATTCAAAAGCAGATCCATACCTTTAATTTGGAAGTAAAGCAAACCACAGAAGAGAGTTTGATTCTTTCAATCAGCAATTTTTCTTGAAGAAACAATCAAGCAGTTTTCCAAAAATGCAGATATTGGGTTGTTTGGTGCAGCAGATTGAATATTAGAGAAATACTGGAAACAATTAATTATTCAACAATAGAGGGTTGAGGAAATAAACTATGGAACATCCACAGCATGGAATATTATGAAGTCTTAAAGAATTATACGGAATGTGTAAGATAGATTATGCGCAAGAAAAATGTTATCTTTAACTAATGAAGTGTGAAAAAAAGAGA
Organism: Catagonus wagneri; assembly: GCA_004024745.2. Classification (NCBI taxonomy): domain Eukaryota; kingdom Metazoa; phylum Chordata; class Mammalia; order Artiodactyla; family Tayassuidae; genus Catagonus; species Catagonus wagneri. The sequence goes on along the minus strand of PVHT021183634.1, from coordinate 25,240,430 downwards.
TGAAAGAACCTAAAGAGTCAAAGAAACTGAAGAGAAATATTAACCAATTGCAACGTATTGTATTGCCTTTAAAAGTCTAAGCATGCACTTGTGGACATTTCCTCAATTGAAAATTAAAGAAATCTGAACAATAACCAGTTATTGAAAGATATTATGGAATTTTTAAAATAATTTTAAAAAAATGTAATAGTGGTATGTTATTTTCTTCAGTTCTATATTTAGAGATGACCTGCTCTGCTGATGGGGGCACGAGTAAGGCTATTAGACGACAAGTTAACAGAGTTTGAGGGTTCATTACACTCTACTGTGCATGTTTAAAACACTGTAAAAACATGTTTAAGTTGGAAAACGGAGTATATACTGTGACCCTATTTATTAATTTTAGCTAACTTTTTCTTATTCTTCCATAGGAAACATGTTGGTTTTTAAACACTTTTTGTAATAAATGATTTCACGACTTTAATGAATGAGACATGAAGGCAGATGGGGCAGGGCGAAACCGTTAAAAGAATGACACATATGTTGAGAAAGACAGGATATGACAAAGACTGGTTAGAACAAACCAGGCTCGAGATGGCAGAAGATAACAACTGCCAGGGGACCATGAGGCTGATGATACGCTCATTGCAATGCATCAGCAAGCTAAGTGACACATTCACAGGTGCCATGAAAATTCCAAGACACCCAAAAAGGCCAAAAAGCGGGTGGTGGCCCAGTTCCTGGAAATCCCCACCCCTTCCCTCAAATAGTTAGAATATATCCCCCACTCCTTAACACATGAAATTATCCAGCCCATTAAAATGAACAACTCCATACCCTGGGGCCACTCTCAGAGGCAGATTAAATTCTGCCTGTGGAATGTGTATCTCTATTTTTTTTTTTCTTCAGTCTTTTTAGGTCCACATCAGCAGCACATGGAGTTTCCCAGGCTAGGGGTCAAACTGGAGCTGTAGCCGCCAGCCTACACAGCCACAGCAATGCAGGATCTAAGCCTCATCTGCGACCTACACCACAGCAACACCGGATCCTTAACCCACTGAGCGAGGATAGGGATCAAACCTGCGTCCTCACGGATACTAGTCAGATTCATTTCCATTGTGCCACGACGGGAACTCTGAATGTGTATCTCTAAATAAACCTACTTTCCCTTTACTATGGCTCACTCTAGAAGTTTTCCTGCCTGAAGCCATGGACTCTCACTTGGTGCCCTGTCCCAGGAACTTGCTCAAGACCTGGGGCATAACCATCTCGCTTCCCCTCTTCTCCTGCAGCACTAATTTATGATAGACATTAATCACTAAAAATTTTCCCCCATTATTCCTGGTAAACCACTGTGTTTATAAACTGTTAAAAATAGTAAGATAAGGAGGAGTCATACATTGTTTCAAACTAAATTTGTTGATTTTCTATTAACCTAAGGCCTATACATCAGTTATGAAGTCACTTTTATCCTATGGCCTAGAAGCAGTTTACACCTGAAGCAAGCAGAGAGACAAGCACAACTCTTGAAATCCTGGGCTTTCAAGTTTCTATGCAAAGCAAGACCTTCATTAAAAAAAAAAAAAAGTAAGCAAACTGAATGTCCTATCGGGTGAGTACAGAAAAACACACAAAAACTTATTTCATACAAATCATCTGGATAATTCATAAAATTGTGGGGGCCTTTCTGCCTTAATTGATAAGGTACGATTTTTCCAGCCACTAATTTTGCTTGCACTCTGTTAAGGCAGTGAGATTTATCTTAGAAAAAGTAAGTCACCAAGACATCACACTTCCAAGCATTTAAGCCTGCAATGAGCCTTCCAGAAAGTGACTGTAAGCATACAAAATGGAATGAGGATAAATCAAAGCTAAAGTACTCACCATATTAGAGCCTCTGTGGACAGGGGTGTGGTGCTATATAACTTGCTCCTGCTGAAAAACTCAACCATAGCCCCTGTGTGCAGGAAAGAGAACAGTCTGGAAATTGGATTTTTGTGATCCCGTTTGAGTCCTCCAAGACTCCAAATTGTTTAACTGACTAGAAAATTCTGCTTGGCTTCTAGTACTGGTCTCTCCTCCTTGGCCCTCTCAACTACAGGCCCTGAGCTCCACTCGGGGTTATTAAGTTCTGTCCCAAGTTGGTCCTCTGTCCCCAGTGAATCTCTGTTCCATCAAAAGGTGGGCTCTAGAATGGGTCTCCTACCCTGTGGCCAGATGGGGGCAGGAAGCAGGAGGTTTCTCCCCTCACTCCTTCCCCCATGATACCTCAGGACTTGTGTTTTGGTTTCCTAACTGCTCGCCTGGTCAACACCTAGAGAGAAGCCTTCTGCTCTCAGACCTGGCCTTTATCCTTACTGCTTCTAGTAACCATGGCTGAGGTCTGGTTCCTGAAATAAGGGACCACCTGGAACCACACTGCCCCCTGGTGGGTGCCATCCTTTCTGCCTGGAGATCCCTGCAGCCAGCCCACCCCCAACTCCATGTGAGTCACCCAAATACCTCCTTAAGTGGGGCTTAAACTGTAATACGCCCACCTGTAAAAAACAAAACTAGAACTGTGGAATATTCCCTGGTGGTGTATCAACTGATAGGTCTTTAGGCTTTTTACCAGTTAGACTGTCAAACACCATGACTAAAATTTAAATTGGATAAACTTAAAATTACCTTAAATTTTTTAAAAAGGCCATAAATACTCAAAACTCATTACTTCTTAATAATCTTACTACATTTTACTATTTTCTATGCTCATGAGTTATTTAAATCTATTGTAATCTGGATGGCAGAAATTACTTGTCAAATCACGGCTGAGTTGTAACCATAGGTTGGCTAGAATACAAGAGTTCAGTAAAAATCATTGAAAGCATTCAGCGAGAATCAATTGGCTATATGGAACTTAAAATAAAGAATACTGTAGGAGTTCCCTTCGTGGCTCAGTGGTTAACGAATCCGACTAAGAACCATGAGGTTGCGGGTTCGATCCCTGGCCTTGCTCAGTGGATTAAGGATCCGGCGTTGCCGTGAGCTGTGGTGAAGGTTGCAGACGCGGCTCGGATCCCGCGTTGCTGTGGCTGTGGCGAAGGCCGGCAGCTACAGCTCCTGTTAGACCCTTGCCTGGGAACCTCCATATGCCGCAGGTGCGGCTCTACACAAAAGGCAAAAAGACAAAAAAAAAGAATACTGTATATTTTATTATTATGTAGAATTTGTGTGTGCTACACATCTTTTATATCAGTAAAATTTATGAATTGATATAATTTTTTTCTCAGAGAGCTGACATTTTGAGACACACTAGTGTCCCTTCCACCCACTCCAGGGCCAGTCCTATATTTCCGTTAGATTCTCCTAGCTCTGCTCACGTCCCATTACTGACGTTAAGAGCTGGTTGGAGGGTCTTAAGCTCATACCCAACTCCTTTTTGATTTATCTTTCCCAGGTGGAGGGACATCCATCAGCGTAACACACTTAACCTCTTCTGCTTCCAGACACATACCTTCCCTGGGAAGATGAACTGACTTACTTGTTTGATGACTTTAGAAGAAAGAAATCATGCATGGCCTAGCTCCTACTTCTATTCCTTTTCTTAGAAGCTCCCACAGTGGGGCATCTTTCTCCACAGGGCAAAGCCTGCCAAATTCTGGTGTTTCCTGAGGCTGAGGAGTAAGCTGGTCAAATTCTGGAGTTTGTTTTTTGTTTGTTTGTTTGTTTTGAGCTTTTGTCTTTTTAGGGCTGCACCCACAGCATATGGAGGTTCCCAGGCTAGGGGTTGAATCAGAGCTGTAGCTGCCTGCCTACACCACAGCCACAGCAACACGCGATCCGAGCTGTGTCTGCGACCTACATCACAGCTCACAGCAACACCGGATCTTTAACCCACTGAGCGAGGTCAGGGATCGAACCTGAGTCCTCATGGATAACATTTCGGCTCATTAACCACTGAGCCATCATGGGAACTCCCTGAAGTTTGGTATTAAGAATTCTACTTTCTTGGAGTTCCCATTGTGGCTCAGTGGGTTAAGAACCCAACATTGTGTCCATGAAGATGCGGGTTCGATCCCTGGCCTTGCTCAGTGGGTTAAGGATCTGGCACTGCTACAAGCCGCAGTGTAGGTCACAGATGTGGCTCAGATTGGCATTCCTGTGGTGTAGGCCTGCAGCTGCAGCTCTGATTCTACCCTTAGCCTGGGAACGTCTATACGCTGCAGGTACAACTATAAAAAAAAAAAGAAAAAAAAAGAACTCCATTTGCTCAAAGATAGAAGCTATGCTCTATAAAGTAGCATTGATCAGTAATGAGGGCCATATATTGGCCTCTCTTTGCTAACTCCTTTGTCTTATTTCTCTTTGGCTCAAAAATTGAATGGGGGCAGTTCCCTGGTGGCTCAGCGTGTGAAGGATCCAGTGTTGTCATTGCTGTGGCGTGGGTTTGATCCCTAGCCCTAGAATTTTGCATGCCATGAGCATAGCCAAAAAGAAAAGTTAAAAAAAAAATTGAATGGGGAAAATGAGTGCTCTTTATTGGATCCCTCAGAAACTCCAAAGGCTCCTCTTCCATCAGCCTTTGCTCCTGAGGTCATAGAATGCCCTGTAGCTGTATCCATTTGTATTGGGAACTTGTACTGAGAAGCATAAGCCTTTTCTGAGAAAATCTCACTGGCCAGTTTATTGGATTCTAATTCCCTTTTTTATTTTTTTAACCAGTATGTGTATGTGAAATAATAGTGCTTACACAGTTGAGCAACTTTTGTGTGCCAGATATTGTACACAGGAATGTAGACCTTGACCTTGGAAAACAAGTATTATTAATAACCTAGAGTGTTTAAACAACTTTCCCAAGGTCACAGAATAACAAGCTAGCTTTCTGATTCCAAGACCCCTGCTCTTTCCAGTATTTTCCCTTGCTCCCCTTTTCTGTATCTTTCCTCCCGCCCCAAGCTCTTTGTTTTCCTCCACTCTCTCCTCCTCCTTTCACCCATCCTTCCACCACTACTCTCATCTCCACATTTTCTAGCCCTTTAACACTACAGGAAACTAAGATGATATTTAAAATTTCTTAATCTCTCAAATATTTTAAACCCCTGAGATTTCAGATATGTATATATGTATATAATTTTAGAATTTATAAATATGTATATAAATCCTAAATAATAATTATAATAAAACAAAATAAATCAGAATTCTACAAAATCTTACCTTAACAGCTGGGCCCTCAAGAAATTTGGCAGCAGGCAGTAGGAAAACTGCGGTTGTCTTTTTAGTGTTCTCCTCAGGGTTCTCATGAGGAATGTCCAGCATCCCATTCAAGATCCTGGGGGAGGAAGTCAAAAAGAAACCTGCACTGAGAGAGACTACAGGACTTTATCAAGCTAGGGTCTGTGCAGGCTTGACTTGGGGGTTGGGCTCTACGTGTACAATGAAGTCTTTCCTCCAATGGAATGTTTTCTCTTACCTCCACATCAAGGTTTCTTTCCCTGGGGTCAGCAGTTGTGTAATAGGTTCAGGGATTGAACAAACAGTTTAGAAATGACTTGCGGAATGATTATAGGAAGGGGAAAAAAAAATATATATATATATAAAATGCATTCTTAATATTGGTCCTCAGGGGAGAGTGAGAAAAAAACTCACTCTCCTTGTATGTAAGCACAGATAACACTGACAGACATATAGTCCCTAAACAAATACGCAGTCTATTTGTGGTATTAAAATTTCATGCAGGGGATATTAAAAAAAGCATGTCTAAAGAGGCTCCTTAGGGGAGCAATAATTTTTTTTAAATAGTTGAAAAACAGTTAATTACATATAAAGAGCCTAGCAGACTACGTGAGGAAACATGGGAACTATAGTTGCTATTATCCTATTAGTTGTTCTTAGGATTGTCCTACAAACTAACTAGAGACCATCCCGTCATGGTTAGGGTGGAGAAGCGGGGACTGTGGTAAGTCCCCAGATGAAGTTAGTTTAGGGTGGATCCTGCAAGAGTGAGAGATCCTCAAAAATAAGCAGATTCTTGCCCTCCCCCCCCCACCCCCACCACCCCAGGATGAGCTCTGGAGTGCTCAGAATCACTAGTGCAGGATGTTGTTAACACAGTCCAAAGAAAAAGGCATAGCACAAACGTTTGTGAGCAGTGCACAGGCTACCACAAAGCCCATTTTAATCCTCTGGGGAAAGGACACGCTCCCATGTTCAGTTTCTTCCTGGCTGAGAACGCCACCATCACGTTTTGTGTGCTTGCCTTTGTTTCTCTTAAAGAATCTGGCTTCTGGGAGGCACTCAACATTCACGTTAATATGGGGTTGGAGCAAATACTTAGCAACTTCTCATGCATGCTGTGTGTGCTCTGCAGGTTGGAGGAAAACCAAATTATCCAGTGATGATCTATTTTTTTTTTTTTTTGGCTGTACCCACAGCATGTGGAAGTTCCCGGGCCAGGGATCGAACTTGTGCCACGCATCAGCAACCCAAGCCACTGCAGTGGCAATGCCGAATCCTAAGAGAATGGCACAAGAGAACTGCACAAGAAAGAACTCACAGTGATTACTCTTAAAACCTCTACTTGTGTTACTTTGAGCATACAAGGTGGTGTCACATAGAGGATCTTATTAAATCATCATCATGAAACTAGTAAGGTCAGTATTCTATCCCTACATGAAGGATAAAGAAGCTGAAGCTTGGAGTTCCCATCGTGGCTCAGGAGTCAACAAACCCGACTAGCATCCATGAGGATGGGGGTTCGATCCCTGGCCTCACTCAGTGGGTTAAGGATCTGGCGTTGCCCTGAGCTGTGCTGTAGGTCGCAGACACGGCTCGGATCCAGCATTGCTGTGCCTGTGATGTAGGCCAGCGGTTACAGTTCCGATTGGACCCCTAGACTGGGAACCTCCATATGCCTTGGGTGTGGCCCTAAAAAGCCAAAAAAAAAAAAGGAGACGAAGAAGAAGAAGCTGAGGCTTGTAAAATTCACTTATTTTCATTATTTGTTCTCTCCAGCTATCCAGCAACAAGTAGCAGAGCAAACCTCCATTCTACTATGCTACACTACCACCGATATTCCTTTCCCACAGAGGAGGAAGATCCACAAAATGGTAAAGCTACAGAGGAAAAGTCACATGCTGGAATTTGGGCCCTCCCAGTGAAGGATTCGGTAATGTCGGTGAATTGACACAATCAAGCCGTATGGCAGACCCTGCTGGGTCTGGTCAAAACCATCAACCGCCAAGTTACAGGGAGAGGAAAAGCCATCAAAATAAAGTATGGAAGCATCTCAAGATGCTGTGAAATTTGGCACATAAAATAAGACTGAGGGCCCATATGCTGAGAACTAAAATACGATCTGAAAAATGAATGACTAGGTACACGCTTGCTACAAATTTTCAATTCAGGGCCACAGCTTCAAATGTAGGAATGACAGACATTTGACGAAGAATGGAGAACATTTTTCAAAGACTGAAAAGAATGTGTTTAGTCAGAGATCAACTCATCTGGCCAAAAGGGCTGTAAATGGGAAACAGATGGGAAGAGAGAGAGAAAAAAAAAAAAAGCACCTAGATAAAACTGAAATGGGTTTCCATGGATGACATTAAGGAAGGCCCGGGAAGAATTTCAACAGTGAGGGAGGTGCCGAGTGATTCAGTGAGGAAACAATTGGGAAGGACATCAGAAACAAAACGTAGGCAGCAGATGTCCAGATATTATGCACAGAACATAGTAACCTTGAGATTACAACACAGGCTGACAAACAAGACCTCACAGACACCAGGAGAGTTGGCGAGACCGAACAGGTCCAGGGCAACACAGTGATGGAAGGGTGTGCTGAGCACAAAAGACCCATTGAGAGGAGATAGGGCAGCGTTGTAAGCTGTAATAACAATAGACTCAGAGGAATCCCTGAGCACTTGGATGGAGATGAAAGGAGAGAGGAACAGAAGTGATGTTTTTATGGAAACTGAGCTGAGCCACATGGGGGAAAGCCACAGAATTGGCAGAGCACGCACACTGAGGATAACACGCTGGATATTTCATTCAGATAAAAGCAGCATTTTTCACTTGCCTTCCCAACAATTTCATGTCCTAGAAGGTAGAGGAAGGAATAAAAATAACTGTGCTCTGATTGATTCCAACCAAGGGGAAGAAGCCATGTGTCAGAGTGGAAGGGATGAGACCCTGGAAGAATATGGCCGTGGCTCCTCCAAGGGAGGACGAGGATAAGCTGGACAAAACGTGTAGACAGAACTTTAAGAAACTAGACTTCAGAGATTCCTTGTGGCTTAGCACTAACGAATCCAACTAATATCCATGAGGATGCGGGTTCCATCCCTGGTCCCACTCAGTGGATTAAGGAGTTGGCACTGACACGAGCTGCAGTGTAGGTAGGTCACAGACGCAGCTCAGATCTGGCATTATTGTGGCTCTGGCGTAGGCCCCAGCTGCAGCTCTGATTTAACCCCTAGCCTGGGAAATTCCATATGCCAGGTGCGGCCCTAAAAACAAAAAAAGAAACCAGACTTCAAAATTTTTTAAAAAACAGGCACAATTCCACAAGTTTCCAAAAAGAAGATAGTTCCAGGAAGTGCTCAAAAGCATGATTTTGGGCAATTCCAATGAAGAGAAAAGAGGTGGGGAGATTCTTAAAGAATTTAGAGTGACAGCACAGAGCTCTTTAAAAATACAAAATGAACATTCAAAAGATAGAGGCAGATGATAAACAGCAAGGTTCTACTGTATAGCACAGGGAATACTTTTTTCCTTTCTTATCTTTTGTCTGGGATCAAATTTGGCAGTCCACAGTCTGTGGATCAAGAGGCATTCATTTGCCAGATTGGAGCTGCAGCTACCAGCCTACACGACCACAGCAACTCCAGATCTGAGCCACATCTGTGACCTTCACTGCACCCTGTAGCAATGCCAGATCCTTAACCCACCGAGTCAGGCCAGGGATCAAACCCAAATCCTCATGGACATTAGTTGGTTCTTAACCCACTGTGCCACAGCAGGAACTCTATAGCACAGGGAATGCTAAAAAAAAAAAAAAAAAAAAAAAAAAAGATGGAGAAGTTCCTGCCATGGCATAGGGGGTTAAGAATCCAGCATTGCCATAGCTGTGGCATAGGTTGTAGCTGCAACTTGGATTTAATCCCTGGCCCAGGAACTTCCATATGCTGTGGGTGTGGCCAAAAAAAAAAAAAAAGATGGAGGCAAGCAAATGATAACTCTGTGAGAGTGACACAGAATCCCACAAATAGTAGCAGGGATGTCAAAATCCTGGAGTAATCAAAGCATGTGAAAATGGCAAGGACCAGAGAGTATGTTAGGGGACCAAGGGAATTATGATAATGGATGGGAGAAAGGATGTACTTTTTCTCAACTTTTTCTTATAGTCTCTGAAAAAGACTGTAATTATGGGGGTGAAAAGACAAAAGCAGATAAGAGTATGTTGAAATCCAAGCATGGAGAAGATATTACTGATTGCTTTTGAAATCTACTCTGGGATCTAGGAAGAGACTGTGGATCAAGTAGCATTCATTTGCCTACCTCCATACTCTCTTCTTCCTAGGTATTACTTATAGCATATTAGCAAGTTACTCTCCAGATTCCTTATTTTGGTCTTTCTAGGGCTGCACCTGTGGCATATGGAAGTTCCCAGGCTAGAGGTCAAATGTGAACTGTAGCTGCTGGCCTAGACCACAGCCACAGCCACAGCAATGCTGGATCCAAGCCGTGTCTGCAATTTATACCACAGGTCACGGAAATGCCATATCCTTAACCCACTGAGCGAGGTCATGGGTTGAACCCACGTCCTCATGAATACTAGTCAGGTTTGTTATCGCTAAGCCACAATGGGAACTCCAATCTCCAGATTCTTGGAGAAGCTTTGGGTTACCTTCCTTTTGGATCAGAGGAACTGATTCCATTGGGATCATCTGCATACTCTCTTTTTATCAGTTTTTTAAATTGAAATGTCTAGTTCAAGAATTAAAACTAGGAGTTCCCATCATGGCTCAGTGGAAACAAATCTGATTAGTAACCATGAGGACGCAGGTTCGAGCCCTGGCCTCACGCAGTGGGTTAAGGATCCGGTGGTGTTGTGAGCTGTGGTGTAGGCTGCAGATACAGCTTGGATCTGGCATTGCTGTCGCTGTGGTGTAGGCCAGCAGCTACAGTTCTGATTCGACCCCTAGCCTAGAAACCTCCATATGCCTCGAATGCAGCCCTAAAAAACAAGACCAAAAAAAAAAAGAATTAACACTAGCCAACTAGCTACAGAAGGATGGTTTCTAAAATCCTCAGTGGGATCCTGTTTATACTTTTAGGCAAGAAATCTTTCTTTCTTCTTCTTCTTCTTTTTTTTTTTTTTTTGAATTTTTAAGGCTGCATCTGCTGCATATGGACATTCCCAGGCCAGGGGTTTAACTGGAGCTGCAACTGCCGGCCTCTGCCACAGCCACAACAACATGAGATCTGAGCCGTGTCTGTGACCTACACCACAGCTCACAGCAATGCCAGATCCTTAACCCACTGAGCGGGGCCAGGGATTGAACCCGCATCCTCATGGATACTAGTCAGATCTGTTTCCGCTGAGTCACAATGGGACCTTCAGAAATTTAGGGCCATACCCACAGCATGTAGAGGTTCCCAGGCTAGGGGTCTAATCGGAGCTACAGCTGCCGGCCTACACCACAGCCACAGCAATGCCGGATCCTTAACCCCCTGAGGCCAGGGATCAAAGCCACAATCTCGTGGTTCCTAGTTGGATTCATTTCCTCTGTGCCATGACAGCAACTCCCAGAAATTTCTCTTAATTAAGGTATTTCACCTTTACTAATGTGAAATGTGTTGGATTTTTGTAAGAGCTGTGTAGAATGGTTTCTCTTGAAAGAACTTGGAAAACTGAGCGTCACTGTCTCATAACAGTTTAGAGTTAGCCCATAATCCATACAGCATTTTATGACATCAGAGAATGGGCAGAAATGATCTGTGGGGAGAGAAATTGTAATTGCAGTTGCTGAGATAGAAAGAAGCAGGGACAGAATGGAAAAGAAACTGTAGAGGACCTCCTAGGATGATGATGTCCTCAGCTGCAGTACTGGCTACATGGATATCCACATTTATCGAGGAATGGAAATTACAAGAAAATAAGTATAATAGAATCTTGTAGAGAATCATTCAGGGATTTAAGAAAAAGGGCTTATAGCTGAAATTGTAGATAATGAAGATCGCTTTAGAAGTAACGTTTAAGAACAACTATAGAAATGGAAGCATAATTATAAAGAAATACCTTCTATTTTCCTTTTAGCTATTCTGTTTACTTTTTAAAAGTAATACATTATTGGATTTCCCATCATGGCATAGCAGAAGCGAATCCAACTAAGAACCATGAGGTTGTGGGTTTGATCCCTGGCATTGCCCAGTGGGTTAACAATCTGGCGTTGCCGTGAGCTGTGGTGTAGGTTGCAGACGTGGCTCTGGTGTAGGCTGACAGCAACAGCTCCTATTAGACCTCTAGCCTGGGAACCTCCATATGCCATGGGTGCAACCCTAAAAAGACAAAAAAAAAAGTAATACATTGTTTAAGAAAATCTAAAAAACACATCACACTGTCACTGTCACTGCATGCAATTACGAACCTACAATACATACATAAAAAGCATATAATAGGGCGTTCCCGTCATGGGTCAGTGGAAACAAATCTGACTAGTATCCACTAGGATGCAGGTTCAATCCCTGGCCTCACTCAGTGGGTTAAGGATCTGGCATTGCCGTGCGCTGTGGTGTAGGTTGCAGACGTGGCTCGGATCCTGTGTTGCTGTAGCTGTGGTGTAGGCCAGCAGCTGCATCTCCAATTCGATCCCCAGCCTGGGAACTTCCTTATGCTGTGGGTACAGCCCTAAAAAGAAAAAAAAAAAGGAATGATTAAGCAAGTCTATCATGTATACAATGGGATTCGGAGACAAGATGGCAGAGTAGAAGGACTCAAGCCCACCTCTTCTCAAGAAAACACCAAAATTACAACTAACTGCTGAACAACCAGCAAAAAACTACCCTGGAAGCTACCAAAAAAAAAGTTATCCAAATGCAAAGACAAAGAAGAAACCACATGGAGACAATAAGAGGGCTGCTTTCATGACATAAGCAAACCCATACCTGCCAGGTGAGTGACCCACAGACTGGAAAATAACTATATTGCAGAGGCTTTCCCACAGGAGTGAGAGTTCCAAACTCCACGTCAGGTTCCCCAGCCTTGGGGCCTGGCATTGGGAGGAGGAGTGATAGGCAACAAACAGATTAGGATAGGATGCTTGTGAGGGATGCAAGTGGGCAGGCACGGAAGCTCTGCCCTGGGATCTGGTGGGCCAGTTTTATCATCCAGAGGGAGTGGGGGTTGGAAAGGCCCACCTCTTCCTTTCTGGTAACAGTAGTTTCACCTCAGTATCTGGTAAAGTGTGTATTCAAATCAGCTGAAGGGCGGTCTTCAAACTCTTGCCCTTGGTCTGAATCTGAATGCAGGCCTCACCCCATCCCCCACCCAATGACCTGAGGCAATTCTCGCACCTCCACTAGTCAAGCAAGCCTGCCTTATTCTGATGGCTTTCTTGAACTTATGGTGGTCTCCCAACATCCCCCAGGTTTCCCTCTTTATCTATGATCCCCTGTTGGGACTTCTACAGCCACCTATGCCTACTCCATCCCTAGCACTCCTGGGCACACAGCTGCCTCTAATCACCCAGAGACAAAACCCCACCCACAGAAGGGACAAGACTCAGGTCCACCTATGAGTGGGCACCAGCCCTCCCATCAGGAAGCCTGCCACAAACTTCCACATCACTTCACTCACAAGGGGGCAGACACCAGAAGCAAGAGGCTACAACTCTGTGCCTTGCAAAAGGAGACCACACAAAAAGCTATACAAAATGAAAAGGCAGAAAAATATGAGCCAGATGAAGAAACAAGACAAAACCCCAGAAGGATAGCTAAGTAAACTGGAGATAAGAAACCTACATAAAAAAGACTTTAGAGTAATGATAATAAAGATGATCCAAGATCTTGGAAAAACACTGGAAGCAAGGATAGATAAATTAGAAGAAAAGTTGAACAAAGAAATAGAAGATTTAGAGATTAAAGAAAAAGAGAACAAAAATTCAATAACCAGGAGTTCCCACTGTGGCTCAGTGGTAACGAATTTGACTAGTAACCATGAGAATGCAGGTTCAATCCCTGGACTTGCTCAGTGGGTTAAGGATCCTGAATTTCTGTGGCTGTGGTATAGGCTGGGAGCTGAAGCTCCGATTTGACCCCTAGCCTGGGAACTTCCATATGCCACACATGTGGCCCTAAAATGCAAAAAAATAAAAAATAAAAACAAAACAAAATTCAATAATGAAAATAAAAAATTCAATAGAAGGAACCAACAGCAGAATACAGGAGGCAAAAAGACAAATAATTGAGGCGGAAGACAGACTGGTGGAAATCACTGACATGGAACAGAATGAAGAAAAAAGAATGAAAAGTAATGAAGACAGTATAAAAGAATTCTGGAACAACTTTAAAGGAACTAACATTTGCATTATAGGGGTGCCAGGAAGAGAAGAGAGAGTGAAAGGCCTAGAGTAAATATTTGAAAATATAACAGCTGAAAATTTCCCAACATGGGAAAGGAATTACTCATTCAAATCCAGAAAGCACAATGAATACCATACAGAATAAACTCCAGAAGGAAACCACCCCCCGACACATATTAATCAAACTGACCAAAATTAAAGACAAAGAGAAAATATTGAAAGTAGCTAGGAAAAAGAAACAAATAACATACAAGAGAGCCCCAATAAGGTTATCAGCTGATTTTTCAGCAGAAACTCTGCAGGCCAGAAGGGAGTAGCACTACATACTTAACGTGATGAAAGCAAAAAAACCTGTAACCAAGAATACTGTACCCAGCAAGGCTCTCATTCAGATTTGAAGGAGAAATCAAAAGCTTTACAGACAAGCAAAAGCTAAGAGAATTCAGCATCACCAAACTAACTTCACAACACATACTAAAGGAACTTCTGTAGTTGGAGAAGAAAAAGCAACAACTAGAAACAAGAAAACTACAAACGAGAAGGCTCACGGGTAAAGGCAAACATAAAGTAAAAGTAGAAAATCATTCACACACAAATATGGTATCAAAACCAGCAACTGTAAGATGATGAGGGTACAAATGCAGGGTACTGGAGATGCATTTGCAATTAAAAGACCAGCAACTTAAGTTCCTGGTGTGGCTCAGAGGAAACGAATCTGACTAGAATCCATGAGGACACAGATTCGATCTCTGGCCTCACCTAGGGGGTAAAGGATCCAGTGTTACTGTGAGCTGTGGTGCAGGTCGCAGATGCAGCTCGGACCCTGCGTGGCTAGGCTGCAGGCTGGAAACCTCCATATGTCACGGGTGCAGCCCTAAACACACACACACACACACACACGCACACACAACTCACGGTAACCGCAAGCCAAAAATCTGCTACAGATATATACACAAGTAAGAAAAAGCAATCCAAGCACAACACTAGTCATCAAACCACAAGAGAACCCAAGAAGTGGAGAAAAAAGGCCAACAAAAACAAATTCAAAACAATTACCAAAATGGCAGTAAGAACATACATATCCATAATTACCTTAAATGTAAATGGACGAGGAATTCTTGTTGTGGCGCAGTGGAAACGAATCTAACTAGGAACCATGAGATTGTGGGTTCAATCCCTGGCCTCGCTTAGTGGGTTAAGGATCCAGCATTGCCGTGAGCTGTGGTGTAGGTGGCAGATGTAGCTTGGATCCTGCATTGCTGTGGCTGTGGTATAGGCCAGCAGCTGTAGCTCTGATTTGACCCTTAGCCTGGGAACCTCCACATGCCACAGGTTGGTCCCTAAAATGACAAAAGAAAAAAAAAATGGTAAATGAACGAAATGCTCCAACCAGAAGACAGACTGGCTGAATGGATAAAAAAACAAGACCCATATATATGCTGCTTGCAAGGGACCCACAGCAGCTCTAGGGACACATACAAACTGAAAGTGAGAGGATAGACAAACAGAAATCAAAAGAAAGCTGGAGCAGCAATACTCATATCAGACACAATAGAATTTAAAATAAAGACAGTTTTACAAGAGACAGAAAAGGTCATTACATGATGATCAAAGGATCAATCCAAAAAGAAGATATAACAATTGTAAATATATATGCACCCAACATAGGAGCACTTCAAGATATGAAGCGACTGCTAAGAGCTATAAAAGGAGAGAGAAATCGACAATAACACAATAATAGTGGGGGACTTAACCGCTCCATTTACAGCAATGGACAGATCATTCAAATGGGAAATCAACAAGGAAACACAGGCCTTAAATGATGCATCAGACCAGATGTACTTAATAGATATTTACAGAACATTCCATCTAAAAGCAGCAGAATAAACACTCTTCTCAAATGCATATGGAACATTCTCTAGGATAAATCATATCCTGGACCATAAATCAAGCCTCAGTAAACCTAGAAAAATTAAAATCATATCAAGCATCTTTTCCAACCACAATGCTATAAGACTAGAAATCAATGACAAGAAAAAAAATGCAAGAAACAAAATCACATGGAGACTAAACAATATGCTAGTAAACAACCAATGGATCACTGAAGAAATCATAGAGGAAATCAAAAAATACCCAGAGACAAATGAAAACAAAGACACAAGAATCAAAAACCTATGGGATACAGCAAAAGCAGTTTTAAGAGCGAAGTTTATAGCATTAATAAGTATACAAATAAATGCTGGAGAGGGTGTGGAGAAAAGGCAACCCTCCTTTACTGTCGGTGGGAATGTAAACTGGTACAACCACTATGGAAAACAGTAAGGAAGTTCCTCAGGAAATTAAATATAGAACTACCATATGATCCAGCAATTTCATTCCTAGGAATATATCTGGACAAAACTTTCTTTGAAAAAGATACATGCATGGAGTTCCCATCCTGGTGCAGCAGAAACGAATCCAACTAGGAACCATGAGGTTGTGGGTTCAATCCCTGGCCTCGTTCAGTGAGTTAAGGATCCGGCATTGCAGTGAGCTGTGGTGTATGTCGCAGATGGAGCTCAGATCTGATGCTGCTGTGGCTGTGGCATAGGCCGGCAGCTGAAGCTCTGATTTGACCCCTAGCCTGGGAACCTCCATATGCCATGAGCAGCCCTAAACCTCCCCCCCAAAAAAAATACATGCATCCCGATGTTCATTGCAGCACTATTCACAATAGTCAAGACATGGAAACAGCCTAAATGTCCATTGATGGATGAATGGCTTCAGAAGATGTGATACACACACACACACACACACACACACACACACACACACACACTATATAATGGAATACTACTCAGCCATAAAAAAAATGAAATAATGCTATTCGCAGCAACATGGATGGACCTAGAGATATCATACTAAGTGGAGTTAGTCAATGAAAGACAAACCTCATATATCACTTATTTGTAGAATCTATAAAAAGGATACAGATAAACCTATTTGCAGAACAGAAACAGACTCACAGACTTTGAAAAGAAACTCATGGTTACCAAAGGGGATAGGTGGTGGGATGGACTGGGGATTTGGGATTGCTATGTGCTCACTGTAGAAGAGTATTTCAGGAAGAGGGAACAAAAGAACAGGTAGGAAGGCACTTGGTCAATTTTGGGGAGAGCAAGGAGGCCAGTGCAGCTGGAACAGAGTGAACTTGGGGAAGCATGTGGCTGATGATGTCAGAAAAGCAATGAAGAGGAGGGAGCCCTATAAAGATGTGGGATTTTACTGACTGAAGTGGGGAGCCAATGTAGGGTTTTAAGCACGAGTGAACTGACGATCTATGTTTTAAAAGGATATGGCTATTTAGAATAGACTAAAAGGAAGCAAGAGTAGAAACATGATGGGCACACAAAAGGAATGACCATGGTGGCAGAGATGGAGACTATGCATGGCATGAACTCTCAGTAAGGACCTGTCAAGGTCCAACCTGGCAAAGAAAGAGGCCAGTGCGGAATTCCTAATATAGTACTATTCGTTGAGGGATCGACTAGCCACTTGGTGACAAGTTGACTTCGCTGGGCCCTTTGCATGCTGGAAGGCCAGGCAATTTGTTCTTATAGGATGTTTACTCTGGGTACAGGTTTACATTTCCTGCCAACAGAGCTTCAACCTGTATCATTATAGAGGAGTTTACAGAGCGCCTGATCCATAGACAGAACCCCACCCATCAGAGCATCCAACCAGGGGGACCCACTTCACAGTGAAGTAGGTTAGGAGTGACCGATGACCACAGGACCCACTAGTTTTATCACATGCCATCCTCCCCTGAAGAGCCATCCTGGAAGAGTGATGGAAGGATCTGTCAATGAATCAGAGGAAGCATGGCTCAGAGGCAATGCTGTGCAATGACAGGGTCTCTTCTGCAGGGAGCAATCTATAGATGGAATATAAAAACCCTATAGAGTGCTGTGTCCCCCAGTAAGATAAGCTGGGTCCAGGAATCAAGGCAGAGAAGCAGGAATGGCTCAATTTACTACTCCCAGTGACCCACTGAAGACTTTATGTCCCCACAACTCTGGGACCTGTGGGGTTAGAAATCCTCGTCCTCAAAAGGGGAGTACTTTGCCAGGGGACATAGATATGGTCCCACTGAACTACACACTGTAACTTCCACTGCTTATATTAAGAGGCCAGAAAGCAAGAAGAGTCATCAACTTGGGAGGGGCAACTGATCCTTATTAGCAAGAGAAAGCAGGACCATGATTACACCTCTGAACATGAAGGAATATATGTGGAATTGACTTGGATGCCTCCTGCTACTCTCTTGTCCAGCTATGACTGTGAACGGACCTGTGCTACAACCCAAGTCTGGGAAAAGTAGAAACACCAAAGGCTCATTCCGTTCAGGAATTACCACTAGGTAATGTACCAAGACCAGGGAGGTGATGGATGCGAACAAGGGAGATTTAGTATGGACAGTGGAGGAGGGAAATGATGAGTATCAGCAGTGGCTCCAAGATCAGCTGCCAATATGGAGTGTGTGGTTTGTCCCACTACCCTACCTCTTCTAGCTTTCCCTTTAAAAAAAGAGGTTCAACAGAGCCCTGGACCAGCTGTTTCCTGAGTGTGTATGGATGAGTGGGTCTACCTGGTACAAGCAGATGCCTATTTCAGCCAAAAAAGTGCACTGCTAGAACGGTCAAGAAAAAAACCTACCTGTGAGAAATACAATTAGCTGACAGCTCTCTCTGGGTAACCCCTAGCCATTGAGCATGGCACAGATATCAGAGTCCAGCAGTTTTGTCCAAAGAGTGACTGCTCTGATGGGTAATTTTTACACCACTGACTCTCACCGGGTTGGCTGATACTTGGTCAGATTTACATCAGTCTGAAGCTTTCTCTACCCCTGTTTCCTTCTCTCTTTCCTTTCAGAGCAAACATATCAGCATTGTGGTCTGAAGGCTTTCCTTGCGAAATTCTGCATACTCCCCTTTATTTTTCATAGTTGAGACTCACAAAAAAAAAAAAAAAAACACTTGTACTCCTACTTCAGTGTCTGAAATTGACATAGTGACTAAACAGTGAATAAGACTCATAAGGCTGAGAAAGTTGGCATTGGAGAGGCAGGATGGAGGATGAGTTACATTATGAGCTCAGTTGTCATGAGCTGAAATTGTTTTTTGGTTGTTTTTTTTTTGGATTTTCTAGGGCTGCACGCACCACATATGGAGGTTCTCAGGCTAGGGGTCTAATCGGAGCTGCAGCCTATGGCCTACACCATAGCCAAAGCAACACGGGTTCTGAGTCACGTCTGCAACCTATACCACAGCTCATGGCAACGCCGAATCCTCAACCCACTGAGCGAGGCCAGGGATTGAACCCACAACCTCACAGTTCCTAGTCCGATTCGTTAACCACTGAGCGAATGGGAACTCCTGAGACTGTTTTTTAAAGTATATTTAATTGCAAAAGAAATACTTTTAATGAAGAATTTAAAACTTGGGAATTCCCGTTGTGGCACAGCAGAAACAAATCCAGCTAGGAACCATGAGGTTGCGGGTTCAATCCCTGGCATCGCTCAGTGGTTAACGATCCAGCGTTGCCGTGAGCTGTGGTGTAGGTTGCAGACACGGCTTGGATCTGGCGTTGCTGTGGATCTGGTGTAGGCCAGCAGCTACAGCTCCAATTAGACCCCTAGCCTGGGAACCTCCATATTCGGCAGATGTGGCCCTAAAAAGACCAAAAAAAAAAAATTATAAACATCTAGAACTTGGAAAGAGGGTCTATTAACATAAAACCTGTGATAAATCACCAATATATTTTATAAACAGTGGAGATGGGAGCTACGCATCTTGCCTATGGAAGGGCTTAAGTCGAGCCTGCTATTTTTTTCAAAAGAATCCAAAAATCAGTTTTTGTCATAGTTGAGACTCACAAAAAAAAAAAAAAAAACCACAATGCCTGGCTCAGAGTAGATGCTCAGAGAATATTTGCTGGGTAGGTTGGTGTCGTAAAGAACATCATCAGTCAGGATAGATACTCTTGAGTGAGGAGGACCGGAAAATTTCTAGGATGTTTCCGAACGTGAACTTAGGTGTGGTGAGCCTCTTTCTTTCACACCCCACATCAACACCATCAGCAAAGCCTGTAAGCTCTACCTTCAGTAAATCCAGAATCCAACCCCTTCTTACCACTTGTAAAGCTTCCACAATAATACAAGTCACTGGTCTCTCTTGGATTATTGCAATAACCTCCTAACTGGTCTCCTTGCACCCATCTTTGCCAACCACCCACTCCACACCCAGAAGTTCTCCACATAGCAATTAGAGAAATCCTTCTAAAACCTAAGTCGAATCCTATCACTCCTCCATTTTAAAATTTCCACGTCACTCCAAGTAGGGACCAAAGTCTTTACAGTGGCGTTTGCTTCCTGTCCCGCTTCCTTTACATCTCTAATGCCATCAACTACTCTCTCCCCACAGCTTCCTCAGTTCCTTTACCTGACTTTTTTCTCCAATATGCCAAAGATGCTTCTACCTAATGGTCTTGAATCTGCATGTAACAAATGCTATGTAAGTATGAATAATTATGACTACTATTGTTGTTCCCTCAACTTAATCTCCTTTAATTCTATTCAGAATCTGCATGTCTGGCTTCCTCACTTCTCTCTACTCTAATATCAACCATCAGGAAGACTTCCTTGATTAACCCATATATCAGTCAGAGTCTCAACCGAAAAATATACCACATCCTAATGATGTATTGTTACAGGTTGAATTGGGTTGCTCCAAAAGATATGCTGGGAACCTAACTCCCGGTATCTCAGAATTTGACCTTATTTGGAATCAGGTTCATTAAAGATGGAATTAGTTAAATTAAACCATACTGGAGTAGGGTAGGTCCTTAGTCCAAAATGACTGATATGAAATCCTAAGATAAAAATATTTCTCTGCCCCTAGTTCTTGCTAATATTTGGTCTTTGACCCTGGTTCCTGACAGAGGGCTCTCCAAACCTCTTATAACTTCCTGAATGATAGCGGTATCTGACACAGAATACCTAAATCCCTTGGAATATCCTGAGTAATAGGAATGCCTTTTGTTGCAATGAGGTGGCCCTTGGTGGGCTCCTAGATGGGGGCTGGTCATCTGAAAGACTAAGCCATGATTACATTACAACTCTCAGCCCTACTCCCTATTCTTCGGAGAAGAGAAAGAGGATGGAAATTGAGCTAATAACTGATCAGGCCTGTGTGATGAAGCTTCCATAAAAATCCCCTAAGTATGGATTTTGGAAAGCTTCTGGGTTGGTGAACATATCCATGTGCTGAGAGGCTGGGGCACCCTAACTCCACAGGGACAGAAGCTCCTGCACTTGGACACTTCCAGATCTCACTGTATGTATCTTTCTATCTGGTTGTTTACCAGTATTCTTTATCATATCCTTTACTATACAAACATGTTTCCTGGCGTTCTGTGAACTGTTCTAGCAAATGACCAAACCTAAGAAGGGGGTTGTGGAAACCCCAGTCTATAGCCAGTGAGTCTGAAGTACAGGTGACAAGTTGGGACTTGCGATTGGCCTCTGAAGTGGGGGCAGGATTGTGGGACTGAGCCCTTAACTTGTGGGATCAGATACTAACTCCAGGTAGTGTCAGAACTGAAATGAACTACAGGACACCCAGCTGGTGTCTGCAAAGAAGTGGAAAATTACTTGGTGAACAGAAGTAAAATATTGAAAGTAGTAATAGAGTGGTGAGCAGAGAATAAACGACAGAGTTTTTCTTATTTTAGAGGTCTCCTTTTAAGAAGAGACACAGCGGGACAGACATACAAGAGAATATCATATGATGACGTAGGCAGATTGAGGTGGCCCAGCAGGCCACGGAATGCCAATGATTGCCAGAACCTAGGAAGAAGCAAGGAAGAATTCCCTGTGACAGGTGTCAGAGAGAGCACTGCCCTTCCAGCACCTTAATTTTGGACTCCTAGCCTCCAAAATTGTGAGATAATACATTTCAATTGTTTTCACCCACTCAGTTTCTGGTACTTTATTTCAGCAGTTCCATGAAACTAATCCAGGGAGATGCAATAAAAGGACTCTTCGCAATGATGGAGGGAAGCATAAAGGGAAACTACAAACACAGTGAGCACCCTGGAGTGAGAAGCAGAGGCCCTCCAGGCATGAAGGGGCAAGGTGGGGAGCTGGTACCAGAACCTGGAAGGAGAGCATCATGTGGAAGGCCCAGACACAGAAGCAATGACCCTGTATCAAGAGCATTGCCAAATACAAAGAGGAACACATTCCCTAACTTCACCCTCCTGATCTCCTCCAGGACTCCCCAGGAAGCCAACTGTGGCAGTTCACATTGGCCTCCTGAGACCAACTGCTGGGTGAAAAAGGGTAAGAAAGAAGATAGGGAGGGCAATGAAAGTTATCTGGCACATTCTCTGTAGCAACTCTATTTCTTCTGAGCACTACTGATCTTCATAGGCTTTAAAAAAAAGCACTTATTGCCAACCCATAGATAAAGAGCTTTAATTTTTAGTTTATTATTTGTACATCTATTATCCCACTAGAATATAAACTCCATGAGGGCAGGAACTTTGTTCCCTATTGTATCCTCAGCACCCAGAACAGTCCCTGGAAGGGAGAGAGTCTCAAAAACTATTTGATGAATGACTGGCTTGGAATCTGCCATTTTTACCCTGGTATTTTCTAAGTCAGCAGCTGCTGCCCCTCTGCTTGCTCATCTTCTTCCCTGAAATCATTTGATTGACTTCCAAAAATGCAAGTAAAATTCCCTGGCTTGATAGCAAGTATTTGGAATCAACAACTCCCTCTCATCTTTTTATCTTGGCCCAAAAGCTCCTGCAGAAGCCCAAGGCTTATTCTACATAGCCTTGCTCATAACCACTCTCAGCCAAGTGGCCTGGGGGTTGCAGGGTTGAGAGAGTCCTAACATCTGTCATGTGAACTGTGGGATTCTGGGCAAAGGCACTTAAAATAGAAAAGGAGGTATACAGCCCATCCAACCTATACTATTGAACCAAGAAAATAAAAAAGTAATTGTGGAGTTCCCATTGTAGCTCAGCAGGTTAAGAACCAGATGTAGTCTCCTTGAGGATGTGGGTTTGATCCCTGATTTCACTCAGTGGGTTAAGGATCTGGCATTGCTGCAATCTGTAGCCTAGGTTACAGATGTGACTCGGATCTGTTGTTGCTGTGGCTGTGGCACAGACCTGCAGCTGCAGCTCTGCTTCAACTCTTAGGCCAGGAACTTCCACATGCCACAGGTGTGGCCATAATAAAAGAAAATATATAATTTCAGACAGATCCAAGAAAAAAATCTAAACCAGTGCATGGTTGTAGCTATTTTGCAGAGTTCTGTGGGGCTTAAATGAGATTATCCATGGAAAGTGCCTAAAATGGTGACTTGCCTAGCACTGGAGTAAAGGGTTAATGTGTATTTACTATATACTATTAACGTCGTTAGAGCAACATGATGGACCTAAAGCATATCATGTTAAGAAAAGTAAATTAGAGAAAGACAAATATCATTACTTATATGTGGAATCTAATTAAAAAATGATACAAATGCACTTATTTACAAAACAGACTCACAGACTGCAGAAACAAATTTATCGTTACTAAAGAGGAAACATGGGGGGAGGGATAAATTAGGAGTTTGGGATTAACATATACATACTACTATATATAAGTAACCAACAAGGACCAACTAAATAGCACCGGGAACTCTACTCAATATTCTGTAATAATCCACATGGGAAAAGAATCTGACAAAGAATGGATATATGTGTATGTACAATTGAATCACTTTGCTGTACGCTTGAAACTGACACTACATTGTAAATGAACTATACTCCAATAATTTTTTTTAAAAGTTGTTGAAGAAGTCCCTGTGAGGAAGTAAAACATGACTGGGGCCGTGAATGATGAAAAGGAGTTAGTGGTTTAAAGATCTGAGAAGACAGAGTTTCAAGCTGCAGTAACCTCTCCTGCAAAGGCCCAGAGGCTAGAACCAGCTTGGCCTGTTCAAGGGATGAAAGAAAGGTGGATGACAGGGAACGAGAGGGAGAGAGAAGGAAAGAGATAAGGCCAAAGGGTTTGGCAAGAGTCAGATCGTGTGAGCTCCCCTAGGCCAGGTAAAGAGTTTGAATTTTATTCTCGAGTATAATTAAGTATTAGGAATAGATGTGACATGCTTTGACTCATATTTGAAAAAAGGCCACTCTGACTGCTGGGGAGGTTCAAAGAGTAGAAATGGGGTGGCCAGCTGGAAGGTAGGTGGAAGATAACAGTGGATTAGCCTAGGATTGTGGAATTAGAAATGGCTGAACTGGGGATATAATTTGGAGAATAAAGTTGACAGGACTTGATAATGGATTAGATGTGGTGGTTGGGGGTGGGAGGAGGAAGGGATGACTACTAGATTTTAGGCCTGAGCACCTGGGTAGATGGTGGTGCCATGAATTAGGATGGGGTAAAAGTGGGAAAGATTTCAGGGGGGAAGGGAGGTCCAGAAGGAATCAATGGTGCTGCTTGGCCATGTTAAGTTTCGGAGGTTTATTATATTTCTTCTTTTTTTAATGGCCACGCCTGCGGCATATTTAAGTTCCTGGGCCATGGGTTGAATCTGAGCCACAACTGTGACCTATGCCACACCTGCAGCAACCACCAGATCCTTTAATCTACTGCGCTGGGCTGGGTATAGAACCCACACCTCTGCAGCAATCCAAGCTGCTAGAGCCATAGCTGCTGTACCACAGCGGGAACTCCATTATATTTCAAGTGAAGATATTGTGTAGGCAATTAATTGGCTAATTTTATCTATAGCTAAGACGAGAGGTCCAGGCTGGAGGTATTTCAAAACAAAGGGCAAGATGAATGAGATCATCTGGTGATTAAGAGTAGCTATATACAGGAAGATAGAAGGCCAAGGGTTAGATATAGAATTACAATACAGGGAGATATGTGCTGTGAAGGGGGCAATGGGACAACTGAAGGAGAGGGAAGTTGATCAGGCAAAGTTCCATGGAAAAATTATACCTGAATTCTTAGAATCTACAGAAAACCAATCAGAGACATTGTATCACTGAAGATGCTGGTCCAGAGAGGTTATTCGCAATTAGTCACACAGCTAGTGACTTAATTGTAACTTTACAATTGAACTACTTTAAGTCAAATGTGCAGGATGGCACCCTATTAAGAGGCAGAATAGGAGTTTCGGTTGTGGCACAGAGGAATCTGACTAGCAACCATGAGGTTGAGGGTTCGATCCCTGGCATTGCTCAGGGGGTTAATGATCCGGCGTTGCGGTGAGCTGTGGTGTAGGTCGCAGATGCGGCTTGGATCTGGCCTTACTGTGGCTGTGGCATAGGCCAGCAGCAGCAGGTCCGATTAGACCTCTAGCCTGGGAACCTCCATATGCCACAGGTGTGGTCCTAAAAAGATTAAAAAAAAAAAAAGAGAGGCAGAAGAGCCAGGCACTTAGGAGCACAGGGTCTGGATTCATTCTGCTTGGGTTCAAATTCTGGACCTGCCACTTACCAGGTGGGTGACTCCAGGTACTATACTTAAGTTTCCCTATTTGTAAATGGGAATACTACAAATAGCTACCTCTTTATGTACTGCTTACTATGTTCCTGCTGCTACGATTTTTACTGCATACATTGTTCAACACCTCTCCTCCAATAACCAATGAAATCGAGTGCTATTATTACTCTCCTCTTACTGATGAGAAACAGAAAGCACATTTACCCATTCCACACATACTTATTGTGTGCCTACATTACATGCCAGGCATATCTCTTCGTGCTGGGGGTACATCAGACAATATAACAATATCCTTGCCTTTGTGCAGCTTGTCTGTGTTTACAGAAGGGAGAAAGATAATAAATCTAATAAATATGTACATTCTATGGTAATTAGAAGATAAAGGCTATAGAAAAAACAGCAGGCTAATGGAGTTAAGCAAGTTGCTGTTTTAAGTTGAGTATCCATGGTAGACCTCCCAGAGAAGGGAGAAACTGTGATCCACCCAGGTATCTGGGGAAAGAAGGCTAGGGACGGAAACAGCAAGCGCAAAGGTAAGCCCTCAGCTCAGTGCGTCTGCCATGAGAGTCAGGATACGCGAGAGGCAGTACTTGTGTATCCAGTCCCAAGAACTTTTACTTTGGATGCTATGAGTACCCACTGGACAGTTCTGCCCGGGAAGTGATATAACTTGACCTTGTATTTAGGCCCAAGGTCCACCAAGGTAGTTTGGCGCTGAAGTCAGTCCTTTCAGGATAATAGAATCAGTGCCCACACAAGCAAGCGCCCAGTAAACGCCGGCTCACTACCGTGGCTGTTTCACTTAAACCCCGCCCCGACCTACCGCCCTCTAGTTTCTCAGCTCCAGGGCTCTGCATCCACTTAGTCCGGTCTCCACGTAGCGCTTCCTCGGCTACAGATTGCCCAACTCAAGCAACCGGGCGGAGTCTGGACGTAGGCGGAGCGGCTGCAGGCGGGAGAACGCCCCGGCTGCAGACGCGACAGGGAAGCCCCAAGAGCCCCCTAGACGCCCACTGACTACGCCTGCGCACGCGCGATCCAGGACGCCGACATTCCAGAGCCGTAATCCGCCCCGCCCCGATTCCGGGCGGAGTTCTTGGCTGCGCCTGCGCACAGCCTCGCCGCACCCTACGCCTGCGCGCTCCGCCAGTCCGGCCCCATCCCCCAGGTTTTTCTGGTGGGGGAGGGGGCACGTCTCGGTGAGTCACGATGATGGCGGCCACCAGTCTGTGGTGAGCTAGCGGGTTCTCTGCTGGTTTCGCATAGACCCTTGAACCTCCTGCAGACCTTGAGGCTGGCGCCAGGCACGTGAAGAGGCACTGCATCCCGAGTTCGCGAGGAAGGCCGCAGTCGCGAAGGCAGCGGCGCGGCCCAGGACCAGGGCTGGGGGAGAGGCCGCTCTGCAGGGCGAATGTGACAAGCCCCCACCCCCACCGCCTTCCTCCCGAGTGCGCGAGGAGCGCGGGCGACCCCAGGGCCCCGCCAGGCCACAGACCCCGCCCAGCGGCCAGCACCCGGAGCAGGCCCGGCAGCGGAGCTGCGCGGCGGCACCATGCAGATCACCCTGAAGACCCTCCAGCAGCAGACCTTCAAGATCGACATCGACCCGGAGGAGACGGTGAGAGCAGAGGGGAGCGCGGAGCCCGGGACGGGGCGGGGGCAGCTGCGCGAGAGGCCGGCCGGGCCTAGGCGGAGTCGGCGCTGCGGGGCCTTTGGCGGGGCCCCGGGCTAAATCAGAGCGGGGCTCGGCGGCGCGCCGGAGCGGGGAGAGTCTCCTGTGCATTCGAGAGGGCGCGGCGAGCGGGGGTTCGGGCCCCCGCGCTGGCTGAGGCCTGCGGGCCCGGGCAGGGCCCGGGGGCCCGGCGGCCTGGGGCCGATCGGACCTTCGGAGTTTGCTTGGGCTTTGTGTCAGGAGTAAGGGGAAGCAGTGGCCGAACACCGAAGCCCGGCGGCGTGGAACACACGCCTGCGGGGCACGGGAGGCCTGGGCCTGGGCCCTCCCCGCAGAGGGACCAAAGGGGGAGGGGAGGTCAGGGCTGCTTCAGCGGTCTAGCCGGGCTCCCCAGTATGGGTGCACAGGTGGGGGAGGGAGGTTTAGGTGTCGCCACTATTGCTGCGTGGACCTGGTTAGGCGCTAAGGTTTAGGAGGTGCTGAGCAGAGATAATTAACCTTAAAAAAAGAGTAGAGCCTGCCGCAGAGCGAGAGGTGAGTGGTGAAAATGCATTCTTTGCCCCCTTGCCTGCAGAATTGGGACCCTTTTATTTGCATATATCTTGAGTCGTTTCGCTACAGGTCTCCCGCCGCCGAACCCACACCCACATGTAGATTGCACTTTGAGGCCTTTGGTGGTGAAGATAGTTGTGTTAGAACCCTTCAAATCCAGCTTCTAACTCAGCTCTAGATTAACGAGCCTCCTGTGTTAGAAATCTTGAAATTGTAGGAGTTGAAACTCTGTACCCTCCCCCAACCCGCAAATAGCATTTCAGGAGAGAAAAAAGAAGATAAAAACTTTGATTCTCTTCTGTAAACTTTTGGACACCTCAAAAGTTCACGTGTTAAAAACTCCTGTCATCTTCTGTATTTGTGACTGCAGAAAGCCACTGTGTTGAAATCAGTACGACTTTATGCCAAGATCTAAAAATGCCGTTCAGTGTAAACTTATGTTCTGGAATTGTGATTATATACACTGCTACGGTTGTCGTAATGCTGTGTTTGAAGCAACAACTTTTTGCCTATCTATATTTTAAAAAATATTGCTTGTGTTTTTGGTGGCGATCAGGGGTCTTGGTGTTAATTAAGTAAACCGGAGCTCCCATTTGTGGCTTTAATTTATTTGCTATATACCTGCCTTGCAAAGATGTAAAAATTAAATAGTCTTTTTAATTGGTGGTCAGTGAGTGGAATTGATTATTAATCAGTGGATATCTTTGAGAGGGTATAGTGTTATGTTTTATCTATATCATTTGACCTAAAGTTTTTACATCTTTATTTAAATAGTGTATGTAGTTCCCCACCTTTTCAGAATTGTGGCACAAGATAATTTTAAGATATTTAATTATAAGTATGCTGTGTGATAAATTCTTCAATGTGCAGGAAATAACAATTTTAGATGAGAAATTCAGTGTCCTCAGAAGTAATTGGAAACTCCCTGTGGATTGCTGTTACCAACAAATCAAATCTTCCTGAATATTCCTTTACTATTTACTATGTATTTATAAATTAAAGGATGAAAGTTAAAACGCAGCTGTAACTTGAAGTGGCTGGTATAGAAACTCTTGTGAGCTTGATAGGAGCAGTAGCAAAAGGAGAGAAGTAGAGAGGCCCGAGAGACTAGAGGAATCATAGGAATGATTCATTTGCTGAACTAATAAGTGTTCCTTGAGCTTTGACTGGAAGAACTGGAGTACAGGGACATGGAGGCTGTGGTCTGGGTTTTCTTGGGAGCCATATTGACATAGTCTTAGTTTGGTCAGTGGCTATAGAGTAGGAGATGTACAAATTGGAAAAAGCAAGAGATTTGTTTTTAAGGTGTTTGTATTTGCTTTAGTGTTTGAATGTTGAAAGTCTTCCTCTGACTTTTTTTTTTTAAACTAGGGAACTTTCCTAATATTTATTTGCCGTTTTGTAACATTATTTGACCATTACAATGCACTGCCTTTAGTGTTAACCATTACAAAACAGACTATTATTACAATAGTCTTTCTTATAAAAAAAAAAAAAGCCTTTCTTCTTATAAAATAATCAGGGGAAAAAATAGAAAGTTTGAGATGAGATTTTAAATGCACAGACTGAAATGTGAGTTTATTATTATATAAGTGACATCAAAGTTATATATGTACATTGGAAGTTTTTGATAAGAGAATTATGAAGATACAGTAGTTTTATTTAATATAGACAGTGAATATGTTTCGTGTATTATATAGAATTACCTCATTCAGTGGTTTATTTGTATCGTGGTGATTGTGCTATGAAATACTACTTGAGTACTAGGTCTGTACATGAGATTTGTTAGCCATCGTTTATTAGCAAATTGTTCCCATTGTGCCTTATTGTATTTTAATATAGTTGGGCTGGAGATAGTGCCAAATTATGGAAGTTCCCTAGATTATTAAAACACTAAGGTAATAAATGTATTGAAACACTATATTGCAGAGGTGAAATGAAGGTTTCTTGGCATATTGGTGAAACAGAATACTGGAAGTACCTGGAGAATCTGGTACGGTTTGTGCCAGACTTTTGTTTTCTCTATACTTGGCACACAGTAGGCACTTATTTTATTTTTATTTATTTTTAGCTTTTTTTTTTTTAGAGTCAGACCTATGACATATGGAAGTTCCCAGGCTCGGGGTCGAATTGGAGATGCAGCTGTCGGCCTATGCCACAGCCACAGACACACCTGATCCAAACGTCATCTGTGACCTACACCACGGCTCACGGCAATGATGGATCCTTAACCCACTGAGCAAGGCTAGAGACTGACCCTGCATCCTCATTTTCAGGGTCATTACTGCTGAGCCACAACGGGAACTCCTCTAAATTATTTTTAGTATAATATTACTTAACAGTATACAGGTATGCAATCAGATATGTAAGATCCTTATGCAATAACTCTTATACCAAATATAAGAAATAGACATTTTTTAAAATTTTTATTTTATATTGGAGTATAAGTTTTTTGGGTTTTTTTTTTTTTTGTCTTTTTAGGGCCACACCCATGGCATATGGAGGTTCCCAGGCTAGGGGTCTAATTGGAGCTGCAGCCGTCCGCCTATGCCAGAGCCACAGCAACACGGGATCCAAGCCACGTCTGCAGCCTACACCGCCACAGATTGTTAACCCACTGAGCAATGCCAGGGATCAAACCTGCAACCTCATGGTTCCTAGTCAGATTCGTTTCTGCTGTGCCACCATGGGAACTCCAGAGTATGAGTTGATTTTATAAATTGAGTATAAGTGTTGTGTTAGTTTTAAATGTATGGCAGAGTGATTTAGTTATACATATATATATTTCAGATTCTTTTCCCATATAGGTTATTACAGAATATTGAGTAGAGTTCCATGTGCTGTACTGTAGGTTCTTGTTGATTATTTTGTATATAGTAGTATGTATATGTCAATACCAGACTCCTAATTTTTCCTTCCATATGTCTTTAATAAATATCTTTTGAATGAACTAAATACATTCTTTTGGTGAATTGTCAAGTCAGTAATCCCTCAGCATTTGCATGTTGATTCATTTGTTTAATTTTAAGTATTTACTAAAAATGTCAAGTCTTGCTGTCTTGGTGCATGCACTATAGTGGAGTAGATCAGTCGAAAAACTAATGGTAAGAGTTATGTAGAGAATTGAAATAGGGTGGAGGTAATGTGATAGTGCATGACTGCGTGGCTACTTTTAAATTGACTAGTCACAGAAGGTCTTTCTAAATAAGGTGACATTTAAACTGAGATTTTGAATAATAATAAGCACTCAGAGAAGGGAAAAGAGTTTTCTATAGGGAAAGACCTTTATGAATGTATTTTGGGAATCAAAAAAGGCCTTTATTGTTGATCTGGTAGGTGAGGGGGAAGAGAGGTAAGAGATTAGACAGGCAGGGGGTCAGGGCCTGTAGTGTTTTAAATAAGCTGGAAGTTACAAAGTAAAATAGGAAGCCTTTGGGGCCTTTAAGTGGAGGAGAAAAATTATATCTTTTATGATTTGAAAAGGTTACTTTGACTGTTTTGAAAGTCTGGTGACCAGTTAGTTTCGACTTAAAGAGTCGAAACTTTGACTAGGGAAGTAGGAGTGAGGATTCAAAGAGAATTAGAAGGATTTGAGGAGTTCCCTTCTTGGCTCAGTGGTTAACTAATCCGACTAAGAACCATGAGGTTGCGAGTTCGATCCCTCGCCTTGCTCAGTGGGTTAAGGATCCGGCGTTGCCGTGAGCTGTGGTGTAGGTGGCAGACGTGGCTCGGATCCCGCATTGCTGTGGCTGTGGCGAAGGCCGGTAGCTACAGCTCCTGTTAGACCCCTAGCCTGGGAACCTCCACATGCCGCGGATGTGGCTCTACATAAAGGCAAAAAAGACAAAAAAAAAAAAAAAGGATTTGAGATATGGTTGAGAAGGCTGAGTTGAAAAAAATCTTTTTTTATTATTGAAGTATAATTGATTTACAGCATTGTGCCATTTTCTGCTGTATAGCAAAGTGACTCAGTGTTACTTTTTCTATTCTTTTCCGTCAGGATCTATCCCGGGAGATTAGAGATTCCTGTGCTATTCAGTAGGACCTTGTTTTGAGATAATTTTTTGATGGGTTAGAGTGGGGAAAATTGAGAAATAAAGAGTAAATATGGATTGTGGTTGTATAGTTTGTGTGAGACATGAAGGGGTGGGAAAGGAGCGGGTTAGGGGGTAGGGATAGGAACTCAAGACTTAAATTTAAGTTACCTATTAAACAGTACCTATTAAACAGTCTAGTGGAATGACAAGGAAATTTGTTACGGATTTCAATTCCAGAGAGAAATTTGGACTGGAGTTAGAAACATGACAATAGGTAGCATATATGTTTTAGCTCAATCCATAGAACTGGATGAGATCATCCAGCAGCCTTTTTCAATGCCCATTCCTTGAGGAAATTGAACACTTATGCCCAAATTATCCACTATATGTAATTAACTTCTTTGATACTAGAAATGGGGCTTAGGGCCGAAAGCTTGGTTGCTCTACCTTGTGGAGCTTGAGTAGTGAAGAGGTCAGCCAAGGAGCAGCATTTGAGGTAGGAAGAATCCAAGAGAAGAAAAATGTTTCAAAGACAATGAAAAGGAAATATGTGTCTACTGAGAAATCAAAAGTCAGATACACACAGGCTACAGGATTTTTGGTTTTGGCAACTTCGAGGTGATTAGTTACCTGGCTCCATGGAGTGTTGGTGCTGCAAGTTAGATTTGGGTAGATTGAAGAATGAATGGTTGATGAGAGAGGTAAGTAGCTGTAGATGTAAAATGTTAATTATTTTGTGTTTTTTTTAATTATTATAGTTGATTTACAACGTTCTGTCAATTTCTGCTGTATAGCAGTTGACCCAGTTACACATATGTGTACATTCTTTTTCTCATTATCCTCCGTCATGTTCTATCACGAGTGATTAACTTAGTTCCTGTGCTGTACTGCAGGATCTCATTGCTTATCTTCGATACTGTCCTTTTTTCCTGATGTAGCTGCCTTTAGCTGCGGGTTAAAAACGTGAAAATGATCACAATAATTCGGTGTTTCACAACGTGTGGTAGGGCATTGTCCAAAACACACACACACACACACCAGAATTGGGAAAAATATTTAATAGTGTATGTTTTTAAAAAGAAGAAAGCTGGAGTTCCTGTCATGGCTCAGTGGTTAATAAACCCGACTAGCATCCATGAGGAGGTGGGTTCCATCCCTGGCCTCTCTCAGTGGGTTAAGGATCTGGCGTTGCCATGAACTGTGGTGTAGATCGCAGACGTGGCTCAGATCCTGTGTTGCTGTGGCTGTGGTGTAGGCCAGCAACTGTAGTTCCGATTGGACCCCTAGCCCTAAAAAGACAAAAAAAGAAGATGGTTAGTAACTTGCCTGGGATCACACGGTCAGTGACTGCGGTGGTTTCAGTTTCTATGAATGACAGTCTAGCCCATACTCCTAACACTCTTATTTCACTCCCTTTTTGTTTTAAATAATGATTTTTATTTTTTCCATTATAGCTGATTTACAGTGTTCTGTTAATTTTCCACTGCACAGCAACGTGACCCAGTCATACATACATGTATACATTCTTTTTTCTCACATTATTATGCTCTATCACAAGACATAGTTAGTTCCCAGTACTATACAACAGGATCCCATTGCTTATCTATTCCAAAGGCAATAGTTTGCATCTATTAACCCCAAATTCCAAGTCCTTCCCATTCCCTCCCCCTCACTCTTGGCAACCACGTGTATGTTCTCCATGTCCATGATTTTCTTTTCTGTGGAAAGTTCCATTTGTGCCGTATATTAGATTGCAGATATAAGCAAAATCATATGGTTTTTGTCTTTCTCTTTCTGACTTAACTTCACTTAGTAGGAGAGGCTCTAGTTCCATCCATTTGCTGTAAATGGCATTATTTTGTTCTTTTTATGACTGAGTAATATTCCATTGTGTGTATATATATACCACATCTTCTTCAATCATCTGTCAATGGACATTTAGGTTGTTTCCATGTCTTGGCTATTGTGAATAGTGCTGCAATGAACATGGGGGTGCATGTGTCTTTTACAAGGAAAGTTTTGTCTGGATATATGCTCAAGAGTGGGATTGTTGAGTCATATGGTAGTTCTATGTATAGTTTTCTAAGTTACCTCCATACTGTTTTCCATAGTGGTTGTACCAATTTACATTCCCCCTAGCAGTGCAGGAGCTAAGCCTCTATTTCTTAATCTCTTATCTAGTAGTGACTTTCCCTCTACTCTACCTCAATTATTCAGACCCATGACTAGTAACTAGTTCTTATCACAACCAGTAACTGTATCTCTTCCCTCCACCATCCACAGTAATCTGTTTGTAGTATCCCATGTTAATTATTCCATTCCATTCCATTCCATTATTCTTTTAGGGCTACACCTGCAGCAGGTGGAGGTTCCCGGGCTAGGGGTTGATTTGGAGCTGCTGCTGCCATCCTATGCCACAGGCACAGCAACACCAGCTCTGAGTCATGTCTGTGACCTACACCTCAGGTGCAGCAATGCCAAATCCTTAACCCAGTGAGCGAGGCCAGGGATCAAACCCACATCCTCATGGATACTAGTTGGGTTTGTTTCCGCGGAGCCACAATGGGAACTCCTAGTATCCCATTTTAACTTTCCTCTGATTACAGTTCTAATGGGATATATAATCCATTTGATCCATACATACTTCTTTTCACTGCCCCCCCCCCGCATGGTATTGCTTCCACTTTTGCCCAGCTAAAATAGAGTCGGTGGTTGTCACTCACTTGCACAAGTCAGGTATAGCATATCTCCTGAGCCAGGCTGCCTGAATTTCAGTTCTGGCTATAGCACTTGCTGTGCGATGTGATCTTGAGCAAGTTACCAGATTTTTTTTTTTAGGGCTGCACCTGTGGCGTATGGCGGTTCCCAGGCGAGGGGTCAAATCAGAGCTGTGGCTGCCGGCCTACGCCACAGCCACAGCCACAGCCACAGCAACGCGGAATCCAAACTGCATCTGTGACCTACTGGCAACGTCAGATCCTTAACCTACTGAAGAAAGCCAGGGATCAAACCCGTGTCCTCATGGATACCAGTTGGGTTCGTTAACCATTGAGCCACAGCGGAAACTCCAAGTTACCAGATTTTGTACCTGTTTCCTCATATACAAAATAAGGGTGTCATGGAAGTACTAACTTTACAGGATTGAAAGTTATATGAGTGTGAGATAATATACAGAGTGCTTTAGAACCAGGCAGTACTTGACAACATGGTCCCACCCTCACTCCATTGATCTTGCTTGGGAAAATCACAAATATAACTAAATTCAATTCTGTGTTTGTGCTTGCTTCTCTGCAGCTAGACAGCAAACACATAGCCCCCTTGTCTCCCTTAAATTCATGAACAGTAATCATAATTAGGCCCTTCATACTGCCTGACAGTCATATTTCACTAGTCCATTTACTTTTCCACTCTTAAAGGCGTATTTCCTATCATCTCCTCTCTTTATTTTCCGCTGTTGCCCCTGTATTTTAGATTTTATTGAGAATATAGAAACAATCAGAACAGAACTTTTACAAGGGCCTATCAGAGCTACCTACTTGCTACTCTTCCTTTTACTGTGGAGATGGCTGTGTATTAAAGCCCGTCCCACCACTTTTCTGCAGTGTCCTGTACTCTGTCACTCGTGAAGGAAATCGCTCTGGTCAGTTCTCCTTTTCTGCATCATTGATTTTTTTTCAGTTTCTGGAGTATCCAAACATTTTCCCCACCTTAGTCAAACTCTCCCTTGTCGCTGCATTTGGCTACTGCCCTGTTTCACTGCTCTTCCTTAACAGCAGAACTTAAGAGTAGCTCTTGAGTCTGTTTGCTTTTTTCAACGTCTTTGCTGTCTTTCAAATACATCATACTATTTCTAAACTAGAAGAGAGTTTTCCACTTTGTTCTTGCCCTTGAGCATAGTACTTAAATCTCTTCTCGTTAGCAAAATGGGAGTAATAATAATTTACCTGCCTTCCTCATGGAGTTGATATGAAAATCAGTGAGATCGTGGATATGAAAATTTTTTAGTAAGTTGTGAAGTTAGAAATAAATATGCAATATTTTATCAAATCCTGTTTTCATAGGTTTTCAGATTTTTATCAGTTTTCACTATCCTTTCTCAAAAAGGTTTGTGTGAATGAGATTCTCATTTTCTCAGCTTGATATAATCAGCAACTTCAAGCAGTGTTCTGCCTTTTTTAGCTTGGAAATTGAGATTACGTGATAGATAATGATACAATTTCTTCTGCTTTTGGAAAGAAAAGTGCTAAATTTAAGCCTGTATAGAACAGTGAATCGTGCCGAAGGATACCAGAATGTCTGTTCCCTGTAAGTTTGGATAAGTACATTCCTTATAGTAGTGTCTCAAAGCTAAT
This sequence comes from Catagonus wagneri, assembly GCA_004024745.2. NCBI lineage: Eukaryota > Metazoa > Chordata > Mammalia > Artiodactyla > Tayassuidae > Catagonus > Catagonus wagneri. The sequence goes on along the minus strand of PVHT021183634.1, from coordinate 25,204,728 downwards.
TATATAATGGAATAAACTTTATAAACCCTTTAAACACATCTAGCTGTTTCATCAGGTAGATAAAATTGTTATTTGCCGCTCCCTCTGCACTCTCCCACACACATTTCTGCTTGAATTAGGTAGGTTTTCTTGTAGTACGTTAGATCCATTCTCTGCCTATATAGAAACTTTAAAATTTGCAAGTAACTTGGGAGTTTCTGCTTTGTATTTACTCAGTCTTCAGAGTCTGTGTCTATTTTGATCTTGTTGAAGTCATGTTGTTAGAAATGTATTTTATAATAGAATAAAGTGACATAAATATGTAGGCTTAAGAGCCTAAATACCATAGTTTCTTTGCAAAAAAAATGGATTCTGGATTTCAAATTATATTTAAAATAGTGGTCTTTTGAATCATAACCCTAATTTGAGAATTAGTTGCCTTTTTTCACTGTCAACCCACACATTATTAATACTGTTGTCTCAGTTATTGTTTCAGTAAAAAATATCTCTTGTGCTATATTTTTTCATTCTTTGGGTCTAGTGGGGAGATTTTTCCTGTTTCACTGAAGTCAGCTGACATCTTTCTTCATAATCAATTCTATTTTTAGAATTAGCAGAGACCTGCTTTGGGGGAAAGATTCAGGAAATACTCCTTGGTGCCTGCACCAGTTTCTCAAATGGAAGGATACCACCGAAGGAACCAAAAAGGAAAAACTAACCATGTTGAAATCTATGAAATCCTTTTGTAAATATATTTGGCTTTGAGTCTCTCTCTCCTTTTAGTAGTGGTTAATTGCCAAAACTTATTTGCTGTTATTATTATTTTTTTTTTTAAATGACCACATCCAGGCCAGGGGTTGAATCTGAGCTGCAGCTGTGACCTATGCCACAGCTAAAGCAGCACTGGATCCTTAATCCGGTGCGCCAGGCTGGGGATTGAGCCTGTGCCTCCGTAGCGACCTGAGCTGCTGCAGTGAGACTCTTAACCCACTGTGCCACAGTGGAAACTCCACTCCTTTTTTAATTCACTAGGCTGTGTAGTGGTAGAACTATTGTCCAGAATTTCCTTTACTGAAATCTCTTAAATCGCAAAGGGTTTTTTTTGTTCGGTTGGATTTGTTTTCTGTTTTTGGCTGCACCTACAACATGTAGAAATTCCCAAGCCAGGAATCAAACCCGCACCACAGCAGTGACCTGAACTGCCACAGTGACAATGCCGGATCCTTAACCTACTGCACTACAAGGGAACTCCAAATTTCAGTATATTCTTATGTAATATTAGTAAACAGTGGTTGGGAGGGGGTGTACAGTGAGATTTTTTTTCTTTTACACAACTTAAATCTTCCCTTGAATTTCCAAGACGATCCCAACTTTTTTTTTTTTTTATAATAAGTAAAGTATATAAAGTAAAAAATGTGAAAGGCTTTAGGCCCTTATATATTAAGTATCCACTTTTGGACTCTATATATGCTGCTAGTCATTTTCTTAAATATGAAAATGTAGTAACATAAACAGAACACTATGTTTTAAGAATCACTTTCTTAACAACTAGCTTTTGTCCCTTAAAGATAATTGTAAGGATTTTATTCAGTCATTTTTAGGGGCATGCATTCAGTGATTACCTTTCATGTGCACCATTCTTTTTTTTTCTTTTTTCTTTTTTTTAGGGCCACACCTGTGACATATGGAGGTTCCCAGGCTAGGGAGTCTAATTGGAGCTGTAGCCGCTGACCTATGCCACAGCCACAGCAACGCAGGATCCGAGCCACGTCTGCAACCTACACCACAGCTCACGGCAATGCCGGATCCTTAAACCACTGTTCAGGGCCAGGGATCGAACTGGCAACCTCGTGATTCTTCGTCAGATTCATTTCCGCTGCGCCATGACAGGAACTCCCTGGTCATCATTCTTAATGTATTGTGAAAGTATTCAAATGAACACATGAAGAATAATGTATTTTGCCATTCAGCATTGATGGATGTTTAGGATTTTTTCCAGTATTACAAACAGTGTAGTGCACATGTTTTGTTCATGTATCTTTGAAGTACTTATGTATCTCTTTTAGCATTGATTCCTAGATGTGGAATTATTGCCTCAAAGACTGGCAGATTGCCACAAAAGTACCTGCATCAGTGCTCACAAATATCAACTTCTCTCTGAGTAGCCAGTAAATAGAGTTCCTGCACAGAATGAGTTAAATATTGTGAAGCTTTTTGTACACCACCTGGCACGTAGTAAATACATAGCACCATGAGCTCTTATTACTCATTCAGCCTCCATATTTCTGGGCTCCCCATTAAAGCTTGCATAATTCTTTTTCCTATACATATATATTTATAAGGAGATCTGTAAGGAAAGTAATGAGGAAATTATACTGTAGCATCAAGGAAGCTGGGTTCTAATCTAACCAACAAACAATAGTCCTAGAAATCTTATACAAAAGTGAAGAAAATTGACATGTAAAACATCCTACCACTGTAGAAATATAACTTATTTATTTATTTTTATTTTTTTGTCTTTTGGCCACCCCAGGGGATATGGAGTTCCGGGGCCAGGGATCAGATCTGAGCCACAGTTGTGGCCTAAGCCTCAGCTGCAGCAGTGCTGGATCCTTAACCCCCTCTACCGGGCTGGGGATCAAACCTATGTCCCAGGACTCCCAAGATGTTGTGCCACAGCAGGAACCCCTAGATATACAATTTATAAGACATTTTTTTTGTATGTGAAACATGTAACTGTGTTCGTTAATGTGGAAACAACTCTGTGTGTGTGTTATTTATGTGTGTGTATGAGTTATGTGTTGTTGTATTTTCTTCTTTTTTAATTTTTGAAATTTTTATTGGTTAGGATGCGCCCGCGGCATGTGGCAGTTCCCAGGCCAGGGGTTAAACCTGCACCACAGCAGCAACAATGCTGGACCCTTAACCCACTGAGCCACAGGAGAACTCCAGAAACGGCTACTTTTAAAAGTGTTGTTTCTTTTCTCCAGTAGCATTTAGAAGAATGGATATAAATGTGGATAGGTAGCTGGTTAGATATTAAAGGGAGATTTGTTAGGTAAGTAAGGTAAAAGAGTATTATACCACAGAGTGGTTGAAGTAAATTTTATGTTAAGTACTGACAGAAATAAATTCACTGTGTTGGTACAGTTATGGAATTTTGTCTGGTAGGAGGAGCAGAAAGACAAGTCTGTAATGTAAGGAAGAAAGAGATAGCAGTGGCATTATTGTCTAAGCTGAGTAGAGCTGGCAGTAAATATCAGAATGAAAGTAGGGGCTTAAGAGACCAAAGTCTTAATGAGATGCAAGACCAGGTGTAGGGAATAGTTACTGAGAGCTGGTGGGAATAGGAGACTGGTACTTAACTATAATTTCAAAGAGCAGTTGGGGATGACGAAGTCTAGTTCACTTATTTTGATACATCACCGAAAGTGATATTGCTGAGTTGAATCCCTGGCCCCGCCAAAAAGATGTTGAGGCATTTTGGCATATTGCCTACAAACACTTTATCATTTAATACTAATTCTGAGAGCGTTTCTCTTCACACTTAATACTAAAAATTATTCGAGACAGTCTTTTCCACTGTGACCATCAATTGGATTAATGAATGGTGTCTGGCGTTAAAATTTGCGCTTTTGGTTACTAATGAGGTTGAGCTTTTCTCTTTATTGACTGTGTTATTGAATTGCCTGACCCTGTCATTTGTCCATGTTTCTGTTGGCACAAGAACCATTTTCTACCATTTCTCTTATTTGCATTTTTCTGTTGGGTATTTTCCTTATTTCTATTTGAGTTGCATTCCTAGTTTATTAATTTTCCCTCTTCGTTTAATAGTAAACACATTTCAGAGTTCCCTTCGTGGCTCAGTGGTTAACGAATCCGACTAAGAACCATGAGGTTGCGGGTTTGATCCCTGGCCTTGCTCAGTGGGTTAAGGATCTGGCGTTGCCGTGAGCTGTGGTGTACGTGGCAGACGTGGCTCGGATCCCGCGTTGCTGTGGCTGTGGCGAAGGCCGGTAGCTACAGCTTCTGTTAGACCCCTAGCCTGGGAACCTCCATATGCCACAGGAGCGGCGGCTCTAGGTAAAGACAAAAAAAAAAAAAAAGGTAAGCACATTTATAGTTGACCTGTGATTACTTTTTTTACCCACATGGTATAGGTTTTGATGTGTATAGAGTTCTCATTGTTATGCTCTTAAGATTCTTTAATCACAGTTTTGATTTCTTTGAAGCAAATGTTATTTAGTAGTAAATGATTTGGGGTTTTTTTGGTTGGTTGTTCTACTTTCCTTAAGTTACTAGGTTTTTTGGTTTTTGCTGCTCTTTTTTTGGATATAAGAAGCTAGAAAGTGGCTTTTGAAAGTCCTGAAATGTTCTCTGTGGCTGAACTTTAAAAATACATATTCTGTGGAAATTAAAGTTCCTGTTGAATAGAAACATGTATAAATTAAATCTTTCTTAATTGCCTGCTCATCTTGACCTGTCAAGGAGTGAGATTCCTGATTATTTCTTTTTAATTTCCTATTTTCTTCACATATTTCTTCTTCTTTTCTTTTCTTTTTTCTCTCCTTTTTTTAGGGCTGCATCTGTGGCATATAGAGGTTCCCAGACTAGGGGTCTAATTGGAGCTGCAGCTGCCGGCCTATACCACAGACACAGCAGTGCCAGATCCGAGCCGTGTCTGCAACCTACACCACAGCTCATGGCAGTGCCAGATCATTAACCCATTGAGTGATGCCAGGGATCAAACTTGCAACCTCATGGTTCCTAGTTGGATTCATTTCCACTGTGCCACAACGGGAACTCCTCTTCACATATTTCTATGCTGTATTAATTTACTCATTCAGCAAGTGATAATTGAGTACCTATTATGTGCTGAACCACAGTGCTCTTGTGAGAACTGGATTCACTCATAGCGACGCATGTGGTCTGTAATTCATTTGTGATTTTCATCCAGCAATCATAGTTGTAAATATTATATCTCTCATCCCTCTCTAAACCAAAAAGTGTGGAGGGAAATTTATCATTCACCACAGGATGCTCTCAACCATTCTGCCACCACTTGACTTTGGGAAAGCCATGTAGCATATAAAATAGCAATTTTCAAAGTTCTTGTTTCCAAGACCCCTTTACACTTAAAAATTATTGAGGACTCCAAAATAACTTTCATGTATATACTTACTTACTATATTAGAAACCCAAACTGGGAAGTTTTTTACAGCAAAAAGTTGACAGAACACTGTAAACCAACTATAATAGAAAAAAGTAAAAATCATTTTTAAAAACTGGGAAGCTTTTAATTGTTCATTTAAAATAACAAACCCATTAAATTTTATAGTTGATATTTGTAAACACAGTAATAAAAAGCATTGAGAAGACTGACATTGTCTTGTTTGTTTTGTGAATCTCTGTAATGTTTGGCTTAGTAGAAGATAGCTGGAGTCTCATCTGCTTCTGCATTCAGTCTTTTGTCATATCACATGCTTTGTATCCTCTGGAAAACACAGCTGTATACATGTGAGAAAGTAGGAGCAAACCTTGCGGACCATCTAACAGAGTCTTGTGAATCTCCAGGACTCCTGAACTACACCTTGGAAATCGTGTGCTGGGCCTTGCATATAGTAGGAATACAGGGGTTTAGCTAGATGTCTTTAAAGGTTACTGTCTCAAAAATTTAGATAATATCTTTTTGTTTTTTTTTTTTTTCATGTCTTTTTAGGACCAAACCTGCGGCATATGGAAGTTCCCAGGCTAGGGGTCTCATCAGAGCTGTAGCTGCCGGCCTTCACCATAGCCAGAGCACTGTGGAATCCGAGCCTTGTCTGCGACCTACACTACAACCCACAGTAAGGCCAGGGATCAAACCCGCATCTTCATGGTTACTAGTCAGGTTTGTTACCACTGAGCCATGACGGGAACTCCAGATAATATCTTTTCTTTGCCACTCTTAATCACATAGTGGGTTGAGATTCTTGTAATGGATTTCCACTTTGGGAAACATCAGAGTTGCAATGATGCTACTGACTCACTTCAGTATAGCAAGGGTGATTTATGTGGCACTTGTGAAATACTTTGGTCTAATTAGAGCTCGGAGTCAGAAGAGCTGGTTTTGGATTTCAGCTGCTACTTATAGCAGCAGTGTGATAAGGGGAGGAACCTTCCCTTTGTATTCATGTCATGACAGTTTTCTACTTAAAAGTTCAGAACTGTTAGACAATTTTCAGAAGTATTTTGGCAAATTGATGGAAATGGAATTCTTCTCCCTTGATTTTTAGGTCTTTAAAGTAGTGAAATTTAGTTTCATTATGTCTCCTTGCCTTTTTTACTCCTATGCCACCCTACTTCAGAAATTGTACTCATATTCTAAATACGTAATGAACCTGTTGTCATGTGATTTTAGGAATCAAAGAGAGAATAAAAATCATCTAGCCCAGTCCCTCTTTATAGATGCGACTTTTGCTGAGAAAAAACAAGCTACTTGTTCAGGATGTTTAAGTAATACAGCCTTGGCCAAACTTTGGAACCAACTGTAAAGCTTTTTAAAAAAACACTGAAGTCCAGACTCCACCTTCAGAAATTACGTTTTAGGTGGTATTCATAACGCTCCCTCAGGTGATTATAATGAAACATTAGCCACTTTTAAAGTGAATAATTTGCCTTTTAAAGTTCATATTTAACTTTTATTATTACTGTAGACAACTACTTTATTTCTTAGACCTTTTAAGTTAGAGTTTACTTTACGAGAGTTTACCTTTATGAGTCTTTTGATATAGTATTATAAAGACATGATATTTTAAATTTTTGGAATCATTAATATGTATAAACATATTACATCATTCATTCAGATTCTGGGTGGTCATTTGTTGTTTAGACTTTTTCAGAATTTTTTTATTTTTCCAATAGGTGAAAGCACTGAAAGAGAAGATTGAATCTGAAAAGGGGAAAGATGCCTTTCCTGTAGCAGGTCAAAAATTAATTTATGCAGGTATGAATTAAATGCTGAAATTAATATGCTGTTTTCTTGATTACTGTAACATTATTTTATAGAGGTTGCAAACTGTGGTGTATACAAATTGATTCTGTGAAAAACATTGTACAGGTAAAAGCAGAGAATGAACAGTCATTTGAATGTCATTAACATTCGGACTTCTTTTTACTCACATTTGCTTTATGTATTTCTCCATCCAATGATGCTTGTTTTATTTATTATTTTTATCTTTTATAAGCATTATGTAATTGGCTGTTTTTGTTTTGTGTAAGATATACAGGGTATTACTAATACATATATAGTAATATGGTTGCCAATATAGTGGTGTTTATCACATTACCTAATTATAGTATACTGTTGTCTATATTCATTATACTGTGCGTTAGATTTCTATGGCTTATTTACTACTCGTTACAAGTTTGTACACTTAAACCATTACTGTTATCTCCCCCACACCCTAAACGCTTGGTAACTGCCAAGATGAAGTACTCTGTTTTTTTACAAATTTAACTTTTTTAGATTACACGTGTAAATGATATAATACAGTACTTGACTTAATCTTGCTTAGCATACCATTCTCAAGCTCCATCCATGTTGTAGCAGATGGGAGGGTATCTTCTTTCTCAAGGCTGAATAATATTATATATATGGGTCACGTCTTTTTTATTCATCTGTTGATGAGCATTTGGTTTGTTTCCATATCTTGACTATTGTATATAATGCTGCTGTAGACACGGGAGTGCGTATGTCTTGTCAAAATCCTGTTTCCATTTTCTTTTAGTATATACCCAAAAGTGGAATTCCTGGATCATATGGTTTTAATTTTTTGAAGAACCTTCAAATTATTCTCTGTAGTTGTTGGACCAGTTTATGTTCTTACCTATATAAGGATTCGTTTTTTCACCACAATTTCACCAGCTCCTCTTGTCTTCTTGATAATAGCCGTTCTAAGGGGTGTGAGGTGTTGGTATCTTGTTTTGGTTTGCTTTTCCGTGATGATTAGTGGTGTTGAATATCTTTTCATCTGATGACCTCTTTGGAGAAATAAGTGATTTCGTCTGCCCAGTTCTTAATCAGATTGTTTGGATTTTGTTGTTTTGTTTGTTTGCTTTTCTTTTTACAGCATCTTTGGCATATGGGAGTTCTCAGGCTAGGGGGTCGAATAGGAGTTGCAGCTGCGGGCCGATGCCACAGCATGCAGCAATACCAGATCCTTAACCCACTGAGGGAGGCCAGCGATTGAACCCATATCCCCATGATCGCTGTGTTGGGTTCTTAACCCACTGAGCCATGAGGGGAATGCCAGTTTTTGTTGTTGTTTTTGTTACTGAGTTGACTAAGTTCTTTATGTATTTTGGATAGTAACCCCATATCTGATATATGATTTGCAAACATTTTTTCCCATTCTGTAGTTTGTCTTTTGATTTTGGTTTTCCTTTGCTATGCAAAGGCTTTTGAGCTTGACGTAGTCCTATTGATTTTTCTTGGTGTCATGCCAAAACAATTACTGCCAAGACCAGTACTTCTGAATTTCTTCCTTATATTTTCTTCCAGGACTTTTATGATACCAGGTTTTATGTTTGAGTCTTTGGTCCATTACGAGTTAATTTTTATGAGTGATACAGGATGGGTCCAAGATCATTTTTCTGCCTGTGTTTCTTCAATTTTCCCATCACTGTTTGTTGAAGAGATTATCCTTTCCCTGCCTTTTGTATTTTTAATCAAGCTGAGCATCTTTTTTCATCTACTGAAATGAAACCACTTTATTGTTTATTAATGTACTTAGAATCATTCTCATGAAATTGTTTGGTTTATCAGGTTTTTGCATAAAATACGAAAATTGATTCAAAATACAGAAAACTATGTCAAAAGGCACTATAAATAAGTGACATGAAAAGAAAAATATTAATATTCATGTTATATAAAGAGGTCTTAGAAGTCAATAAAGAGTGGATGACCCAATTTAAAAAGCTAAAAGACAGGAATAGGAAATTGCAAATTTAGTTAGCCTCACTAACTGGGAAAATGTTTGTTAAAAATAGACTTGAGGAGTTATCTTATGGCACAGAGGGTTAAAGATCCAGCTTTGTTACTGTGGAGACTTGGTTTGCTGGGGTGGTGCAGTTTGGATCCCTGGCCTGGGAACTTTCACATGCCACAGGTGTGGCCAAAAGAAGAGAAAAAGACTTAATATGTCAGTTTTGTGGAAGAAATTCTTTGTTCTTCAGAAGAAATACTGAAGACTGTCATTGTGGATATCAGTACTGTGAATCTGTAGGAAGAGATTTAATAGTGGGGGTTTTTTTGGCTGCACCCATAGCGTGTGGAAGTTCCCAGGCCACGCTGTACTTTCAACATGTGCCACGGTCAAAGCAATGCTGGATCCTTAACCTGCTGCACCACAGGGGAACTTCTGTGTAGTATTTTCTTAACTGAGGTGGTTTAGAGGAAATACTAGCCCTGGGATGAGCAATCCAAAACTTGAAGAGGCACAGGTAGTTGATGGCAGATGTAAATCTAGAATTTCAGGTTCCTGGTCTTGTCCTGTTTTCTCATTCCTGTACCAAGTAGAGGCACTATTTCTTTTTGTCTTATTACCTGCAGTTTTTGATTCAGTAACTTTAAACATGGAAAACTAAATTCAAGGAAAAGGAAAACCTGAAGGAATCCTGACCCTCACATTTGACTTTCTGCAAGATACTTCGTGTGCCTTACTCAGTTCTGTACCATCTTGCCATATCTGTGTACCACATCATAATGAGTATCTTACTTTTACGGCAGTGGAACATTTATGTTTCACAGATAATCCATTATTTGGGAGCAGGAAGTTCTTTTCTCCTTCCATAGGAAGGATTATAGCTTATACCCTAGACTGTAGTTTATACCTAGCTTATTCCTTTAGCATCCCAGTATTGAATTTTGTCTTTATGATCTACCCTTTCTCAGAACCTAGTTGGTATTTCCCTACCCAGTAAGTCTTTTTATTATAAGTAATAATTTTAAGGATTGAGATTGTAGTATTAATATTATGTATGTTTGCTATCATTTAGTCAGATGCCTGTTCCTTCTTAACTAAACATGTATCCATTTATGTTTGCCTTTATCTTGGCTGATTAATGCTTTTCTTTGGCAAAAGTTTTGATGGAATTGATGTTGGTGATTATTTTAACCTCAATGTAGGACAAAAGTCACTGCATCTTCAGTAATATGTATTTTTTTTCTTAATGTACTAGGCAAAATCCTCAATGATGATACTGCTCTAAAAGAATATAAAATTGATGAGAAAAACTTCGTGGTAGTTATGGTGACAAAAGTAAGTTTCAGCCTCATTCTGTGTATCTTTATGCACATGAGTTTTTTAAAAAAATGGTCCCAATTCTTACTTTTACACTTTTAAGTGGAAACAATTTATACACATCCATAGTGTCATGCATTTAATTGTTCTTAAAGGTTTTAATAGTTTACTTTGGGTTACCCATAAAGCTAATAATTGTGTATATTGGTGGTTTGAGTATAATTTTTTTTCCCATTAGGGCTGCACCCATGGCATATGGAAATTCCCAGGTTACGGGTCAAATTGGAACTGTAGCCACTGGCTTGTACCACAGCCACAGCAGTGCAGAATCTGAGCCATGTCTGTGACCTATGACACAGCTCACGGCAACGCCAGATCCTTAACCCACTGATCGAGACCAGAGATCAAACCTGTGTCCTCATGGATACTAGTCAGATTCATTTCCTTTGAGCCACGACAGGAACTCCTGTAACCAAGAAACTTATGAAGTTTAAGCAGGATAATTATGTGGTTCTTTTTTTCGGATACACATCATGCATATTTTAAAATACTGGCTTCTTTTTCATGTTAACTTGACAAAAAAACTGATTGGCTAATTGAGGTTGATAGTATATAGTGGCATCAGCTTTGAAAGAGTAACATAGTGATCAGATTGCTACTATTGATCATTTATTATGTCACCTTTACAAAATTATTTTCAAGCTACAAGTTTGTATTAGTGTTACATTTGTTTGTAGCGTTCAGAGATCAAGTAATAATGTAATATTTTATCGTAATGCATCATTTTACTTTGTAATGTATTTAGCCCAAAGCAGTGACAACACCAGCACCAGCTACAACTCAGCAATCAAATTCGGCCACCACTACCACAGTTAGTTCCTCCACAGCACCAGCTGCGGCTCAGGCCCCAACCCCGGCCCCTGCTTTGGCTCCTACTCCCACACCTGCATCCATCACCCCAGCATCAACGACAGCATCTTCTGAACCTGCACCTGCTAGTGCAACGAAACAGGAGAAACCTGCAGAAAAGCCAGCAGAAACACCAGTGGCTACTAGCCCAACATCAACTGACAGGTAGGAATTGGATGTTAGGAAGTTATATCTTGGAGTATATTCAGAATAAGAACTTCATGTATTTGTTTTGATCAAACTAACTTTCTATCTACTATGTTAAACTTTTTCTAAACTTTGAACTCCTGACTAAAACATTATGCCTCTGTCTGTTTACATTTCCATAATGTAGATTTATATACTCTGCATCATTTCTCCCCCCTCCCAAGGAGGGAAAAGAGAAAAAGGGTCAGAGTTGTTATTCATTTCATACACAAAAGTTAGGAAAAACCAAATGACCAAAAAGAAGAATTATACGAGTTTCCCTGTGGCTCAGTGGGTTAAGGATCCAGCGTTGTCACTGCAGTGGCATGCATTCAGTCCTTGGCCCCAGGAACTTCTGTATGCCACCAGTGTGGCCAAAAAAAGGGAAGAATTACGACATTATGTTATAACGTGACATAAATAACTTGACATCATCCCACAGTCATTATTTATATTGATCTGTATTCTTTCTGACCATTGTCATAAACATCCTTCTGTGTCGGTAAATTTTTCCATTTGCTACATAGTTTTGTGTTTGGGTCTGACATTTGTTCATCTTAGAGAAGAAATCATCATCTTTGGATTTTCTTCCTCATCTGTAAAATATAGATATCAATAGGACTTCATGGAGTTGTTACAAGGATTAAATAATGTATGAAAGATGTGAAATAGCACATGGCACACCAGTAAATGCCGAATATATCTTTTTGTGAACTTATATAGAAATTTATGTTTTTGTCCGTGTAGATTTTTTTTTTTTTAGAAACAAAAGAAAAAGTGCTGGGATATTTGGGGAGCAAGAAACCAGTTCTTGTGGGAAGGTAGCAATTAGGATTACTGAGTAATTTATGACAAAGATTTTTTTCCCCTAATGATAAATAAAATAACCAAAGCAAATGCTTCTGTTCTCCTGGCCAGGAATCTCTTCTTTATCTGAGAGCATAAGTTGTATTCTTTCCAGTGTTTACTGACACTGAAGCTGTCTGTATTTTATGGCTTTGGTGTAGCACAGGACCTCAGTGGCAGTAAAGTCCTGGAATCAGAACCAGACATAGTGGAAAACTATGCAGCATTGGAAACACGGACACAGAAGGATGTCTGTGGTAAATACACCAATGGTAAAGACTAGTCACGATCCTTCATTTTAGTGTTCTGCCTTCGAGTGAGGTTTCTGTGTCTGAACCAGTCAGCTTTGTTGAGAGGGGTTTGAGTCACCTGGTTCATTGCTCATTCAGGCCTCTTTTCAAGAAATTAACTCCCTAAGAGGAGAACACAGATTCAGGTGATAAAATATTTTCCCTATGTCTGCCTGTTGCACTTTGCTTTAGGCATTCTGAGACACCATTGCCTAACCTGATACTTCTTCCAGGTACAGCTAGAATTGCATACAACACCTAATTACTTAGTGGGAGATAACCCAGAGTCAGGTTATGCTATTACATCAAAAGGCTGTCACATTTGTTCTGTGTCTGGGAGGGAACTTATAAATTTAACAAATTGGTTTTCCAAATTATTTAAATATTGTAAACTTATTTAAATATGTCTTGAGTTGGTTCGGTATATCTTATTTTCTTTGCTTTTAAAAACCTCACATTGTGAGAATTCCTGATTTGATCAATACCTTTTAATGATAATCAGTTCAGTTATCTCTTCTTTTTATTTCTTCCTGAGGGTTCAGTTTTATTTACGTATTCTCAAGCATCATGAACCTTTTCAAACCTATAGAGATTGCATAAAAGGAATTGATGGTCAAGAAAGCAGACTGCAGAGTTGGCACTGTGGGCTCTGTACACGCTCCCTTTACTCCTATTCCTCAAAGTTACACACCTTGGAGAAGGGTGGCCCAGGAAGGGTGAAGGAAGCTCAGAAAACTAGCTGCTTGAATGTACTCTAGTCACTTCATTTGTGCTGTAAAACATTTAATGTCTTGTAAAGCACAGAACTCAGTGAGATAATTATCAGCAGACATGTTAATGTGAATTTGAAGGGTGTCAAAATGTTTTTTTTTACCACCTGGCCTGACATTTCATTGTTAGGGATTTGTTTCTCTAGGTCGGTTTTGTCTTTAAAAACCACCTATTAACAGTGCAGATTTCTCTTGTTGATATCTGTGTTAGAGAAAATGCACTTTTTTGCACGAGGACTATATTGCTTGTAATTGAAGACAAATTGGAATCATCCTGAATATCCGCTAATAAGGGAATGGTTTGGTTTGTGATTTATTCATATTAGAGAACTGTGCTATTGTTCATAGTGTGGTAGTAAACAGACAGTATCAACATCACTGGGAGTTAGTTTGAAATTAATTCTTAGGCTCCATCCTGTACCTCTAAACAGAATTATCTGGAGTGGGTCCCAGAAATCTGGATTTTAGCAATCTCTCAGTGAATTCTTAAGCTTTAGAGTTTGGGGAGCTCTAATATCCAGCACTACAAGGCAGTTAAAGTATGCAGTACATATTTCAAGGCTTTGTTACCAAGTGAAAAAAGCAGATTTGCAGAACAATATAGGCAGTAACCATAAACCAAACAAAAGCCACATAATATCATTGCATATTTTCTGTGGTTAAGCATATTAATACGTAGGAAAACAGAGCAGAGGGACAGCACACTTAACTGATAAAGTGGTTTCCTCCGCAGACAGGGAGGGGAGAAGTGTTGAGGCAGAAGAATCAAGATTGAAGAATGGTGGTTAAACGTCATCTCAGTCTTACCTGTAATGTTTTAAAAGAAATTTTAAAACAATATGCAAAAATAGCACAAATTCTGCTACAAAAGAACAGTAACCAAGGGGATTAATTCTGTGAGACAGACTTGATTAGTACTATATGTGGTGATGATTACAATTTAGAATGGGTTTTAGAAGAAAGAGTGGTGAAATGGTAGACTAGAAACAGACCAAAATATGTAAAAAGACTTATGTAAAAATGTAATTTAAGACCACTGGGGGAAAAATACTATTGGGATAAGTGTCTAGCCATCTGGAGGTTAGAAAAAGATGGATCACATCGTACACTCGTAAAAATAAATTCTAGATGGATGAAGATTTAATGTAAAACTGTAAACTGGAGGAGAACATGGGAAAAAGAAGATTTTAAACCCAAAAAAGTCATAAAAAGAATGACTGATAAATTTGACTATAGAAAGAATTTAAAGGTTGGAATCCAAACTAGAAATTTCCTTTTTTTTTTTTTGTTTTTCATTTTAGGGCCACACCTGAGGCACATGGAAGTTCCCGGGTTAGGGGACCAGTCGGAGCTACAGCTGCCAGCCTATGCCACAGCTCAAGGCAACACCAGATCCTTAACCCACTGTGTGAGGCCAGCAGTCAAATCTACAACCTCATGGTTCCTACTCAGATTCGTTTCCGCTGCACCACAAGGGGAACTCCCAAACTAGAAATTTCTTTCTTTCTTTTTTTTTGGTCTTTTTGCCTTATCTAAGGCCACACTCGCGGCCTATGGAGGTTCCCAGGCTAGGGGTCTAACAGGAGCTGTAGCTGCCAGCATTCACCACAGCCATAGCAACGCGTCTGCAACCTACACCACAGCTCATGGCAACGCCGTATCCTTAACCCACTGAGCAAGGCCAGGGATCAAACCCACAACCTCATGGTTCCTAGTCGGATTCGTTAACCACTGAGCCACGATGGGAACTCCTAGAAATTTCTTAATGAGAATTTGATTTGGTCACTTAAATGGAATACTAAACATCTTTGGGGAAAATTGAGGCACTTGTAGTTCTGCTTACATGCATTAATTTTTAAAACACGCAGCAAGACACTAGTCAATATGTAGAAACTGGTAGTAGTGGTTGTCTCTGGGGAGAGGTCTTGGGGAAGAGAATTTGTTTGCATATATATATATATAGTTCTACACACTATAATGTATAGTTCTTTTTGAAGTTTTGCCTATTACTCATGTTGATATCTAGTTAATGAAGATACTTTAAAAATTATACCAAGGGAGTTCCCATTGTGGCTCAGCAGGTTACGAACCTGACTAGTATTTATGAGGACTTGGGTTCGATCCCTGGGTCGCTTAGTGGGTTAAGGATCTGGCATTGCCAAAAGCTGTGGTATAGGTCGCAGATGCAGCTCAGATCCCATGTGGCTGTGGCTGTGGTGTAGGCCGGCAGCTACAGCTCTGATTTGACCCCTAGCCAAGGAACTTCCATATGCCACAGGTGTAGCCCTAAAAAATAAATAAATAAATAAATAAATAAATAAATAGTTATAGATTGTTTTAATCATAACAATCATGTTAGGTGTTACGATGCTGCTAGCACTTTGCCATGCACTTTACTAGCAGTAACTACCCACAGCACCTGGGGATACATGGGTACCGTTGTTGACCTCATTGTATTGGTGAAGAAACTGAGACTTTCAAAGTAATTAATGACTCCAAACTTAGTATTTCCATTGCTGTGCTATGCTGTAGGATTTTCTCAGAACTGAGGTCTACTGTGTACTGTTTCTAAAATTGGGACAGATATACGTGTGTGCTGTGTCGTGTGTATGTTTTAATTTACACTGCCAATTGCTACCTTTACCCCATGGGTTTATCCTGCCTCTGTGATTTTTTTTTGTGTGTGCTTTGATCCTTGACTTGAATACCTTCTTGCAGTTTCTTGTTCAAAACTTACCTATAAGATCTAACTGAAATCCCACGATGTAAAGACTTCCCAGGCATTTCTAGTTCTAATGCATTTTCAACATGTGCTGTGTATCATGTATAGCTTTTGATATTTTCTTTTACTGTGACTTGACTTACAGATTATTTAACTTTTATTGTAAACTTTTTCAGTGATATAGTTATGTGTTATCTTTTTTGTATGCCTTAAATGTGTTATCTTTTTTGTATGCCTTAAATCTGTAAAAATGTTATTTTATATCATTGGACATTTAAAATGATGGATTTGCAGAACAGAATAAGTGTAAAGATTGAAAGTGTAAAGTGTAAAGATTGAAAATTCTTCCCAAGCTATAATGTTATGGATAAAGCTTTGGGGTTTAATCTGGAAGTTTTTTAAAATACTGTAGCCAGACTTTTACATTTAATTAAAATCAGAGTCTCTTTACATATTGGACAGTTACTGAATTTTAATGTAAATTTTACATACTTTCTGATATATGATTTTCTAAAAACATTTTACAGTACATCAGGAGATTCTTCTCGGTCAAACCTTTTTGAAGATGCAACAAGTGCACTTGGTAGGTATCTAAGTTTTTAATAACCTTATAAGAGATAGGGGAGAAGTCATTTTTCATGTATTCATTTTCATGATTGCTTATAATCAAGCTGCTAAATGACTTAGATGGTGCTTTATATATTGAATCTTTTAAATTATACTGTTAGAGTTCAGGGTACTCCTTGCCTTAACGTAAATAATTTTCCATTTTCCAAATGTGGGTTTTCATGAGGTTTTAACAAAGTTTGATCTGTATACAGGTTTTTTTTATAAAATATCTTTGAAATGAGTATAAAATGTTACTAAATCTGTCTCACATTTCATCTTTATGCACCTCAGCCCTTGTTCTGGCTTGTAGCCGTATAGGTTCCCATCTGAATCTTGTCGCTTATATTGTTTTGCAGTGAAAATGTCTTTTTATTCTGACTTTTAAGTTTACATGTTGAATAGTATCTTTCCATCTCCCCTTCACACCTGATCTGTCAAAGTCAGTTTGGGGTTTATTGCCCATTTGCCCACTGTAACTATTGCTGGTACTGTTGTTGCTATAACCACTCATTATTAATGACATTATTAATGGATCGTGTAGTACTGTAGTAGGAATTTATTGAAAAAACTCTACTTATTAGTAGGCCTACACAGTTCAAACCCATGTTGTTCCAGGGTCAACTGTACTATAAGGATCCCCCCAAGTTGTAACTCCAGGACACAGCTTCCTCTGACTTCCCAGACTCATTCTTTATAAACTGCCAGCTAGGAGTTCTGTGGTGGCCTAGTGGTTAAGGGTTTGACATTTTCACTGCTATGGCTCGGGTTTCATCGCAGGCAGAGGAACTTTTATATGCTGTGGGTACGGCCAAAAGATTAGAAAATAAACTGCCAGTTGGAAAACTTTTAACCTCCACAAACTCCTTAGGTTCCAAATTGACTGAAGTTTTATCCCCTCATCTGATTGTTCTCCTTAGTTTCCTTCTTTGTTTGCATCATCATCCACTCTCACCAAAGAATTGGCATCAACCTTGACCTCCTGCCTCTTTTGGCCCTGGGAGTCCAGGAATCCTATTTATCCTCCTTCCTAAAGTCTGGAGTATTTGTTTCTGTTGCCACTTAATTGCCTTACTTCATGTTCTGACCTTACTGATACTTTGTATTATACCTTTCTAACTGGTTTATCTGTGCTGTAATGGACTTTGCAAAAGGCAAATAGAGTGAGGTCATTGTTTCCTTTCATAGTGCCTCCTAACCCAGAAGACTGTTTTCCTTTCATAGTGCCTGGGAACCCAGAAGATAAGTCCAAAACTCATTCTTTAAGGCATATGTAAAGTTCATCACTACTTGTTTAGTCTCATTAGCTCTGGCTCTGTCTTATTTTGTCCATTGTCCCTAGTTTTTCCTCGAGTCAGTTCCCTTATGCTTTTAGGATCTAAAAAGTACTAGATCTTTTTTTTTTTTTTTGTCTTTTTGTCGTTTTAGGGCCGCACCTGCGGCATGTGGATGTTCCCAGGCTAGGGGCCCAATCGGAGCCACGGCTACTGGCCTACACCACAGCCACAGTAACGCGAGATCCGAGCCGCGTCTGCAACACACACCACAGCTCATGGCAGTGCCGGATCCTTAACCCACTGAGCGAGTCCAGGGATTGAACCCACAACCTCATGGTTCCTAGTTGGATTCGTTTCCGCTGAGCCATGAGGGGAACTCCTAAAAAGTACTAGATCTTAATGGTATTTATTTTGAGTTTTTATAACTTGACTAATTAGGAAGCGTGATTTTAGGAGGCATAGCATAGTGATTAGGTGTGGGAACTCTGGAGTCTGGACAGCCTGTGTTTACGTCTCTCTGCCATGGTTTACTAGCCATTGATCAAATTGTTGACCTCTCTAAGCCTCAGCCTCATTATCTTTAAAAGGAGAGGAAAATAAACCTTCTAATATAGAATTCTTATGAGAATTAAATGAGAAACACTGTGTTTAAAAGTATAGTTCTTACACCTATAATTGTAATAAAATTCATGAAGCCAAAAATAAATAAATAAATAAATAAAAAGTATAATTCTGATACGCCAACTCTTAACTTTGTGTATTACTAATGCTACTTTCTGTATCTGGGAACTGAATTACTGAAAGTATACTGGTACTTGAGTGCTTTGTGCTAGAACTGTATTAGTGGATAATTAGGAAAATAAAAATATCATAGTTCCCATTGTGGCGCAGCAGAAACGAATCTGACTAGGAACCATGAGGTTTCAGGGTCAGTCCCTGGCCTCGCTCAGTGGGTTAAGGATCTGGCCTTACCGTGAACTATGGTGTAGTTCACAGACATGGCTTGGATTCCTTGTGGCTTGTGGCCTTGGCCAGCAGCTGTAGCTCCAGTTTGACCCCCTAGCCTAGGAACCTCCATATGCCGCAGGTACGGTCCTAAAAAGCAGAAAAAAGAAAATAACGATATCTTACGTATTTCTTGAAATGGGAAAGGAAAAGTTATTATTCCAAACAAGATACCAAATGCTGAATTTAATCATTGATATTTAGTTTTTTAAGCTATACTTTAATAGGTATTAGAAACCTTTATTGGAGTTGCTGTCTTGGTGCAGTGGTTAATTCCAACTAGGAGCCATGAGGTTGCAGGTTTGATCCCTGGCCTTGCTCAGTGGGTTAACGATCCGACGTTACTGTGAGCTGTGGTGTAGGTCGTAGACACGGCTCGGATCCTGTGTTGCTGTGGCTGCGGTGTAGGCCAGCGGCTACAGCTCCTGTTAGACCCCTACCCTGGGAACCTCCACAGGCAGCAGGTGTGGCCCTAAAACAGCAAAAAGGCAAAAAAAAAGAAAAGAAACCTTTATTGAAAATTCTACTGTCAACAAAGTAGAAAAACAACCTATGGAAAGGGAAAATATATTTGCAAACCAAATATATGAGACTAATGTCATGCTATATAAAGAACTCATACAACTTAATAGCAAGAAAGAGAAAAAAGAAAAACAAACCAAAAAAGAGCATAGAACCTGAATAGACATTTTTCCTAAGAATATGTACAAAAGACCAATGGGTATATGAAAAGATGTTCAACATCACTAGTCCTTAGGAAAATGGAAATTAAAACTGCAATGAAGTAATCTCCTCATGCTTGTTACAGTGGTCATCATCAAAAAGATAAGATAACGTGCTGGTGAGGATGTAGAGAAAGGAAACCCCTGTACACTGTTGGTAGAAATACGAGTTTCTGCAGCCACTGTGGGAAACAGTAGGGAGGTTCCTCAAAAATTAAAAAGAACCATATGATCCATCAGTTCTACTTCTGGGAGTATATCTATAAGGAAAAGAAAACACTAACCTGAAAAAGTACCTGCATCCCTGTGTTCATAGCAGCATTATTTATCATAGCTAAGACATGGAAACACCCTAAATGTCCATCGATGGGTGAATGGATAAAGGCTGTAGTGTGTTTTTGTGTACATACGTATAATGGGGTATAATTTATCCATAAAAAAGTCCTACCAGGAGTTCCTGTTGTGTTGCAGTGGTTAACGAATCTGACTAGGAACCTAGTTGCAGGTTTGATCCCTGGTCTTGCTTAGTGGGTTAAGGATCCGGTGTTGCTGTGAGCTATGGTGTAGGTTACAGACGCGGCTCGGATCCCGCATTGCTGTGGCTGTGGTATAGGCCGGTGGCCATAGCTCCAATTCGACCCCTGGCCGGGGAACCTCCATATGCCGCGAATCCGGCCCTAAAAAGCGAAAAAAAAAAAAAAGTCCTACCATTTGCATCAGCATGGATGGACTGTAAAGATGTTTTGCTAAGTGAAATAAGTCAGAAAAAGACAGACACTGGAGGGTCTCACTTATATGTAGAATCTAAAAAAACAAAACAAAAAAATTCCAAAAAACAAACTCAAAAAGAGATCAGACTTGTGGTTTCCAGAGATGAAGGATGGGGGGTAGGAAATTGGAGGAGCGTTGTCAAAACATATGAACTTCGAGTTTTAAGATAAATACTAGGGATGTAGTGTACAGCATGATGACTGCAGCTAACGTTACTATATGGTATACAGAAAAGTTGTTGAATAATCCTAAGTTCTCATCACAAGGGAAAAAAAATTTTTTTCCCTTTTTTTTGTTGTATCCATATGAGAAGATGGATATTAGCTGAACCTATTGTGGTAATTATTTTACAATACATATAGACCAAAACATCGTGCTATATGCCTTAAACAGTGATGTATGTCAATTATTTCTCAATAAAATTTGGCGGGGGGATAGAACAGAGTTTTGATATAATAGAGTATATGAAATTAAATAATTCTGCAGAGGAGTTCCCGTCAGCAGAAATGAATCTGACTAGTATCCATGAGGATGTGGGTTTGATCCCTGGCCTCACTCAGTTGGTTAAGGATCCGGCGTTGCCGTGAGCTGTGGTGTAGGTTGCAGATGCGTCTCGGATCCCAAGTAGCTGTGGCGTAGGCCAGTGGCTACAGCTCCAATTCGACCCCTAGCCTGGGAACCTCCGTACGCTGCGGGTGTGGCCCTTAAAAAGACAAAAAGAAAAAATATTCTGCAGAAAAAGTCATTCAACACATATTGTCACCTATATGTCAGGGTAAAGCAGAAATGGCATGGTCCTTTGCACAATTGAACCTGTGTTCAGATGGGGGAAGACAATAGAGTTAAACAAATAAATTGCAAATCATGATAAATGACATTAAGAAAATTAATGGCTTCCATAAAGAAAAAAGGCACTTAACAACACTTTGTTAGGCAGTACTTCTTTGAGACTGTAATGTTTAATTAAGAACTGGAGTATATAAAGAAATTGACCACCAAAGAAGCCTGGTGTGTGTAAAGGCAGGAGAAGCTATGCCTTGTGAAGTAAACTAGAGATCAGTGTGGTTCGAATGTGTGTGGAATGTTGTTGAGGGTTGAGAGCCCAAAATGAGATTAGGTTTTCTTTTTTAAAAGCTCACTTTTGGGAGTTCCCATCATGGCGCAGCGGTTAACGAACTGACTAGGAACCATGAGGTTGCGGGTTCGATCCCTGGCCTTGCTTATTGAGTCAACGATCCAGCGTTGCCTTGAGCTCTGGTGTAGGCTGCAGCCATGGCTTGGATTCCGTGTTGCTGTGGTTGTGGTATAGGCTGGCAGCTGTAGCTCTGAGTCAACCCCTAGCCTGGGAACCTCCATATGCCACGGGTGCAGCCCTAAAAAGCAAGGAAAAAGCTCACTTTTGCATCTGGCCAAAGAATTGTAGGCTTGGGGGCAGAAGAGAAAGCAGGGTATAATCCTAACCAGAGACTGTTGTGGACTGATCTTGAGTGAAGGCAAGGAGAAAGAGGAAACTAGACAGCTTTGGGATGTGTTTTAGAGATAGGACCTACCAGGTATGCCAGTAGATTATGGGAAACAGAATTGAAATCACTAAGCTTTCTGGTTCAAGCACTTGGATGGATAGACATGCTGTTAATTGAAATGGAGATGGCAGATAATAAATGGTTTGAGACAGAAATCTTTGAGATCCAAAGTCACATGCTAATATTGGTTTTAATGAGCAAAATGGGAGGAAGTAGACATAGATGTGCAGACAGCTATGGCTGTGAAGGCAAGAGAGCAGACTAATGGACTAGTTCCTGAAAGAGAATTGGGATGCAGTCAAGGGTGGCATGTTTTTGTTTTTAGGATGTCATTCCAGGACATAGTTTACGGCTGATCAGGAAAACTAGATGGACAGAAAGAGGTGGAAGATGGACAAGACAGGATAACCAAAGTGTCTGGTTCTCTGAGGAGATGAGCAAGAGAATGAATGGTACCCAGAACACAAATGGAAGAGAATGTGGTTTAAGTGTGGTAGGTGTAAGTTTAGTGGGAGAGAGTTGGCTTTCTTTAAATTAGACTGTTCTGACATTTCTGTGAAGAGAGAGTATAGGTTGGAGAGATCCTATGGGAAATGACTTACGGGGATCATAGAGCTTGGGACGTTATACCAGTTTTACATGGTATGAGACATTCTGTCTAGCTTCCAACCTCGTTTTCTCCTCTGCTTTGATAATAAATGTCAAAGGAAAACAGTTTATTACAGCACAGTTGATTGCTTAAAATGTCTCTCCTACTTGTTTTCAAAGACCAGTTCATCTGTCTCCTCTTCCAGGTTTCCTTCCCTGCCTTGCTAATTCTGTTCTATATTTGTGCTACATTTGTACTTGACATTTTTATTATATTTATTAAGCACGCTGTATTTGCAGTTCCCGTTGTGGCACAACGGAAACAAACCCAACTAGTATCCATGAGGATACTGGTTGGATCCCTGGCCTCACTCAGTGGGTTAAGGATCTGTCATTGCCATGAGCAGTGGGGTAGGCTGCAGACATGACTCGGATTCTGTGTTTCTGTGGTGTTGTGTAGGCTGGCAGCTGTAGCTCCAATTTGACCCCTAGCCCTGGAACTTCCATATACTGAGGGTGCAGCCCTAAAAAATATATATATATATATATATTAGTTTTCTGTTACTGCTGTAATAAGTTATTACAACTTAGTGTTATAAAACAACACATTTATCAGCTTACAGTACTGTTGATTAGAAGTCTGATATGGGGGTGACTGGGCTAAAATCAGAGTCTCATTCCTTTCTGGACACTAGGGGAGAATTCGTTCCCTATCCTGTACGGCTTCTAGAGGCCGCCCACATTCCTTGGCTCGGAGCCCTTTCCTCTATCATCAGGGGCAGCAGCTTGGCATCTCTGACCCCACTTTTGTCCTCTCTTCCTTATATCTGTTTCTCCAACTCTCTCATCTACTCATCTTCTACTTTTAAGGACCCTTATGATTATGTTGGACCCACCCAGGTAATCTTAATTCTTCTTATGTTAAAGTCAGCTAGCAAGTTAGCAACCTTAATTCCTTTTTTGCTTTATAATCTAACATTTATTGTTACCAGGGATGGGAAAGGGGGTAGATTATTCTACATACCACATATACGTTGTAGTTAATAACTGTTATTCATCTTTCTATTCCTAGCACTGTAATGCCTGAAACATTGTGTACATATATACATTTGAGAAATTATGTGATGGGAGTTCCCGTTGTGGCTCAGCAGTAACTAATTCATCTAGTATCCATGAGGAGGCGGGTTTGATCCCTGGCCCTGCTCGTTAGGTTAAGTTAAGGATCCGGCTTTACCGTGAGCTGTGATGTGGGTCACAGATAGGGCTCAAATCCAGCATGGATGTGGCTTGTGGCCAGCAGTTGCAGCTCCAATTCGACCTTTAGCCTGGGACTGTCCATATGCCATGGGTCTGGTCCCCCCATCAAAAAAAAAAAAAATTATGTGGAGAGTGTTTATTTATTAAATGTATTTTTTCTTTCCGTCCTTCCAACCACACACATCTTTGTTTAGTGACAGGTCAGTCGTACGAGAATATGGTAACTGAGATCATGTCAATGGGCTATGAACGAGAGCAAGTAATTGCAGCCCTGAGAGCCAGTTTCAACAATCCTGACAGAGCAGTGGAGTATCTTTTAATGGTGAGAAACATTTTACTTTCTTTGTTCTAGTTGTTTAAAACAGGAATCTCAAAGAAATAGAAATTTTTAAAGGGATATCAACAGTTCTTAGTAGAATGATAATATATACATATTTACATAATGCTTTTATTTTTCTTAATATGTTAACATTTTGTGTTAATAAAATGTAACCTCTTCTAAAAGATTTTGATAAGCTTTTCATTAGAAAACAATGTGGCTAAATGGATTGTAAAATTGGCTATCCACTTCTTGGAGTAGTACTTTCTACTCTGGTTATGTCATCCCCAAAGGATGACAGCTGGGATGGGAGATTTTAAATCTAATCGAATCCAACGTTTCAGATGGATTTTTTTTTTTTTTTTGCCTGCCAGCGTAATCCTGGATGTAGTATTTAGAGCAAAAGTTTCAAGTTGGAAGCCCAAGCCAAATTTTGTACTATGCATAAATTTTTTGTAATTAGTTGCCAGCTTTTGAAAATTAGATATTTTGATCTAATAGATTTGAAATTTCGAAATATAAAGAACTTAATCGCTTTTCAAAATTGCTATTACTATTTAACGTCAAATGCAGATGAATAGATGAGAGGTAAGTTCATGAAACAGTTTAAAGTGTATTTTTATATATTTACTGTTTTTTTTCATAGACTAAAAAGGGGTGGCTACCTTTAACAGTTACTAGTTTTTGACACATCTATATAAGTGGGTGAATGTATGGAAAGAAGAAGTAATGATTTAATAAAAGGCTAAATACTATGTGAGAATTTGAAGTAGATCTGTAGCGGTGATGATTAACGTTTTAGTTTAAACAAACTTATGTGAGGATTTGATGGAGGCTTTCAGACCTTCAATCTGCATATAGTTTGTCAGCATTTAATAGCTCCCCATTGAGGGGTTTGAACTGATAGGCTCTCAAAAACATTTGTTTGCAGTGCTAGAGTGAACATTTAATAAAAGCAACCATTACCCTGTTGTTCATTTTCATTATTTATATGTTTATGATTTTGGCTTTGATTTACTTTACTGGGAAACGGATGCAGTTACTATTACCATCTCTTATTCAAATACAATATTTTCTCCTTTATTCTCTTCCAGAATCTGTGAGGATTTCATAGACTTTAATAAGTTGTATGTGAGAAGCCTTATAAATATTCGCATCTAAGTAGGGTATTCTAGATGTCTTAGTGCAATTTTAAGTTATAGTAACTTCAGAAGATAAATAAACTTAGAAAAAGCATCACCTAAATACTTAATTAAGAGTCTTGGGTTTGTTTTGTTTGTTTATTTGTTTGTTTGTTTGTTTTGGCTGCACCCTTGGCATATGGAAGTTTACGGGTCAGAGATCAGTTCTGAGCCACAGCTGCACAGCAATGCCAGATCCTTAACCCACTGCATCACAGCAGGAACTCCCATGACTTATTTTTTTAATTACAAAATTCTTTACTTTTTTAATTACAAAATACTTTACCTTAGATCCGTACTATCTGGTGGGATAGCTGTTGAGTTCTTTTAAATATAAGAAGCTATTTAAATTGAATAAAATTAAAAGTAAGTCAAAATTTTAAGTCTTAGTATCATTAACTCATTTCAAGTTCTCAGTAGCTGCTTGTGGCTAATGGGTATTTGGGCAGCATAGCTATAGAGCCACTCCATCATCATGGAAAATTCTCTTGGACAGTGCTACTTTATATTATAGTAGTAATGAGTTCATCTACACCACTGTGAGGCCATTTCAAACCTAATTTGGATATATGCACATCTCAGATAAGTCGATCTTTTAATTGAAGCAGGCCTCTGATACTTTTAGAAATTAGACAAGGATATTAAATAGATTTCTTAAAGCTCTTACTCTGCGTGGATTTAATCACCTTTGGATGGTGAGGTATTTTAAAACTTGGAAATTGTGTTATAGGGAATTCCTGGAGATAGAGAGAGTCAGGCTGTGGTTGACCCCCCTCCAGCAGCTAGTACTGGAGCTCCTCAGTCTTCAGTGGCTGCAGCTGCAGCAACTACGACAGCAACTACAACAACAACAAGTTCTGGAGGTAAAGTGGACTCTTTCTTTGGGGAGGAAATGATCCTGAATTTTTAGCATAAGATAATTTAATCTGATATAGTTTTAAGGTGAGGTTCATTCCCAAAGCATTTTGATAACTCTTTAAAAAAGTTCTTCTCTAATGTTACAGAAGGGCCCAAAAGAAATTATACCAAGTGGATATAAAAGATATTCTTTCTTATATTAAAAATCATTGATACAGTTTTGGCGAAGGGCATATTCTGTTTAATTTATTCTAAGGAAGAGATGCTTCCCAGTGTGCATTGGTGTTATATTCTGAAGCCATTCAGAGTGGTTTGCTCACTGTGTCTTTCTCCCTGTATATGTCATAAAATATGTGCGATTTCAAAGCCAGTAGAATGTTGATCATTATAGAACCCAGGAAATAAAACCTAGGAGGTTTAAATCTTCTATCTAGAGGTGAAGCAAATCGTGAATTCAAGTCTTTTTACTGGTCAGCATACACACTTCAGTTGGCAGAGGTGTGACTAGAAAGCAAAGCCAGGAGCCTGTGGTAGGCCCAGGAATTATTTAATGTTTTTTTCATTCTTTCTTCTATAAAATTGATAAATTAATTTAAACTTTTAATTTTGAAGAGACCCCTCCTTTATGTGTTTCCTAACTCTAATTATGGCAGTCAGCTCTGGTTGACAGAAGTCCCTAAGCACTTTGTGTGCAGTGTCCAGGAGGATAGGCTTTCATTTCACGAGATCAGCATGGGAGTGGAACCAGGAGGCCACGAGCTTGGGTTCAGATTTGGGGTACTGTCCCATTTAGCGGCGCTTACTGGAAACTTAGTTTTGAGGCTCGTTTTCTTCATCCGTAAAACTGATGTTACACAAAGAGGAATAAATAGTCATGTGGTTATTTTAATTTGAAGGCTTGTCTTGAGTACTTTAGGAAATGGCAACATCTAAAAAGTTCTTGTTACTCATCGTTGACCTCAAAAGCGTAATTCTTTTGTATGCAGTTAAAATAAGTAGATTTCTTTTGTTTTTATTAGTCCTGGCATATATTTTTCTTAGGAACTTTTAAACATCAGGAACAACTTTTAGTACCTTTTATTTTGATAGAGTGCATGCGGGGTACAAGTTCTCGGCATTATTTGATAATACTGAGTGCTTGGGGCAAGTGTAGAAAAACTTCATTCTTTTGGGGTTCTGTCCCTCCCTATCTTAGCTAATAGGAATAATCTATGCAGTATAAGGCTTGCAAGTTGATACAGTTTGAAGATTTTGTCATTACTTAATGCATTTTATATACCTCTGAGAACTCAAATCATGATTTTTTCTTGTCAGTGTTTACTATCTAAATTATGATTGTGTATTTATATGTAGTTGCTATTTTTCTTAAAAATGTTCATGTGTGTTTTAGGACATCCTCTTGAATTTTTACGGAATCAGCCTCAGTTTCAACAGATGAGACAAATTATTCAACAGAATCCTTCCCTGCTTCCAGCATTGCTACAACAGATAGGTCGAGAAAATCCTCAGTTACTGCAGGTGACTATTTAATCAGTTAATTTCAGAAGTGGTTTTAGAGCATGTCACGCTCTGTAGAAGTGCATGAGTACCCTTTCCCCTCCACCAAGTCTATAAACTGTGCTTCTATGCTACACTCAGTAGAATATACTCTAGATAGATGTACTGATACAAAGAGAACTCTGGGCAGCAGGGTGGTTAATTTAGTTGTATACAAGTTTGGGAAACACTTTATTTATTTATTTATTTATTTACTTACTTACTTACTTACTTATTTGTCTTTTTAGCACCGCACCTGCAGCATATGGAGGTTCCCAGGCTAGGGGTCCAATCAGATCTGTAGCTGCCGGCCTACGCCAGAGCCACAGCAACGCCAGATCCAAGCCGCATCTGCGACCTACACCACAGCTCACGGCAACAGCTGATCATTAACCCACTGAGCGATGCCAGGGATCGAACCCGCAACCTCATGGTTCCTAGTCAGTTCGTTTCTGCTGCACCATGACGGGACCTCCTGGGAAACACTTTATTAAAGAATATGAGAAACTAGCAAAAAAATCCAGTGAATTTTCTAAATCTCTTTTTCCCAAGCTTTTCAGTAGTGATGCATTGCCTCATAGAAAACATACCCATGGGCTTTTTTTAGGCCATGAAGTATTTTGAGTTTTGTATAGCATTCTACCTCCTACTAGCTTGGAAAATAATATATGTATTACTATACATATATTAATGTAGCCATCAAATAATTTTTTTTAACAATGATGGGTGGGAGTTTACGAAAGAACTTGAATTCTTTTAATATGTTTACTTCACTCAGAAGTTTCTTTAGTAATGTACAAGGAATCATATCTTTTTAATGACTGAATAATCCAGAATCATTTTAAAGTAAAACAGTTCCAAAGTTATATAGCCTTCTCTCATGTTTGTATTAGAATTCTTACTTTCCTGAAGATACTTTATTTATATCAATATATTGTTTTTCTTTGTCCTTGAAATCACTACAGCAAATTAGCCAACACCAGGAACATTTTATTCAGATGTTAAATGAACCAGTTCAAGAAGCTGGTAGTCAAGGAGGAGGGGGTGGTGGTGGCAGCGGAGGAATTGCAGAAGCTGGAAGCGGTCATATGAACTACATTCAAGTAACACCTCAGGAAAAAGAAGCTATAGAAAGGGTGAGTTTAAGTAAAACTTAAAAATTCTGTTTCTTAGTCAACACTAGCCACATTTCAAATGCTTAGGAGTCGCATGGCGCTAGTGGCTCGTGCATTGGGTAGCCCAGATAGAGAGCATTTCCATCATGGGAGATAGCTCTTATGGGCAGAGCCAAATGAAGCCCTGACCTGGGGATTACAGTAGAGATAGCTCTGCTCGCCATCATGTTCTTTGTGAAGCCAAGAGACTAGCAGGGAATACCAGTCTAGCTTGAACCTAGTTATAAATATATTAAGAAACTAAAAATTTCATTGATGTTTTAATACTCAAGAAAAAATAAAATATATGCCTAATTCAAGATTTTCCATTTTTTAATTTATATTTCAAATTTTATCTTACTGTTGTCTCTAAAGTGTAAAATAGGTATGTAAATGAATTATATAAATGGGTGTACAGTAAACATCAGAACCTGGTATCATGATTCTCTTTTCATACTTATCAGATCAACCTTATCAGATCAGTTGTGGCACTGCAGTAACCTAGTTTTTATGATACTGGGCCCAATTGTTAACATTTGTAAATAGGGAATTGTAGTGCTTGCCCTGTCTTACCTCACAGAGTACTTTGAGATGGAAATCAGAAAAAGTGAATTTTAACCTAACACTTAGAAAAATCATCTGCTCTATGATTTGTCTTTGTTTATGACATAAACATATCAAGTATTCAAGGTTTGTAATTATATATTTCTTAAAAGATACATATGTATTGTGCTGTTATTTTTTTTTCCCCTTCAAATAATAGAAGTGACAATTAACATTGCCTCAGTGGTCTATGGAAACCTTTTTGTGAGGTTAGGGTTATCAATTCTTGATTTCTGTGTTGGAGAAATTTTTTTTGTTGTTGCTTTTGCTTTTAGTGTCATAGAAGAGAACATTACCTAACCTAAGGTCAAAAGTTTTAATCCTGTGTTTTCCCCCAAAGAGTTTTATGGCTCTTATTACATTTAGGTCTGTGATCCATTTTGAGTTCCCTCTTGTTTATGGTGTAAGATCTAGGAATCTAACTTGCATGTCTTTTCCTGTGTATATCCTGTTGCCCCAGCACCATTTATTGAAATTACTGTTCATACCCATTAAATGATCTTGTCATCCTAATTGAATATATGTTGACCGTAAATGTAAAGGTTTATTTCTGGGCTTTTCCGTTGATCTCTGTGTTTATCCTTATGCCATTCCTTCATTGTCTTGATTACTTTGACTTTAGTACATTTTCAAATCAGGACGTGTGAATGCTCCATATTTGCTTATTCTCAAGATCGTTTTGGCTCTCTGGGCCCCTTGCATTATTTTGTATCAGTTTTAGGCTTAGCTTGTTCAATTTCTACAAAAAGAAAACCGGTTGGAATTTTGAGAGATATTGTGTGAATTTTTCTGTAGATCAATTTGGGGAGTATTGCCATGTTGGCAATTTCTTCCAGAAATTTCTTTTCTTTTTTTTGTCTTTTTAGGGCAACACCCGTGGCATATGGAGGTTCCCAGGCTAGGGGTCTAATTGGAGCTATAGCCGCCGGCCTACACCACAGCCACGGCAATGTAAGATCCGAGCCACGTATGCGACCTACACCACAGCTCACCGCAACACTGGATCCTTAACACACTGACCGAGCTAGGGATCGAACCCGCATCCTCATGGATGCTAGTCAGGTTCATTAACCACTGAGCCACGACAGGAACTACCCCAGAAATTTCTTTATTCTTCAATTTGTACTTTTTCCCCCCCTTTTTTGGCCAGGGATCAAACCTGTGTCCTGACACTACAGAGACACTCTTGATCCCATTGTGCCACAGCAGGAACTCCAATTTGTACTTCTTTTGCTAAATTTATTTCTAAGTATTTTTATTCTTACGACACTGTTAAAGTTGGAATTGTTTATTTTCACATTGTTTATTGCCAGTTATATATAGAAATATAATTTAATTTTGTGTATCTTGCAACCTTCCTGAACTTATTAATTCTGATAATTTTTGTGTGTATTCTTTAGGATGTTTGTATTTAAGGTATCATTTGTAGGTAGACTTAGTTTAATTTTTTTTTAATTTGGATGTCCTTTATTATATATTTATTTGCTTGATTGTCTTATCTAGAGCCTCTTGTGTATTGCTGAATAGAAGTGGTGAGAGCCAACATCCTTGTCTTGTTCCAGATCTTAGGGGAAAATAAAACAGTCTTTCACCATTAGTATGATGTTACATGTGGGTTTCATTAGATTCCTTTTATCAGATTGAGGAAGTTCCTTCTGTTCCTAGCATGTTGGGTGTTTTTATCATGAAAAGAGTGTGGGATTTTGTCAAATTCTGTGTTTATTGAAATAATCGTGGATGTGTCCTTTTTCTGTGTTAATATGCTTTATTATATTAATTTTTGTACGTTGGAACAACCTTGCATTCCTAGGATGAATCCTTATGATCATATTGTATAATAATTTTTATATGTTGCAGGAATTGGTCTGTTAGTATTTTGTTGAGGATTTCTGCATCTATATTCATAATATTGGTTTGTGGTTTTTCTTGTGATATCTGGTTTTGGTGTCAGAGTAATAACTGGCCTTAGAGAATGAGTTCCTTCCTCTTCTGTTGTTTATGAAAGAATTGGTATTTACTCTTTCTTTGACTAGCTGGTAGAATTCACCAGTGAAGCTCTCTGGCCTTGTTGGCTTTTCTTTTGGGGGTGTTTTGTGATTACCAATTCAGTTTTTTTTTATAAGGCTATTCAGATTTACTGTTTTTTCTCAAGTCAGTTGGAGTGGGTTTTGTCTTTCTAGGAATTTGTTTCATGTACATTATCTAACTTACTGACGTACCATGTTCTCAGTATCCCCTTGTAATAATTTATATCTCCATAAAAATTAGTGATGGTCCCACATTTATTTTTACTTTTATTTTTGCTTTTTAGGGCCGCACCTGTGGCATATGGAAGTTCCCAGGCTGGGGTCAGATTAGACCTGCAGCTGCAGCTGCGGTCCTACATCACAGCCACAGTAATGCTAGATCCTAGCCACATCTGTGACCTACACTGCAGCTCACGGCAACACCAGATCCTTAACCCACTGAGCGAGCCCAGGGATTGAACCTGCATCCTCATGGATACTAGTTGGATTCGTTACCACTGAGCCACAGTGGGAACTCCCCCACATTTATTTTTTATTTTAGTCATTTGAACCCTCAGATTTTTTTTCTCCCGTCAGTTTAGGTAAAAGTCTGTAATGTTTCTTTTTTGGATTTTTTTATGACCACACCTGAAACATATGCAAATTCCCCAACCAGGGATCAAATCCGAGCCATAGCTGCAGTAATGCCGGATCCTTAACCCACTGCACCACAGCGGGAACTCCTGTAATGTTGATTTAGAGAAAAGAACCAAAGGAATTATTGCTGTGGCACTGTGGGTCAAGGATCTGGCTTTTCTGCCCGGTTTGGGTCACTGCCGAGGCATGTGTTCGATACCTGGCCTGGCACAGCGGGTTAAGGATTCAGCATTGCCGCAGCTGTAGCCTAGGTCACAGCTGTGGCTGAATTCAGTCCCTGGCCCAGGAACGTCCATATGCCAAGGGTGTGGCCCCCCAAAAAAGCGGCAACTTTTGGTTTTGTAGATTCCCCCTGTTGTTTTTCTAGTCTCTATTTCATCTCCTTCTGCTTGCTTTGGATTTAGTTTCTTCTTTTCTTCCTAAATTCTGAAGGTTGAAGCTTAGATTGTTACTTTAATATCTTTCTTAATATGTAGGCATTCCTCTTTTTATTGTGCTTCACTTTATTGCACTTTACAGATAATTGCATTTTTTTACAAATTGAAAGTTTATGGTAACCCTTTGCTGTCAGATGTCAGGGTGGTTTGCTTCTTTTGGCAAATTTTTGGCACATGAAACGAAAAATTCATGTGACTCACTTTATTGCGATGTTATGGTAATGGTCTGTAATTGAACTTGCAGTGTCTCTGAGATAGGCCTGTAGATATTTACAGTTAGATAG
This sequence comes from Catagonus wagneri, assembly GCA_004024745.2. Classification (NCBI taxonomy): domain Eukaryota; kingdom Metazoa; phylum Chordata; class Mammalia; order Artiodactyla; family Tayassuidae; genus Catagonus; species Catagonus wagneri. The sequence goes on along the minus strand of PVHT021183634.1, from coordinate 25,171,959 downwards.
ATAATTTGCTTTTCCTCCAAGCATTGCTATAGCATAATTCCATAGGTTTTAGTGTGTTGTAGTTTTATTTTCATTTATCTCAAAAGTATTTTCTAATTTTAATTTTGTCATTTTTTTCTTTGATCCGTTGGTTATTTAGGATTATATCACTTTTCACATATTTATGAATTTTCTAAATTTCCTTCTGTTATTGATTTCTAAGTTCATTCCTTTGTGGTCAGAGAATATATTTTGTGTAATTTTAATCCTTCTAAATTTATTGAGGCTTGTTTTATTACCAAAGATGGTCTTTGTGGAAAATGTTTTGTGTATACTTGAGGATGTGTAATTTGCTGTTGTTAAAAGTGTGTCTGTTATATTTAGTTGGTTTATAGTATTGTCCAAATTTTCTATTTCCTTGTCAGTCTTTTACTTACTTGGATCCATTATTTCTGCCTTCAGGTCTGTCAGTTTTGTTTCATGTATTTTGGAGCTCTGTTGTTATACGTGTTTATTATATGTTCATAGTGAAGTCTGTCTGTTTTATCATCATAAATTGCCCTTTTTTTGTCCTTTTAATGACCGCACCTGGGTTATATGGATAGGTTCCCAGGCTAGGGATCTAATTGGAGCAGTAGCCGCCAGCCTACGCCACAGCCACAGCAATGCGGGATCCGAGCCGCGTCTGCGACCTACACCACAGCTCACGGCAACGCCAGATCCTTAACCCACTGAGCAAGGCCAGGGATCGAACCCGCAACCTCATGGTTCCAAATCGGATTCGTTTCTGCTGCGCCACGATGGGAACTCCTGCCCTTTGTTTTTAGTAACAGTTTTTATCTTAAAATCTACTTTATTAAATCTACTATATTAAATCTACTATATAAAATCTACTATATTAAAGCCACTTCAGCTTTCTTTTTATAACTGTTTGCGTGGTATATATCTTTTCAGTCCTTTTACTTTCACTGTATGTGTATCTTTGAATCTAAAGTGTGTGTCTCGTAGAAGCATATAGCTGGGTTGTGCCCCATTATCTGTCTTTTACTTCAGCTAGCCCAGCTGTAATCTGGACGAAACCTAGGTAACAAAATCATTTTTGAGCTTTTTCTCCTTTCATGGATGAATATAATCATGCTGAATTGGAACTTTTGCCCAAATCTTTTTTTTTTTTTTTTTTGCTTTCAAAGGCTGCACTTGTGGCACATGGAGGTTCCCAGGCTAGAGGTCGAATCGTAGCTGTAGCTGCCGGCCTATGCCACAGCCACAGCAGTGCAAGTTCCAAGCCGTGTCTGCGATCTACACCACAGCTCACGGCAATGCCATATCCTTAACCCACTGAGCGAGGCCAGGGATCAAACTGGCAACCTCATGGTTCCTAGTCAAATTTGTTTTCACTGCTCCATGACCAGAACTCCTGCCCAGTGCTTAAAGGTTATTCTTTTATATAGTCTTAACACAGGGCAATTGAGATAGTTGAGGAAGAGGTTCATAAATTACTTTTGGCTGAGAAATGTATGGTACCTAGGGAACTATATAATTGACCTGAGTATTTAAGGGCTTTTAACAGCAGCAATTATTGAGTCATAAGTGATTTTTAATAGACTCAGAAAACAAAATTAAGTGGCTCATATCACCCTCTAAAAAATGCTTTAAAGGGAGTTCCTGCTGTAGTACAGGGGGTTAAGAATCCTTCTGCAGCAGCTTGGGTTACTGTGATGGTTCCTGGCCCAGTGCAGTGGGAAAGGTTTTGTAGTATGAAGCGGTTCATAAGGCAAGGAGGTTGAGGTTGATATTTGACCCTAATGAAAGATAAGGCTTTCTTTACAAATAATTAGATGAGGTAGTTAAACTCACCTCCAATTGCTCTCATCCGTATATTCACCAGATATTAAAAGCTGTTTGATTTATAGATTTCTGTAGGGTCATTTATTTTTAAACCACCACAGCAGCTAATTTTTTGTGTTAATGCCAATGAATACTATCAAAGTATCTGTTAGCCTAATAACTTTAACAAGAAACAAAAGAGTTTTGTAGGTGATTAAAAGAAAGGGTCTGGTTTCTATCTAACCCTTTGGATTGGACAGTGAATTCGGATAAGGATGAATTCATGTAAAATTCCTTAGCTTTTTTGTGTCCTTCGTAGTATGTTTCCAACTGATGATCTGTCAGTAGTGCTGTGCCAGACTCCATAATATGTTTTCTTTCTTTTCTTCCAGTTAAAGGCATTAGGATTTCCTGAAGGACTTGTGATACAGGCATATTTTGCTTGTGAGAAGAATGAGAACTTGGCTGCCAATTTTCTTCTACAGCAAAACTTTGATGAAGATTGAAAGGGACTTTTTTTTATCTCACACTTCACACCAGTGCATTACACTAACTTTGTTCACTGGATTGTCTGGGATGACTTGGGCTCATATCCACAATACTTGGTATAAGGTAGTAGGTTGTTGGGGGTGGGGAGGGGGGGTCTAGGATATAGGGCAGGGATAAATACAGTGCATGTCTGCTTCAATTAGCAGATGCTGCAAATCCACACAGTGTGTAAAATATTATACAACCAAAAATCAGCTTTTGCAGGTCTTTATTTCTTCTATAAAACAGTAGGTAACTTTTCCTAGGTTTCACTCTTTTTAGTATACTAGATCCAGAAGTGTAGTGTAATGCCCTGCTTTATATTTCTTTGATTTAACATTGGTTTCACAAAGAACCTTTGCTACCTAGAATCTACAGTCTCTATTTCATGGCAACACTGGATAATGGCTTTGTGAAATTGAAAAAAAAAAAAAAAAACATTGGAGCAACGGTAAACAGAAATGCCAAATTATTGATGGTTGTTGTTGCTGCTTCAAATAAGTATAAAATTAATGTGTAAGAAAGCCCATTCTTTCATGTTAAATACTTGGGGTGGGGGGGAGGGGAGAAGGGGAAACTTTTCTTAAAATGAAAATAATTACTGCTATTTTAAAATTTCTTGATCATTGAATGTGAGACCCTTCTAACATGATTTGAGAAGCTGTACAAGTATAGGCAGAGTTATTTTCCTGTTTACATTTTTTTGGTTTGTTTTGGGGGAAAATTGGTAGATGTCTAATTACTGTTTACTTCATTGTTATATTGCAGTAAAAAGTTTTAAAACCACGGTTGCATGTTTGCTTTTGATGTATCCCTTTGTGGAATTAGCACTTTGGGGCCAATGGAGAAATGCAGCATTCACTCTCCCTCTCTTCCCCTTTCCTCAGCAGAAATGTGTTTGTTAGCAAGTCGTGAATTTCAACTGCTGCCTTTTTTAAAACCCGCAAAATGCTGATTAAGTTCAAACTTAATGCAAATGTCTCAAAACTGGGTTTCTGATATTTGTAAATGTTTTTCCTTATTAGATAAGAATATATGACCATTAAAGTCATTAGGATTATTTGCTTTCAAAAAGAGAAGGTGAACAGAACTATAATTCAGCATCTTTTATTGCATTGGAAAGACTGGCAAAATCTTTTGGAAGGGTTGGGAGATGCGGCTGGAAAAATACTTTGGAAAATATACAATCAAGATATCTCATGGCATATTAAAAGAAAAATCTTAATAGCACTGTTGGCTTTTATTTGGATTTTTTCATCTCAGGTTTTTTCTTTGAAATCTCCTTCGTTGGCATTGTTATTTGATCATAAAGGGGGGGCAGGGAAGATGTCTACTTGTTCAGTTTTTCAAATCTATTTTCCTGAGTATAAAAAAGACAAAAGAAATATTTTTTCCTACCATATGATACTGAGTTAAGAAGATGAATTCGCACAGATTTCTTCCTGAATAATTTCGTAATAATCCTTAGCACAGTTTGATGATGACTTTTAAGCTTTTACGTCATACTCTCGTAACTTATCTCTTATGAAAATAAATGAAACCATTTTTCTCCCCATGGTGTTATCATGTAGTTCAATCTTCATGTGTTTATTCCATAAACACAACAATGCCTTTGAACTTTGTATTATAACCTGTATGTTTTATAATGGATCATGCAAAAATGTCTCAGGAGAATAAAATGAGGATTCGTAAATATGTTCATTTTTCAAGGCAGAGCAATGAATTGGAAAGAGGGGTGGTGGTTTCGGTGAGATAATGAGATAGTTTCATTTATTTTATGATATCTTATCTGCTACCTAATTGCTTAGAACATAGCCAACACTAGAAAAGAGGAAGGAGGAAACAACCAGTAGCAAACAGCCTGGAAAGCCTAAATAATTATCGTCTGACCTGTTACAGAGAAAGTGTGCCATCCCTGTTTTGAATTGCAATTAGACCCATCATTTATTAAATAAAATGATGCCATTTCCCGCTCTATTTGACATTTTTAGCCACTTGAGGTCTTAGCTTCAGTTCGCTTTGCTCTGGCCATCACGGGTTCTTTCCAGAGGGGTGGTACCGCTTCCACACTCCACTGTCAAAGGGAGGAGCATCGTGTGCCTGAGGTGCTGAGCTAGCATGGGTGCTGTATCTAGGGTACCACTTTGAAATTATTCTTTGCTGTTGCTACACTATTTTTTTAACTCTTCCAGTAAGATAACCAAGTTCAGCACTAAGCACACTGTCAAAAGTGCCTGGTATGGTGATGAATCAACCAGAACAGAAAAGTCAAATGAATGCATCTGAGAATTCTTGGGCCCTGGGATCAGAGTTGGGGCGATTATAGGAAGCATATAAAGCGCAGCTGGAAGATAATAGATGGAAACCTGGAGGGAGCAGTATAGCAGTTGGACCTGTTGGGTGACACTGGTTTCAAGAACTGTGTGTGGCTAGTTTGGGGATGGGAGAGGCAGTGATAAGGAGGCAGGGAGGGAAGGTTAGGACTTGCTGGGAAAAGGTGCAGTCCTGTGCGCTAATATTTGGGGAACCACAGAGACACTGAGAGTGACAAATTGGTTATAAAATGCCTTCTATATTATAGTATAGTTAATATGGAAAACAGTGGTCTCTCAGGTTTTGCACTCTGGAGAGGAGGCTAGGAAAACCAAGGAAACTTCAGTGATGACAGCTTTGCTTCATGTGTGGTACTGTGAATTCTGTGACAGGGACCATTTGAGTAGTAATAGACTCTTCCAATAGCTGCAGCATAACTCGTCTTCTAGAGGCACAAAATAGAAAATCATCATCCCAGACTTCTGCCTCAGGTCTCACTCAAACTTAATTTTCAGTTCTTGTTGATCTAGGCCCTCATCCTCCCTTCTTACCTGGCTCAGAATGAGTTACAGATGTTCGTAGACAGTAATCATCCCCAGACCGTGAGGTGGTTGTCAGGGCACCTGAGGAAGCTGGCCTCCTACCCTATCCTCGAGCCTCACTCTTTTTCTACAGTGCTGGTTTAACTATTATGTTTTCTGTGATGACAATGTTAGGCTGCTCTATCTGTACTAGCTCTCTAAATGGGCTTCCTGTCAACGGCCTTTCACACTTAGAGCCTTTGTCTGCCAGGACTGGTTACTGCTTATTGAATTGCCACCTTAAGTTTCAAAAGGTGTTTGATATGGATCCTGGCTTTGGTTGTTGACAGCTTCCATCTCTATAACAAAGTCCAGAATTGTCTCGGAATTCTTCAAGTGTTTGGCTATGAATTATAGAAGCCAACTTTCTTTTTTTCCTTAGGTTTTTGTTTTTTTTTTTAATGTTTTAATTATAGTTGATTTACAGTGTTGTGTATATTTCTGCTCTACAGCAAAGTGACCCGGTCATACATATGTATACATCCTTTTTCTTAAATTATCTTCCATCATGTTCTATCACAATCCCTATGGTATACAGTAGGACCTCATTGTTTATCCATTCCGAATGTACTAGTTTGCATCTACTAACCCCAACTCCCAGTCTGCCCCACTTCCTCCCTCTCCCCCTTGACAACCACAAGTCTGTTTCTGTTCTTTAGATAAGTTCGTCTGTGCCATATTTTAGATTCCATGTATAAGTGATAGGGTATTTCTCTTTCTGACTTCATTTGAAAGTATGAGAATCTTTAGTTGCATCCATGTTGCTGCAAATGGCATTATTTCATTCTTTGTTATGGCTAGGTAGTATTCCATTGTATAAATATACCACATCTTTTCGCATTCATCTGTCAATGGACATTTAGGTTGCTTCCATGTCTTAGCTGTAGTAAATAGTACTGTATGATCGTAGGGGTGCATGTGTCTTTTTGAATTAGAGTTTTCTCTGGATATATGCCCAGGAGTGGGATTGTTGGATCATATGCTAACTCTAGTTTTTTAAGGAACTTCCATACTGTTTTCCATAGTGGCTGCACCAATTTACATTCCCACCAACAGTGTAAGAGGTTTCCCTTTTCTCCACACCCTCTCTGGCATTTATACCTTGTAGACTTTAATGATGTTCATTCTGACTGGTCACAGCGGTACCTTTAATTCTAGTCCGAACCACAAGGTTCATTCTGGCTTCTCCTTTTCATTATTTCTAACTCCTTTCTTGGACAATGAGAGACTTAGCTCCCATTATGTTCAATTTGTTTACTTTTTGTCGCCTCCTTTGTGTAACCCATCTTCTTGAGCACTCAGCTGGCTGTGTGTGCTTCGTGTGCTAGTGGGGTAAGGGAGACTGCAGGAGGAACCAGTGGAGGGAAATGCAGCCCACACGCTGGATTATTTGTGATTCCCCCAAGACTTGTTTATTTTTATTGTTTTTAATTTGTTTTGCTTTTTAGGGCCGCACCTGTGGCACATGGAGGTTCCCAGGCTCGGGGCCATATCAGAGCTATAGCTGCCGGCCTACGCCATAGCCACAGCAACGCAGGATCCGAACCGCGTCTGCAACCTACACCACAGCTCACGGCAATGCCAGATCCTTAATCCACTGAGCTCGGCCAGGAATCAAACCTGTGTCTTCATGGATGCTAGATTCGTTAACCGCTGAGCCACGACGGGAACACCTCACCCAAGAATTGTGCTTTGTTGTGTCTTTGTCTTGGCACATGCTACTTCTCTGACTCATTCATTGAGCAACTAATGAGCAGTTGCCTAAGGCCAGGCATTTTGTTTGGAATTGTTCCCACCTCCTCTATCTTGCTGATTCCTCAGTGTCGAAAACCATACAAGGCCCCTCTTTCAGGAAGCCTTCCCCTGACCCGCTTTTCCCCTCCAATTTGGGCCAGAGACCTTTATTCCCTCAGCCACTTGTAAGAATCTACCATAAAAGTGAAAACCCTGAATTGAAATTGTTTTGTTTATGTCACCCATTAAACTGCAGTGAATACGAGCATCTGACAAGCTTTCGAAGTTCTGCCAGTGCCTGTCATCCTCAGAATGAAGGAAGGGCAGAGATGTCCAGTCAGTATTGGATGGATAAACAGGCAGTGAGCAAATAGCTGGACGTTTGCCATCTTTCCTAGGGCTTCAGACTCCCCTTACCTTGTTTGCCATTCCTTCATTTCTAGAAGCTGACTATGAAGGGGCAATGGACAGAGTCCCCAAACTGCTTTGATTCTCTTTGCTCGGCCCAGGCACCTTGGTACCAGATTTTGAAAGACCTGACCCAGAAAACAGTGAGCTGTCTGGTTGTAGGGAGAGTAGCATTCTGTTGACAAATTCCAAATGGGTCTGCATCTGAGACTTAAAAGGACGGCAGGCCAGCAGCTGCAGTCCCAAGCAAGAATCATGCGAGGGCCAGGTCAGAGGGCCTTGGAAGTCAGGGCTTGGACTTGGTCAAGGCTGGATTTCTGTCTTTACACCCCACACCAGCTGTGTGGCTCCAGCCGTGTTGCTGTACTTCTGTGTCTTGGTTCCCTCATCTGTAAAGCAGAGACTGCCTCACAGCTTGCTTGTAGGGGTCAAGTGAGAGTGAGAGTGGATTGGAGAACACCTTCCCCAAGACCAGATCTGTTTGATGTGACTGCAGACTGCCTGTCCTGAAGGCTGGGAGTTCTCTGCCTCTCTGCAGTGATGAGAAGTGCCCCGTGGAGGACCGAGAGCATGGTTGAGTTTTTCAATGGTGCTAAGTGCGCCTCTGGTCTCCTGGGCACCTTCGTCTTCATTGCTAGCACCTCAGCATTCCCAGTGGGCTGGTGGGCTTCCCCCTTACCTGGACAGCGGCATGGCTCAAACATAGGCATTTGGGGCACAAAGTTTTAGTGGCTCTGAAGTGTTAGCAATGCTGAATTTTCTCCTGTTAGTTTCTAGGCCAAGGAATTAGTAGCGACACCTCATCGGTAAATCAAATTTGGCAGAGAACCCAGCAAACCTGCCCGCTGCCCTTTTCATCCATCCCTGGGGACTTGATGTTTCCTTTTGATTACCTCTGGCAGTCTTTCCAATGTGCCAGAGGCATGGGGACTCAAGATTGGGAAGGGCATGTGGGTGCCAGCCAGTGACCCAGCACAGGGCCTCTTTCGTGCCTGATCTCCAGCCACCACTTGAATACTTGTAGTGGCATGGCCTCACCTTGCCAGCTCACTTCCCACATTTCAGACACTCCAGCGATCGTCAGTTCTGCCATATTCCTCTTCTCACTGAACTCCTTCTCCACCTTTAAAACCTACCTCACACGCTCTGTGAAGGCCTCCCTGCCCAGGAGCCAGCAGAGGACTGCTCACTGCTCTGTAAACGTGTAGTGCACTAATCGTGCCTATCTGACCATGATTGTGTATTTGCACATTTGTTTCATGGACATCGCATCAAAGCCAAAAACAAAACTTGCCAAATCAGCACCAGTAGGAGCTCAGCACCCATGGCTGACAAGGGAACTAGAAGGACTTGTGCTTTGAAGTCCTAACTACAGGTTTGGGGTGGGTGGGGGGCAGGAGGCAGGGGAGGAAGGCTGGTCTGGCATCATAGCAGGAGAGTAAAGTGCAAAGCCCAAGTGAGTGATGGGGAAATGCCAGGACTTGATAAACTGGGAAGGTGAACTGAAACTGCTCTCCGCCAGGCCCAGATATGCCCCCTTGTGGTGAGGGAGAGCTGTGCAGGGTTTCCTGTGGGAGCGCAGGGCGGGGAAGAGCCAGGCAGGTGACGGGGAAGCAGCACCTCTGCATTTTGGAAGAGCTGAAGGCACTCCGTGGGGAATCCGGCTCGGGCAGAGGGGAAGATGTTGGTCTAGAAAAGCCAGCCCCTACTGGCCCTCTGTTGTCCAGGCTGTGCAGGGGAAGGGAGAAGAGAGAAATAAACCTGCAGGACCTAGAGCTCTAAGCTCTATTTACATTATCTTGTTTAAGCTTGCCGTGCAGACGAGAAACTGAGGCTCGGAAAGGAGGATGTAACTAGAACATAGCCCAGGCAGGACGGGGACCCCGCTCTAGGCCACCCCATGTCTTCCTTGAGGCCGATTTTCTGTCTATACAAGCGTTGCGATCCCACTGGGGAGATTTTCTTCAGATGAGATGTTCTTGGACCTCTACTCTCCTCTGGCACGCCTGGCGCGAGGAGCACAGGAAAAAACTCCTAGGATTTGGAGTTGGATGAACTTTTTTTTTTCTCCTTCAGATTTATATTACTGTATATGGAGCCGGGTGGGAGTGGAGAAGACCCTCCCTTTAGAAGAATCAGCCTGTTCACGTTCAAAACCTATCCAGACAGACTGGATCTTTTAGCCTTCTCCAAGAGGCTGTGAGGGGGACACCTTGAGCTGAACTGTGACACCACCTGAAGCTCCCTGCTGTCTGGCCCTGACCCAGTCTCTGTGCCGCTCTCCGGCTGGAGTGCTGGCACTCTCTTAAACCATTTGCATTCTTCAGCCAGAGGCCCCTGCAGCCATAAATAGTTCCTGAGCACCTATTCTATTCCAGGCACAAGGAGGAGCTGAACATACCAGTGCCTCTAAAGCTACACTGTAATGTTTTACCTTTGAGGCTTCTGCATATCAGTCTGTTATAGGGGAAAAATTAGGCCTATTGGCTAAAAAGAAAAGCAAAAAAGTCTGTACTCTTGCTTCACTGGGCAGCACTGTAGGTTTTGTTTTTTCTTGTTGGAGGTTGGGGGGTAGTGTCATTTATTTATTTTGGCAGAGAAGACAGATGTGGTCAGATCTATTCTCGAAGGGATAAAGGTGATGACATGACTTATCAGCCTTTCCTTGCAGCCACAGTACAGGAAACAGGAAGCCACTTCCCACTAAAGTGGGGGCTGTTTCTCTGGGACCCGAGCTCAGGACCAGTTCTCGTTGCCCTGCTGGGTGCTCCCGAGGGAAGACAATAATGGCAGATAATGTGGCTTCTTTCTCTGGTTCCAGGAGCCAAAGGAAATGTCAATTGCTTCTGGGAAGGAACGTGACCTCCTTTAAGTCTGGGAGCATGAAAGCAAAGCAGTAAAAATACCACCCCAACTGCCTTCTACTCCCTGGGAAAGAGACAACTCTGAGAACAGCCTGGTGAAGTAGAAAGAGCCCAGTCTTTGAAACAATGCAGACATGGGTTCGAATCCTGGTTTGGCCATTTATTAGCCTGGCGATCTTGGACAGCTTATTCAAATATTCTGAGCCTGAGTGTCCTCATCTGTAATGATAATTATTTTTTATACCTACCTCGCTTAGCAGTGAGTAAGATGTATTACAAAGTCATAGCCCAAAAAGCAGTAAAGGATAAAGTAGACAAGTGGAAGAAAACAGGAAATCTTGAAGCAGATCTAGGAATCTTTGATAGTTTGATGTGGCAGGGAGGTGACATCAAGAATCGGTGATCGGAGTTCCCGTTGTGGTGCAGTGGAAAAAATCTGACTAGGAACCATGGGGTTATGGGTTCGATCCCTGGCCTTGCTCAGTGGGTCAAGGATCCAGCGTTGCTGGGAGCTGTGGTGTGGTTCGCAGACGCAGCTCAGATGTGGCGTTGCTGTGGCTGTCGCATAGGCTGGCAGCTGTAGCTCCAAGTCAACCCCTAGCCTGGGAACCTCCATATGCCATGGATGCGGCCCTAAAATGCGAAAAAATAGAATCGGTGATCAAAGGACTGAACATTCAGTAAATGCTGCTAGGGAGACTGGCTTCTAACAGGATCAAAATAAAGTCACTTTATATGTATGTGTGTCTTCAGTTATCTTTGGTTGACTAAGACCTAAATGGAAAAGGGAAAACTATAAAAAGAGAACAGACTTGTGGTTGCGGGGCGGTGGGGAGAGGGATGGATTGGGAGTTTAGGTGCAGATTATTGCATTTGGAGTGGATGGGCTATGAGATCCTGCTGTATAGCACAGGGAACTATGTCTAGTCACTTGCGATGGAATATGATGGAGGATAATGTAAGAAAAAAACATAGATGTATGTATGACTGGGTCACTTTGCTGTCCAGTTGAAACTGACAGCACTGTAAATAAACTATGATGGAAAAAATTAAAATCTTATCAAAAAACAACCGATAAGAGGATATTAGGCCCCATTATGGTCAACATCCAGCCACAACAAGGAAAAGACAGAAACGTTTGCCACGCAGAGCCCAGAAGTCAGGACATTTACAAAGGCTGCTCCTGGAGCTGGACGTTTTTGGCCGGAGGAACCAACTCCACCTTCAACCGGTTTGTGCTAAAGCGGTACTTCATGAGTCGCACTGGCTTGCTGCCTCTGTCCATGTCGTGGATGATCCAGAAGATGAAGCTCCCAAGCCGGAAAGACAGAACGGACGGCGCTCGTGTCCGGGAGGCGCATACACCGAGGGCTGGCGCTGCGCGGGGAGCAGCCACACGGGGGCAGCCGCGCCGGAGCCGCAGCCTCGCGAGGACAGAAAGGACCACCCTCTTTCTCGGCGACCAGCTGAGCCCCACTGCCCCCGGGTGTGGCCCCAGTTGCTCGCTGGCCCTCGCAAGACCCAGAGCCGGCACAGCCACACCAACCCCTCCCAACGCTCCAAGGGCCAGAGGTTCAAGAACGCCTGGGGGCCACGGACCCTGACCCCAGCTTTTGCCTTGTTATTGAAACAGTTTTGGATGCTGTGGGGGAAAAACTCATAAAAGGACTATGAACATCATTTCAACCTCAGGGAAGGTAAAGATTTCTTAAAGGAGATCCCAGGCAGCTAGATGTGGACTCTGGGCGCCAGTGCTGTGGTACAGGAAGGGGCTTTGAACTCTCTTGGGGGGAGGGGAGGGCTGGACCGCGCTTTCTCCTCAGAGGGTTCGGTGGATTCTGGGGAACTGCAACTTTCAGGGGCATCTACAGATGTTCCTATGCCACTGGTCAGGATCCCAGGACCTTGGCCTGACGGATTTGCCCCGGTGAGGTAGTTAACTGTCTTTGAAGTTCAGCCACCCTGGACTGTTCTGCCTTGGGCTTGTCCTGGGTTCATTCCCCCTTCCCTGGATGGAAGATGAAAGTTGCCCTGTGTGCAGTTAAAGAGGCCCTGTGGCTTCCACTCCCGGCTTTCCACTAGCTGTTCATTGTCTTCCAAGGTGAGCATCCAGAGTGCTTACAAAATACATGGCCATTTAGTAGTTATCTTTAGCGTTGCTGTTACTCCTCCCCCTCCCCCAGTCTTAACTGCCTGTTACATTCATGGTCCACGGGCACCCTCCACCCACAGGTGCACTGCGACTACAAGCTTCAGCAATTGGTAGCCACCTTGTGCTCAGGCCTGCCTGTGCTTTACCTGCCACCAGTGACCGGGTCCTCCTGGCCGGCTGAGAGGGGACTAATGCAGCCCCAAGCTCCATCTAACCACCTGCTTTCTCGGACCAGTCCCAGCTGCCGCAGGTAAGGTTCTCAGGAAACAAACCCTGCAATGGAGTTCCGGGGGCAAGAGGTTTGCTAGGGACCACCACCTAATTGGGTAGAGGAAGAAGGCCACTGACGAAGCCTTGGCCTGTCCATAGGGACACCTGGAGCCAGCCATGCTGAACAGAGCTGTCCCACATCTGGCTGAAGTGCTGGGCCTTGGTACTGCGCCCCCCCCCCACCATCACTCACTCACCAGGGGTGGCTGCCCCGGGAAGGGCTGCTCTCTGCAGCTTGGCAGCAGGTCCTACACGAAGCGGTCCCCTTGTCTACTGCAGATCGGAAATGTAGTCTGTGTGTAAAGGCAGACTGTGTGCTTTAATAATAGCCAGCGCAGGAGTTCCCGTCGTGGCTCAGTGGTTAACGAATCCGACTAGGAAACATGAGGTTGCGGGTTCGATCCCTGGCCTTGCTCAGTGGGTTAAGGATCCAGCGTTGCCGTGAGCTGTGGTGTAGGTTGCAGACGCGGCTCGGATCCCTCGTTGCTGTGGCTGTGGCGAAGGCCGGCGGCTACAGCTCCTGTTAGACCCCTAGCCTGGGAACCTCCATATGCCGCGAGTGCGGCCCTAGAAAAGTCAAAAAAAGACAAAAAAATTTTAAAAAATTAAAAAAAATAATAGCCAGCGCATGCTGAGTACTGTGCCAGATGAGGCTAAGTGCCATTTATGCTCTGAGTCAGGAACCATTATTGGCCTCATGTTTGTGTGTCCAGATGACGAGACTGAGGCATGAAAAGCAAAAATGACTTAGTCAAGGTTGCATAGCAGGGGATGGAGTTGAAGAGTCCCTCTGGAGAATTCTTTTTTTTAATGAAATCTGCTTGGAATAATTTTAAACCTTCAGAAATGCAGAGAGCTCCTGTATACCTTTCTGCCAGTGTTTCCTGATATTAAGATCTTACACAGCTATGGTTTGTCACAACCGAGACATTAATGTTATATAGCCCAGGACTCTTGACGAAGTCACTGACTTTATGTGGATTGCCACTAATATCCTTTTACTGTAACAAGAGCAACGCTAAGATTTGCCTTGCCTTTAGCATCCCTGAGATTTGGACCCTGAGGTGTGAACTTTTGACCTGTCTGCCCCACTGCCTGCTCTTCCCACGAAGGTTTCATGGCTATAAACCGTTCAGGTGCTCGCTGTCCCAGGTGTCTGTGGGCGGCCGCAGAATGTGGCATGCTGACTAGCTCGCTGTTTTCTCTGTGTCTCCTCTCTGCTGGCGTGTAGAAAAGAATGCGATCCGGTGATGTGCTTGTGATTTGGCTGCTCTGATGTTTGCTGATACTCTCCGGTGTGTACGGGGGTGGGTGCCGTCCCAGGGCCCCCAGAGCCACATGAGGCTTGGCCTGCTCTCCAAGAGCTCCCCATCCCCCCACTCTGACCTGCCCTCCACCCTGGCTCACTGGCACTGAGATCTGGCACGAAGAAAAGCCGAATTAAGTTTGGGGTTCCTGTCGTGGTGCAGAGGTTAACGAATCCAACTAGGAACCATGAGGTTGCGGGTTCAATCCCTGGCCTTGTTCAGTGGGTTAAGGATCCGGCATTGCCATGAGCTGTGGTACAGGCCAGCAGCCGTAGCTCCAATTTGACCTCTAGCCTGGGAACCTCCATGTGCTGCTGGTGTGGCTCTAAAAAAAAAAATTGAAAAAGCAAAGCAAAAAAAAAAAAAAAGCTGAGTTAAGTAGGTAGGGGATTTCACTGAAAACTGTGGCTCTCTGAGCCCACTGCCTTTACACTGTGAATGAAAGAGACTGAGCTTTACTGGTTGGGAAGTCAGGGAAAATACAAATTATTGCACTTCCCACCCCACCCGTAGCTTTCACTTACTGCTTGTGAGGCCTTTGCCTTATTCCCAGTTTTGTCATGGAAATCACTAGTACTACATCTGATTTAGTGAAAGCCAGATGATTTGGGTCTCCGTTAGCTGTGTGACCATTGTCATGTTACTTAACCTCTCTGTGCCTTTCTTCATCCGTGACATGGGAAAAAATTGCATCCACTCTACAGGGCTGTTATGAAGAAGGAGACAATTAATAAATGCACAGCATTTAGAACCATGCCCAGCATGGATAACTCTCAACAAATATTAGTTATTATCATATAATTCATATAGATATTTAGACTCAAATGAGATCATTATGGTAAAAGTGCATTGTAAATGGCAAAGCATGCTAAGAAATTATTGGTGCTGGAGTTCCTGTCATGGCTCAGTGGTTAACATATCCGACTAGGAACCATGAGGTTGCAGGTTCGATCCCTGGCCTTGCTCAGTGTGTTAAGGATCCGGCGTTGCCTTGAGCTGTGGTGTAGGTTGCAGAAGCGGCTCGGATCCTGCATTGCTGTGGCTGTGGTGTAGGCCGGCAGCTATAGTTCCTGTTAGACCCCTAGCCTGGGAACCTCCATATTGCCACGGGTGCAGCCCTAGACAAGGCAAAAAGACAAGAAAAAAATATTATTTGGTGCTATTATTTTTTTCTTCCAATTTTATTGACGTAATTGACATTTAGCACTTACAAGTTTGGTACAGCA
This sequence comes from Catagonus wagneri, assembly GCA_004024745.2. Lineage (NCBI taxonomy): Eukaryota > Metazoa > Chordata > Mammalia > Artiodactyla > Tayassuidae > Catagonus > Catagonus wagneri. The sequence continues at coordinate 25,156,770 of PVHT021183634.1, read as the reverse complement.
TGATAATGATTTGACTACCTACATCATGAAATGATTATCACTATAAGTTTAGTGAACATCCATCTTTTACAGATACAGAATTAAATAGAATTTTTTTCTTTGTGATGAGAACTCTCAGGATTTATTCTCTTAACTTTCATTATAATGTACAGTACTGTTAATTATACTTATTGTGTTATACATTATCTTATAACTGGAAGTTTGTACATTTTGATTGCCTTCATCCAGTCCCCCACCACCACTCCCACCTCTGATAACAACAAATCTTATCTCTTTTTCTATGAGGTTGTTTGTTGTTGTTGGTTTGTGTATGTGTGTGTGTCTTTTTAGGGCCGCACCCGAGGCATGTGGATGTTCCCAGGCTAGGGGATGAACTGGAGCTGTAGCCACTGGCCTAAGCCACAGCCACAGCAACGCCAGATCCTTAACCCACTGAGCAAGGCCAGGGATGGCACCTGCGTCCTCATGGATGCTAGTCGGATTTGTTTCTGCTGAGCCACGACAGGAGCTCCAGTTTGTTGTTTTTGAAGTATAATTGACCTACAGTAGGTTAGTTACTGGTACACAGTGTAGTGATTCTATATTTCTGTATATTTTGAAATGATCACTATGATAAGTAGGTTACCTAATCTGTCATCATACGAAGATACTACCTAATTACTGTATTCACCACATTTCATCCCCATGACTCATTTATTTTGTAACCGAAAGTTTGTACTCGTAATCTCTGTTTCTTCCCCCCTCCCCGCTCCCAGTGCTATTATTTTTTTAAAATATTGTATCAGAAGATACAAGTAGTCCACAGGAAATCATGTCCCTCCAAGTTGGATGACCATGGCCAAGCACAACTGACAAACATATGAGTTCATGAAGCCTGCCATCCTTTGTAGAGCCCCTGTTATGTGTTGCCTATAATTTTAGGCATGTTCACTTATATTTTCTCATTTACTTATCATAACCCAACTGGAATGGCTGTGTTTATCCACACAATGGCTGTTTAAATTAAGCGTCAGATATGTCCCCTCCCTTCAGAAGCAGGGATGACGTCAATCAGTGGATCATTTACTGAAAGCCCCTGCTGTCTAGACACTTCTAGATGCTGGGGAGTAAACACGACAGGCCCCTGCTCTAAAGGGACCTGCTTTCCAGGGAACGTTCTGTGAGGTGGGAACCACTGTGCTGTCCTTTGCCCGTCTGCCTAGGTGCTTCCTTTCCTCCCCGCTGCCCGACGCTGCACCGCAGAGGCCTTCCCTGGAAAAGTGCATTCCGAGTGAGTTTCAGGACTCTGGCGGATGGGCTCAGACTTCCAACCCACCAGGGTCTGGTGGTGGTAGAGCTGGAGTTGCCGCAGCCCGGAGCCTCCTTGGGTGAGGTCAGCAGTTATGCGGAGAGAAACTGAGTCTCGCTGTCGTCATTCTCCATTTGAGCCCAGATGCGCCCAAAGCCAGGGTCCTCCAGGGCTAACAAGTCTCCTGTCTGAACGGTGGCCTGAGACCGTCCTCAGTGATTCCTCGCCTCCCCGGGCTGCTGGGGGCATTCAGGGAGGAGTTACCCCAGTGCCGGCGCCCAAGCACCAGCTGCGGTCAGCTTTCAGGATTTGCTTAGGAAACAGCCACCGCTCTTGTTCCCGTTGGCTTTGCTGCGGCTGTGGGCTGTGTCTGGGTGTTGCTGGCTTGCAGGTGTGGCCCAGGCAGAGCTCCAGCTGCAGAGATCTGGGGTAGATGAGTGGGGGGGGGCAGGGCTGCATTTGTTTAGGGGGGGCCCCCCAGGGCTGCGTTTGTTTGGAGGCGGCCTCTCGGTGTGCGCTCACAGCGGCTTCCCTGCGCGTGGGTAATGCCGTAATTGCAGCCTTCCCAGCTGTCGGCCGTGGAGACGGCCCAGAAAATGAGGTTGGCTCCGTAAATATTGAACCAAATTATGCAAATGAGCTCCATGAGAGACTCAGCTGCAAAGACGGGGTCTGAAGCTGGGTCCTGGCCCAGCTTGCCGAAAACGCCTCCTCTTCCCCTCGACTGCTCTGTCAGCCAAAGGCAACCACCCGGGGTCCACCCAGGAGAGGCTGGGGCTGGGACAGGTCACCCCCCACCTGCTCTTGATGGCCATAGTGGGTGAAAGTTAGCTTTGTGGGTGAGGTTAGGAGGAGTGATGACGTGGGGGTGGAGGGTGGGGGTCGGGCAATAGTGTTTACTTTCTGCCACATCCTCATCTCACCTCTTGGCAAATGAGTTTTGAGGGCACCAGCCTGGCTGAGGCTCTGACTCCTCCCTGCTCAGTGTGGCAGCTGCTACAGGTGGGAAGGGGACTGATGCCCCCCTCCCAGCCCCAGAAGAAAAGCATCGCTGTGGTTCTTCCCTGCTGGCAAGGCAACATCCTGCATCCCGCAATCCCTGCTCCCTGGTCGGCCAAGTTCACGTGGAGAAAGTTAGGGTTCTAGAAGCACGGGTTAGGGAGCAGGTGGGAGAGATAAAATGGCAACTCCTTTGTGCTCAGGGAAGAGGGTCCCTTAGCAGGGACGCAGATACATCCGGGCGTGTCTGGCACCAGTGGGTGTGTGTTCAGGGGGTTCAGGCAGGGGAGGGTGTTCGGCTGAAGGAGCAGGGCAGGTTGTGGCAAGAGCCTTGGGAGAGCCAGCCCAGGACAGATCCCAAACCTTCCCTGGAGACCACATCCTAAGGGGTTGGGGACACCAGCTGGAGGTATGGTACAAGGACGCGAGCAACACTTCCCTGAGACCAGTGGTTCGGGTGAAAGACAACCGGGGAAGGAGGCTTCTCTCAGCTCCTCGATGGATGAGGGCCGGGTTTGAAGTGCGGAGGACAGCAGGGACAGAGGGCCGCTTTGGAAACGCAAGCATCTGAGGCTTTGTGTGTCCTGCAAGGTGACCTCCCAGGGATGGGCCTGGGCGCTCTCAGGGGACACCTGCGGCAGCGGCAAAGCGTGGCCCAAAGGTAACCCAGGCATCCCAGGTCCCCAGAGGAGCCGGAGTGGAAGAGTGTGGGGTCGGCGTTTACAGATTCTCGGGAGTCAGCTGGGAATACCTGTCATAAACTATGAGACTGGCAGTGGGTGGAGCGGGCTCAGCTCCTGGGTCAGCAAGTAAGGGCATTATATTACTTCCCCATTTCATCTGCAACAAATCACCACGAAATTAGCAGCTTAAGACAACAAAGATTTATTATCTTAAAGTTCTGGAGGTCAGAAGGTCTCAAGGGACTAAAATCAAGGTGTTGGCAGGGCTGTGTTTCTCTCTGGGAGAATCTTTTCCCTTGCCTTTCCATCTTCTAAAGGCCACCTGCATTCCTTGGCTTGTGGCCACATCGCTCTGGCTTCTGCTTCCATTGGCACATCTCCTTCCAGTGATACTCCTGTCTCCCTCTTATCTGGACCCTTGTGATTATCCTGGGCCTACCTGCATTATCTCCTTGTCCTAAGGTCAGCTTGATCAGCATCCTTAATTCCCCTTTGCCAGGTGACCTAACGTAGTCACAGTTTTCAGAGATGAGGACGTGGGGGTGGGGGTGGGGCGTTATTTTGCTTATCACAGGCATAAACTGAAAAAATTGAGTTTTTACTGTTCAGTGTGATCCCAAGACTACCCACAGGTTGGCAAGGCCAGAGGAATCTAGGTTATGCTTAGAAGTACGTTTATGTTCAAGAAAAGAAAACAATGAAGATAGCATATCAAACAGAGCAAAGCTGGTGCAGGTTGTATAGGTGCAATTAGAAATTTTGGGTACCGGAGTTCCCATTGTGGCGCAGTGGAAATGAATTCGACCATGAAGTTGCGTGTTCGATCCCTGACCTCGCTCAGTGGGTTAAGGATCTGGCGTTGCTGTAGCTGTGGCGTAGGCCTGCAGCTGTAGCTCTGATTCAGCCCTTAGCCTGGGAACCTCCACATGCTGCGACTATGGCCCTAAAAAGCAAAAAAAAAGGAAAAGAGAAGAGGAGAAACTCTGGGTACCGTGTTGTTCTTTTCTGTGTATCATCTCTTATTTAATATAAACTTTGGAGAATTTTTCTCCGCATGTTTTTTTTTTTAATTTATTTTACTGGCATATAGTTGATTTACAATGCTCTGTTAGTTTCTGGTGTACAGCAAAATGATTCATTTATACATATGTGTACATTCTTTTCATGTTCTTTTCCATTATGGTTTATCACAGGATATTGAATATATTTCCCTGTGCTATGCAGTAGAACTTTGTTGTTTATGCATCTCCTCACGGTTTTAGCTTAACAATTTGTTTTGCCGTGATGCAGACAGGCCAAACGAAGAGGAAGCTTTTTTATTTTTTTTTAATTTTTTTCCTTGTTTTAGTCTTATCCTTCCTTCATCCCAATAATCAAAACCTTTCTGATTTTACAACTGAGTACTCCTAAGTGTTTCTGCTCCCAAGTTCATAAGAGATCATCTCTATCTGAAGTTATTCTAGCAGTGGGAAGGGTAGGCTGGTCTATCCAGGGAAAACAGAATTACCTATAAGGAGCTTGTGGCTGGGAAGAGAAACAGATGAGTTCATCTAAAACAAAAATACTGTTCTTGCTGCTAATCAGTTGTGAGGTAGCCCAAAGTACCCAAGAAGTTCTAAGGTTTTTTTTTTTTCCATTCTGCCTAAAATAGCCTCAGACTTAGAGGGTTGATTTGACCCCATCATGGAACCCCCCACACACAAACTATTAGCCTCTTTTGTTACCTATTTACCGCCTGCGTCAGTTCCGCTTTACCTCTCTAGGCTTAGCTCTCCCTGTGCCCCCCTTAGGCCACCTGCCAGGTCCAGACACATGGGAAGAGCCATCGCTTTTGGGAAAACCCCAGCATCCTCACACCTGCTGGTCCTGGCAGCCTCTCCCTTGTTTGTCCGACTAGTCACCCTTCAGTGCAGAACGGTGCCCCACACTCAAAGGTAGGGGAGTCTAGGCTTCTGTCTGCTGGGAGCAAGGGAGGAGAACTGGATCTAATCAGTGAGTTTTTAAATCACCATCGATGGCCATTACTGCTCACGATCCAGCCAAGCCCTGAGTTTGGTCCCAGTTTCTTGTCTTGTGCTGTGACCTCACAAAGACCTTAGGAGTCAGATCTTAGCATCTTCGCTTTTTAGCTGCGCAGAGTTTAGAGCGAGATCATGCCCTTTATGATAGAGCTGGCAAGTGCAAAGCCAGGCTTCAACGCCTGTCTGCTGGTCCCCAAGCCCAAGACCTCTGCACGGTAGAGTCAGAAACCAAGCACATGGGCGGTCCATGGAGGTGGCCTGATAGGGCAGACTGGGCGTGGAACTGGCAGGAGAAAACCTTGATTCGAGTCCCAGTAGGGCCACATGCATGCTGTGGCGTACTGGGCAGGTCACTTGGTGTCTCTGAGCATGTTGTGAGGATCAGGTGATCTTTCTCAACCCAGCATTGGGAATTTTTATCAAAGGACGTGGGGAGAGGCTTCCTGGCAGAGGTGGCACAACAGACGCGGGAACAGGCAGCCTCTGTCCTGAGGCGCTGGGGACAGACAGAGGGCAGAGAGAGTGAAGGCACAAGAGGAGGCCCAGCTGCACAAGCCCTGGCCTTCCCAGTTGATGCAGCTGCAAGGACGTAGGTGGGACAGCCCTGGGCCATATCCTACTGCTCAGGGAATCAGCTCTCTCTTGTAAGGGGGAAAAGCCTCTGGGGAGAGAAAGAGAGGCTTGCTAAAGTGATCAGTCAGTGGGAGAGGTGCGTACTGGCTCTAGAGAAGGGCTTCTGATGGGCTCCCTTCAGTGCACAGAAAGCCAGGTGAGTAGACCTGGAGTCTGACCAGTGGGGGTCCTGGGCCAGGTAGTGCTTAGCCCCTTCATCTTGGCGTCTCAGCTTCCTCATTTGTAGGGGTGGAGGAGTAAACAGAATAAAGAAAATCAAAATTGTTTATCATCTGCCAAGTGCCTACACAAGAAACCAACAACAGGGATCTCCTGGGGGTGGGGAACTGGGTGGCTGGGAGACAGGAGCGGGAAAAGGGCTTTTTGCTGTGTGCCCCGTCTGTGATTTGATATTTTGAAACATGGGACGGCATTCACTACTGAAAAAAATAAACTTAGGACAAAACCAATAAAGTCATTAAGAAAGTCAGAACCAATAAATATAAATCATAGGCATTATCATCGGCATCAACATCATTATTTAAAAGGCTCTTTTCACTCAGACGTGGAGAACAGATTTGTAGTTGCCAAGGGGGAGCGGGGGAGGGAGCGGGATGGACTGAGAGTTGGGGGTTAGCAGATGCAAACTATTATACTTAGAATGGATAAGCAGTGAGGTCCTGCTGTACAGCACAGGGAACTGTGTGTCCAATCTTCTTGGGGTAGAACATGATGGAAGATACTATGAGAAAGAGAATGTATGCATATGTATGACGGGGTCACTGTGCGGTACAGCAGAAAATGGCATAACATTGTGAATCCACTATAATTTTTTTTTAAAAAAGGGCTCTTTTCTCATAATATTGCTCGTTTAGTCTCATCTGGAACTAAGGACACTAGGTCCTCAGTCTCCAGAATTCCTGGTGTCCCCTGTACTGCACTGTCTTCCCAGTGCATCTTCAGAATTCTTCCACATCTGCATGGATCCGAGTCCTTGGAGAAAGTGGGTGGAGACATCTCAACTTAACATAACCTGCCATGGAATTTTTTTTTTTCACTTTTTAGGGCCACACTTGCAGAATATGGAGGTTCCCAGGCTAGGAGTCAAATTGGAGCTGTAGCCACCAGTCTATACCATAGCTCACAGCAACACCAAATCCTTAACCCACTGAGCGAGGCCAGGGATCGAACCCGCAATCTCATGGTTCCTAGTTAGATTCATTTCTGCTGCGCCATGACAGGAGCTCCCTGCCATGGAATATTAAGCAGCCATTTGAGAAAAGCTGGAGCCCTTCCAGATGACCTGGAGGGATTTCCAAGTACGGATGACAAGATGTGAGGAAACGAAATGTGTGATCTCATTTTCTAAAACAAAGGCCGATAGAGCATGACCACAGATAACAAACTGTTTAGGATTGTAGGATGTGGAGAGGAGGGAGGATAGACACCAGACTGGGGACAAGGATCACCTGCGGGGTTGGATGGGGGCTGGGGCGGATAGGGAGTAGAAGGTATTGATTTAGAAGATTGTCGATACTGGAGTTCCCTGTTGGCTCAGTGGGTTAAGGATCAGGCATTGTCACTGCTGTGGTGCAGGTTTGATCCCTAGCCCAGGAACTTCCACATGCGGGCACAGCCAAAAATAAAAAATTATTGACATATCATCTGTGAAAATTTACATCTACCTGTGTGTATATAACTGCATAGAGGTGCAAGAAAGTGGACAGCCAGTATTAATGGTAGTTAGCTTAGAGTGTGAGGTTCAAGGTGACTTTTTTTTGTCTAGATATTTATATGAATGATTCAGATGATTGAAAATCATCATGTATCATTTATATAATCAGAACACAAAATCTAATTTCAGTGTGAAAGATAACCAAAACAAGTTAAATAACTGTGCACCATTTTAACAGCTAGGATTACAAATAAAGTCAGATTTCCTTTTTTTTTCTTTTTGCTTTTTAGGGCCGTACCCACAGCATAATATGGAAGTTCCCAGGCTAGGAGATGAATCAGAGCTACAGCTGCTGGCCTACACCACAGCCACTGCAGTGGGGGATCGGAGCTATGTCTGTGACCTACACTATAGCTCACGGCAACGCCAGAGCCCTAACCCACTGAGGGAGGCCAGGGTTCGAACCTGCATCCTCAGGGATACTGTTTGGGTTTGTAACCTGCAAAGCCACAACCGGAACCCCCATATTTCTTTTAAAATTCGAATGGAATAATTCCAGGTTTAGTGGGAATGAACCCAACTAGTATCCATGAGGATGCAGGTTCGATCCCTGGCCCCAATCAGTGGGTTAGGGATCTGGCATTGCCGAGAGCTGCGGTGTAGGTCATAGACGCATCTCGGATCCTTCGTTACTGTGGCTGTAGCTGTGGCCAGCAGCTGCTGCTCCGATTTGACCCCTAGTCTGGGAACCTCCTTATGCCACACCTGTGTCCCTAAAAAGCAAAAAAAAAAAAAAAAAAAAATCCAAGATTGGCTGTAAAGAAACCTCCCCCTCCTCTCTGGGCACTTCACAATCCCAGAGGTGTGGTTGTGACCCAGCAGCAGCCCTGGAATGTTCTTGCAGCTGTGGGTGCCTGCCTCTAAGTGTGGGCTGCAGGGAGCGCTGGCTGCTCGTGGCCACCCGGCCACCTGCCTCTGCTCTCTCTTGGTCCAGCACCACCTCGAAGTTCTCAGAGCTGAGCTGAGGCATCCATCGCTGATGGTTGCCACTGATGCTCAGGCCTCAGGATGTTCCTCAGCAAGGGTGGCCGTCGCTCCTCAGTGTCACTCTCAGGGGAGGGACTGCCAACGCCAGCTTCCAGGGAACAGAGCTTCAGCGATGGGCTCTTTTAGTTCACACACACACACACACACACACACACACACACACACACACACTGGTTTCCTGTCCTCCACACCTCCCCATCAAGTTCCCAGACGAAGTCCCTTGTCCAGCACCAAGGGCACTTCATTATCTGCCCCAGGATGAGCGGCAGCTGGAACACCTACCGCTTTGTTGCTGTGGCCCCAGAGAAGGAAGATAAAGTAGGGTGACAGTTGACATTCCTGTGGTCCTTGTTGTTTAGTCATATTCCTGTTGGATGAAGGGCTGAACTGATCTTTGGTCAGCTGGTTGTGCTAAACTTTTAGGGAAGGGAATGCTTTGCGTAAGCTACGATTTATCCCCCCGGCAGCCCCATGGAGTAGGCATTGTTAAAAAAAAAGTCCGAGGGGTGGAATCTGAGAGGTATCACATATTGGCCACAGAGTCTTGGCCCAAGTCTTTCTGATGTGACGTCTTGCTCCTTGAACTATGTTATGTTCCTTCTAGAAGCCATGAAAATCCCACAGAAACGGCATATGTGAAATGCTAGTGTGCATCTATGAGAAAGACATGCAAAATGCGTGAAAATTCACTTTACGTGTGACTCCTAAGGAGCTGCAAGGACAGAGGCTGGACCAGGGGCTTGAGGCTGTGACGTGCTCTGAGAGTCCTGTCTGAAGGGGAAGCTTGAACTGTCTGTGTTGCTAATGGGGTCACGGTGGGCAGCCCCCACCCCCAAGTTGACAGGAGAGCTTGGGATCCAGCTTCCAGGGATCCTCCTGGTCCACCCCCTTCTGCATTCATCTCTGTACCTGTCTCCCAGCTTCCAGCGCTTTGACTCTGGGTCCCACACTGCCCCTGGCATTTGACTGAAGCACGTGGCCCCTAGTGCGCCCTGAGCTTGGCCCTCGCCTGGTCCTACCCCACTTCTGGGACCTCTCACCTTTAGCAGGAGGGGGGATCCCCACCAGCCCTGATTGCTTCACGGAGCTGCCTGAATGGCTGCCCATCTCCTCTCTTACCAAGTCTGCATCTCCTCCTGGCTCCCTTGGCCCCTGCCCCCAGGTCTCCAAAGCGGTGGTCCCTGCACGCCTTGCTGAATTGTGACGTCATCCTCTGCAAGAGCTGTAGAGGGGGAGAGCTCAGGCCCAGCCACGAGAAGATTTCCAAGAGGAGAGAAAGCGTGGCTGCCACCTCCGCTCCCACTAATATGGTTGACTTGCCCAGGATGGTCTGAACCCCTGGTCTAAGGCTGAGTCACATGGCTTGGGGGTCTGGTCAGCAGCAACAGTAAATCTTGAGCCTCTTGAAGAGCCTCACCATGAGTTCTAGTGGATCCTGCCCTGCTGTCTTGGTTTAAGGATGCCCAGGTTTTGTTTTAATTAATATAAGACATGCAGACATGAAAATAACTGCCATGAGTGAGGAAGTTTATACCGACAGTGCCCTAGAGGCAGACATGTACACAGGCAGGGCCATATGGGGAAGAACCGCATCTTCCTTTATTCCTTGGCTGTAGACAGGGCAAGGCCATGACATGGAACAGGGGCTGCTCCTTCAGCCTGGATCCCAGGGCTATGGACAAGAACCAGGCTCAGCCAGGAAGCAGAAGGGGCCAGGGAAAAATGGGGACAGTTCCTTCCTGTAGTTTCCATAGGAAGGAACAGGCAAGGCAGGGCAAGCAGGCTTAGCACTGGCTAGTTTGAATAATTTTAGTGACTGTCCCTAGTTGCCTGGTACCTGGCTCTGCTATGATGTAGCTGGCTAGTGGCCTGGACTGCAAGAGCCTGATAGAGGTGGTGGTGGGGTCTGTGGGCTCTGCGTTGGTTGGCTTTTATCACACTGACAGGTGAGTCCTTTACTATCTCTAGGAATTAACTAGCCTCATTTGGGAGGGGCAGGCCTTCTGGGGTCAACAAGGCCCCAAGATGTCAAGGTCTCAGAAGTATACAATCAAGGAGTTCCCGCTGTGGTGCAGTGGGTTAATGATCCAGCTTGTCTCTGTGGAGGCTCCAGTTTGATCCCCATCCCAGTGCAGTGAGTTAAACATCCAGCGTTACTGCAGCAGTGGCATGGGTTGCAGCTTCAGCTTGGATTTGATTCCCTGGCCCAGGAACCACCATATGCTGTGGGGGCAGCTGAAAAAGAAAAACGTAAACCCAAAAAAGTACAGAATCAAAAGGCATTCAACATCTGTGGTTCTGCTCTGCCCTGGACCGGTGATTCATTCTGTACTGGACTTTCTCCATGAAATTTTACCAGTCCTTTACTAGTAATGGGTCATCACGATGGAAACAATGAAAAGCTACCATTTCGTTCTTTCTACGCGCCAGGCACTTTGCACGTGTGTGGCTGAGTTCTGCTCAATACAAATGGAAGTGGTTTTAGGAAGCATGAGTAGAAGAAGGGGATGTGTTCTTTCTCTTTTCTCTTTTTATGTGACTGGAATGTGGATGTACTGACTGGGGTCCTGAGCAGCATTTCAGTTAATAAGGAGGAAGCCGCTGTTAAGAATGGCCGTGCAATGGGACAGAACTGGTCTGAGTTCTTGATGTTCATGGAGTCGCCATATCACCCTTAAGCCACCCTCCTTGACTTTACATGAGACTAAAATAAACTTCTTTGTTCAAGTTTTTAAAATTTTTTTTGCAACACACAGCTAGGTGAGATCTTTAATAATATAGACAGCTGCTGTAATTTTGCCACTTTTATAAAAACCAGGCTTGGAGAAGTTAAATATTTTGCTCGAGATCACTGCAGTCAATTGTGTTGTTAGAATATTTGAACTCTTCCCTTACAGAGCCCCTCCTTAAGGAGGATGGCACTTTCTGTCCCGTTGAGGTCAGATGGGTCCGTGTGACTTGCTTTGGCCAATGCATGCAGGAAAAAATGACACGTGCGGTTTCCACCCAAAAGTGCTGTTGCACGTCCTGTCCTTCTCTTTTATTCCTCTGCTGAAGAAACGGCAACGTCCCTGATGGGAGCCCTCCTTTGGCCTGGATCCCAGGGCTATAGCCAAGAATGGTCGGCCTAAGCATGAGTACAAAACAAATCAGTCTCTATTGTAAGCCACTGCAGTTTGGGTTATTTTGTGACCACAGCATAACCTGACCCAGGCTGATGACCATAGCGTAACCTGAGCCAGGTTGACTAATACATGCACAGCCAGGAAGAGTTAGGTTGAGATAGATATATTTATTTATTTATTTATTTTGTATTTTGTCTTTAGGGCTGCACGTGCAGCATATGGAAGCTGTTGCTGCCAGCCTACGCCAGAGCCTCAGCAATGCCAGATCCGAGCTATGTCTGCGACCTACACCGTAGCTCATGGCAACGCCGGATCGTTAACCCACTGAGCAAGGCCAGGGATCAGACCCGCAACTTCATGGTTCCTAGTCAGATTCGTTTCGGCTGCGCCATGATGGGAACTCCTAGGCTGAGATTTAAACCTGCACCAGTCAGGGCCCAGACAGGAGACAGAACCTGCATGGACCGTTGTAACCAAATACCATAGACTGGTGGCTTAAACAACAGATGTTTATTTCTCGCAGTTCTGGAGACTGGGAAGGCCAAGATCAAGGTGCCAGCAGATTCTATGTCTCCTGAGGGCTTGTCTCCTCACAGAAGGGCTTAGGGAGCTCTGTGGGGTCTCTCTTATAAGGTCATTAATCCCATAGATGAGGACTCAATCCTCACGACCTAATCATCTTCCAAAGACCCACCTCCTAATCCCATCACATTGGAAATTAGGATTTCAGTATATGAATGGGGGGGTGAGGGGCATATTCAGTCTATAACAGCATCTCAGATGTGAAGAGCGTACGTTTGACACAAAGAACTGACAACTAGATAATTGAAAAAGTAAAGAGAAAACTAAGGAATTACAGAGGTATCAGTTGCAAGAAGCAACTGCAAGAGTGGAATTCTAGCGTAGAGGGAACAAAGGGAAGACGCTGTAATGATTAAAACCTCAAAACTCAGAAGAAGGACCCCATGGAGTTGCCACATAGATCTCTGAGCAGGGAGTGCCGGGCACCTGATGCTGACACGCCTGAGGTGGACGCAGTGAAGCTGGACCTACGCATCTTAGAAAACTGCAGCCCGGGTTCAGGGGCTGCCACAGGAGGAACAGTCACTGCTGGGGTGCAGAAGCAAGGCTGGGGGACTCACAGGAGCAGGAGACAGAGCAAGTCCCTCTTCCTTTAGCGCCCTCTATGGACGGGATTTATCATTGACAGAACCCGCTGGCAAAGCAGAAATGAAGCAGGGAGAGGGGTGGGTTGGAGCAGAAAGACACAATAGCACGAAACCTAGCTAGCAGCGTCGATTTCCTAAAGGCTCAGAGCTTTCACAGCAATACTACCCTGCCATCCTTAGGCAGTTTATCCAGAGTAGAGGGAAGGGAGTGATCTTTCTGCCAGTTGTACAGACTGGGAGGCAGGAATGGCCAGCCACGGGCTCTGGACCCCCAGTATTTTCCTCCGTGCTTCATCAGCAGGTGCAGCTTCATCCTCAGACCCAGCAGGGCATGCCCTGCTCTGAGCCCCAGGCTTCAGAGGGCACTTACTAAAGAACACAGGGGGAGTTCCTGTCGTGGCACAGCGGTCAGCGAATCCGACTAGGAACCATGAGGTTGCAGCTTCGATTCCTGGCCTTGCTCAGTGGGTTAAGGATCCAGCGTGGCCGTGAGCTGTGGTGTAGGTTGCAGGCGTGGTTTGGATCTGGCATTGCTGTAGTTGTGGTGTAGGCCGGCAGCTACAGCTCCGATTCGACCCCTAGCCTGGGAACTTCCATATGCTGAGAGTGCGGCCCTAAAAAGCAAAAAAAGAGAAAAGAACGCATGGGTGCCTCTGTCACTTGGGACCTGGTGCTCAGTGCCGTCAGTGTCTGCTCTCATGACTGTCTTCATTCAGGCTCCAGGAAAATGCATCTTCAAATTCATTGGTCTATGTCTGCAAGTCAAAAGGCAACCAAGTCCAAATATTGTGAAGGTTTACGGATGTGCTGCTCCTGCTGGACTCTGATACTGCTCTGGAGTATGGGGAGGATGTGAGTGGTGAAACTGCCTAGATATAAGGTGAATGAATTCACTTTTAAGAGCCTTATTCTCTTGCTGTGTGCGAGCTTTTCAGCCTGATGTAGGCTCACTTGTTGATTTTTGCTTTTGGTATTTATGCTTTTGGTGTCATATCCAGAAAACTGTTGCCAAGACCAATGTCAAGGAACTTTTCCCTATGTTTTCTTCTTGGAGATTTATGGTTTCAGGTTTTACATTTAAGTCTTTAACCCATTTCAGGTTAGTTTTGTGCATGGTGTTAGAGAGTGACCTGGTTTCATTTTTCTGCACCCCAGTTAAGAGCTCCAGTTTTCTCAGCATCCAGTGAAGAGACTATCCTTTCTCTATTGAGTATTCTTGGCTCCTTTGTCAAATATTCATTGGCCTTATATGGCAGGGGTTTATTTCTTGGCTTTCTATTTTGTTCCACTGGTCTATTTTTATGCCATTACTATACTGCTTTTTTTTTTTTTTTTAGGGCCGCACCCGCAGCATATGGAGGTTCCCAGGCTAGGGGGTCGAAATCGGAGGTATGGCTGCCAGCCGGCCTACACCACAGCCACAGCAACGCCAGATCCGAGCCGCGTCTGTGACCTACACTACAGCTCACGGCAACGCCAGGTCATTAACCCACTGAGCAAGGCCAGGAATGGAACCCGCAATCTCATTGTTCCTAGTCAGATTTGTTAACCACTGTGCCATGACGGGAACTCCTCTATACTGTAAAATTAGTAAAACTTTGTGATATAGTTTGAAGTCAGGAAGCGTGATGTCTCTGGCTCTGTTCTTCTTTCTCAAGTTTGCTTTGGCTATCAACAAGCAGGACTGCATCAATCTAAAAAGCTCCTGCACAACAAAACAGACTATTAACAAAATGAAATGACAACCTACAGAATGGGAAAATGCATTTGCCAAGCATATATCAGATGAGGGGTTAGTATCCCAAAAATAAAAAAAAAAAGCATACAAGTTAATAACAAAAGCAAACAAAACAATTTAATGAAAAAAAAATGAGCAAAGGAACTGAATAGTCATTTTTCCAAAGAGATAAAGATTTGGCCAACAGGTACATGAAAGGTATTCCACATCACTAACCATCAGGGAAATGCAAATAAAAACCGCAGTGAGCTATCACCTCACACCTGTTAGAATGGCTGTTATCAAAAATAAAACAGGTAACAGGTGTTGGTGGGGATATAGAGAAAAAGGAAACCTTGTTCACTGTTAGAATATAAATTGGCATAGCTACAATGGAAAATAGTATGCAGGTCCTTCTAAAAGTTAAGAATAGAGATCCCATGTGACCCAGAAATTCCAGTTCTGGATATATACTCAGATTAAATGAAGATAGGGTATCAAAAATTATCTATACTCTCATGTTTATTGCAGCATATTTATAATACCCAAGAGAGAGAAACAACCTAAGTGTTCACCAGTGGGTGAATGGATAAAGATGATGTGGTACATATATACAATGGAATAGTATTCAGCCAAGAGAAAAAGGACATTCTGCCACTTTTGACAACATGGATGCGTCTTGAGGGCATTATGCTAAGTCAGAAAAAGACAAATACTATATGATTTAACTTATGTGTGAAGTCTGAAAAGGACAAACAGAAGAATGGTGGCTACTGAGAGCTGGGGGGTGGGGGAATTGGAGAGATGCTGGATCATTCTGATTCTGTTTTGAGAATAGATTGGGCAGGAGAGGGCAAAGGCAGAGAAATGGTAGTATCAAGGGGACTAGATAAGCTACTTAATAATTCAAATAAGAGATACTGGAGCCTGGACCAAGGGGATAGGACTAGAGGGGGAGAGGGGTTCAATCTTTGATCTTCTCTGAAGGTGGAGCCAACAGCAGTTCCTGATGGTTGAATGTGGAGTATGATGAAGAGAGGCATCAAGGTTATGCTGCGAGCCACACGGAAGTCCAAGAGGCATCAAGGTTGATTCCAAGGTTTTTAGCTTGAGCAATTGAAGGATGGTATTCCTGTCAACTGAACTGGGAAAATCTGTGGGTGGAACAGATTAGAAGAAGAGCGGTTCATTTTGGTCGTGTTGAATTTGAGAAATCTATTAGCTGCCCAAGCGGAGATGTTTGAAGGTTTGCAGAGGAGTCTGGGCTGAAGATAAACATCTGGGAGTCATTAGGTTAGAGATGATATTGAAAATAAGATCACGAAGGAGTGAATGTAGATAGAGGAAAGAAGAAAAAAAAAATGCTAGGCCTTCAGGCCACTCCAAGTAAGAGAGACAGGAGAGGGAGAGAGAGAGAGAGAAAACCAAAAGAAACTAAGATGGAATAAATAACTCTATCTGGGAGTTCCCGTCATGGCTCAGCGGAAATGAATCTGACTAGTATCCATGAAGACACAGGATCGATCCCTGACCTTGCTCAGTGGGTTAAGGATCCGGCATTCCCGTGAGCTGTGGTGTAGGTCACAGACATGGCTCAGATCTGGCTGTAGTGTAGGCCAGCGGCTACAGCTCCGATTCGACCCCTAGCCTAGGAACCTCCATATGCCAAAAGAGTGTGGCCCTAAAAAACCAATCAATCAATCAGTCAATCAATCAATCTATGTCCAGTGCTGCTGATAGGTTAAGCAACAGAAGGAATGAGAATTGACCACTGAATTTTGCAACTTGGAAGACTTTAGGGATAAGGATGTTTTGGCTAGGGCAACTGGAGAGGAAGTCCAATTAGGGTTGATTTGAGAGAGAATGGGAAAAGCGAAATGCGACACAGCAAGTATAGATGACTCTTGCAAGGAGCTTTGCCTGCGAAGAGGAAGGAGGGACAGGGTAATTTTTTTTTTTTCAAAGATGGAAGAACAGCATGTTTTTATGGTGATGGGAGTGATCCAGTGGAGCGTGTAAAACTGGTCACGTGAGAGAGAGGACTCAAGATTCGCTAGAGTAATGTCCTTGTGGTGCACAGAAGGGAGAGACCGCGCCTCAGTCCCCCATCGCCTTCATCCTCAGAGTTGTAAGGTTCCATTGTTTTGACTTATTCAGGATCATAGAGCCAGCTGGCATTTGAGTGCTGGGGCCGTGGGTCTATTTTGGATGCCCCCACCCTGATAGGAAAGAATCTGGGAACTTGGAAGACAGTTTGAAGAAGGAAAAGACACGCATAATTTTCCGAAGTACTTGCTTACGCACCTGGACTCGCGGTCTTAACTCCTTAGGCACCTCTGTGCCGGGTTTGCCAAGCTCTTGGTTTTGCGATCCGTGGGCTCGTGTCTAACTCCCAGGAAGCGACATCACTGGGTCCCCGGGTTGCAAGCTCTACTTCTAATTACTGGTGTCGTCTCCCTGCTGTCATCACAATGGGATCATTTAACCTTGAAAAAGAGTGAGATGCCAAGAAGGTAGGAGGAGAACCTTGAGAGAAAGATGTGGAGAGCCATCGAGCGAGTTGCCTGAAGAATGAGTGGTTAACATGAGACTCTCAGAGGTCAAGGGCGATAAAGACTGAAAGGCTCCCACTGGCTTTGGCAGCAGGAGGCTATTGACCTTTGTCAAAGCAGTTTCAGTGGAGACGTGGGGATGCTGTGGGTTGAGGACGTGTGGAAGGGGAGGCAGTAGAGACAAAGCGTGAGGGATATTTGTTCAGTTTATTTGGCTGTGGAGTGAAGGAAAGAGATGTAATGACGACTTGTGGACAAGGCAGGGTGGAGGGAAAGTCATTTCAGGATGGGAGAGATTTGAACCCAGAGAAAGGACCTAGGGAAGGAATAAAGGAAAAGCAAAGACAGAAAAAGGGGGAAGTCAGTGGAACAGCTTTGAAGGAGGTGGAAGCGATTCAGAACTCAGGTAAAGGGAAGGACAGAAAATAAGCAAAATTGCAGAGTTGCTTTGAGGTGGAGAGAAGTTGGGCATTCACTAGGTGGAGAGGGAGACAAAGTTCTGTGGGCTGAGGGACTTTAGGAAAAATTTGGGGTGTGAGAAAGAGGCAAAACCTTTTTTTTTTTTTTAATGGCTGCAGCTGCACACGAAAGTGTCTGGGCCAGGGACTGATTCCAAGCTGCAGCTGTGACCTACACTGCAACCACACAACACGGGATCCTTTAACCTATTGCATCAGCCTGGGGATCCAGCCCGCACCTCAGAGCAACCCAATCTGCTGCAGTCAGATTCTTAACACTGCACCACAGTGGGAACTCTGAGGCAAAACATTTTTGAAAGGCTAAGCAGCAGAGAGGCAAGGACTAGATTAAAGAATCTTGGAGCAACGTCCTGAGCCCACTGACTCTGTTGATATAAGTTTAGAGCCGGGTGATGTTCCCTGCTCCTCCAGAAAGGAGGCAGGTAGGTGTGGAGAAGGACGAGGAGTGGTAGCAAAGGGTCCCTGGATGAAGATTAATCAAACTTCACAGTGGGAAGGAGCTCCCACTGTGATGCAGCGGGATCATCTTGGGTGCACTGGGATGCCCATTCAATCCCTGGCCCAGCACAGTGGGTTGGGGATCCAGCATCGCAGAAGCTGTAGCTTGGGTTGCAGATGTGGCCTGGATCTGATCCCTGGCCCGGGAGCTCTGTATGCTTTGGGGGCAGCCAAAAATGAAAACAAATAAAGAACACTGTACACGTGGAATCTGTCAGGTATTCTGGTTGCATTTTTACCCACCCAGCGATGGTCCCTAAGAATCAGGGTACCACTCTTCCTCTCTCTGACCTGTGGAGATGTGGCAGAATGATGGAAACCCAGCTTCCTATTTCCATCAAAGAAAAAGATGGGAGAATCAGAGAGAAACTCTTTAGACTGGTTCCAGATGGCCCAGTCAGAAAGAAATTCTGCTAATGTGGGGCTCTTTGTAATAGAAATTGGCCAAAGAATTTTCTTTGAGCACAATAGTGCCAGGGCTATAGTTAGGGTTAGTATTTTCTTTTGAGGGGTGATTTTTAAATTTAATTTTTATTATTTTATGTTGGAGTAGAGTTGATTTACACTGTTGTGTTAGTTTCAGGTATACGGCAAAGTGATTCAGGGATACATATGTCCATTCTTTTTCAGATTCTTTTCCCATGTAGGTTATTGCAGAATTTTGAGTAGAGTTCCCCGTGCTATACAGTAGAATATTTTAATAGAAAGTACAGTAGAATATTTTAATAGAGTAAATATGTATTCACCCTATGAGATGAGACCGTTTCCTTTGGAAGAAAGTTAATGATTTCAGTGGTGAGGGGTGTTGCTCCCAGGTAATTCAGGAAGTACTAGTGAAAACTCTGTTGGGGACTTTATTTATTTATTTATTTTTTGTCTTTTTGCCTTTATCTAGAGCCGCACCCGCGGCATATGGAGGTTCCCAGGCTAGGGGTCTCACAGGAGCTGTAGCCGCCGGCCTTCGCCACAGCCACAGCAACGCGGGATCCGAGCCGCGTCTGCAACCTACACCACAACTCACGGCAACGCCGGATCCTTAACCCACTGAGCAAGGCCAGGGATTGAACCCGCAACCTCATGGTTCTTAGTCGGATTCATTAACCACTGAGCCACGACGGGAACTCCTCTGTTGGGGACTTTAAACAATAATTGGAGCATTCCAAATCTCCCCACCACCTCCTCATCCCAGTCCACAGGGCTGATTCAGAAAATAGGTAGAGGGGAGTTACTGCTGTGGTGCAACAGGACCAGCAGTGTCTTGAGAGCACTGGGACTCAGGTTTGATCCTGGCTTGGCACAGTGGGTTAAGGATCTTGCTTTGCCACAGCTGCGGCTTATGTGCCAACCAGGGCTCAGATCTGATCCCTGGCCTGGGAACTCCATATGCCATGGGGCGGCCAAAAACAACAACAACAACAACAAGCCAAAAACAAAACAAAACAAAAACAAAAACCAAACAGAAAGTAGGTAGAGGAGCATTTCTGATAACAACTGGAAAAACTGAGGTTCCAGAATTTGCAAGATACAAGATTCTACAAAGTGAGGATGATAGAATTCTCCAAGTCAGGGAGATGGGGATGCTGGTTGAGGGCGTGGCTTAAGGAAGGTAAGTGGGAGGAATTAGACAATGAGAGATTGAGAAGTCAGAGAGCGATGGGGACTGAGTGTGTATTTATGTGGATGGTGGGGCAGCTTCATGGCCTGAGACCCCTGTTGATGACGTTTAGGTTGTTTCCATGTCTTGATTATTGTAAATAGTGCTGCTGTGAACAAAGGGGTGCATATATCTTTTAAAGTACATGGTTTTGTCCAGATACATGCCCAGGAGTGGGATTGCTGGATCATATGGTAATTCTGTTTTTAGTTTTTTCGAGAAATCTCCATACCATTTTCTATAGTGGTTGTACCAACTTACATTTCTGCAGCAGGGTAGGACGGTTTCCTTTTCTCCAAACCCTCTCCAGCATTTGTTATTTGTAGACTTCTTGATGGCCATTCTGAGCAGTGTGAGATGGTACCTCATTGCAGTTTTGATTTACATTTTTCCAATAATTAGCAGTGTTGAACATCTTTTCATGTGCCTCTGGGCCATCTGTATATCTTCTTTGGAGAAGAACCTATTTAGTTCTTCTGCCCATTTTTTTTTTTTTTTGCCTTTTTGCTTTTATCTAGGGCTGCACCCGCGGCATATGGAGGTTCCCAGGCTAGGGGTCTAACAGGAGCTGTAGCTGCCGGCCTATGCCAGAGCCACAGCAACGCCAGATCTGAGCTGTGTCTGCAACCTACACCACAGCTCACGGCAACGCTGGATCCTTATCCCACTTAGCGATGCCAGGGATCGAACCCGCAACCTCATGGTTCCTAGTCAGATTCGTTAACCACTGAGCCACAACGGGAACTCCGTTCTGCCCATTTTTTGATTGGGTCATTTGTTTTTTGTTGTTGAGTTATATGAGTTGTTTGTGTATTTTGGTAATTAAGCCCTTGTCAGTTACATCGTTTGCAAATATTTTATCCCATTCCATAGGTTGTATTTTCATTTTTTGATTTCCTTTGCTGTGCAAAAGCTTGTAACTTTGATAAGTTCCCATTGGGGTCTCTTTTATAAGAGCACTATTTCCATTCACGAGGGCTCCACCCTCATGACCTAATCATTTCTCAGAGGCCCCACCGCCAAATGTTATCACATTGGAGATTAGGTTTCAACATAAAAATTTTGTAGAGACACAAACATTCAACCCAAAGCATCATGTAAGTGGAATAACCATGTTTGTCCTTTGTAATGGCCTTATTTCACTTAGTATAATGTCCTCAAGATTTATCTGTGTTGTAGCATATGTCAGAATTTCTTTCCTTGTTAAGACTAAATAATATTCCATTGTCCAAATATACCACATTTTGCTTATCTGTTGACATATAACTTTTTTAATAGAAAAAAGTTAATGGTATCATAATGCACATAATGTTCTGAATCTTATTTTTTAACTTCATGACACGTGTTTTTATTACAGCTTATGTCAATCTATGCAATTTTTTTGTGTGTGTTTTTATGGCTGCACCTGCGGCACATCGAAGTTCCCAGGCTAGCGGTCAAATCAGAGCTGCAGTTGCCGGCCTACACCACAGCCACAACAGTGCCAAATTTGAGCTGTATCTGTGACCTACACCACAGCTTGCAGCAACACTGGATCCTTTAACCCATTAAGCAAGGCCAAGGGTCAAATCCGAAAGCTCATGGATACTATGTCACGTGGTGAGCCACAACAGGAATTCCTATGTGATTCTTTTTTTAATAGTAATCTCTTATATTGTGTGGATGTGCCATAAATTAATCACTCTATTTTTGTTAAATATTTAGGTGGTATACAGTGAGTATTATCAACAGTCCTACCACAAGTGTTCTTTTTTTATTTTATTTTTTGCTTTTTAGGGCTGCCCTTGTGGCATGTGGAAGTCCTCAGGGTAGGTGCTGAATCAGAGCTGCAGCTGCCGGCCTATGCCACAGCCACAGCAATGCCAGATCTGAGCCGTGTCTGCAACCTACACCACAGCTCACGGCAATGCCAGATCCTTAACCCACTGAGCGAGGCCAGGGATCAAACCTGCATCCTTATGGTTTTTAGGCAGATTCGTTCCTACCGCACCTCGACAGAGCTCCTGAGTGTTCTTGTTCATACCAGTTAGGCCCATGGGCAGATGTTTTGTCAGGAAAGATGCTTCAAAGAGGAATTTCCAGATCCTAGGCTATACTTATTCTTCAACTGCCAAGTTAAAATTCAAAAAATATTTACTAGTTTCTTCTTCCACCAACAATGTGTGAATGTGCTCCCTTCCCCAGATCTTTGCCAGTATTTGATAGTGATCTTTCATTTTTCTTTTAGTATTCATTTTGCTGATTACTAGTAAAGTGGAACATCTTTTAATTCTTTCATTGGCTGCTTGAATTCTATGAATTGAATGTTTATGTACTTTACACATTTTTTCTTACTTTATCCTAATACCCACAACACAATAGTATGAGGGAGGTATTATTATCTCTGTTTTACAGGTCAAGAACTGAATATTCAGTAGCCAGAGAATAATAAAGTAGCTTCCACTTGACAGTAAAACATAGTGGGAAGAGCTCACCTCTGGAATCAGAATGGCACTTTTGGCTGTGTTACCTCAGATAAAGTACTTAACTTTTCTGTGTTACAATGTCCTCGTCTGTAGAATAGAAATACTATAAGATAGATAACAGTATCTATCTTATAAGATTATTGTGAGGATACAGTGAGACAATCCATGATAACATTTGAATCATGTAATGTCATGGCATAGACCCTCAATATATGCCAGCTATTATTAATATTATAGAAAAATATGCAGATCTGGAGTGGCCTGGAAAACATTTATGACCCAAGAGGAAATGCAAAAAAAAAAAAAATCCACTAAATATTATAGATATTGTGAGAACTATATCTGCTCATGGAAAAAGACTTGAAGGAAATATGCACATGTGAACAGAATTTCTTTGTTAGAGGGATGGGATTATGGTGGTTTTTAAAAATTTTTTTTAAATTCTTTTTTTTTTGGCCACACCCTCAGCTTGTGTAAGTTCCTGAGCTGGGGATCACCTTTAAAGAACAGGTCTCTGATGTGCCTGAACCATACTAGGCTAACTCACCATGCTTTCACCTCTCCGAAGTCTGCCTGAAGGCTTTGTCTCTCTGAATTACAAACAGCAGTGCCTCGTCTCCTTGGTCATTCATTCATTCCTTGGTTCATTCATCGAATAGATATTTATGGAGAGCTTCCTAGGCGCTAGACACGATTCTGGGCACTGAATATACAATAGTGAACCAGAAGGTCTGGATCCTGATTTATAATGAGGAATTGAAGACAATAAGGCAACAAATATGCAAACAAGAAACAATCAGATAGTAATAAGTTATCGGCAAAGGATTAAAATTCAGGGCTGTGATAGTGGTTGATGGTGTGGCTACTTTAGACTGGAGGTCAAGGAAGCCCTCTCTGAAGGAGGCTGCACTTCAGCTGATGGCAAAGAGGTACCAACCTGGGAAGATCAGGGGAAGAATACTCTGGAGAGTGGACAGCGTGTTCAGAGACTCTCAGGCAGAAACGTGTCAGGTGGGAGTGAGATATGAGGGAGGCTCGTGTGGCTGGAGTGCGGTGGGTGAGGGTGAAAACAGGATGAGATGAGGTCAGTTCAGGCGGGGCTCTGGGAGGGAGAACATGTATTTTGGAATTTATTCAAAGTGAGAAAATCACTGGAAGGTTTTGAGGTAAGAAAGCAGCTTGATCTGATTTATGTTTTCAGAACGATTCTCTGGCTGCTGTGTGGCAAATGGATTGCAGGGAGATTGGAAGTAGGAACGTGGGTTCCAAGGGTGCTGCAGTGATCCAGGCAAGACAGGCTCAGGGGTTAGGTTAGGGTGTTGGCTGTGGAGAAGGAGAGAAATGGATGTTGGGGTATCCTCAGGATGTAGAGGCTATAAGGACTTGCTGAAGGATCAGGCATGCGAGTAGTAGAGCAGAGGAATCAAAGGTAATTCCTCGATTTTGGGTTTGGGTAACTTGACCCTCTTCACCTTGATGAGGAAAACTGGAGAAGAAGCCAATTTCTTTAGCAGAAAAATTAATAATCCTATTAGTTGTCTAAGTAGAAATGTCAGAGAATTGATTATGCAAGTCTGGATTTCCAGAGAGAAGGCAGGCAAGAACAGCAGATTGGGAAACCCTCCATACGTGAAGGTTGATGAGATCACCCAGACAGTGTAGGTGGATCCAGACCTCAGTCCTCTACAACTGAGAGGTTAAGCAGAAAACAGAGAATCTGGAAAAGAGACTGGAGAGGAACAGCCAGTGAGGCGAGAGGAACAGCAGCAGTGAGATTTCACAGAAGCCAAGAGAAGACTGTGTTTCGGGGAGCGCACGGGGTCCGCTGAAGCATCGAGTACAGTGCGGACTAAGGTCACCACTGGATTTGGCAACAGAGAGATCATTGAATTTCGTTGCAGACATTGTGAACATGGAAGGCATGTCAGTTTGGGGGTCCGGCAGGATTTGGTTTGAATTGTAGTTCCACCACTTGCTAGCTATGTGACACGTCACGTAACCTGTTGGCAAATTTAGATGATGGCATTTATCTTCGAGGATTGTTATAAAGCGTTAAGTGATATAAAGTAAATGAACTTGCACAGCGCTTAATAGGCACTCAGTACTCATTGATTCCCATTCTTAAAGCGGCCGAGGAAGGGCAGGGGACTTGGAATGGCCCCAGGGAAGAGGTCTTGGTGTCCTCAGGTTCTATTTTTGAAGCCTCAACAGTGCTTGTTTTCAAAGAGAGAAAAGGCTTATTGATCCAGAGCCCTGAGAGTTGAGGCAACTGACTCTGTCCAAGAGGAAAATGAGGGAAGGATTTTGGGTCCCATGTGTGGCCTCCGACACCCTTGCTCTAAACTCCTAGGTCCTAAGGTTTCCTACCATCCAGTCACTATCCTCAGCCTGTTAGATTCTGGGCTGAGCAGGGCAGATTGGGGCTGGAGGTGACTGTGCCTAAAACCTTGAGCAGTGTGTTCTGAGCAAACTTGGTACTTAGGGTCATGCTCCTGTG
>PVHT021183634.1:25045351-25128459 GCA_004024745.2 Catagonus wagneri | reverse complement strand
AATGTCCTGTTTAGCAATAAAACACTCTCCAGGGGAGTTCCCATTGTGGCTCAGCGGTAAGGAACCCGGCTAGTATCCATGAGGATGCAGGTTCAATCCCTGGCCTTGTTCATTGGATTAAGAATCTGGCGTTGCCAATGAGCTGTGGCATAGATTGCAGCTGTGGCTCAGATCTGGCCTTGCTGTGGCTGTGGCATAGGCCGGTGGCTGTGGCTCCAATTCCACCCTTAGCCCGGGAACCTCCATATGCCATGGGTGTGGCCTTCAAAAGACCAAAAAACCCCAAAAACAAAAACCCCCATTCTCAAGGGTCCCACTTTGGATGATGAAGTGTAAGCATGTAAACTCCAAGGGGCTGCGCAAATACTTGGCAGCATATGTTGCATTGTAGTGGAAGCTGCAGTTGCTAACTGAAAATTAGGGCTGGAAGCACAAGCGTTGCGATGGTTTTCTCTACACCCTCTATATTCGACCAGGCGCCTATTGCTATCCTTGTCTTCTCGGGGACAAGCGGAAACCCGAGGAGTTTTGATGACTGAAGGGAGACTCAGGAGCAAGGAAACCTTCCTGACCTGAAGAGGACCCTCCCGGGAGCTCCTCCACCCGTGCCCACCCTCAGCCACCCGGCTCCCTTCCAACCCTGCCCACGCCCGGGCCACTGACTCACTCCCGTCCAGGCCCAGACCTGCGCTCCCTCCCAGCACGGATGGCAGCGATTTCCCTGAGAATGCGGGAGCCCCGTGAGCCTCTCGGAGGCCAGGTCCTGGCCGGGCCTCTGGGATTGCTCAAGCGTCTCTCTCCTTCCTCCCCATCTCCTCCTCCTCCTGTTTTTTTTTCCTGTATGGAAGCTATACTGAGGTTAAGCGATGCACAGGATTAAGTGGGTCAAGTCAGCTGTGTGCAGGAAGGAGGAGTGGGCATGGGACTGCGTCGGTGACCGTGCATCAGACAGCAGCCAACACACTATTAGCCAAACAGGAAAATCCGCACCGTCCGCATGCCGACTGCTCAGCCACCCACCGCTTACTGGATGGGGCTCGGCTCCACTCAGAAAGCCAGGTAGCCTTCCCCACCAAGTTCCCGCACACCCTCAGCCCCATCTTCCTCCGCACCCGACCAGGCACCCCCATCTTCAGCCACACCCATCTTTTTAGCCTCCGCTGAACGTGTCAGCGATTCACACCTCTGTGCCTTTGCCTGTGCTGTTCCTTTTCCTTCCGATGACAGGAACTCTCCCTCTTTATTGCTCTGAAAGCTCCTACACCTGCTTCTCTGAGAAGGCTTCTCCAGGCAGCGGTAGTTTCTCTCTCCTCTCTCCTCCCAGAGCACAGCTTGGATGTTGTCCCCCATGCTTTACAGATCTGCCACCTCGTTAGGCTGTGAGCTCCTCAAGGGAGGGACCATGTCTTACTCACCTCTGTATTTTCAGGGCCCATCACGGTACGGGTTCCTGTGAGCTGCCAGGTAAATGCGTGTCAGATGGATGCACAAGTGAATGAGTAATGGTAAGAGGGTTGGCTATGGGGTCAAGAGACTTTGATTGATGCCCGCGACCGCTGAGTGATCTTGACAAAGTCACTGAACCCCTCCTAAGCTCAGATGCCTCCCAATAAGGCAGTCCTGGTAACACCCACACCGCTTACCTCGTAGGGCTGTGGTGAGGACCTAAGGGCGTAATTTACAGGAAAGCACCCTGTAAGCTGAAAAGGGTGATATTTTCACACCAAGACCATGAGGGTCTCCTAGACTCATTGGGCTTCCAAACCCTCGCTCCTGAGCGAGGCGAGTACTGGAAAAAGAGGCCTCCTGCTCTCTGAACCTCCAAGAAACTGTCAGCAGAGGCGTCTTTCGCAGCAAGCACAAAGACAGATGTATGTGCTTACATGGAAATGTGTTTTTAACAAATATAACATGAGCATGGAATTCTTTTTCTCCCCCCCTCCCCACATCAAGCCTTGATAGCTAATTAATTCCATCTGGAGGAGGGAGCCAGGCATTGAGCAGAGAGTCCTCCTTCCGCCTTGTTTGGGGAAGAATCTGAGGTAGCTGTCCTGGGGCATGTGCGGAAAGACAACGGATAAACCAGGTCATTGGTTTTGAAGGATCTCAAGGATTATTTAGTCTGACCTCATTGTTTTAACAGGCAGCCCAGGAAGGGAACAGGTTTCGCTCAAGAAACTCAGAAGTGGCAGAACAGGGCCCGACGGCCCGACTCTCTTTGCACGGCCCTTTCTCCTACGTAGGCAATTTACCTGATCCCAGACTATGATGACATTTCTCAGCTAGAGCCTGCTGATGGTTGTCAGAGCAACCTGTTGGACAGAGTTAATTATCCGAGGAAACACTCGAGCAGGCTTTATTCTCCTCTCAGCAAATATCGTGCCCAAGTGAGTGCTTTCAAGTTGATGACCCTTGGCACCCTCTTGCCTTCCTAATAATTGCCCTGTAAATTAATTCCTTATAAGTTGCCTTTGATGCACTGAATGCCTGGGCAGATGCTGAGCGCTGTGCTCAACTTTGCAGCAAGACAGAGTGTCTAAAACCTCACTGATGGGCGCTGTGGACTGGTCCCCAGGGGACCTGGATTCCAGCTCCCGAATCCTGCCACCAACTTTCTGTGGCACCTTGGCAGAGCCTTTCCATCCTCTGAACCTCAGTTTTCAAATCTGTGTAATTAGACTGAATTCTTTCCTGATTTCAGGTCTAGAGATGAACTGGGATTGTGGGTGCCCACCTGACAAGAACAAGACATTGCATCCGGGTTGATTTTCCTAACTTGGATATCATTCCCAACTCAGACTCAGGGCACATGTCAGGGACTGCGTTTTTTACAATATTTGAGCGATATGTTAGGCACAATGGCAGCTTCAGCTGGAAGCCAGTTCAGGGACGTCACTGCACACTCCTTTCTTCTCTGCTGTGCTCTCCGGGATGCCGAGGGATAAGAACTTTAGTCTTAGCCTCAGCCAGAGTTTTTGCTTGTTTGCTTAATGTTACCCCATTATTAACCCTTCCCCTTCGGTTGATGTTCTTGACTTTTGTTCCCACTGTCTCCGCTGGCCCTCTCATCAACACCTATGGTTTCAACTACCACCTAGATGCTGAGGATTCTCAAACTATCCTCTTGGTCCAGGGAAGAACCACGGGCTCTGTCTCTTGGGCATCACCTCTAGGCTTTAGACATAAGCTCAACATCTCCTCCTGAGTACCCCACAGTGCTGTCACGTTTAGCATCTCCTCCCCACCCCCCACTCTCGCTTCTCTCCCAGTCTCCCCCATCTCGATAATGACAGCATTCAACCACTTGACCAGGCAGAGCACTGGAAATCATCTTCTAGGCCCCTCTCACCCTGCCTACCCAGTCAGCTCCTTCCTTAACCCAGATCATATCCTTGCTTTCCTGTTTCTACCACTTTCGCCCTGGTTCCTGCCTTGTCATTTCTCACCGTGACCCCTGTATCAGCCACTTAGCCTACATGCCTACTTCTCCCTTAGCATCTCTTCTTCCAGCCTATCCTCCATTCTGGCGCTTTGGGTAGTGGCTCTCGTCCTCAATACCACTGGGATCACCTGGAATGCTTTAACCCGCTGATACCTGGGTCGCACCCCCACGGACTCTAATGTATTTGGTCCAGGGTGTGGCTCTGGAGAGTCTTAAATGTTCTTCAGCTGATTCTAATGTAAAGCCAAGGTTGAGGGCTACTGTGCTAACATAATCTTTCTGAAACTAACTGCAGGCTAAAGTCTAAACTCGGTAACTGGTATCACCTAACCGTTCCCAACTAGAACACAGCCTCCCTCATCTATTTAACTTCACACGTGACTCTGGTGTATGGGAAAGGATGAGGCCACTTCTCTTAGCTGCAGTGTGGAGGATGGAGAGAGGCGGAGAGGCTGATGCAGTGGTCTGGGTGAGAGATGGGCAAAAATGAGGGCAGATATGATGGAAATGGTGCTCCACCCCGCTACTACTTTAGTAAAAATGTTCTTTACATCAAACAGTCTTCTTGGGCATTTGTTTGTTTGCTTAAGAGCTTTGCCTTCCCCCTCAGTGTTCTGTACCTCTTTCTCTTGCTTCTGATTTATGCTTAACCAATTGGGTCCATCTGGTTTCCCCTCGACTGAACTGATGGGAGGTGAGGTTTAGGGACTCTTGGAACCCAGGTCTGTATGACTCCATAGTGCATGTCTTTCCACTCTACCAAGCATCCTTTACTCACTTTTGTTTTCTGATAAATCAAGGCTTTCCAAGAGCAATCTAATCTGAACAAGATGAGGTCATAAAGCAGATGTGACCTCAGGAGTGAACATTTCCAAAGCCTTGCGTTTTCCAGATCAATGTCTTGCAGTGAGAGGTCGCGGTTCTTGTGGGATTTTTTAGAGCAGCATTTTTCGGAGTCAGCATGGGGGAGTAGAAAGACCAGGGTTAGAAATTAGTAAAACTCTAAGAGTCCTGTGTAACAAGCCAGGTCAGCTTGAGAAAGTCACCTACTCTCTTTGAGCCTCGTTTGTCTTGTCAATAACCGAGGGTAATATATTTACTTTTGTTCAATTTACTGTGAGGAGCCTATGAAAGAATGTCTGGGGAGGTGCTTTTCACATCGGACAGAACTCTGAGTGCATAAGGCATTGCTATTCTACGTGCAAATGCAAACAATTGATGCCTGGAAGTGAATCATGAGATAGATGCATTAATTTGAAATGCCAAAATCGACCAGGCATTGGATTCATCAAGTCGTTCATATGGTTTTCTATCAAGGGATCATAATTTGTCTTGGGACATCCAAGAACTCTTGTAAAACAGTCCTATACAGGATGTAACATATTGAAGATTAAGATATATGGGCATGATACCCAGATTTACAACATACCGGCTGTTTTGCAACTTGAAAATCTAAAGCCAGATTTTGGAAAGAAATTTTTATCTTCCAGCCAAGAAACATAGCCAAAGACAGACTCCAAGGGAGAAGGTCCAATAGGTACTTCTAGAGTCCAGTCTGGGTTGGCAACTTTAAATGTCCACAGGGTGAGGCGGTAGGGGTAAGGCGGTAGTGGGGGTGGACCAGGCTTCTGAAGGATCCTTCCAGGAGGCAACAGCTACTCAGTATCCACCCATGGTGGCCACACCAGAATTGGGTTGCATGTACCAGATATTCTGATTTTTCATGAGAAGTCGGAAATGTATGTTTTTGTTTGTGCGTGTATATGAAATTTCCATTTTTACTTTATTTATTTATTTATTTATTTATTTGCATTTTAGGGCCTCAACCACGGCATATGGAGATTCCCAGGCTAGGGGTCGAAATCGGAGCTACAGCTGCCAGCCTATGTGGCAGCCACAGCAACGACAGATCCGAGCCGCGTCTGTGACCTACACCACAGCTCATGGCATCGTTGGATCCTAAACCCACTGAGCGAGGCCAGGGATCGAACCTGCAACCTCATGGTTCCTAGTCGGATTCATTAACCTCTGTGCCACTTCGGAAATTCCGAAATTCCATTTTTAAATGTTGGCAGTGGAACACAGTTCAAACACTGGGTGGGCCAGACCAAACAGATATGCTCATTGGATCTGGCCCCGACGCCACCCACCTATAACTGCTGATCTGGGCCATCTGGCCACCCATTTAAACTACCTGGGAGAAGTTTTAGACATCTCAGTACTCAGGCCTTACCCTGAACCAATTATGGAAATTCTGAGGGTGAGACTCAGGCAGGTACATGAGTTAAAGCTACCTAGGTGATTCCAGTGTTTAGCCAAGTTTGAGAACCAGTGCTTAAGAGCCTTGCTATGTAAAATCTAGTCCTCAGCCTAAAAACTATAGGACTGATGAAAGGAACTGAAGAAGATACAAGTAAGTGGATGGATATCTCCTGTTCATGGACCAGGATAATTTTATATTGTTAAAATGTCCATAATACCCAAATATGTAGATTCAGTGCAATTTCTGTCAAAATTCTGAGACATTTTTCACAGAACTAGAATGAACAATCCTAAAGTTAGCATGGAACTACAAAAGACCCTGAATAGTCAAAGCACTCTTAAGAAAGAACAAAGCTGGAAGCATCATACTTCCTGATTTCAAACTGTGCTATAAAGCTATAGGAATCAAAATACTATGGTATTGCTGTAAAAAATAGCACACATTGGAGTGCCCATTGTGGCTCACCAGGTTAAGGATCTGATGTAGTCTCCATGAGGATGCGAGTTCAGTCCCTGACCTTGCTTGGTGGGTTAAGGGTCTGGCATTGCTGTAAGCTGCGATGCAGGTCACAGATGCAGCTTGGATCCAGTGTTACTGTGACTGTGGTGTAGGCCTGTAACCGCAACTTTGATTCAACCTAGTTCCCAGCCCAGGAACTTCCATATGCTGCAGGTGCTGCCCTAAAAAGAAAAAAAGAAAAGATACATACACCAATGGAACAGAGTCAGGAGCCCAGAAGTAAACCCACACATACAGTCAACTAATGTTCAACAAGGGAGCCAAGAATACTCAATGAAGTAAAGATACTCTTCAATAACAATGTTATCACAATACGATTAGTTAACACATTCTTCACCTCACAGTTACTTTTTTTTTAATTTATTTATGTGATTCCCTGTATTTGTGTTTTATGTTACAATAAAAATACGTGTTTTAAAAAGCCAGAAAGTAGAGAGGGAGCTTGTTTCAGAGGGAGGAACTGCTGTGGGGGAAAGAACACTGGACCAGAATGAGAGTCACGGGTTAGAATCCCACCCACGACTCTCTCCAAAAAAAAAAAAAAAGGGCCCCTGAGCTTCTTGGAGCCTCTCAACTCAGTGACCGTGGACTAAGTGGGATAACTCCAAAAGCTTTAATCCCTTTATATTCTGTGCGTTCTCTAGCTTTTTGGCAGGTTGAGCCCATGAATTGCCTCAGTTTTCAAGGTGATGGATTGTTGCTAGAGTTCAAAAATGTTTTGTACGGGTTCCCATCATGGCGCAGCGGTTAACAAATCCAGCTAGGAACCATGAGGTTGTGTGTTTGATCCCTGGCCTTGTTCAGTGGGTTGAGGATCCAGCATTGCCATAAGCTGTGGTGTAGGTCACAGATGCGGCTTGGATCTGGCGTTGCTGTGGCTGTGGTGTAGGCCGGCAGCTGTGGCTCTGATTTGACCCGTAGCATGAGAACGCCCATGTGCCAAAAAAAAAAAAAAATCAAAAAAAACAAAGCAAAACAACAACAACAACAATAAACATGTTTTATAAACAAGTACCTATAATCGGGAAAAAAAAACACATTCAATCTGCAGACACTGCTAGGAGCCTACCCAAAATCCATCTAGTCTCCCTGTTTCCTTATTAACAAAACTCTATTAGGGGAGCAACACAACTGGCTAAAACAAATTCAGTTTCCCCAGTACTTATGCACAAAGGATGGCCAGTGAGGCCAGTGAGGCCAGTGAGTGGGACTTCGAGCGAATCTATTGTTTATTTTCCTGATAAAAATAACAGGTTCAACTGGCTTATGCTTTTTTGCCTTTTGTTCCTCCTCCACTTCCAGCCTGAAACCACAATGCAGAGGTGCTACAGCTGTCTGTGAGCCCAAAAAAGAGGGCTAGGTGGAGGGTATTGGGGAGCAGGCAAATGGGAGCAGCCTGAGTTCCTGATGGTGTTGCAGACTCGCTGCTCGATCTCCTGGTGCTGCTTCCAGTTTTCCTAATATGCTAAAAAAATGAGACCTCTAGGAGTTCCCGCAATGGCTCAGCAGAACCAAATCCGACTAGTATCCATGAGAATACAGGTTTGATCTCTGCCCTTGATCAGTGGGTCAGGGATCCGGCGTTGCCGTGAGCTGTAGTGTAGGTTCCAGACACAGCTCGGATCCCATGTGGTTGTGGCTGTGGTGTAGGCTGGCAATGGTAGCTGTGATTTGACCCCTAGCCTGGGAACTTCCATGTGCCAAGGGTGCAGCCCTAAAAAGCAAAAAAAAAAAAAAAAAAAAAACCAAATCAAAACAAAACAAAAACAGAGAGAGACCTCCTGGTTGTTAGGCCTTGGTGATTCTATTTCTCTTGCCTGCAGTCTCCCAAAGAATTGTATGCTTTTATCTGCAGAAATAGAACACTCTCGAAAGGAAGGCAGGGATTTCTCTGAAAACTAGAAATTAACACAGTGATGTCACTTTTATACTGCAAGGGCAAAAAAATAAAATTGTAGCAGTATATGGCAATGGATGCCATCTAGACTTCTTAGATCACTTCACAATATAAGCAAATATAAAATCATTATGTTGTATACCTGAAACTAATATATGTCAATTATATCTAAATGTTAAAAAAAAAGGAAAAGAAAGAAAATGTTCTTAAAAAGGAAAAAGAGGAGTTCCTGTTGTGGCTTAGCGGGTTAAGAACCCAATATAGTGTCCATGAGGATGGGGGTTTGATCCCTGGCCTCACTCGATGGGTTAAGGATCCGGTGTTGCCACAAGCTCAGGCGTAGGTCTAAGATATGGTGGCTCTGATCCAGCATTGCTGTGGCTGTGACGTAGGCCGACACATACAGCTCCAGTTCGACTCCTAGCCCAGGAACTTTCAGATGCCACAGGTGTGGCCCTGAAAAAAAATTTTCAAAATAAGAAAAAAGAAAAAGGAAAAAAAAAATGTAACTGTATTGCAAGGGTATGTGAGAGTCAATTGTGAGACCATCTTTGCTCTGGCCCAG
Source organism: Catagonus wagneri (assembly GCA_004024745.2). Lineage (NCBI taxonomy): Eukaryota > Metazoa > Chordata > Mammalia > Artiodactyla > Tayassuidae > Catagonus > Catagonus wagneri. Next base: position 25,119,773 of record PVHT021183634.1, on the reverse strand, counting down.
AAGTAGAAATGGCCCCAGTGCAGGGGCCGGATTAGGTTCCCCAGGTTTTGCTGACTGACAGTATGTTTCAGGATAACTGATGCAGGCGGGTGAGTCTGAATCTTGCAACAGAGTTCATTGGAAACATGCACAAGTGAATGGAGAAGAGCTTTGTAAGCACTTGGATGGCTGGTTATCATTGTTTTCGACTCTTTCCTACGTGGTAAAAATAAAATAGAGAACCACAGTGGGAAGAATATTGAATTCTGAGCCAGAAAGACCAGCGTTCCAGGCCTGGCCCCACTGCTTGCCAGCCATGTGAACTTGGACAAGTCACTGAGCTTCAAAGTCTCGTTTTTTTTATCAGCAAAATGAGGAGGTTTATGCAGGCCTCGAGGACTGTTGGGAGGCCTGGATTTGACGGTGTCTGTGTGACACTTAGGAAGCACTCGACAAATGGAGGCCCTTGTGTCTTGCTCTCACACCCAGTAAGGTCTCATTAAGTAATACTTCAATTTAAATCTAAATTGTGATCTCAAGACTGAAGAGAACTTTAATCATCCTCTGGTCCAGCTCACATCCAAGTCAGAATCTCGGCTGTGATAGCCCTTCAGATGGCTTGCCATCCTCTCTTTGCCCACTCTTGGGAGGGGACACTCACTGTGCCCAAAGCACCTCTTCAAGCTCTAGATGGCCCTGCCTGTGACCACATTATTTGTCTGGCCTGCGTTGAAATCTGCTCCCTGGAGCTTCATCCCAGGAGCCAATCTCTAGCATTTTCTGAACTGCTTGAGCACTGTCTCCCTGAATGCCGAGCTCTACGTAGTCCTCTGCTGGCACGCCCCTCCCTGGCTCCCTGGAAGAGAGCGGCTCTCTGCCAAGGTTACGGCATCAGGTGGCCCATCCTCACTGATCAAAACTGGGTCCAGAGAAGCCATTTCCCATGGCACCCACCTGCTAGGGTCAGGTGGTGGCAGTCAGCCCACAGTGCACTGAATCTGGTCTGCAGTTGTGGGTTGTTTTGTTTTTTGATCTCACAGTGTTTGTTTGTTTTGTTTTTGTTTTTGTTGCTTTTTTGCTTTTTAGGGTTGCACCTGTGGCATATGGAGGTTCCCAGGCTAGGGGCTGAACTGGAGCTATAGCTGCCAGCCTACGCCACAGCCACAGTAACGCAAGATCCAAGCCATGTCTGTGACCTTCACCATAGCTCACGGCAATGCCGGATCCTTAACCTACTGAACGAGGCCAGGGATTGCACCCTGCCACCTCATAGTTCCCAGTTGGATTTGTTTCCACTATTGGAACTCCACGGTGTTTTTTTAAAAATGGAATTGGGGGAGTTCCTGTCATGGCGCAGTGGAAACGAGTCTGACTAGGAACCATGAGGTTGCAGGTTCAATCCTTGGCCTCGCTCAGTGGGTTAAGGATCCGGCATTGCCGTGAGCTGTGGTGTAGGTCACAGAGGTGGCTCAGATCTGCCATTGCTGTGGCTGTGGCGTAGGCCATAGGCTACAGCTCCAATTAGACCCCTAGCCTGGGAACGTCCATATGCCGCCAGTGAGGCCCTAAAAAGACATAAATAAATAAATAAAAATGGAATTAGGAGGGAGTTCCTGTCACAGCTCAATGGAAACGAATCCCACAACCATCCATGAGGATGCAGGTTTATCCCTAGCCTCACTCAGTGTGTTAAGGATCTGGCATTGCCGTGAGCTGTGGTGTAGGTCACAGATGTGGCTCAGATTCCGTGTTGCTGTGGCTGTGGTGTGAGCCAGGAGCTCCGATTCAACCCCTAGCCTGAGAACCTCCATATGCCAAGGATGCAACCCTAAAAAGCAAAAAAAAAGTGGAATTAGTGTCAACATTTAAAAGCCTGAAGATTTCACATTTTAAAAATCCAGGTTCAAGAAGAAAATAAGAAATAATAAAAATCCAGGTTCTTATGGGATATCTGTCAATGCTAAGAATTGACCGAGTAGAGGCCACCGCAGACACAGAGGCATAGTGGTTTCTGTTCACGACACTCCTCAACTTCCTGGACTGTCTTACACTCAATTGGCTCACCTCATTTATATTTAATTCATGGTCCCTATAGGCAGTAGGGTTTGCCACCTGTGCTTCGTTCACTAGGGCCTCCCTAATATGTAAACAGTTCATTTGCAGCCAAGATTAAGGTAACCATACTCCCAAGAGGCAACTTGAAAACAGCCTAGAAAATTCCTCCATCACTTTTGGATATCACCTTTAAACATTCACCCTAAAGAAACACTTTCACATGTGTTCTAAGTAGCATGATTAAATATTTCATCCCAGCATTGCTTATAATAATGGATAACCCAGGATAACTTAAGTGCCTGTCTACTGGGGAGTGGCCAAGTCAACCACAGTGTCTCCATGTCCTAGAGTACTATGTAGCCATAAAATAGAATAAAATACAATAACAGTTCATAAGAAAGCACTGTATGGGAGTTCCCGTTGTAGCTCAGCAGTAACGAACCCGACTAGTATCCATGAGGACATGGATTCGATCCCTGGCCTCGCTCAGTGGGTCGGGGATCTGGCGTTGCCATGAGCTGTGGTGTAGGTTGCAGACGTGGCTCGGATCTGGCGTTGCTGTGGCTGTGGTGTAGGCCGGCAGCTGTAGCTCCAGTTGACCCCTAGCATGAGAACCCCCATATGCTATGGGTGCGGCCCTAAAAAGAAAAAAAAAAAAGAGAAAGAAAGAAGGAAAAGAAAACACTATGTGTTCCAACTTGGGAAAAAACCTCTAATATATAGTAACTGCAAATAGTAAGTTATAAGGTAATATAAAAATATGATGTAACATGTTTAAAAAACAACACATTGACAAATTATATATTTATATAAATGGATTTTTAAAAAGATCTAGAAGGCAACACATCAAACTTATAGTAGTAGTTGCTGCTGAAATGGGACTCGAATTGGGGACAATAGTCAAGAAAGACTTTGACTTTATAGTATTTAAATTTTTCTTTGAGAATTTATATATTGTTTGGGTTGTTGAAATCCAATTAAAAGGACAATTATATGCTCTGTGCAGAAGCTCAAGTCTGTGACTATGAAGATATCAGTCACCAAACTTGAATTCTGCTTGTGAACTTAGTGTACCGTGCATTTCCAGGGAGTTCATACCTCTGAGTTTTTTGGTCAGGTTCCAATTTCAAGTATGCTGTGTCCCCATAAATACACTCATTCTTGCCAGACTTAGGTTTGGAAAATATAGTCACTGCATACCTTATACAAATTGCTGTTTCTAAGCAACTACATATCAAGGATACATCAAATTTACCAAATATATACCCTGCAACCCTCTGTGTCCCCAAACAGGGCTCCATAATGTATCACTTCTGAGCAATATAAATTCTTGTGGGCTCAGGGCATGAGGGAAATTCATCCAAGTTTTCTGTCTCGGCTCCAAATGGCATAACGACAGCCCAGTTGAAAATAGCACTCGGAGGGCATTGCTCTGCGAAGCTGTGCTGCCTGCTGGCCCTCACGTTCCTTCGGAGGCTGAGCGCTGCAACCTTGGTTGCTGCCAGCCCTCTGTCACCTCTAGACAGATGCCTGGATCCATGTGAGGCAGGCCCAGGGAAAGACTGGTCGGGAATTTCCAAACCGGGCAGTAGCCTCCTATCCAAGCCATCCAGGACACAACTGGGACCTGGTCTCTGGGGCTGACCTGCGGAAGGGGGCAGTACTGCTCATAAAATTGCAGATTCTCTGGGCTTGTCCTGGCCTTGGGGGTAGCCTGATATCTAAAGGAAGGCCTGGGGGAGTTCCTGTCATGGCTCAGTGAAGGACCCGATGTTGTCTCTGTGAGGATGCAGGTTCAATCCCTGGCCGGGCTCAGTGGGCTTAAGGATCGAGCATTGCCATAAGCTGCAGCATGGCTGTGGTGCAGGCTGCAGCTGCAGCTCTTGTTTCAGCCCCTGGCCCAGGAACTACCATATGCCGCAGGTGTGGCTATAAAAAGAAAAAATAAAAATAAAAGAAAGCCTGGGTCAGGCCAAGGCAAGCCCAGTGGGCCTACTGCCCCCAGAGAAGAGGCGCAGGCAAAGCAGTGAGACCGGGTTTTGACTGAGCCAAGAGGGGTGACATGAATGCAGATCAAAACCACCATGTGGAGTTCCCGTTGTGGCGCAGTGGTTAACGAATCCAACTAGGAACCATGAAGTTACGGGTTTGATCCCTGGCCTTGCTTAGTGGGTTAAGGATCCAGCATTGCTGTGAGCTGTGGTGTAAGTTGCAGACGTGGCTCGGATCCCATGTTGCTGTGGCTGTGGTGTAGGCTGGTGGCTACAGCTCCGATTGGACCCCTAGCCTGGGAACCTCCATATGCCACGAGTGTGGCCCTAGAAAAGGCAAAAACACACACACAAAAAAAATCCACGATGTGATACCACTTCACATTCACTAGGATGACTGTTACAAAACAAAAAAAGCAACAACAGAAAGAAAAACAAACAAAACACCCAGAAAGTAACAAGCATTGGCAAGAATGTGGAGAAACTGGAACCCTTGTGCCTTGCTAGTAGGAATGGAAAATGGTGCAGCTGCTGTGGAAAACAGCATGGTCATTCCTCAAAAATTAAACATAGAATACCCACATGATCTGGCAATTCTACTTCTGGGAATACACCTAAAAGAATTGAAAGCAGAGATTCGAACAGATACTGCTACACCAGTGTTCACAGCAATGAGGAAAAGGTGAAAGCAACAGAAATGTTCATGGTCAATGAAAGGATCCACAAAAGGTGGTGTGTCCATGCAATGCAGTGTTATTCAGCCTTAAAAGGGAATGGAATTCTGACACATGCTACAACATGGAAAAAACCTCGAAGACATTATGCTGAACGGAATATGCAAGACAAATATCGTATGATCCCACTTATATGAAATAGCTCACTTAGTCAAATTTACAGAAATAGAAAGTAGAATAGTGAGAACCAGGGATGGCAGGGAGGGAGTAAGGGGGAGTCATTGTTTAGTAAGTACAGAATGTGGGAAACTGGGAAGACGAAAAAGTTTTAGCTAGGAGTTCCTGTCGTGGCTCAGTGGTTAACGAATCTGACTAGGAACCATGAGGTTGCAGGTTCGATCCCTGGCCTTGCTCAGTGGGTTAAGGATCCGGCGTTGCCATAAGCTGTGGTGTAGGTTGCAGACGCGGCTCAGATCCCGCGTTGCTGTGGCTGTGGTGAAGGCCAGCAGCTACAGCTCCTGTTAGACCCTTAGCCTGGGAACCTCCATATGCTGCAGGTGCAGCTCTAGATAAGGCAAAAAGACAAAAAAAAAAGTTTTAGCTATAGATTCATGTGATAGTTGCACAAAAATGTGGCTGTACTTAGTGTCACTGAACTGTACACTTAGTTTTAACTATATGAGTGGTTAAAATGTACATTTTAATTGTACAAGTGGTTAACATGGTAAATTTTATGTTAAACGTATTTTACTACAATAAAAAAAATTTTTAAAAGAAAGAAGGATAGGAATTCCCGTCGTGGCGCAGCAGAAATGAATACAACTAGGAACCATGAGGTTGCAGGTTCGATCCCTGGCCTTTCGCAGTGGGTTAAGGATCTGGCTTTGCGGTGAGCTGTGGTGTAGTTCACAGATGCAGCTCAGATCCTGCATTCTTGTGGCTGTGGTGTAGGCTGGCAGCTGTAGCTCCAATTGGACCCCTAGCCTGGGAACCTCCATATGCTGCGAGTGTGGTGCTAAGAAGCAAAAAAAAAAAAAAAAAAAACAAGGAAAGAAGGATAATACCAAGGGCAGAGAAGGCTACTGTGGTGGCCAGGTGATGTGGCAGGGGAAGCCAGAATCACCCCCAGAAGGCCCTGGGCTACGGCAGTAACCAGAGCCACAGCAGTGTGAAAGCTAGGTCCTTAACCCACTGAACCACCAGGGAACTCCCAGCCTCCTTTTAACGGATGGGGTCATGTGAGCAAAGTTTTACAACAGACATTAAAGCTGGTTCCATGCCACTCTGGTCCAAATGCCATCATAAGTTCAGAGGCAGTAAAAGCTTTAGTCTGGGTTGAGTGCAGCTTTTGGTTCTTGCTTTGGAGCTGTCAGGAAGATAGGAATTCACATTCAACTCATCAAGTGTATGTTCTGCTCATTTCATCTCTTTTTTAAAAAATTTTTTGGGGTTATTATTTTTTTTAATTTTTAAAAAATTGTAATAGTTGATTTACAATGTTGTGTTAGTTTCACGTATATAGCAAAGTGATTCAGTTATACACACACACATATATATGTATTTTTTCAGATTATTTTCCCTTATGGATCATTACAAAATATTAAGTATAGTACCCTATTCTATACAGTAGGTCCTTATCAGTTATCTATGTTATATGTAGTAGTATGTGTATGTTAATCCCAAACTCCTAATTTATCCCTTCCCCCACCTCATATTTACTCTTTGATAATCATAAATTTGTTTTCTAGGAGTCTATTTCTGTTTTGTATATAAGTTCATATATATCCTTGTTTTCAGATTCCGCATATAATCAATATCATATGATATTTGTCTTTGGCTTACTTCACTTAGTATGATAATCTCTATGTCCATCTATGTTGCAACAAAAGGCATTATTTCGTTATTTTTTATGGCTGAATAGTATTCCATTGTATAAATATACCACGTCTTTTTTTATCTATTCATCTGTCAGTGGACGTTTAGGTTGCTTCCATATCTTGGCTATTGTAAATATGCTGCTATGAACATTGGGGTGCATGTATCTTTTTGAATTATGGTTCTCTCTGGTTATATGCCCAGGAGTGGGATTGCTGGGTCATATGGTAGTTCAATTTTTAGTTTTTTTAAGGAACCTCCATACTGGCCTCACCTGTTTACATTCCCACCAACAGTGTAAGAGGGTTCCTTTTTCTCGACACCCTCTCCAGCATTTATTATTTTTAGACTTTTTGATGATGGCTATTCTGACCAGTGTGAGGTGGTACCTCATTGTAGTTTTTGATTTATATTTCCCTTATAATTAGTAGTGTTGAGCATCTTCTCACATGCCTTTTGGCCATCTGTATGTGTTCTTTGGAGAAATGTCTATTTAGATCTTCTGGGTATTTTTTTTTTATTATGTTGGGTCTTTTTTTGATATTGAGCTGTATGAGCTGTTTATAAATTTTGGAGATTAATCCCTTGTTGGTCACATCATTTGCAAATATTTTCTGTCATTACTTAGGCTGTCTTTTCCTTTTGCTTATGGTTTCCTTTGCAGTGCGAAAGCTTTTAAGTTTAGCTAGGTCCTGTTTGTTTATTTTTTTATTTTATTTCCATTACTCTCGAAGGTGGGTCCAAAAAGATATTGCTGCGATTTAAGTCCAAGAGCATTCTGCCTGTGTTTTCTTCTAGGAGTTTTATAGTATCTGGTCCTACATTTAAGTCTTTAATCCATTTTGAGTCTATTTTTGCATGTGGTGTTAGAGAAGGCTCTAGGGTGTTCCCTGGTGGCCTAGTGGTTAGGACTAGGCACTTTTACTGCTGCAACCCGGGTTCAATCCTTGGTCTGGGAACAGATCCCACATCAAGGTGCTGCATGTTATGGCCTAAAAAACCAAACAAAACAAAAACCCCCAAACACAAGAGAATTTGGAATTTCATTCTTTTACAAGTAGCTATCCAGTTTCCCAGCACCACCTATTGAACAGACTGTCTTTTCTCCATTGCATGTTCTTGCTTCCTTTGTCATTTTTGTCATAGATTAATTGACCATAGGTGTGTGGGTTTATTTCTGGGCTTTCTATAATTCTATTTCTTTTTAATTAAGAAATTTAACATCATGACTTTCCAGCCTCTGTGTAATCAGGTGTTCCTTCAAGTGTTTCCAGAAACTCTTCTTTGGGGATTCCTCATTCTCCTGCTCTAGTCTGGCCTTGCCTCTGCAGGCCTCTCATTCCCTGGGGCTTCCTTCACTGCTTTTTCAGTTTGATGGCACTGCTCATGGATCCCTAGTCTTTTGTTTGTTTGTTTTCTCTCTCATTTGACTGCTGCATTTCCTTTTTGTCCCCCAAACCTAGTGGCAGAACTTGAACACTGAAGCTTTGTGATTTGGGGCAAGTTACCTGGCCTCTCTGATCCTCATCTTTCTCATCCGTGAGGAAAGACCTTCCCTCCAGGATGAGCTGAGGGGATGGAGAGTCCTTAGCACAGCAGCTGGTTTATTGCAGGAGATCCAACACAGTGGCCAGTCCAGAGCTAAACTCTGAGGTGGACAACACAGGGCTACAGCACCCATCCTTGCTTTCTACCCCTGCCCCACCTTGCCCATGACTTTGACTCTGTCCGACTTTGACTCTGTCCGACTTTGACTCTGTCCGACTTTGACTCTGTCCATCTCTCACCCTTAAAGAAGGTTTGTACAGCCATTCACACTAAAGCACACAAGGTATCTCCAGGAATCAGAATAGTTCATGAAGTTTTAAAAAAGTATTTATTATGGAACATCTCAAACTCATAATCATATAATAAACCACCGTAGACCCAGCTATAGTATGTTTCAATTTATAGGCAAATTTATTTCATCAATATCTTCATTCATGGATTCCCCATGCCCCACTCCCCATACATTCAGGATCGTTGTGAACCAGTTCTCAAAAAAAAATTAAATTACAAATATTTCAGTAGATATCTCCAAAAAATAAGAATCAAACACACGCACATGCAAATACCATAATTGTACCTAAAGTATTAAAAATAATTTCTTAGTATCATTCAGTATTTACATTTCTTGGTTGCATCATTATTAAAAAAGATAGTTGGTTAGTTCCAATCAAGATGCAAACAAAATCCATATATAGCATTTGGTTGCTATTTCTTTTCGGATTTTTCAATCTTAAGTTTCTTTCTCTTATTTTTTCTTCCTCCTGTGGTTTGTTTGTTATTGTTTTTCCCTGGCAAGTATTGTCCTATTATTTAGAGTTGGCTGCATTCTGGAGATGACTGATTGCAACTCTGGGTCGTCATTAAACTCAGAGGCTGGTTTTGATGCCTTTGTCCCGTATGGACATCCAGTACTCAGGCATAAGAGGGCAGTCAGCTCAAGGAAAGGGCAGTGCTGTGGCCTTTTCTGTCCCTTGCTACATCGGTACTCTGACTAGACTTGCCACTAAAGTAGTCTGGCCCTCCTCAGCATGCAGGAGTCCAGGGTGCGGAGTGGTCAGTGAGCCAGTGGAATATGGGGAAGAAAGTTTTAGACTGGCTTGAGGAAGAAACCCCTTATGGCTACCGAATGAAATCTGAACAAGGGTAGTAATAATGTCAGGTGTCAAAAGGACTTTACAATTTATGTAAGTTGTCTTATTTAACCCAATATGACCCTGTGGTCTCGGCGTTATGAGACTATCTTCCAGATGAGATGCTTAGGGAAGGAGAGCAGCATGGCCAAGATCACAGACTAAGTGGTGGAGTCAGATATTTCCTGCCCTCTAAAGACCTCCAGCAGAGCCTAAAGTGCCACTTGGCATGGGTGTCCAGAAAGAAATTCAGATACCAGATAATGGATCTCCTTTCCTACACACCAGTGCTGGAACTTTCCATGCATCCACCCATCCACCCATCCACTCATCCATCCACCCATCCACCCATCCATCCATCCAAACATCTGTCCACCCACCCATCCACTTACCCATCCATCCATCCATCTATCCATCCATCCAATCATCTGTCCACCCACCCATCCACCCATCCATTCATCACTGCTTTCCTTGGCCCTCCACCTCCACATTCAATGAGGGAACACTATGATTCAGGCACTGAACCAAGAGCTAAGGACACAGGGATGAATCAGATCCAGCTTTGGTCCTCATGGTGCTCAGGACCAGTGTCAGTACAAGTGAGGAGGGAAAGGATGCTGGTATTGGCCTTCCTGCCGTGTTCTTCTCTTCACCGACATGAGCAACAGGGAACTTGTATCAGAAAGCTTCTCAGAAGAAATGGCACCTGAGATGTCTATTGAGGGGTTCATGGGAATGAGGCAGGCAAGGTGGCGAGGGGTCGGGAGGGAAAAGAGAGGGCATTTTATGCAGGAAAACTGCAGGTGTGAAGGCCTGGAATCCAGGGAAAGTGAGCCAGTGGGAAGAACAGCAAGAGTTTCAGAATGGCTACAGCAGAGGTTGTAAAGGGTAGGAATGGCTTTAGGCCTTGGAGGCTACAGGCACTGTTATTTTCCAAGGCCCCACCCTCAAACCATATCATGCATATTAAAATTCACCCACATTGCATATTAAATATGAGTTATATATAGCTGTGAGGCCACCTGCCAAGATAGTTGACATAAGGTTTCATTTTGTAGACATTTAATTACACATGTATTAAAATTGGCAGTCCTGGAGTTCCCGTCGTGGCTCAGTGGTTAACGAATCCGACTAGGAACCATGAGGTTGCGGGTCCGATCCCTGGCCTTGCTCAGTGGGTTAAGGATCTGGCGTTGCCGTGAGCTGTGGTGTAGGTTGCAGATGCGGCTCAGATCCCGCGTTGCTGTGGCTGTGGCGAAGGCCAGCAGCTACAGCTCCTGTTAGACCCCTAACCTGGGAACCTCCATATGCCGCGGGTGCAGCCCTAGATAAGGCAAAAAGACAAAAAAAAAAAAATCGGCAGTCTCCTTGTTTCATCATTTTTGGAGAATGGACACGTATATAGAAAGAGAGGCTCTGGAAAGAAATCTTTCTGTAGCTACATCTACAACACCTAATGGATAGGTTAGTCCTGGAGAGTGGGTCACTGTGGGAAGTGAGTCTGCAGCTGTCTGTGGGCTGCCATCCAGTGGGCCTTGGGTGTCCTCCGAGGAGTTTTGCATCGGAGGCCTTGAAGGGTTTTAAGCAGGGGCTGTAGTGGAGCCTAGGAGGGCATCGTGGGGAAGTCTGGAGGCAGGGAACCCAGAGAAAAGGCCCACGCAGGGCCTGAGATGCAAGATTAGAAAGGGCAGGGGTTCCCACTGTGGCACAGCAGAAACAAATCTGACTAGTATCCATGAGGATGCGGGTTTGATCCCTGGCCTTGCTCAGTGGACCAGGGACCCGGCATTGCCATTAGCTGTGGTGTAGGTCACAGACGTAGCTTGAATCTTGCGTTGCTGTGGCTGTGGTGTAGGCTGGCAGCTGCAGCTCCTATTCGACCCTTAGAATGGGAGCTTCCATATGCTGCGGGTGTGGCCCTAAAAAGACAAAAGGAAAAAAAAAAAAGAATCTGACTGCAGCAGCTCCAGTCACTGCAGAGGTGCAGCTTTGATCCGTGCCCCATAGAGTTCATTGCAGCTTTGGGGCTAGTCTTCAGTCCCTGGCCTGGGAACATCCATATGCTGCAGGTGTGGCCATTTAAAAAACAAAACAAAACAAAACAAAAAACAGTCTGCACCTCCCTGAGCTGGCATGTATTTATTTGCAGGATCAATGCTTTTCTCTTGTTTCTCCAGCCCTAGCCTGGGTCCAGTCCTTGGGGCCCAGGATTTGAGGCTCGGAGGAAAGAAAACCCTGCTTCCTCCAGAGGGCGTCACAGGACCACTTTTCAGGGGTGGGGGCCGGGCGCGGGTGTGGCTTTGCAAACGGATCACCCCGTTGACAACAGCAGTCTGGCTGGGCTGGAAGCCAGCGCCAGGGGAGGTCCCTGGAAGGAGTCAGTCTGACCGGGGGAGGAGGGGATGGCCTTCCAAAGCCGGGCTGAGACTCAGTCTTGACAGAAGGCAAGACCCTAGCGCATCCAGAGCCCTGCCACTTACAGCATCGGCGTGAAAATCACAGGTTAACCTGATGCCTCCTCTCATATAAGAGGAAACAGGCCAGGTGGAACTTGCCCAGGGTGTCCAAGGCAGGCCAGGACTGGAGGCCAGCTCTGTCCTGGCACTTGCCCTCCAGTAACAAAGTTGTGGCTCAGTGCATTGCAGTGGTCAGAGACACTGCAAACAATAATAAATTTGAGCACTTGCGACACACCAGACACTTGGCTAAGCTCTTTATGGGTGTTATCTCCTCTTATCCTCACAATGTCCCCAGAAGCTGGGTAATATCATCCCCTTCCTCCCAAAAGAAAACAGATGCCCTCGAGGTCAAGGCCATGCCTTGCCTAAAGTCACACAGCTGTGCTTAATAGAACTGGGACCCCCCCCCCCAAAGTTCTATGTGATTCACCCCCTGCGCTTGGTTTTAAATTTGAGAGGGAAACAGCAATGCCACCTTAATACTTTCTAAGAATATGTCATTGTATTCAATGAGGTGACTTTCTTGAGCTGGAAAATAGTCATATACTGTTCATATTTTCTTTTTTTTTAATTTTTCTTTATTTTAGGGTCACACCTGTGGCATATGGAAGTTCCCAAGCTAGGAGTCGAATCGGAGCTATAGCTGCTGGCCTACACCACAGCCACAGCAAAGCCAGATCCGAGCCACGTTTGCAACCTGTACCACAGCTCATGGCACTGCAGGATCCTTAACCCACTGAGCAAGGCCAGGGGTCGAACCTGTGCCCTCATGGATATTAGTCAGATTTGCTTCCACTGAGCCACAGTGGGAACTCCCTCATAGTTTCAATAAGGATGTTTTTGTTAGTTGATCTTTAGCCAGGAAGTTAAATGAACCAGGACACTTCTTGCCCCGAGCATTCTGGTTAATTGGTTAATGGAGACTTTGTAGTCAGCGGCTTTGGAGTGACACGGTGAACTGCCTTTAGCCAGAGCCTAAATCCATACACCCAAATCTTGCCATTTGGGCAGAAAGGACCCTTAGAGATCAGCGCTTTGGAGGCACTGGGGCTCCCAGAGAGACAGCGACCCATCCAGGGTCACAGAACTGATGAACAGAACTCAAACTAGGACCTCTTATATCTAAAGCCTGAACTCTTAACCTCAAAGCTCAGTTGTCAACCAACAAAGGAAAGCGCTGTTACAGTAATGCAAATTCACATTTGCTTTGCCATTTCCCAGGACAAGTACACAGAAAAGGCAAAACAAAGCAGCATGAGAATGTCCATTCAAGGCACACAGACTAGAATTTTGGCTTTGGACATCACGAAGGCAAACAAAGACGCTTGAAGGATATGCCCCTCAGAGGAGCCTCTGGACATTCGCTCAACAAATATTTACTGTGGGCATCCAGGAGACCACAGTGACCAGGATGTTCAAGGTCTCAGCTCTCAAGGAGCTTATTTTCTACTGCTGAAAAGAGACTGGGGTTTGGTGGGGGAGGGGTCAGGCGAACAGTAAACACATAAGAAAAGAGCATTAACTGCTATGAAGACAATGCAACTAGATAATATGAAGGGAAGATGGAGGGGACTGTTTAGCTGTCAGGCATGAGAACTTTGAGATCTGACTAGGGAGAAAGAAGAATGTCCTGCTGAAAGCAAAGCATTTTAGTCAGAGAGAAGAGCAAGTGCAAAGGCCCTGAGGAAGGAAAGAAGCTTGGCATGTTGGACTAGCACTAGAAATACAACGTGAGCCATATGTGTAATTTTAAATTTTCTAGTAGCCACACTTTTTAAATTAAAAAAGGGGACAGGAGTTCCCGTCATGGCGCAGCGGAAATGAACCCGAGTAGGAGCCATGAGGTTGCGGGTTCGATCCCTGGCCTCGCTCAGTGGGTTAAGGATCCAGTGTTGCCATGAGCTGTGGTGTAGGTCACAGACACGACTCGGACCTGGCGTTGCTCTGGCTCTCGTGTAGGCCGGCAGCTACAGCTCCCATTGGACCCCGGAGCCCGGGAACTCCATATTCTGTGGTGCGTCCCTAATAAGACAAAAAGACAAAAAAATAAAAGTAGAAAATTAAAAAAAAAATTAAAAGGGAACAATTCATTTTAATAGATTTTATTTAACTCAATATACAATTTTTTTAATAAAACAATTACTTTTTAAAATTAATTCTTTGAAATCTGATGTGGCCTGGGAGTACATTTCAGGTACCTGGTAGCCCCCACGGTCTTGATGGCTAGTACTGGGCCAGCTAGTGGTCAGTGATAGTAGTCTTGGAAGGCTGGCTTTAAACCAGGGATCACACTGATGGGTTCTAATGAGTCTGAATATCTATCTCGTGACTAATCGTTAAAATCCCTGCAAACTCCCACTTGACCTCTTTGGAGTAGCTGCCTCCTGGGGCAGGACAGTTTACACAGAGGGGAAGGCCCCCAGCTTTCCTCTCCCGGGGAGACTTCTTCCCTCGCTGGAGTCTGGAACGCCTGCCTGCGCACGTGGGAAAGCAGCGTGGCTGGCCCTGGGCCTGGAGCCACCTCCTGGGCCCACTCTGCCAGGCCTGGTTCCAGACGCCCGTGTTCGCCCAAGTGAGGTGGGGCCTCTCTGCCAGCCACCTGACCACGCCCCTTGGACTCGGTCTTGGTTTTCGGGTGCAGACAGGTCTACATTCCTCTGAAGAGGCTTCTCTGGCATCATCAAAGCTGCTGAAATCCACAATTAACAGTAAGCCCGGACCTCGGCCTGCAGTTCCTGCGATCCCCACGAGGGGCGCAAGCAGCCGGGGCCGGGGCTTGCCGCCTCCCAGCCTGGGGGCAGCCTCTCCCTCCCTACGTCTGCGTCTAACCCAAGCTGGCTCGCCCAGCTCAGGCCCCACCTCCCACCAACACGATGTTCCCTCCACCAGCCTCACCCCGAACCCAGCAGCACTGGGTTCCCAGCGGTTGCTAGGTGCCTTCGTTTTTCTAGGCCTTGGGCCGCTGCCAAAATGGCGGCAAGGGTGCCAGCTGTGAACTGGCCAGAAACACAGGAAGGAGGAGAGTCGATGTGCCTCAGGAGGCCCTTCTGCTTGGTGTGGTGAGAGGTGGAGACAAACAACGGTGGATCCAAAGTCTGCGCCTTCCGAGCCAGAGCCAAGAACAAAAAAGATTCCACTGTTCCAATGTTTTCACCCCTCAGGCTGAAATAACAGCAGAGGCCTGGGTACCCACGTGGTGTCTGTGGCCAGAATAGGACCCACATAATAATGGCTTAGATTCTCCCCAGGGAAGAGCCTTTCCCGTTCTTGAGGCAAAATCGTCATAAGGACAACCATAGCGCTCTACACGCTGACGTAGGTTTCCCGATGGATGCCTTGCCTCTGCCCTCGTCATATTTCTGTGTACTGCAGAAGGTGTGGCCCATACCTTGGCTACTGGCAAGCGCTAGGCCCTACAGGGACCTAGAGTTGACTGATTCCTGGAAGACTAAGAGATTAACCCAGCTGGCGCACCCTTCCTCAACCATTTGTTGGCCAGAGAGGTGGCTGCTTGGGGTTTCTGATAGGAGAGAGGTCTTTATCTTTCTGAAAAGAACATGGGTTGCATGTCATCACACTTTTGCAAGAAAGCACCCAGGAGTTCCCGTTGTGGCTCAGTGGCTAACAAATCTGAATAGGAACCATGAGGTTGCTGGTTCGATCCCTGGCCTTGCTCAGTGGGTTAAGGATCTGGCACTGCCATGAGCTGTGGTGTAGGTTGCAGGCGCGGCTCGGATCCTGTGTTGCTATGGCTGTGGTGAAGGCCGGCAGCTACAGCTCCAATTAGAGCCCTAGCCTGGGAACCTCCATATGCCGTGGCTGCAGCCCTAGATAAGGCAAAAAGACAAAAAAAAAAAAGGAAGGAAGAAAGCACCCAACCTTAGGAGCAGTTTACCTCCAACAGCTCTGAAAAACGGCCCAGGCCCGCGGACCAGAGGGCATACCCGCTGACATTTCCAAGCTGGAGGATGAGATCAAAAGACTGCTTTTTTGGACAGATTCCAGTTGGGAGAATGCAAAGAAAACAAATCTTGGTCTGGGAAGAGCACATTGAGGAAGTGGGTCATGAGCAGAGAAGTCAAGGAAGATGGTTTAGAAGGAGCCAGAGGAAAGTGTAGGATTTGGAAAGGGGAGGAAGAGCAGGGCTAACCTTTGGTTAAGTGCCTTCTGCCTCTCCAGTGGGCCAGAGCCTGCTCTCAGAAGTATTTGCGGGTAACTTTGAGTCTATTTAGTCCTTGCGGTAACCCTCTGAGGCAGGTACAAATCCACAGGCTCAATTCTAAATTCCAGAAAGCTTAAGTGAAATGAAACACTTTTGCAACTTCTTTAGTGGTAAAACCTAATTTGAAATAAGTCTTTATTTCAAAGTCTTTGTCCCACTCGGTGTTAATATTTATACTTCTGCGGCAAAAATAGTAATGTGTTTGGTTTGGGGTACTGTCGAAGACTCTTTTGGGATGTTATCTAATACCTGGTATATATGCTTGCTGCCTCTCTAAAATCCGAAACACGCTGAACTCTGAGACGCAGCTGGCCTGGAGGGTTTAAGGTAAGGAATTGTGACTCTGGATTATTCCCATTTTACGAGGGAAAAAGCTGAGACTTAGCAAGAGAAGCAAATTGTCTTAGGCCACAGAGGTGCCAAGTGACAGATAGAGGACTCCAGCTCTGGTCCAGTTTCGAGTAAGGGGCTGTGATTCCATGAGGTTAAGCCTGAATGACAGTGAAATGGCCCCACTGAAGAGAAGATTGCATGGGTCATTCATGACCCACAGATGCAAAGTCCATCTAGCTGAGCATGGATCTGTAAGGCAAAGGGGACTGTTGAAAGCTTGAGAGACATTGGTATTTCTGGAAGACTGGGACCTAGGCTTTGGGCAGCTTTAGATACTTCAGCACAGCAGCCCTGTGGTCTGGATCCAGAGATCCACAGCTCATTAACAAAATTACTCTTTTTCTCTATGCATTAGTTTCTTCTTCTTTAATATAGAAACGATAATATTATTTGCCTCCTTGATTTGGAATAAACATTAAATAAAATATGCTGGAGTTCCCATCATGGCACAGCAGAAAAGAATCCGACTAGGAGCCATGAGGTCGCGGGTTCGATCCCTGGCATTGCTCAGTGGGTTAACGATCCGGTGTTGCCATGAGCTGTGGTGTAGGTTGCAGACGCGGCTCGGATCTGGCATTGCTGTGGCTCTGGCGTACTCCGGCAGCAACAGCTCCACTTAAACCCCTAGCCTGGGAACCTCCATATGCGCAGGTGTGGCCCTAAAAAGACAAAAAAAATAAAATAAAAATAAAATAAAATAAAATATGCTTGAGAGCACTTAGCATGGACCTTAGCAAGCATGCAATAAATCTTGGCTGTGATTATTATTCTCAAAATGTGATGTGCACACCTCTCAGAGTGTTCCAAATCAGTGTGGATATGGGAATATTCATGAATTGGCAGTTTTGCTTGCTTTCTAGTAATTTAAGTCATTATTTTTCCCCATTAAAACTGGCACAGAACGAATATACTTAATGCTATTAAACTGTATACTTAAAAATGATTAAGGTGGTAAATCTTGTTATGTCTATTTTACCACAATTAGAAGTTAAAATTAAAAAAAAAAAAAAAAAGAGTTCCCGTCGTGGCTCAGTAGAAACAAATCCCACTAGGAACCATGAGGTTGTGTGTTCAATCCCTGGCCTTGCTCAGTGGGTTAAGGATCCAGCATTGCCATGAGCTGTGGTGTAGGTCGCAGACATGGCTCGGATCTGGCATTGCTGTGGCTATGGGGTGTAGGCCGTCAGCTGTAGCTCTGATTTGACCTTTAGCCTGGGAACTTCCATATGCTGTGGGTGTGGGCCTTAAAAAGGGAAAGAAAAAGAAGAAGAAGTTAAGATTAAAATAAAACCCAACCTGGCACAAATATATTAGGAAATAGAATGCACACGTACATGAATAAAATATATGAGATGTCGGTGACTTTCTGGCCATTGGCAGAGTTGGGAGGGGAGGATAGGGATTGAATGTGGGGAAGGGAGGGGGCGAAGTTCACAAATCACAGATTGACAAGTACAAGAAACTCGCCTGGAACCTTGTTATCCTGTTCCCCTGAACTTGGGTCCAGGGTTATAGAGTTTGATGTGCTTTGTAAATGTAGGCAAATCTAAGTTCTATAGATCTTTAGGACATGGATTGGCCCTTCAGCAAGATCAGTTCGAAGGGCAGGTAGAGTGGGGAGGAGAGAATGGAGCCAGAGAGACTAGTTAGGAGGCTGGCGCAATGAGCCTGTCACATCCCACTAGGCTTGGTCTTAACTGGTACCCAAAGTTCTGGGAGAGGGAAGTCATCAGAAACCTAGACGAGCAGCCGTCCATAAGAACAGCAACGTGGACAACCACTCACCTGCAGGAAGCCCAGGACCAAGCCTCTGGGGTATATCATCTCATCAAATCCTCCTAACACTCTGGGTTCAGATGCTGAACTGGACGTTCAGAGACGTTCAGGAACCTGCCCAAGCTTAGGACAGAGCCGGATTCAAAGGCAGGGGTGAAGCCCGTCCACCCTCCCACTCCGCATTTCCACACATCTGGATTCCTCAGGAGCCTGCCTCGCTCCTCAGGGGGCTCCCTGTTGTGCGTGTTGTGAGCCCGCAGTGTGTGGTGTGATAGGTGCTATGTGCTGTGATGTCCTTGCCACCGGCTCCTCCCCTCCCACTGGTCACAGAGTAAATGGTCTTGGATGTCTTCATGGGGACAGAGAGAGCCAGGGAGAAAGGATTTTGCTAGGCATTCAATTCCTCCCCCAGGATTGGGGGCTATAAATCAGGCACCGGGGGAGAAGCGTGTCACCCTGCCTGTGAGCTCCACTGACATAACTTGGAATAACTCTCCGGCACTCCCAGGTCAGTGGCAGAGCAGAAGGCTAGTCCTGCCAAAAATCCCAGGGATGACGAGAGCACTTGCTAGGTAGAAAGTGATTTTTTTGTTTTTTTTTTTTTTGCGTACACTCAAGCAACTTACTCAGGAGAGAGAGATGTGGAAGACTGAGGGAAAGGATGGCAGAGGGGGAAGGACTCAGAAAACTGGAGTCAGAAAAGTTGGGTTCAGGAGTCCCAGCAGGCTGTGCGACCCCAGGCAAGTCCCTTCCCCTCTCTGGGCTTCCATTTCTTCCACCAGTACAATTAGGTAGATGGAGTGATTAGATGATCCCTAAGCTCCCTTCCCGCTTTGACATTCTATGCTTTTTCCTTTTCAAAGTACCTGAGTGTGACTTTTCCAGGAAAATGTCAAACATTTCAAAGGGCCAGCCTCTGCGTTTGCCAGATATCTTTTGTCACCCTTCAGCTGGTCTTGTCTACATTCATGTCCAGGGGATTTTCTCTGATATATATATATATTTTTTATTTCTCCAGCTATATTTCCTTGTTTGCATTGGTTGACTGTTGCAGAAACAGGGCGCTGTTTTTCTAAGCAAATATGCAGTTCCATGCCAACAGGAATATCCTGTTTACAAGAGCCTCCTCTTACAAGGTACCAGCTGTTTGAAAACATTTGTGTATTGCCACATCCGAATAATCTCCTGATAAGCAACTTTTTTTTTCCAGTAACACCGTTTTCCTTCATGTAATCATACAGTGGTATAGATGCTCCCTAAAAAGGAAATGTTCAATGCGGATCGTCATGATAAGCTCTTTTGTCCTCTCCTTCTGTATTAGTCTGCTGGGGCTGCAATACAAAATGCCAGAAACTGAATGGCTTACACAACAGAAACGTGTTGTCTCCTGGTGCTGAAGATTAGAAGTATAAGATTAGAGTGTCAGCAGGGCTGGTTCCTTCTGCAGGCTCTGAGGGAGAAACCGTCCCATGTCTCTTCTTCGCCTGACTCCTGGAAATGGGCTAGTCTTTGACGTTCTTTGGCTTGTGGCAGCATCACCCATCTCTGCTTTCTCTCTTCACATGGCATTCTTCCTGTGCGCATGCCTGTGTCCAAATTTCCCCCCCTTTTTATGTGGATGTCAGTCATTTTGGATTAGGGGCCACCTACTCCAGTATGACTTCATTTCCCTTAGACATCCAAGTACAGAGAGAGAAATTGGCCCAGCGCTGCTCTGAAACCCACTGCTGTGTTGGTACTGGCCATACTTCCCGTGGGTCACTCCCAACCTTTGACTGAGTGCAGCAGGCACTCGATGGCAGCCCTGTACCTGGGAGATACGGGACTCCTCTGAGAGTTGACATGGGTTCAGGGACTCCCCAGCAGCCTTGCTGAGCCTTCCTTAGATTATATGATGGTCTAGGATGCGTCTACTCAACTTCCTTCCTTGTTGCCTTCACTTGGGGTCAGACTTGAATCCACTCTTATTCTTCCTCTTGTTCAGTCCAACTCCTTGTTCTATAGAGTTGTTGAGACAGCTCTACAGACAATTCTATTCCTTTCTCCCAGCCACACCCCAGCTTGTGAAACCTCTCATTGCCCCCTCCCGGTTTTCTCTTGTAGGTGTTTTTCCCAATAAAATTCCTCCATGTCTGATCCCATCTACTTCATGGAGGACTTGGACTAATACAAGAGGTGACACAGACTCAGTGTCTTGAAAACCACAATGAGATACAACTTCACACCCGTCAGGATGGCTGCCGCCAAAAACAAACAACCCAGAAAATAACGAGTGTTGGCGCAAACCTGGAGAAACTGGAACCCTTGCACACTGTTAGCAGGAATGTAAAGTGGAGCAGTCACTATGGAAGACAGGATAGTGGCTCTTCAAAAAATAAAATAGAGAATTACCAGATGATCCAGCAATTCCACCTTGGGGTATATGCCTGAAAGAATTGAAATCAGGGTCTTAAACAGATGTTTGTTCCCCCATGTTCACAGCAGCGTTTTTCATGGTAGCCGGAAGACGGAAGCAACTTAAATGACCATGAATGGGTGAGTAGATAGACTAAATGTGGTATATACAGACAATGGAGTATTATTCAGCCTTTAAAAGCAAGGAGATTCTGACACAGGCTACAACACGGATGAACTTGTGGACGTTATCCTAAGTGAAACAAGCCAGTCGTAAAAAGTGTGTCTCATTCACATATATGAGGTACCTAGAGTAGTCATATTCATAGACAGAAAGCAGAGTGGTGGTTACTAGGGGCTGGAAGGAGAGGGAAATCGAGTGTTAGTGCTTCCTGGGTGCAGAGTTTCAGTATGAGAAGATGAAGTTCTGGAGGTGAATGGTAGTGTTGACAGCACAACAGTGTGACTAGACAATGTCACTGAACTCTACACTTAAAAATATTTGAATTTTGTTTAATTTTTCTTTCTTTTTTTTTGCTTTTTTTTTTTTTTTTTTGCTTTTTAGGGCTACACCTGCGGCATATAGAGGTTCCCAGGCTAGGGGTCAAATCAGAGCTACAGCTGCCGGCCTGCACCACATCTACAGCAACTCAGGATCTGAGCCACGTCTATGACCTACACCACAGCTCACGGCAACAGTGAGTGAGACCAGGGATCGAACCCATAACCTCATGGTTCCTAGTCGGATTCATTTCCGCTGCACCATGACGGGAACTCCCCGTACACTTAAAAATGTTTTTTTTTTGTGTGTGTGTGTGTGTCTTTTTGCCTTATCTAGGGCCGCACCTGTGGCATATGGAGGTTCCCAGGCTAGGGGTCTCACAGGAGCTGTAGCTGCCGGCCTACACCACAGCCATGGCAACGCGGGATCCGAGCCGCGTCTGCAACCTACACCACAGCTCACAGCAACACCAGATCCTTAACCCACTGTGCAAGGCCAGGGATCGAACCCGCAACCTCATGGTTCTTAGATTCGTTAACCACTGAGCCACGACGGGAACTCCTAAAAATGTTGAAGGTGGTACATTTTTGTTTATTTTGTCACAGTTAAAATAGCATAAATAGGAGTTCCTAGATAAGGCAAAAAAGCATTAAAAAATAGCATAAATAAAATTCTTGCCTCTTAGTGCAAAGTTGAAATAACACTCCTGTTGACAAGTGTCTGGGGTACCTTGGCAAATGGGCCAGAGAAGCACAGGGGCAGAGTGTTTATTTTTTAAAAGACCTAATGGTCTGAAGGCTTCTGGTTACCAGTTTACCACTTTAAAGCCTAAAGTTTAATCTTTTCATTGTCGGGATGGTCCTCATTCATACCTCATTTCAGGGAGCTTATGATTCACCAGACCGATGGTAGTGAACTGAAAAACATGTTTACAGCTTTGGCTTCTTACTTCATCAACTTGGGGGTGGGGGGGTTAAGTGAAAGAAAGAAAGAGGCAATAGCTCCTAGAAAGGAGATTCCCCCTAAATGAACCATTTTAATCATTTTAAATGCACCCTTTTGCCCCAGCTATACCAGAAAGGCACCAAATGCAAAAACAAGGGCTTTTTCATCTGAACTTTTTGTCTTCAGAGAGAGAAAACAGAGGAGTTCCCTCGTGGCACAACATGTTAAGGATCTGGTATTGTCACTGCAGCGACTCAGATTGCTGCTGTGGCACCAGTTCAGTTCCTGGCCCAGGAACTTCCATATGCCATGGGTGTGGCCAAAAGAGAGACAGACGGACAGACAGAAGGAAGAAAAAATAGAGATTCCAGCACTAGTCAAAGTGGTTTGGCCAAATATCCAACAGGAGAAAATACTTCCTGATTGTAATACTTTCTTGTTAGCTGCTCATCTTCAAACTGAAGTTACAGAAAGTAGTTAGGGGCTTGGGTTCAAGTTCAAATCCTAATGTGACCATTTACCTAGGGCAAACTGTCTATCAACTCTCTGCGCCTCAGTTTCCTAATCTGCAAATTGGGGGTAAAAATAGGGACTCTTTCATAAGGGCGTGTTAACAGCAGCTAGAAATTACTCCACATTTTCTATGTGCCAGGCATTGTGCTAAGTCTTTTATATACATTGACTCATTTAATCCTCAAGCCCAGCATGATCTCATCCCGAAGCGTATGATCCTAACCACAACGTGACACCACATTGTATTAATTGCGGAATGCACGTAAAAAAAATGTAAGCCTGGCCTCAGTAAACATTCAGGAGTGGTAGCATTTCCCTTCTGTCTTAGGGATGTGAATCCGAAGTTCAGAGAAATGAAAACACATCTGAAAATCACAGCACCAGGAGATGATAGAGCTGGGGCTTAGCGTGAATTTCCTCCCCCAACAAAACATGCCGGGGGCGGGGGGACAGGGGAGTCTGGCCATGAAGCAGAGAGGTGGGGCTTTGAGCACGACTTCAGAGAAGAGAGGAGATTGAAGAGGAGCGGGAAAGAAATTCCAGGCATGGTCAGAATCCCAGAGACGAGGAAGTACGTGGCAAATCAGCGTGCTGGGAATGGCACACAGAGGGGTGGGCTTGGCGAGGCTCGTGGGGGCAAGACGACGGAGTATTGTGGGCCAAGTCACAGAGAGTTCCGAATTCCAGGCCACAAATCTACTTCACCAGCTCCTGACTTCACAGACCCTTACAAGCCAGCAATTCACTTCTTGATGTATATCCTGGATGACACCCGCTTGCGTACACCAGAAAACGCGCACAGAATATTCACAGCAGCATTGGAAATATGGCATACACCTGGAAACAAGCTTGATGTCTATCCACAGGGGGAGGAATAACGATGATGGTGTTGTCACATGAGGGAGTACTCTACAAAGGTGAGCATGAATGAGTTATAGCCACATGCAGTAATAACATGGAATGCATGAATAAAGGAAGCAAGCTGAGGAAGATCAGATGGAGTGTGACACCTTTTCATGAAGAGCAAGAGAAGCAAGACAAAATTAACTAAATAATAGATTTTTTTTTAACCTGTCTTCACTTTGGAGTGAAATCTTTAAAAAACAAAGGGTAGGGAGTTCCCTTCGGGGCACAGCGGAAATGAATCTGACTGGGAACCATGAGGTTGCAGGTTTAATCCCTGGCCTTGCTCAGTGGGTTAAGGATCCGGCGTTGCCGTGAGCTGTGGTGTAGGTTGCAGACACGGCTTGGATCCCGCGTTGCTGTGGCTGTGGCATAGGTCAGCGGCTAAAGCTCTGATTGGACCCCTAGCCTGGGAAACTCCATATGCCATGGGTGTGCCCCCTCCAAAAAAAAAGACCAAAAAATAAAAAATAAAAAACAAAGGGGATAGGGAATAGAGATTCAACAGAAAGGCCGTGAGGAGAGGTTGGTGAAGGTCTGCAAGAGGGTGGGTTGAGAAAGGTTCACCCAGATAGATGGAGAGGACTAAAAAGGCTCTACTCTCAACCTGGGAATATTTTTCAACTGTATTTTGTAATTAACATACACAAAGTATAAATCTTTTGTATGCATTATATATTGCCTCCTAATACTAGTAATATTAGTATTACTAGTGGCGCCTAGTATAAATGTTCAAATAGATTAAATGAGATCTAAATTAGAACCATGTGTAACACTTGAGATGCACAGCTTCAGGGCATGTGGCCTTCTATGAATGTGGTACTGTTTTGTTTGTCTTTTTAGGGCTGCACCTGCAGCATATGGAGGTTCCCAGGCTAGGGGTCGAATCAGAGCTACAGCTGACAGCCTACACCCCACAGCCACAGCAATGCCAGATCTGAGCCGCGTCTTTGACCTACACCACAGCTCATGGAAATGCCGGATCCTTAACCCACTGAGCGGGGCCAGGGATCAAACCCACATCCTCATGGATGCTAGTCAGGTTGGTTAACCACTGAGCCACGATGGGAACTCCTAAGCTTAACTTTCTACTTCTTTTTATTGAAGTATAATTGATTTACAATATTATGTTAAATTCTGCTATACAGCAAAGTGATTTTTGTTATACATACATATGTACTTTTTGAATTTTCTTTTCCCTTATGGTTTATTATAGGACACTGAATATACTTCTCTGTGCTATACAGTAGGACCTTGTTTATCCCCTCCATATATAGTGCCTTACATCTGCTAACTCCAGCCTCCCACTCCATCCCTTCCCCAAACTCCTCCCCCGTGGCAACCATAAGTCTGTTCTCCTTGTCTGTAAGTCTGGATCTGTTCTGTAAATAGGTTCATTTGTGTCATGTTTTAGAATCCACCTGTAGGTGATATCATATGGTATTTGTCTTTCTCTTTCTGACAATTCATTAAGTATAATTCTCTCTAGGGAGTTCCCATTGCGGCTCAGTGGTTAACGAATCTGACTAAGAACCATGAGGTTGTGGGTTCAATCCCTGGCCTCACTCAGTGGGTTAATGATCTGGTGTTACCGTGAGCTGTGGTGTAGGTTGCAGACGTGGCTCGGATCTGGCATTGCTGTGGCTCTGGTGTAGGCTGGTGGCTACAACTCTGATTAGACCCCTAGCCTGTGAACCTTCATGTGCCACTAGTGTGGCCCTAGAAAAGGCAAGGAGATTAAAAAAAAAAAAAAAAGTATGGTAATCTCTAGTTGCATTCATGTTATTGTGAATGACATTATTTCATTCTTTTTTATGACTAATATTCCATTTTATGTACCACATCTTGTTTATACATTCTTCTGTTGATGGACATTTAGGTTGTTTCCATGTCTTGTCTGTTGTGAAGAGTGTTGCTATGAACATAGGGATGCACGTATCTTTTTGGGTTATATTTTTGTCTGGATACATGTCCAGGAGTGGGATTGCTGGATCACATGGTAACCCAGTCCTTAGTTTTCCAAGGACACTCCATACTGTTCTCCATAGTGGTTGTACCAACTTACATTCCTACCGACAGTGTAGGAGGGTTCCCTTTTCTCAACATCCTCTCCAGCATTTGTTATTTGTAGACTTTTTGATGATAGCCACTTGGACCGATGTGGGGTGAACTCTAGTCTTTCATTCATCCAGCAATCATTTTTCGAGTCTCCTTCACCTTGCCAGGGATTAGGAGATAAAGAGGAATTGGTCCTTGGTCTAGTGTTGCTCAAAGATTTGGGAGGTTGTGAAACAGAGGGACCCACAAAGTCATGGAGTCAGTCCTGGCTCTTCTGGGCCTTGGAGGGTGGCCCCAAGACTGTGCATCAGAGGAGGCCGTGGTTGGCAAGAATGGAGCTGGCTTCAACACTGGCATGGATGTCCTCCCTATGCAGGTCTCTCCTGGGGCTCTCCCCGCAGGCAGAGTCATCTTCACACTGTTACCCCTTTGCAGTCGGCCTCCTGACTCTTCACCAGTTTGTGTGTTTTCATCCTCCTCTGACCCCCATGCCCTGCATAGAACTTGGCAGGCATTGCTTGCTTGCTGTCAGTCTGTGCGGGTATTGACCCTGCATTTATTGGTAGCTTAGATCAGTGTGCAGAACACTCTGCTCAACCCTGGGGTGGTGCTGGGAAGCACACGATGCAGCTCTTAGTCCTCAGGAAGGCTCATGACTTTGCTGTGCTGCCAATATGTTGCTCTCCCCAAACGCTTGGGCAATTTAAAAACATCTCTGGGGAGTTCCCATTATGGCGCAGTAGAGACGTATCCAACTAGTATCCATGAGGATGCAGGTTCGATCCCTGGCTTTTCTCAGTGGGCCAGGGATCTGGGATTGCAGTGAGCTATGGTGTAGATCACAGATACTTCTTGGATCCCACATTGCTGTGACTGTGGCCTAGACCAGCAGCTGCAGCTCCAGTTCGACCCCTAGCCTGGAACTTTCATATGCCATGGGTGTGGCCCTAAAGAGCAATAAATAAATAAATGATCTCTGGAAAACAATAACGTTCTGTATTTTTTTGTGAATCACATATAAGTTGATTAGTAAAGTGGTATTTCACTTCTTTCCTCTTAAAACAACTTCTTTTTGGCGTTCACATTGTGACTCAGTAGGTTAAGAACCTGATATGGGAGTTCCCATTGTGGCGCAGTGGTTAACGAATCCTACTAGGAACCATGAGGTTGCGGGTTCAATCCCTGGCCTTGTTCAGTGGGTTAAGGATCCGGCATTGCCGTGAGCTGTGGTGTAGGTTGCAGACACGGCTTGGATCTGGTGTTGCTGTGGCTGTGGCGTAGGCCAGCGGCTACAGCTCCGATTAGACCCCTAGCCTGGGAACCTCCACATGCCGCAGGTACGGCCCTAAAATGACAAAAGGCAAAAAAAAAAAAAAAAAGAACCTGATATGGTGTCTTTGAGGATGCGGGTTTGACCTCTGGCCTCACTCATTAGATTAAGGAGCCTGCATTGCCACAAGCTGTGGTGCAGGTTACAGATGTGGCTGGATCCGGTGTTGCCGTGGCTGTGGTGTAGGCCTCAGTGGCAGCTCTGATTCAACCCCCTAGCTTGGGAGCATCCATAGGCCACAGGTGCAGCTGTAAAAAGAAAGAAAAAAAGAGAGAGGGAAAACCACCTCTTTTTCATCTGCCTTGCAGGGAGCTTGGCACTGCAGGATTTGGGAACTGCATCTGAGAATTCCTGCAGTCCCCCAGGTACCATGAATCGCACTGCCATCACCTAGCATGGACCGGCTTATTCACAGGTAGGTCCGCGCAGCTGGCACGGATGCTCACTGAGGGCGAATACACATCCTGTATCTCCCCGTTGTCAGGGCCTGGCTCATAAGGGCCACTTGAGCAACTGCCGTCAACTGTCTGAAGGGAAGAGACTGTTTCTGGATGTCGATCGGGTGTCTTTCCTCTCAGGCTTTGCCCTTCCAAGCCGTAGAGACCTCATTGTTTTCTCTGCGCTCCTTGTGTGCGCTGGGTCTCCGGGAGGCCGCCGAGCCGCCCTCTGTGTAACCAGGGTGTGTGCGTGTGTGCACGCATGTAGCTACAGATGCAGGAACATGCAATCCGGTTCTTCTAGTTACACAGCATAGACTGCAAACCCCAGAGCACCAGCCTGTCCTCATTTATGAGTTTTAAAAATAACAACCCCTTCCATTCATTCAGAAGTGTTTTCTGGTTTCCAAAGTACTTGTACAGCTCTTCATTTGAGGCCGGACTCAACAGCCACCTCAGGAGGAGGATTTCACTCCCCTCGCCCCCTTTACAGGTGGGGAAACTGAAGCTCAGAGCGAAGAACTGATTTGGCCAAACTCAAACTGTTCCAGGTCCTCTGGCGCCAAGTTCAGAGACTTCGTGCTCATAGCGCCGGTCTGGAGAGACCGGGTTGGGGTCCAGCCCCACACGGCGGTTGCTGCCTGTCCAGGGTGGGTGCAGAGATGAACCGGAATTGCTCTCAAGCCCTGGCTTGTGGCTAAGGTTTTTTTTTGGTCAGAAGCTCACTTCTCAGGTCAGGCCGAACCCCAGACAGGAGCCTCTCAGTGAAAAGAAGTGCTTTGTGCCGACCGTTTAACAGCTACGACTCCTCAGAGCCCCTGCCCTATCCTGTGCTGGGCCAGGCAGGTTTATTCCGGAATTCGCTGAGCCAAGCGTCCTGCCTCCTGGAATTCACAGAGCGAACACTTGACCCAGCCTAGGCTTGAAGAGGGGGTGAAGGTCAGAGAAGCTTCCGCAGGAATGAAGGCCTGAGCTGGGTCTTCAAGCTGGAGTAGGCATCAGCCAGGCAAGGAGTGCTGAGGAGGAGGAGAGGGGGAGGCAGGCTGGGCAGAGGGGAGGCCCAGGTAGGGAAGGGCATGAAGACAGAAAAAGGGCAGAGGCATAATTCAGGTCCGCGTCCATCACGGTCATGATTTATACTTCCTCTCACTGCCGCCTGTACAATATCTAGATATATTTTAATGGACTATTTCCTTTTTTAAATTTGTATTGGCATATAGTTGATTTACAGTGTGTTAGTTCTGGGTAAACAGCAAAGCAATTCAGTTATACACGTACCTATATCCATTCTTTTGCCTGTATAGGTTATTATAGAATATCGAGTAGAGTCCTTTGTGCTATACAGTAGGTCCTTGTTAGTTACCTATTTTATACATAGTAGTGTGTATATGTTAATCCCAAACTCCTAATTTATCTCTCCCTGCCACATTTCCTCTTTGGTTACAATAAGGTTGATTTCTTTGAGTCTGCTTCTGTTTTGTAAACAAGCACATTTGTATCCTTTTTTAGATTCCACGTATCCGTGATAACATATATTTGTCTTCGACTTACTTCATTTAATATGACGATCTCTATGCCCATCTGTGTTGCCGCGAATGGCATTATTTCGTTCTTTTTTATGGCTGAGTAGTATTCCACATCTTCTTTACCCGTTCCTCTGTCAATGAGCACTTAGGATGCTTCCATGTCTTGGTTATTATAAATGGTGCTGCAGTGAACATGAGGGTGCATGTATCTTTTCGAATTATGGTTTCCCCCAGATACATGCCCAGGAGTGGGATTGCTGGGTCATATGGTAGGTCTATATTTAGTTTTTTATGGAACCTCCATACTATTGTCCACAGTGGTTGTACTGATTTACATTCCCACCAACTGTATAGGAGGGTTCCCTTTTCTCTGCACCGTCTCTAGTATTTATTGTTTGTAGACTTTTTGATGATGGCCATTCTGACTGGTGTGAGGTGGTACCTCATTTTAGTTTTGATTTGCATTTCTCTAATAAGTAATGATATTGAACATCTTTCCATGCACGTTTTGGCTTGACTGTTTCTTCTTCTGTTCTTTTTTTTGTCTTTTTGCCTTTTTATGTAGAGCCGCACCCACGGCATATGGGGGTTGCCAGGCTAGGGGTCTAACCAGGAGCTGTAGCTGCCGGCCTTCGCCACAGCCACAGCAACGTGGGATCCGAACCGCTTCTGCAACCTACACCACAGCTCACGGCAACGCCGGATCCTTTACCCACTGAGCAAGGCCAGGGATCGAACCCATAACCTCATGGTTCTTAGTCGGATTCGTTAACCACTGAACCACGAAGGAAACTCCCTTGGCTTGACTGTTTCTTAAATTTAAATGTATCTATTTTAAAAGGATACACTACAGGAGTTCCCGTCGTGGCTCAGTGGTTACCAAATCTGACTAGGAACCACGAAGTTGCGGGTTCCATCCCTGGCATCGCTCAGTGGGTTAAGGATCCAGCGTTGCCATGGCTGTGGTGTAAGTTGCAGACATGACTCGGATTTGGCATTGCTGTGGCTGTGGCCTAGGCAGGCGGCTACAGCTCCGGTTAGACCCCTAGCCTGGGAACCTCCATGTGCCATGGGTGTGGCCCTAATAAGCAAAAAAAAAAGGAAAATAAGTCAATAGGGATGTCACATACAGTACAGGAAATAGAACCAATAATTTTATAATAACTTTGTATGGTGCTAGAATCATAAAAGTATTAAATCACTATGTTGTATACCTGAAACTAATATAATATTGTGAGTTCACTATACTCCAATTTTCTTAAGTGTAAAAAAATTTTAGAAATAAGGTATACTCTGGAGTTCCCACTGTGGTACAGCAGGTTAAGGATCTGGCATTGCTGCAGCTGTGGTGTAGTCATAGCTGTGGCTCGAATTTGATCCCCGGCCTGGGAACTTCCGTATGACACAGATGCAGACAAAAATTAAAACAAAAAAAGAAAGGATACACTATATTATGGGATTGCTTGCCAGGTTCTTTTTTCCTAATACACATTAAAATAAATACCTAAGTAGTCAAAGGAAAAATGGCCATCCTTTTATTCCCCGGAAGCCATCTGTGGGTACCACCACGTTTGGCAAACAGTGAACAAAGGCATGGCTATGAGTAAGAATGTGGGGTGTGGAGGAAATTCTGAAAGAGTGAGCTGAGCGTGAGGCGGGAGGATTGTGATGTGGGGTTGGAGAACTGAATGGGGCCTGAACTTGAAAGGGCTCATATGCCTGCCTAAGGAGCTGGACTGGATCATCTCAGAGTCAGGAATGGGCAACCACTGAAAGACGATGGTGCTATGAGTAACTCACCTCCTTCTTGTGGCTCACCTTCTCTTTGAAGGCCTTATTTATTTTTTCTATTTTTTCTTTTGGCCCTGCCCATGGCATGCAGGAGTTCCAGGGCCAAGGATTGAACCTGAGCCACGGCAGAACAATGCCAAATCCTTAACCGCTAGGCCAGGGAACTCCCCGGAGGTCTTATTTTTAAAAGGTTCCCATTAACCCCAATTACCAGAAAATCTTGAGGAGGCAGTTCTCTAAATAGAGAATGAGCCTTAGAGTCAGAAAACCATCTTCCTGAGAGCTCAGGGACTGGGCAAGTCCTACAACCTCTCGTAGCCTCAAGCGTTCTGTCTGTAAGTTGGGCACATGCCTAGGTGCCTGGGGCAGGACCTAGAGGCTGCGAGTCACAGCTTCCTTGACCATTGCCCCCTAGATTGGGTTTCTCAACCTTGGCACTGTTGACACTTAGGGCTCAGTAATTCTTTGCTGTGAGGAGCTGTGGAATGTTTAGCAACATTTCTAGTCTCTCCCCAGTAGATGCCAGTAGCCTCTTCCCAGTTATGGCAACGACAGCAAAAATCTCCAGATGTGGCCAGTTGTCCCCTGGAGGAAGAGGGTGTCACCCAGACTTGTGTGAGAGAGGTGGAATGTCAGACAGTCCTGTGGCTTCTGCAGTATTGGCTGAAGATGGACCCTAGAGAGCAGAAGGCTTCATGCACATGAGCCCACCCCTCCCAAGTTCAGATCCCCAGATGGGGAAGGGATAGTTAAAGAAGCGGTTTTTGTCATTGACTTACTGAAAGAGTGACTCATGGATTCCCCCCTTACATGGATTACATAGATCCCTATGTAATGTCTCCAGGGAAGGACACTCCAAAGAGGATCAGGGCCTTCCAGCCCTGGAAGGTGTGACCCAGTACTTCCCTGCGTGGGCCTGTCTTCCCAGAGAAGGCAGAGCGCAGGAGCAGAACAGACCACTGGGCTCAGGGTGAGTGTGAGAACAATCAGCATGGCTGCCCGACGTGGCCGTGGACTCACACACACCTTCCAGGTCCTAGAACCCGGCCATCCCGGTCATTGACTCATAGGAATGATTTCAGTCATAGCATCACTTGAGCATCTGCTGTATACCATTGCGTGTATCTAATCCTCACAATACTTTATCCCAATTTGATATATAAGGAAACTGAAGAAGCTTGGCAGTACTGGGGAATTTACACAATCATTGCAGCTATTAAGCAAAGGCAACAAGTAAAAGATGCAGACAGCAGGCTTTAGCCTAGGTCTGAATAATTCCAAATCCTTTGTTATTTCTCTCATGTTGGGCTGTACATTCTCCTTCTTGGACACCTGTGAAGTGGCGAGGAGTCTGAAGGACTCCTTGACTCTTGTTTTAGATGCTAGAGCTCTAAGCCTCAGGTATGTGAACTGGAGAATGTTGCCTCTGATAGTTTTAACCTGGGAAAATAAACCTCAGGTACAGCAAACCACACAAACATATAGCTTAGTGAATTATTATAAAGCACACGTCTTTTTTTTTTTTTTTTCTCAGCAGCTCTATGGATGACATTGCATTCTTTCAGCACAGAACAAATGATATCTTGTTTTCATTCCCTTTTTGATGGTAGCAGACATTGATGCTCGATCCCGAGATTCATTCACTGGGGCTTGCAGACTGGTGATATTCTAATCCCAGCATGTTGTTCTCATATATATTTTTTGAAACTCAAAGAAGGAGACACTTTGAATTATTTGGTTGTGCAGAGGTGTGTTCATCTATCACATCTGTTTAGGGAGGGACGAAGGGGCCTTTTAATATGAGACTGATTTCTCTCAGTTTGTCTGCAGATCTTCCTTGACTCAAATGGAAGCTCACCCTGATAAACCCCATTGTAAGTCAAAGATGCACTTGGAGGCGTTCCCATCGCAGCTCAGTGGGTAAAGAACCTGACTAGTATCCATGAGGATGCAGGTTCAATCCTTGGCCTCCATCAGTGGCATTGCCGTGAGCTGTGGTGTAGGTTGCAGATGTGGCTTGGATCCAGCATTGCTGTGGCATAGGCCCACAACTGCAGCTCTGATTAGACCCCTAGTCTGGGAACTTCCATATGCCACAGGTGTAGCTGTAAAAAGAAAAAAAATAAAAGATAAAAAAATAAATAAAATAAAATATAGTATTTTCCTGGTGGCCTAACAGTTAAGGATTTGGCATTGTCACTGCTGTGGCATTTGATCCCTGGCCTGTGAACTTCCTTGTAGGGCTGGAAAAAAGCATTTAAACTCCAATTTCTTTTTTTCTTTTTCTTTTTTGTCTTTTGAGGGATGTACCAAATGCATATGGAGGTTCCCAGGCTAGGGCTTGAATCGGAGCTGTAGCCACTGGCCTACATCACAGCCTCAGCAATGCCAGATCCAAGGCACGTCTGCAGCCTACACCACAGCTCACGGCAACACTGGATCCTTAACCCGCTGAGCGAGGCCAGGAATCAAACCTGTGTCCTCATGCATGCTAGTCAGATTCATTTCCACTGAGCCACGACAGGAACTCCTCGAATTTCTATTTATTCTCATGTCATTCATTAATAATGTCTATGCATCTTGTAATGTACATACTGTATTATTAGTACAACAGTTCATAAATATAATTTATTAATATCTATATGGGCATATAACATACATATGCCCCCGTGCACACCTGTCTATGTATAAA
This sequence comes from Catagonus wagneri, assembly GCA_004024745.2. Classification (NCBI taxonomy): domain Eukaryota; kingdom Metazoa; phylum Chordata; class Mammalia; order Artiodactyla; family Tayassuidae; genus Catagonus; species Catagonus wagneri. The sequence goes on along the minus strand of PVHT021183634.1, from coordinate 25,086,580 downwards.
TACACATGTGGGCTTATAAATACAAATATGGATATATAATGGGAAAGGTTGTTAATATTTTTCACTGGTTAGGAAGCAATGCGAAGAGGAAGGAGACTGCTGCTTTGAGCTACAGTCACCACCTTGTGGATCCTGATTACAGAGAAATGCTTGTTATTTGTTCAGGCTGCTCATCTGAAGATGTCATGACCCATGTAAGATCCTGTAGGGGTTACTCTGTACCCAGAATACAATGATGGCCCCCGAGGTTTAATGATAATGACCAGCATGGTGCCCTGGCGAGGTGGTTAAGAACACACGGAGTTTGGTGTTGGCCAGTTTTGAGCTCAGGTTTAGGCTCTATGGAGAAATAGCCGTGAAACCTCAGTCAGAGACTCGGTTCCCTGGACCTTCAACTCTCTCGTCTGTAAATGACAGTAATGACGACCTTAGCCTCCGAAGGTTGCTGGGATGGTTGAATGAGGAAACTGAAGCAAATAACAGTAGCAATACTCTTCTAAAGCACCTGAGTACTTTATATGGGGTATTGAGCAACCCTGCTCAGTGGGAACTGTGATTTTCCCCATTTCATACACAGGAAACCAAGGGAGAGGTCAGTTAAACTACTTCCTCTAGATCACACCTTGTAAGTGGCATATCCAGGACTGAGACCCAGACTAACTACAGAAGCCATATATATATATTTTTTCCTATGGTGTTTTCAGCCATGCTCTTCTATGGTATCCTCCCCAACACAGAGAAGTGTTGAAGAAATGGCTATTATTGCTAGTGCTCTCGCTGCTCTTACCGTGGGTATGATTGCCTGTGCCAGCTGGATTCCTGTGCATGGCTTCTTTCACTGAGTCTTTGCAAGAAATCTGAACACAAACCCCATCTTACACGTGAGGAAACTGAGGCCCAGAGAAGGTAACAGGCCCATAAGTACATACTTAAAAGCATTTATATTTGCTTTTCTTCCAGAGCTTTTTTCCTTATGAGACACTGATTATCCTGTTTAAGAGGCTCTGGTGAGGGGACTTAAATGGACAGAATCATTTCTCTCAGTCTGTAGAAATCAGTTCTGCCCTCACCTCAACTGGATGACCTTTCTGAGCAAAACGGGATCAAGGTGGCCCAGGCATCGTCTGTCAAGGCGTGGTCTGGATTCCTAGTAAAGGGGAGTTGGGAAACAGTCTCCATCAGTACTTTTACAGACCTTGTGAGGAAGCCCAGAGAGGCTGCTGGAAACATAGGAGCAGGCAAGACATTAAGCTGTAGCAAGGTTACAGTGTTTGGGAAGATATGACTAGAATATGGTAACTGTGGAAATAATGCCAGCCTATTCCTTTCCTCATGTTTATATGGCTTTGAAACACCCCACTAATAAAATCTAGGGGTTTCCTTTTAATTGCACATTGTCTGTAGAGTTCCTGCTAAAAGCTCACAGAGCCTGTTCTGTGGCTGAACTGGACTCCATTTTAATCCTTCCGTAATGATGCCATTATTGTTACCGCTGTTTCTACAGCAACCTCGTGCATGATTTATATGCAAGAGCTGGTCTCTCTTTCATGTAGGTATGTACTGTCCCCTGGAAACTGTAAATTCCCATAGGGCTGGGCCCTTGTTGGCTTGTGGTGGGAGAGGGGGAACCAAGAGCATGGGATTTGGAGACAGATGTCTCCTGATTCAAAGCCAGGGTCCGCTGTAGACTGGCTGGGCGACCTTGAGCAAGCCGTTTATTGTGTGAGGCCCTCGAAGTTCATTAAACCACACCTGATAACTACTTGTGGCGGACATAGAAGATATTGCATAAAGGCCCACTGATGTCTGGCTTGAATAGTATTTGCATACTCCTGGGACCTCAGTATTTTATAATGGAGTAGTATTTGCTTGGAAATCTTACTCCAGAAGCTCATCTGTTTGCTTTATAGTGCTCATGTTAGCTGGGAAAGGATTAACAAAACCTCCAGGTGTTCCTTGTTCCCTTACTAGGTTTCTCTGTTTTTGTTTTCCTTCCAGTTTTTTTTTTTTTTTTTTTTTTTTTGTGGAGATATAATTAACATATAGCACTGTATACTTTTTTTTTCTCTTTTTCAGGACCGAACCTGTGGCATATGTTAGTTCCCAGGATAGGGGTCTAATCAGAGCTGCAGCTGCTGGTCTACACTACAGCCACAGCAGTGCAGGATCTAAGCCGCGTCTACAACCTACACCAAAGCTCACGGCAAACACCAGATCCATAACCCAGTGATCAAGGCCAGGGACTGAACCTGTATCCTCATGGGTACTAGTCAGATTCTTAACCTGCTGAGCCACAACGGGAACCCCAGCACTGCATACTTTTAAGGTGTACAGAATCACAATTTGATTTCATACATCATGAAATGATTATCACAGTAAGTTTAGTGAACCACCCTCATCTCATGTAGAAACAAAAATTTTTTTTCATACAGATGTAAAATTAAAGAAATAGAAAAAAATGTTCTTCTTGTGTTGAGAACTCTTAGGATTTTCTCTCAACAAATTTCACAAATAACATACAAGAGTGTTAATTATATTTGTCATATTGTACGTTATTACATCCCCACTTATTAGGTTTTTACTTTGTAATTTTTATGTAGAAATAATTTCCAACTTACAAAAGTGGCAAAAAAAGAAAAGGACAAGTCATCTCATATACCCTTTCATACAGAGTCTCCTATTACTAATATTTCACTCTATTTGAGAGTAAGTTTCATGCTTGATAACTTTTTATCCCCAAATACTTCAGTGCCTATTTCCTAAGGTTGGGGACATTCAGCTCTCTTCAATTTCAGTGATCAGTTTTGCATATTTACATACAGGGCTTTTGTCCACTTTCCTGTCCATATTTCAAGTTTTGTTAGTCAATATTAGTCTTAACTGGGAATTCCCGTCGTGGCTCAGCAGAAACAAATCTGACTAGCATCCATGAGGACGCAGGTTCCATCCCTGGCCTCGCTCAGCAGGTTAAGGATCCAGTATTGCTGTGAGCTGTGGTGTAGGTCGCAGATGCCGGTCGGATTCACTCGGTTGCGGCATTGCTGTGGCTGTGGTGTAGGCCAACAGCTGCAGCTCTGATTCGACCCCTAGACTGGGAACTTCAATATGCCCTGGGTGTGACACTAAAAATACAAAAAAAAAAAAAAATTAGTTTAAACTATATGGAGGCTTGTCTCAGGGTATCAGATAAGGTCCTTTGGAATTCACAACTTGCAGCCATGGTACCATTAATTTGAATTATTTTCTGCTTTCAGAGAGAGAAATTGGAATAGGATAGGAGAAAAATGAAGAATTTTTGATGGAATCCCCCAGATTGTAGCAGAAAGCATGCTCAATACTATTAGAGACCTAGACCAGTTCCTTTAATGACCAATGTCAGAGTGGTGGGTGGGGTCAAAGGCTAAAGATGGGGAGGGGGTTGCCTTAGACCCTGAGGGCACAGGAAACCATCAAACATCAGAGGCAGGAAGCATTTCACTCCAACAATCTCTTCCTAAAGATGGCATTATTGACATTATTTAGTAAAGGAATCTCAGCTCTCAGTCTCTCTCCTAACACCCAGGAAATTTAACCCAATTAATAATAATGATCAAAAGAGTCAGCATTCATGGAATGAGACACTGGAGGCAGACATTGCATTATTCCATTCAATTTTATTTTATTTTTTTGCTTTTTTAGGGCCGTACCCACGGCATATGGAGGTTCTCAGGCTACAGATCGAATCAGAGCTGTAGCTGCTGGCCTACACCACAGCCACAGTGCCACAGGATCCAAGCCACATCCTTGACCTACACCACAGCTCATAGCAACGCTGAATCCTTAACCCACTGAGCAAGACCAGGGATTGAACTTGCGTCCTCTTGGATGCTAGTCAAATTCTCTTCCGCTGACCCATGGAGGGAACTCCACAGTGTGGAATTTCTTTAGCCATAGAACCATGAGGAAGGAAGTGAGCACCATGGGCCTTTGGGGGCCAGTGCTCTGGTGGAGTTGGAGGGGGTCAGGTAGGGCTTCTCAGATATGCGCCTAAGTTCATAGCAAAACAGCCAGATGTACATTCATACTTCCCATGGGTTGTATTCCCTCTAGTTGTGTCCCTCCAACTGCCCACTTAAAAAGCATAAACGTAGAGTTCCTGTTGTGGTACAGCAAAAATGAATCCGACTAATATTCATGAAAATTCTGGTTTGATCCCTGGCCTCTCTCAGTGGGTTGGGGATCCAGTGTTGCTGTGAGCTGTAGTGTAGGTGGCAGATGTGGCTTGGATCCTGCATGCTGTGACTGTGGCATAGGCTGGCGGTTACAGCTCTGATTTGACCCCCTAGCCTGGGTACTTCCATATGCCGAAGGTGTGGCCATAAAAAGCAAAGAAAGAAAGAGAGGGAGGGAAAGAAAGAAAGAAAGATGTATGAAAAAATACAATGAAAAAGCATAAACCCAAGATTCAAAGTAGTTTGGTGAATTCCACAAAGTTCCATGGCTATTCTGATAGTAGAGCTATGACCTTGGACTGCCAATTTATTTTCATTCTGCTACCCAAACAGGCAGATGATATGTGATCAGGCATAGAATGGCATTTATGGTGATCAGGATCTGTGGTGTTTTGTAAGAAAAGCCTGGACAAACTTGAAAGCCACTTGCTGGTTTCAACACTACTTTTTTTTTTTTTTATGGTCACACCCATGGCACATGGAAGTTTCTGGGCCAGGGATTGAATCCAAGCTTCAGCTTCGACCTGTGCCACAGTGGAAACTCCTCAACTCAAATTTTTAAATGGCAGAACAAGGACAGTGCTTTCTACTGCTTCCAGTCCTGAAGTTTTCCGATGCTCTCACATTTCACAGATCACTTCTTTATTCAGTAGCCGCCACTATCAGCAATAGTCAGCAGTCGGGGGGAGTTCTCTGGTGTTCTAGTGGTTAGGATTTGGTGCTTTCACCACTACGGCCTGGGCATAATCCCTGGTCTGGGAACTGAGATCCTATATCAAGATGCTGCACGCCATGGCTAAAAAAAAAAAAAAAAGCCAGCAGTTGGGGGCAAATTCTAGGAAGCAGCAGCCTTCTAGGTGTGGACTGGGGTGTGGCACAGTAGCAGGAGTACTCGGTTTGATCAGAGTGACAGCCCGCTGAGTCACCTGATTTCTCCTTCATTGGTGTCCTTAGTCATTCACCCATTCTTTCCAAAAATTTTTTTTTTCTTTTTAGGGCCGCACCCACAGCATATGGAGGCTCCCAGGCTAGGGGTCGAATTGGAGCTGTAGTCGCTGGCCTACAGCACAGCCACAGCAATGCCAGATCCGAGCCGCATCTGCAGTCTGCACCACAGCTCATGGCAACACCAGATCCTTAACCCACTGAGCAAGGCCAGGGATTGAACCTGCATCCTCATAGATACTAGTCAGATTCGTTTCCACTGAGCCACAACGGGAACTCCTCCTTCTAAATACTTATGAAGCACGGATTACACACCAGGCACTGTTCTAGATACTGATACAGCAATGAGTCAAGATACTGATACAGCAGTGAATCAAGTCCCTCTTGTGTCTGAGTTTGTGAAATGTCAAACTCCCCCAGTTGCAAAAAGCAAGCAGTGCAAAGAGTGTTAGTGTTATTAATTGTTCCATCTTTTGTCTTCTCTACTGCAATATTAATAACTGGAAGGTAGTGGAGTAGTATCTAAGCCAATGACTGGAAAGGGCTGGTTTAGGTCTGCCTGTAGAACAGCAGGAAAGCAGCTCCCACCCTCAGGAAAGTTCATGTGATGGGGCACCAGGCAGCCCAGGGGTCCATATTTGTTTAAAACTCCCTGTATGGTAATGATAGAAAGCAGAGTTTGGAATCTCAGGCTTATTAGACTGCCTTTCCTGAGTTCTAGGTCTGGGATAATACCTCCTATCCAGAGACTTGTGAGAGTTAAATGATACAAGACTTTCAATTTAGGAGTTCCCATCATGGTGCAGCAGAAACGAATCTGACTAGGAACCATGAGATTGTGGGTTCGATCCCTGGTCTCACTCAGCGGGCTAAGGATCCGGCATTGCCATGAGCTGTGGTGTAGGTCACAGATGCACCTTGGATCCCGTGTTGCTGTGGCTCTGGCATTGGCCGGCAGCTACAGCTCCTGTTAGACCCCTAGCCTGGGAACCTCCATATGCCCAGGGTGCAGCCCTAAAAAGACAAAAAAAAAAAAAAGACTTTCAATTTATTAATGTATTTGTTAATGTTTTCCTCTGATAATGCTTTTCGCTTACACATTTTAAAGGACAGTAGGTAATACAAGTCCTTCTATTTATATACACATATATTTGTTAGGAGCGATGTCAGACACATACAGAACATTTCATGTTAAAGCAGCAGAATACATATTTAAAAAAAAGGGAAATAAAGGAAATATAGTGTAGAAAAACCATAGAAAAAAATCAACAAAACTAGGGGCTAGTTTTTTGAAAAGTTAAACAAAATTGACAAACCTTCTAGCTAAATTAAGAAAAAGGAGAAAATACCTGCATTTGAATTTTTTTAAAAAGAGAAGTAGGCGATATTAAAACTGTTGACACAGAAATACAAAGAATCATGAGACTACTATAAATAATTATATGCCAACAAATTGGATAACCTGGAAGAAATGGATAAATTCCTAGAAGCATACAGCCTACCAAGACTAATTCATGAAGAAATAGAAAATGTATACAAATCAGGAGTTCCCGTTGTAGCACAGTGGAAACAAATCCAACTAGGACCCATGAGGTTGTGGGTTCGATCCTTGGCCTCATTCAGTGGGTTAAGGATCTGGCACTGCCTTGAGCTGTGGTGTAGGTCGCAGACACGGCTTGGATCTGGCATTGCTGTTGCTATGGTATAGGCCAGCAGCTGTAGCTCCGATTCAACGCCTAGCCTGGGAACTTTCATATGCCTTGGGTGCAACCCAAAAAAGCAAAAAAAAAAAAAAAAAAAAAAAAGAAAAGAAATGTATACAAATCTACAAATCAATAGTGAGTAAAAGGGAGTTCCCTTTGTGGCTCAGCAGGATATAAACTCGACTGGTATCCATGAGGATGCAGGTTTGATCCCTGGCCTTGCTCACTGGGTTAAGGATCTGGCATTGCTGTGAGCTGTGGTGTAGACCACAGACATGGCTAGGATACTGTATTGCTGTGGCTGTGGCATAGACTAGCAGCTACAGCTCTAATTGGACCCCTAGCCTGGGAACCTCCATATGCTGTGGGTGTGGCCCTAAAAAGACAAAAATAAATAAATAATGCATAACAAAACAGCAAATGAAATTCAGTGGCTTATTAAAAGGATCGCGCACCATGATCAGATGGGATTTATCCTTTGGGTGCAAGAATGGTTTAATATACCCAAATAATAAATACAATAAGCCACATTATTTATCAATAATAAGTCTTTTAATCAATAAACATGGGATATTTCCATTTATTTTTGTCCTCTCTGACTTCTTTCATTAATGTTTTGTAGCTTTCGTTGTACAAGTCTTTCACCTCCTTGGTTAAATGAACTCGAGTATTTTTTTTTCTTTTTGATGGATTGAAGTATATAATCATTTCAGGAGTTCCCTGGTGGACCTAGCAATTAAGGATTTGGCATTGTCACTGCTGTGGCTTGGATTTGATTCCTGGCATGGGAACTTTCACATGGTAAGGGTTAAAAAAAGGTATATAATCATTTCAATAACTGCAGAAGCATTTGAAAAAATTCAATACTTTTTCCATAATAAAAACAGTCAATAAACAAGGTATAGAAGGAATATACCTCAACATAATCAAAGCCATATATGAAGAGCCTACAGTGGAAAAACTGAAAGCATTTCCTCCAAGATGAAGAATAAGACAAAGATGCCCACTCTTGTCATTTCTAGTTAACATAGTATTGGATGTCCTAGCCAGAGAAATTAGGCAAAATGATGATAATAATAATAATAATAATGATAACAATAATAAAAAAACTCATCCAAATGTAAAAGGAAGAAGTAAAATGTCTGTTTGCAGATGGCATGATCCTATAAATAGAAATCGCTAAAGACTCTAACAAAAAACAGTTAGAACTAATAAACGAATTAAGTAAAGCTGCAGGGTAAAAACTCAGCATACAAAAATCAATTTTGTTCTATACAGTAATAACACACTATCTGGAAAAAAATGTTAGAAAACAATCTCCTTTACAATAGCATCAAAAGGAAAAAAAAATACTCAAGAGTTCATTTAACCAAGGAGGTGAAAGACTTGTACAATGAAAGCTACAAAACATTAATGAAAGAAGTCAGGACAAAAATAAATGGAAATATCCCATGTTTATTGATTAAAAGACTTATTATTGATAAAATGTCCATGCTGGAGTTCCCATTGTGACTCAGTGGTAACGAACCTGACTAGCCTCCATGAGGATGCGGGTTCGATCCCTGGCCTTGCTCAGTGGATTAAGAATCTGGCATTGCCTTGAGCTGTGGTGTAGGCCACAGATGCAGCTTGGATCTGGCATTGCTATAGCTGTGGTGTAGGCCGGCAGCTGCAGCTCTGATTTGACTCCTAGCCTGGGAACTTCCATATGCCTTGGGTGTAGCTCTAAAAAGACAAAACAGAAACAAAAAAACAAAATGTCCATACTACTCAACATGATGTACAGATTTAGTGATGTCCCCCTCAAAATACCAATGGTATTTTTAGCAGAAAAAAATTTAAAAATCCTAAAATTCAGTCGACACACCAAAGACCCAGAATAGCTAAAGTGATCTTGAGAAAGAACACTGAAGTCATTACACATTCTGATTCCAAAATATAGTACAAAGCTCTAATAATTAAAACAGTATAGTACAGGAGTTCCCATTATGGTGCAGGAGAAACAAATCCAACTAGGAACCATGAGGTTGCTGGTTCGATCCTTGGCCTCGCTCAGTGGGTTAAGGATCTGGCATTACCATGAGCTGTGGTGTAGGTCATAGATGCGGCTCGGATCTGGCGTTACTGTGGCTATGGCGTAGGCCAGCGGCTGTAGCTTCAATTGGACCCCTAGCCTGGGAACCTCTATAAGCCATGGGTGCCCCCCCCCAAAAAACAGAACAAAACAAAACAAAAATCAACGCAAAATAAAATTCTTCAGCAAAAGACTGAAACCATAAACTCCTAGAAGAAAACATAGAGGGGAAGCTTCTTGACTTTGACCTTGGAAGTGATTTCTCTCAGGTATGACATCAAAAGCTCAGGCGACAAATTAGACACATGGGACCACTTCATTAACAATTTCTGCACAGTAAAGGAAGCAATCAACAGAGTGAAAAGAGAGAACATATTTGCAAACAGCTTATCTGATAAGGGGTTAATATCCAACATATACAAGGAACTCATACAACTCTCATAAGCCAAAGACCTAGCGAACACCTGGGCAACCCCTAAGTCCTACTGTATGTGAAGACCAGTTAAAGAGAAGGCTCTCCAGGAATTGCCTAGCAGTTTAGGATCTGGCATTGTCATTGCTGTGGCTCAGGTCACTGCTGTGGTGTGGCTTTGATCCAGGAACTTCTGCATGCCACAGGTGCAGCCAAAAAAAAAAAAAAAAAGACAGCGAGAAGGCTCTTCAGAGATTCTTCAATGAGTTGCCCTGGCCTGGAAGGGAAATACAAAGCTGCTTTGAATCCTATCTTTCGATTTGAAAATGGCTGTGCTATGAACCAGCAAATCTCTTCTCTCAAAGCCTCAGTTTCTTTGTCTGAAAATAAGGATGATACAACCCCCATGTATGTAAGAGGCAGCCTTGGGGGCGGGGCAGGGGGGGTCGCAGTAACTGGCTTTCACCTCTGCTTTCCAGAGCCTGGCCTCATAAGCCCCCAGGAGGCACGTACTGTGTTGATTACCTACACTTCAAGGATGAGGTGACTATTGGATGTGCTTAATATGCGCATCTCTCCTACCAGGCTGAGTAACACTGGGTGACAGAGACCATAACATATCTGTTGCCAAGCACAGACATTGGCACACTGTAATTATTTAGCAAACATGTGAATAGATTTAAAAAACCAAGTATGATGCAAAGAAAATATGAAATTTGAAACCGCCTGGCGCTTACCAGTTTGAACAGTGAAGCCAAGTGCCCTGCTCCCAAGGATGACAGAACTTGTCATTTTTAGTTGGGCTTCTAAGTATGACCATCTCCTGATAGTAACTTATTTTTGCTTCCATGAGTCAGAGGCAAAAGGCACTGTCCTCAAGCCACTGGGGTAGCCTTTAAACAAATGGCTCCATAATGAATAGTTTCAGTAAAGTAACAGCTGTCGCATACCTTGTCATACTATAGTGAAACTCTCTAATTTGTTTAGTGTTCTGTATTAATAAGGTTTGCATCCTAGCATTTCTAAAGAGTCTCTAAGAACGCCTGTTCAGATAGCCAGTGAAAAGCCCTATGTCATAGCCTGGGTGAGCAGTGTGGACCTGAGGCAGGACTCAGAGGTGAGTGTGTGTCATGGAAAGGAGCACTGATCAGTCATTTGCCTCAGTGAGGGTCATCTGGAAAATGGGCTGAGAATTACATGGATGTAACGGCCACAGAAATGCCCTGTGACTGCTAAGGCACATTTAAGATTGGACACTGGTTGGCTGGTTTTCCCATTTGGAGCTATGAATGCAAGACTAGAGAAGTCACGGGGACAGGACCCAGAAATTGCTGGCATCATATCACACATCCACCAAATCGATCACATGTGAATTGCTGGCAGAAAATACAGTTACACAAACTCTCAGATATTCAGGATGACTTTTAAATAAGACTTTAACCTCCTCCCCCAACTAAAAGACATACTGACCACCGAAACCAAAACAGAAATATGAGGCTTCCATGTTGAATTTCATCTCAGTAAACTTTTCAAATAAGTATCAGAGAACAGGTATGAAAGAGGCAATACTAGGTCTTGAACTCTGGAAAGATCCATCACTTTTCCTATATGCCAAGTACCAACCTCTAGAAAGAGGCCACAAGCAGCAAGTCATAGGGCATAACACTCGACAAAGCCAAGGATAAGGAAAGCCTGAAGGGAGGCTCTCCCAGGTGTAGACTCGCAAAGGGGAAAGCCCAGGACATTCCAATGAATATTCATCAGAAACCTGCTTTGTACTTGAATTAAATAATAAATTTGTATTTACTGAGTATTTACCATGTGCTTGGCACTTTTACACACATAACTACTAACCCTCAAACTGGCCCACCTCAGAAGCTGCCATTGCCTCATCTTTAAAAGATGAGGTAGGAGTTCCCGTCGTGGCTCAATGGTTAATGAATCCGACTAGGAACCATGAAGTTGTAGGTTCGATCCCTGGCCTTGCTCCAGTGGGTTAAGGATCCGGCGTTGCCGTGAGCTGTGGTGTAGGTTGCAGACGCGGCTTGGATCTGGTGTTGCTGTGGCTGTGGCGAAGGCTGGCATCTACAGCTCCTGTTAGACCCCTAGCCTGGGAACCTCCATATGCCGCGAGTGCGGCCCTAGATAAGGCAAAAAGACAAAAAAAAAAAAAAAGATGAGGTAACTGAGTTCACAGAGGGTTGCAGGATAAGGATAAAGAGTCAGGAGCTCTTGGGGCTGCTCTTAACAGCCAGGTCCTCCGTACGTTCCATTACTCCAAGATCAGGAGTGTGTCTTCTTTCTTCTTCTACTGTTTTTTTTTTTTACTTTTAGGACCACCCACAAGGCATATGGAGGTTCCCAGGCTAGGGGTCGAATCAGAGCTACAGCTGACGGCCTACACCGCAGCCACAGCAACACCAGATCCAAGCCGCATCTGCGACCTACACCACAGCTCACGGCAACGCCAGATCCTTAACCCACTGAGCAAGGCCAGGGATCGAACCCGCAACCTCATGGTTTCTAGTTTGATTGTTTCCGCTGCATCATGACAGGAACTCCCAAGAGTGTGTCTTCTTATTTCTAACACTACTAATTTCCAGAAAGGATCCGAAGCACCTGTGGGATAGGGTTTCCAGGGGAAGGGAGGCAGAAAGACCTCACAGTTAAAGTCTCCTGTAGCCCAAGCTGTCTGGGTCAGACAGGGATCCAAGAGGTACTGAGTAAGGACTGTTAGAAGCATACTGACTGACAGCTGGGGGTGAGTGGGGCTTGCACTGAGCGCCTTCTGTGTGTCATTAGGAGAGAGATCCTAGGCCTGCTCACTGCCAATATGTAGGGGGAAGTTTCTTGTAATACACCTACCATGTGCTCTAGGTACAGGTGTTCTGGGACCTACCGGCTGGGGGTGTGGGGAGCGGGGTGGAGGGGTGAGGCTTGCCTGAGCACTGACTGTGTACCAGGAGCTCTGCATTTCTTGTCTGGCAACAACTGTGAGTTGGGCATGATTATTCCTGTTTTGCAATGAGGATATTAGTATGCAGAGGGGATGGCTGAGTCCACAGTTACAGGCGGAGTTGAAGGCACAGGAAGGCTGGAGCCCAGCTGGGTGCATAATTTCCTTCTCCACTTCAGAGGGGAAGAAGAAACCATGGCTCTCTGTCCTCCCCCTCAGAGAGACTTCAGTGAGACCCCCATCCAAAGCCTAGCCAGGCTAATTATATAGTAATAATAATAATAAAAATAATGGTGATGGTGTTCGCCATTTATTGCATATTTACTATATACCAGGTACATGATGGCATACTCTCAACTATTTCATAAACTTTGCCTGGGATATCCACATTAGCCAAAGGGAGGCAGACGTCCAGAGCTCCCGGGAGCAGGAAGCCAGTAAGTGACAGAACCAGGCTGAGAATCCAGTTGGCCTTGATTTTAAATTTCGTAACACTGGGGCAGCCTCAGCAGGGAGGAAGAAGGGCGCGTCTCACACGCAGAGGTGCGGCGCGGGGACCTGCGGCCGGGAGCGGTCCTGAACCCGGCCGGCCGGCGGGGGGCACTGCAGACCGCGCGCCGTTCAGGGCCTGTTTCCAGCTCCCCGGCGCCCGTGGGCCGCCGCGCCCACGTGCGCCGCTCTCGCCCCCTTCACCCCCGGGCCCCCAAGAGGGAACATTCTTCCCGCTGGGATGCCGAGGAAGGCGATCCGGGCCCCCGGGTTGTCTGGGCGCAGCCCCGAATTCGGCTCTACAGCTGGGTGCCCGCCCGCGTCCCGTTTTGCGCGCGCTCACACTTACACCTCCACCTGAGCTCGAAAAGGCTGCAGGGACCGCGTGTTCCGGGGTGGACGTGGCGTCCGGGCATCAACCTCTGCCGAGATCTGGGGATTTAGACTCCGGGCGAAAGAGGGAAAACCCGATCGAGAGCCAGGCGGGACTCGGGGTGGATTCCCTGGCGCATTTGAATGCCCGGCTGCAGCTTCCCCACCCCGCCCACGCTCTCACCTACCTCTCCTGCCCTGCCGACTCCACACCCCACCCAGCCCGCTCACCGAATTCTGACTTTGAACCCAAACGTGGTCAGGAGTGTTTGGGGGCAGGCCACAGCCAGCAGGCGCTCTGGCTCTCGCCAAAGGAGCTTTAAGTGGGCATGGCCATCCCCGGGACGGGGACCCCCACCTCGGATCAAGCCAGGTGGGGTCACGCTTTCCAAAGTCATTTCCAAGCGAGGCATCCACTGACCTTGACCTTTCTCCACGGTCACCTGGGATACAGGCATTTAAGGTGGGCAGTTTAACGAGGTGATAACTAAGTGAAAATGGCCCGGTAGCCTCCGAATTTGAGGCCCCAGATGAGGCTTTCCTTGGAAAGGGAATGTTATGAATAGGTTACTCTCAGGGAATTCTGCTAGAGTAATAACCCCGAAATGTTAATTGGTCATTTTGCCTGTTAAAAGACCCCTCCAAGTTCTGAGACGACAGAGGAAAGAATGTTTCAGAGACTTACAGCTGGGAGGGAAATATATTACTTTGCATTAGGTTATACATTAGCATACTTGTTGAATTGAATTTTCCGCTTTCACTTTTTAATATCTTTCCAATTCTCAACTAGTCTCTGGAAATTTAAAAAGGGGCGGTGGGGTGGGGGGGATTGGTGATATATATGCCACAGATGGAGATGGAAAAGCTGCCCAGAACATGTTGACATTTAAAAAGAAAAAAAAAAGTTAACATCCCCCCACACTTTAAAACTATGATATTAGGAACAGAGTATAATGGTAAAAGTTACTCGTAGAACATCTGTTCCTTCCAATGGGAGGATATCTTTCTTGCCAAGAATTTATGAATTTTATATAGGAGCTCGATTCAGTTTGGGGAAGGAGGAAGGAAACCAGCCAAAGCAGCTCCCTCCTCGGTTGGCAATGGAGGGATACTCTGCTCCTGACATGTAGATGGTTCTTGAAGCTGCTGATGGGATAGAAGTTCCCCCTTCAGAAGGACAAGGCTGAGAATGAAAAAAATCATGAAGAACCACCATCCATGGTTTAAAGTGAGTAGAATAGTACAAAGGAAGGTCAAGGCCATGGGACTTGAAGAACAAGACTCCCATTCACAGGAGGCCTAATCCTTTTTAGAGAAGAAAGGAGAGTGTTTATTATTGGGATAAAACCTGCCGAACTCCTATCAGCTCATTGCAAATATTCCTTTCATTTTTACACAGACCTGATAGGCAGTCTTCCATTGACCTCGGAAACTTCGTCAATCCCTTCATCTACGGTCAATTGTCTTTTGCTGTTGCTCAATTGAGCCTGGTGATTGGAAGGGTTATCTTTCAAAAACCACCCGAGGGATGCTCAGAAAAGTCGTCAGGGTGAATGGGACACTAAATGGATTAGCAGTTGAAATATTAATGAGTCTCTTGACTGCAGGCAGATTTATCTAAGTGGATTTCCAATGGTGTCTTCTGCAAAGAACTTTCTGCTCAGGAGAAGGTCCAGCATGGACGAGATCATTTTGGATTTTCAAGCAAACCGTTTTAGGTTTTTACCCCTTTTGTTTGAAATTAGCTTTTTTTCTTTTTCTTTTTCTTATAGGATTTCAGATGAAACGTGGGGGAAAAAAATCAAATCCATTTAAGTATCAAGAATCTAAATTGTGGCGTTCCGCTGTGGCTCAGTGGGATTGGTGGCATCTTGGGAGTGCCGGGACAAGGGTTAGATTCCCAGCCTGGCACTCTGTGTTAAGGATCCTGGGTAGCCACAGCTGCGGCTTAGGTCACCACTATGGCTTGGATCTGACCCTTGGCCTGGGGAACTCCATATGGCCTAGGGCAGCCAAAAGAAAAAAAAATCTAAATTTTTTTCCATTTGACAGCAAAAGAGGAAGAAATAACATTAGGGTTAAATAGATTTCTTCAAGTCAACAAATGTTTATTAAGCACTTACTGCAGGCCAGGCACTTTATTAGCCATTGTTACTCCTCCTTTTATGGGGCAGCTAGACAGTAAATGGATCCGGTATATGTTGCATCTTAGGTAATGATGAGTGCTGGGAGGAAAAATCAAGCATGTTAACAGATTAAGAATACCAAGGACAGAGTGAGACAGCTCTTTCAGTATTTTCAGGAAAGGCTGCTCCAAGGAATTGACATTTTATTGGTCCTTCTAGAACTTTCCCAATGTAAATGACCCCCAGATACATAAACATAGATTTTTACCAAGTTAGCTCATACTACATGGTTGTTTCCCCCTCCAGTTAACTTCTCCTAAACATTTTTTGCCACATAGAGAGTATATGGCTTAGAGTTCCCTGGTGGCCTAGTAGTTAAGAACTCAGCATTGTCATTGCTGTGGCTCTGTTAACTGCTGTCACTTGGGTTCAGCCCCTGGCCTGGGAACTTCCACACGCCACAGGTGCGGCCAAAAAAAAAAAAAAAAAGCATATGGCTCAAGAGCTTGGAACTGGATAGAATCAGGTTTAAGTTCCAACTTTACCACTCACTGGTTTTGTGATTCTAAGCAGGTTCTGTAAGATCTCTTTGCCTCAGATCCCTCATCCTTAAAACGAGAATAATAATGCCGGCCTCACAGGGTTATTGAGGGGACTAAATGAGAAAAATACATGTCAAATGCTGAGTATAGGAAAGGAATGTAATAAATCTTAATAAAGTTTCGGAGTTCCCATCGTGGCTCAGTGGCTAACGAATCCTACTAGGAACCATGAGGTTGTGGGTTCGATCCCTGGCCTCGCTCAGTGGGTTAAGGATCCGGCGTTGCCATGAGCTATGGCGTTGCCATGAGCTGTGGTGTAGGTTGCAGACGCGGCTCAGATCCCGCGTTGATGTGGCTGTGGCGTAGGCTGGCAGCTACAGCTCCGATTAGACCCCTAGCCTGGGAACCTCCATATGCCACGGGAGCGGCCCTAGAAAAGGCAAAAAGACAAAAATAAATAAATAAAATTTAGCCCTTATTTAGTATTTTTTACCAGATAACTTTTTCCTTTTTTATTAAAGTATAGTTGATTTACAGTGTTGTGCCAATTTCTGCTATACAGCATAGTGACCCATATATATATATACATATATATATATATTCCTTTTATTTTTTTTTTCTTTGTCTGTTTATGTGCACCTGAGATATACGGAGGTTCCCAGGCTAGGGGCTGAATCGGAGCTACGGCTGCCAGCCTGTATCACAGAACAGCCACAGCAATGTGGGATCCTAGCTGCATCTGCAACCTACACCACAGCTCATGGCAACGCCGGATCCTTAACCCACTGACTGAGGCCAGGGATCAAACCTGCATTCTTGTGGAAACTGGTCAGATTTGTTTCCACTGAGCCATGACGGGAACTCCTGCATTCCTTTTCTTATATTATCTTCCATCATGGTCTATCCCAAGAGGCTGGATATAGTTCCCTGTGCTGTACAGCAGGACCTCGTTGCTTATTCATTCTGAATGTTATAGTTTGCATCTGTTAAGCCCAAACTCCCAGTCCATTCCACGCCCTCCGCACTTCCCCTTGGCAACTCCAAGTCTGTTCTCTATGTCTGTGAGTCTGCTTCTGTTTTGTGGTTAGGTTCATTTATGTCATATTTTAGATTCCACATATAAGTGATATCACATGGTATTTGTCTTTCTCTTTCTTAGTTACTTCACTTAGTATGAGAATCTCTAGTTGTATACACGTTGCTGCAAATGGCATTATTTCATTCGTTTTTATGGCTGAGTAGTATTCCGTGGTATGTACATGTAACCATGTCTTCTTAATCCATTCATCTGTCAATAGACATTTAGGTTGTTTCCATGTCTTGGCTATTGTGAATAGTGCTATTATGAACATATGGGTACTTGTATCTTTCTGAATTATAGTTTTGTCTGGATATATACCCAGGAGTGGGATTGCTAGGTCATATGGTAGTTCTATATTTAGTTTTCTGAGGGACTGCCATACTGTTTTTCATAGTGGTTGTACCAGTTTACATTCCCACCAACAGTGTAAGAGGGCCCCCTTTTCTCTACACCCTCTCCAGCATTTGTTATTTGTAGATTTATTAATGATAGCCATTCTGACTGGTGTGAGGTGGTACCTCATTGTAGTTTTTATTTGAATTTCTCTGATAATTAAAAAAATGTTGGAGTTCCCATTGTGGCGTTGCGGAAACGAATCTGACTAGGAACCATGAGGTTGCAGGTTCAATCCCTGGCCTTGCTCAGTGGGTTAAAGATCCGGTGTTGCTGTGGCTGTGGCGTAGGCTGGCGGCTACAGCTCCAATTAGACCCCTAGCCTGAGGACCTCCATATACCACAAAAGACAGAAAAAAGTGTTGAGCATTTTTTTCATGCGCCTATTGGCTATCCATATGTCTTCTTTAGAGAAAGGTTTATTTAGGTTGTTTTTCAATTGAGTTGTTTGTTTTTTTAATTGGGTTGCTTTTTCTATTGGGTTGTTTGTGTTTTTTTTTGAGTTATATGAGTTGTTTGTATATTTTTGTTTACCAGATCATTTTAATGGAGCATGGCAGAACCAGGACTTACTAGGAATACTAGGATTTACTTAACCAGTACTGTGCTGTTGGGCAGAATCAGTTGTAAACCTAACTTAGATAGCATGAATGAGCTAAAGGAGGAAAAAGAAAACAATAGCAAAAGAAAATCCAAATGTAGAAAATATGCCAAATCAACACATTTTTTTTAGGTGAGACTCTTTTTCCTTCTGCCATCCCTGATGCTGAATCACACTCACACATTAAAATCTGCCCGTTGCAGTTGCAGCTCTGATTCGACCCCTAGCCTGGGAACCTGCATATGCTGCAGGGGCGGCCCTAAAAGACAAAAAAATAAAAATAAAAATCTGTCCATTTACCACCTACACTTAGGTTTGGGGACCTTTAAGTCTTGGTTAGTTGGTCAGCTGTGGCCCGATACAGGCTGAGAATGAGGGTCTGGAAAAGTCGTAGGCTAGAATGAGGTCCTGAAGTAACATAACTGTGGGAGACTTGGGGGCCTAGACTTCTTCGTGTGTGCAAAGGAAACCTGAGGTTCAGTGTTTCTGGAACTCCTCCCGGGTCTGTCATTTTTTTTGCTCCTTGAATACTGACTTAACTCCCAGACTGTGCTTCCGTGCTCTTAAGAAACTTCCAAACTTCCCCACTTCCAAGATGGGTCCTAAATGGCCCTCTGAGTCATTTGTCCATGCCCTGAGGCGCGGGCCCAGATCTATTTTAGGTTGAGATCCCCTTTAGGAGAAAAGGGATTATCTTCAGATGCTGGGAGCATTAGGAGAATGTTGGCAGGGCGTTTTGGAAGATGGCAGAGAGGGAGTGTTTCCCATGGGACGTGGCTGAGAATGTGGGCTCAAAGTACAACAGTCCAGCGTGCCACTCCTTTGGGCTAACTTCCTCTTGGGGATTCTTCACTCGAGGGGCCCTCTGAACGTGTGATCTTCAGCAGAAGATCCTCTCTTAGGCTAACCTCCAATTGGCGTAACCATCAAAAAGGGCTGCTACTCTATTCTAACGTGTAAAGCGTTTGAGAATCAGTGAGTGAAATACTCAGGAAGAAAAGCAATGGCTTATTTACTCTTGATGATTTTACAGCGGCTGTGGCGGGGGTGGGGGGCGGGGTGGTAGTACCATGGTGCAGAAACCGACGGCCTTTTCTTGAGTCATTTTCCAAACTGAAGCAGAGTGTGGTGTATTTTTAATGGAATGACAGATAAGATTACTTGTTTCTATTCGAAAGAAGGGTAGATGAGGTCAGTTTTGTCCATATAGCTTCCTGTGCACCAAAGTAACCCCCGTTTACTTTAAAAAACAAACACATTCCAAGGAGGTGAGGGACAGATAAAGCCCCGAATGAAATTAGCTTTCCTTTACCTGGGAGGTGGTGTGTTGGTGGAGAAAGCCTGAGCTTAGGAATCAGGTAGACCTGGCCTCCCATCATAGCTGTGTGACCTTGGGTAAGTCACTAGACTCCTCTGGGCTTTGGTCTTCTCCACTGCAGAAATGGGCAAATAACAAATCCCTAAACATCTAGCCAAGTTCTTGGCATACCATAGATACTCAGTGAATGTAAATACTTTCTATCTACCTCCAGCTTGTTCCACCAGCAACTCCAGGTTCCCACTGCCTTCATCCAAACCGGCAAGGAAGGTTTTCCTGTGGTCAATGACAAAAGACAAAGGATGGAGAAACCAAAGAGTTAAAAAGAAAACAAACAAACAAATAAACCACGTGCCCTAAACCCACAACCTAAGAAATTGTTCCTCCTCACGCAGTTTCTATTCCAAGTTTTATGTGGCCAATCTGGGAATGTTGTCAAAGCAAACATTAGTTAAAAAATTGTTTACCAAAGGACAGGTAGTTAAATATCATATACAGCTGAGAATATTGTTAAAGCAAACCTGAAATAATTTTTCTCAAACCTTTATTTATACAGGGAGACATTGGACAGAAGTGTTCAAATATGTCCTGAGGTGCACAGAGGAGTTTTTTTTTTTTTCCTTCCAGTTCTTAGCAAAATGCCATGCATTCTAATTAAGGAAATAATAAATGAAAACGTGTGTGTACTTATGAGTTATTTGTCAGTTGCTAAATAGATTAGCTCAGTATTGCTGGAGCCTAGGGAGACTCCATTCACAGAGAAACCCAGTTTATCTCACTTCCTTAATCAGTGCAAACATTCGGCCATGCAGTTTTATCAATTTTTTGACAGGCAGTATTGATTGTATATCAGAACAAGAAGATGAAAATAAAAAACTCTAAACATAGAAGTCACGTGTTTCCATATGCAAATTGAGATCCAAACGTTAAACAATAGGATTCTTCTAATCCTTTTACAAAGACACAAATTGCAAATCAGACGCCCTTGCCAGAGTGGCTTTGCCTAACAAAGTCTTTAATGCAAAGAATCCCTTAGGCAAAGCCTCCTCTGTTTCTACAAGCTTTGGCACCGGGCACCAAAAACAGCCTTATGAAGTTAGTTATGCTCCCTAGCCATAAAGTTAATTGTGCTTAAAACAAAATCAGGTTGTTTCCTTGGTCCAGATAGGCAATCTCCAATCTCTAAAAACCCAGGGTGCAGATTAAGCTCTGTTTTGCTGGAATCATTCATTTCAGCAGAAGTTTGTGATATTTTGTTGAATAAGCCCAGATCCTTCACGCTGAACCTGAATAACACGTTTTAACATGCTTTAACATGCACCTGATAAACAAGTTGGAGTTATCGAAAATAATAAGCAATCAAGAAAATTGTAGGGAAAAAATGGTTCATGTGGTTGTAGGTAATGTGGTTAATCTCTCAAAGAACCATCTGATCACCTTTCCAAGAGAGGTAAACAATTTTTACTAGGGTTAGGATACTGATTTTCGTTTAACTTATAGGGAGTTCTCTGATGGCCTAGCGGGTTGAGTCTCCTGCGTTCTCACTGCTGTGGCTCTGGTTGCTGCTGTGTGGCGTAGGTTCAGTCCCTGGCCCAGGAATTCCCACATACTGCCTGTGTGGCAAAAAAGAAAAAACAAAAAACCCAAGAGAGAACCTGAAATAAACGTTGTAACTTTCATTAAAACGAGTAAATAAATAACTTATACCTTATATGTTTGGCAGAGCTATCACTTAAAAAAAAAATCTGTAGACCTGCATATGTATGTGTTCTTACTCATTTTTTGATTCCCTCGTTCTTTGCACTATTGCTGGTAAGGTAGGTCCTTGAACAGATTATATACGTTTGAATGAAATTACATAGAAAGAGAAGGCAGAACAAAGCCAGATTTATATTTTTACACTTTTAGGGAATGGTACCAGTGTTCTCCAAAGACAGGAACAGTGGTTAGTGAATAATACCTCTCTTAGCTGGCAAAACAATACTATAGAAGCACAATGGAGAACAACAAAATACCTTTTTGGACATCAGAGCACAATATCACATTGAATTTAGAATTTGCTTTTTAAAACCATCTTTTGAATGGTGTCTTTAAAAAAAAAATCTAGGTGTTTCCATTGTGGCACAGCGGAAACGAATCCAACTAGGAACCATGAGGTTATGGGTTCAATCCCTGGCCTCACTCAGTGGGTTAAGGATCTGGCGTTGCCATGAACTGTGGTGTAGGTCGCAGACGCGGCTTGGATCCCACGTTGCTTTGGATGTGGCATAGGACGGTGGCTACAGCTCCGATTAGACCCCTAGCCTGGAAACCTCCATATGCCACGGGTGCGGCCCTAGATAAGGCAAAAAGACAAAAAAAAAAGGAAAAACCTCCAGGTCAGTCCAAGAGCTCCTGTCTGTTGGGGGAGCAAGACCCATAAAATCCTGTAATATATAAGGATAATATACATGGATTTATAACACATGTATAATTTTTTGTCTTTTTAGGGCCACGCCTGAGGCATGTGGAAGTTCCCAGGCTAGGGATCAAATTGGAGCTATAGCTGATGGCCTACACCTCAGCCACAGCAACACGGAGTCCAAGTTGCTTCTGCAACCTATGCCACAGCTCACAGTAACCCCAGATCCTTAACCTACTAAGTGGGGCCAGGGATCGAATGGGACTCATGGATACTGGTTGGGTTCATTACCACTGAGCCATGACAGGAACTCCCAAGGATGAAATTGAAATGAAAGATTTTTATTTTTATTGAGGAGAGGAGGCTGCCTGGGAGTTCCCTGGTGGCTCAGTGGGTTAAGGATCTGGCATTGTCACTGATGTGGCCCCTGGTTACTGCTCTGTGGCTTGGGTTTGACCCCTGGCCTGGGAACTTCTGCATGCCATGGGCACTGCCCTCCCCCCAGAAAAAAAAAGAGCTGGATGTAAAGGATTATAATATGTACGTGCTATAGGGAGATGTGGGTCTTTCCAGAAGCAGCAGAGACCAACACCTGCCAGTAAAGTCTCAAAGGCTGAAACAAGCATGGTGCGTTGAGGGGTCTAGAGTAGTTTTGTATGGCTGGTATACTTTAAGTGTGATTGGAAGATACTTAAGAAGACAAGCAGCTGGGGATCACAATTTAAATCTTGATCCACTAGGGCCTCAGGACCCTGGGAAGGTAATGAGGAGGGGAGGGGCTTGACCCGATCTGTCTGACCAGGAGAGCTGTGTGTTGGGACAGAAACAGGTGCCTTTCTTCCACCCAAAACTAAAAGTACAGACCATATTCATGACGTAGTGCCCCAGCTCCAGAAACTTCTGCTGGAAACTTCCCTGTCCTGTCTACCTTGACAAAGGAAGTAGCGCATGGATTCCGGAGACAGAAAGTCTGGGGCCTTTGACTCTTAAACAGGTTTACTGGAAGAATCTGGATGTTAGTAAATCCTTCTGCATTGGGGTGGATCCATTTTGCCTGTAGCCCTACCTGCCCAGCTGACTGAGGACAAAAGCATTAGACAAGAAATGCTTTGAGTGTGTCAGCAAGAATGAGAAACAAAAACAAAACGCTAACCAGTGAAGGGAACCTCTGCTTCCTCATCCATTAAATGGAGGGAGAGAAAGGGAAATCCCGGAGTTCCCATTGTGGCTCAGTGGTTAACGAATCTGACTAGGAACCATGAGGTTGCGGGTTCGATCCCTGGCCTTGCTCAGTGGGTTAAGGATCCGGCATTGCCGTGAGCTGTGGTGTAGGTCGCAGACGCGGCTCGGATCCCGCATTGCTGTGGCAAAGGCCGGCAGCTACAGCTCCTGTTAGACCCCTAGCCTGGGAACCTTCATATGCCGCGGGTGCAGCCCTAGATAAAGGCAGAAAGACAAAAAAAAAAAAGGAAAGGGAAATCCCATCCCCACTTTTTGTTGTGAGGATTCCTTGAGGTCATGAAGCGTGCGAGTTCTTCATGGACCTCACTGAATTGTGCAGAAGTAAGGGGTGACTGTCACCGGCAAAAAGTGACCTGGGAAGTTCTGTTGTGGCTCAGGGGCTTAAGAGCTGGACGTAGTCTCCATGAGGTTGTGTGTTCGATCCCTGGCCACGCTCATTGGGTTAAAGATCCCATGTGGTGTGGCGTAGGTCACAGACTCAGATCTGACATTGCTTTGCCTGGGCATGGGCTGGCAGCTGCTGCTCTGATTGGACCCCTAGCCTAGGAACTTCCGTATGCCCTAGGGGCAGACATAAAAAAAAATTAAAAAAAAAAAGGTGACCTCAATCGAATATGTTTGTCTTTACTGCAAAAAAATCCCTTCCGTTTGTCATGTCTCAGAGACTCTGCTTATGATTTGCGCCAATTCCCTTATCTTCTTGGCTTTCAGCAAGTGTATCCAATTTCCCTGTATAGTTTATCCATTTTAGCTTTTAGGAGAGTAGTTAGGTAGAGTGCCCGAGTACATTGGCTCTGTGTCATAGGGATCTGGCCACCATTCAGTAACTTGTTGATCCAGTGCTAATAGTATAGATTCAAATATTATAGGTGAGATAGGTGTTATAACCTCACTCAGCCTCCTGGCCTCAGACACCTTGGACTGGGGACATGTGTGACTAGTCCTAGTTGGCCCTCTCTGATTTTAGATCATTGTCAAATCTCCACCTGCATCCATCCATTTATCTGTCTCTCCGTAAAGAGCTACTTCTCCTTTCTTAATTTATTTGTTTAAATGATAACATGTAACTTAGACATGAAAAGAAACATAAAAGGACAGGCAAATGGCCCTCATACCCTGGGATCTCGTGATAATTATTGTGTTGTATCAATGGAAAATGTTCTGGTAGGTATGCTCAGAGATCAAAGGGATTCTGGAAGTGGGAATTTGTTTCTTGTCCATGCTATTAAACTGGACTTCTTATATTTCCTCCTTTGCCTTTAAGAACAAGTGGAGAAGGACATTTGGGAGGACGGGTTGCAAAGCAGTGACTCATCTAGGGTGTTGAGAACACTAGCATTTGAAAAAACTGATATTAGAGCACCGGCATCGTGGAAAACAATTAAAAAGATGAACTCCCCACATATGTGTTTCCAGAGAAGCAGTTTAACATGTCTACCCCATAGCGCCTCCCCTGAGCTAAGACACCTGGCTGTGGTAGCCTAGAGACCAGCCTGAAAGATTTTCTGTGTGTAATTACGCTAACGTTTTAGCAGTTGGTTTCCTCTGTGTTTGGACTGTGACCAGGGCATTGAACCTAGGTACTTTGGAAAGCTTTAAGAATATATTAGTTTTTTTTTAGGAGGCAGTGAGAAAGTTACCCAAGATTCACTTTTTTTTTTTTTTTTTGTCTTTGTAGGGCTGGCCCTGCTGCATATGGAGGTTCCCAGGCTAGGGGTCAAATCGGAGCTGTAGCTGGTGGCCTACACCACAGCCTCAGCCACGCCAGATCGGAGCTGCATCTGCAACCTACACCGCAGCTCATGGCAGCGCTGCGCTGTATCCTTAACCTACTGAGCGAGGCCAGGGATCGAACCTGCATCCTCATGGATACTAGTCAAATTCATTTCCACTGAGCTGCGATGGGAACTCCAAGATTTACTTTTTCGTTTAAGGCTTCCAAAGGGTGTCTGTTCTCAACTTCATTTTAGTTTCACTTAACGTGGAAAAAAAAAAAAACAACTTTTATTTTGATTCAGCATTCTGATCAGAAACAGTAGTCTCTGTGTTTTCAGAGGTAAAACATTCCATGATATAATCCACATTACATAGAGTTCTTGATGGTTTGATATGAAATATTATGGAGTGAGTACTCTTCATGTGAACAGTGAATGATAGTTTCATAAACAACTTTTAGGAAGCAGACGGAGCTTCAGCTTAGTGCAATAAAAACATGTCACCATACAACAGTGTGTAGAAGGTGCTAAGAAAAGATGAGGAACTAAGATACATAAAATGTTAATACACGATAACAAATAAAATGATAAAATAACACACAAAAAAGTTTATGTAGTTCTGGGTGGTGTCTATGCGTTTTACAAGAGAGGGAGAGGGGTGGAAGTGGGGAAAAAGAGAGTAAGGACTACAAATTCACTTATGCGTGTGGTATTGTGCTGAAAGGAGCTTCCAAAGCCAGAATGTATAACAGAACAGGTGGCTGTATAGGCTGCTAAATTTAGATATTCCTGTTAGATCAAAGCAGCACAGGTACCACCATGGTTTGTGTCAATAGTTTCCCTGTGGACTTGCTTCCGTAGCCTAAGGACTGCCTCGCCTGGGCTTTCTTATATGTAAAGAAATTCTGTGTAAAAATTGTGAATCTCCAAATATGAATAACATTGCATATTTCTAAAAACTGGAAGAGCTTTTGAAAGGAAGAGGATTATCCACTGACAACTCTACCTGAGATGGTGAAGGTCCCTGTTTTAACAAACCAAAACGAGATTGGAGGAGTCAAACTGGTTCTGAGGTAGAAAGAATATTTTGTTAGCAAACGTATTTTGTTGGAAAAGAGAGAAAGCCTGCTGACGAGTAGGAAATATTGTTGTTAATCTTGTGTGTGTTCGTGTATGTGTGCGCGCGCGCGAGCCCACATGCATGCACAAGTTAAAATCTAGGACATATAAAATTAAATGTCATGAGGAAAATGTAATAAGCAGGCTTCTCAATTATTAGGTACTCTTTATTATACAGTATAAATGGCTCTGCAATGCACTAATGACAGTACCCGGAGAAGCTCACAACTGATAGGCACTAAAGTAAATAGTTTAACTATTTGTGCATGGCGAATAGTTTTGTCCTGTTACGTTTTTGGAAAATTTTCATTTTAAATACTGAGGCTTACTTTTTCAGGTTAGAAAAAGTTAACACAAGTCATGTTTCCCTATGACATTAGAAAAAAACTGAGTACATTTAAAATGTCTTGATATTTTACGAATGCTGTTTCTTCTACTTGAGATGATAGGTACTTAGTAAATATGAAGATGGTAAAAACAACCTTTTTTTTTTTTTTGGTCTTTTTAGGGCCAAACCTGCAGCATGTGGAGGTTCCCAGGCTAGGGGTCTAACAGGAGCTGTAGCTGCCGGCCTTTGCCGTTGCAACGCCGGATCCAAGCTGCGTCTGCGACCTACACCACAGCTCACAGCAACGTCGGATCCTTAACCCACTGAGCAAGGCCAGGGATTGAACCTGCAACCTCATGGTTCCTAGTTGGATTCATTTCCTCTGAGCCACAATGGGAACTTCCAAAACAATCTTTTGATAAACACTTTTCATACACAAACTGTGTGCCAGGAGGCTCTGTGTAAGAGTGACAACCACAACTTGATACAAAAAAAAAAAAAGTATTAGAATGTAGGCTTTCTGTTTCAATAGCTTTAATTGCTGTTTTGAGAAATAAAATCTAAATATCTGCACCTGTACTCTTTTTAAAAAGTTTCCCCATTTGAAATAGACACTTATTTTAGAGAATCTGGAAACTAGAAAAACCAGTATTAATATTTTGATGTTTCCTTCCAGTCTTGTCTCTTGATTTTCAACTACCTCTCTCTCCTTCAGTGTACACACACATTTGAACTTATACAATTGGAATCATACTGTTTATGGTCTTATATCCTGCTTTTTCCACTTAACATACCATGTGCATTTTTCCATGTCATTAAATATGCTTTGAATATGTTCTTGGCCACATAAAATTCCATCCTATTGATGCACCTGTTTTCTTTTAAGCTAAGGCACATGCCACGTTTTCCAGTCATGCTGGACTCTTAAAAGCCAAGGAAAATACTTTGTGTTGATCCACCATGAGCCTCTTATGAATTTCTGTTTTTCATTCCATTTATAAAATATAGCCACAGTGCAAACACACCTCTGAACACTAGATATAATGGATAGGTAATAAGCAGTCCAAAGAAAATGCCAGTCAGCTTCTGTCCACTTGACAATGTTAATTAGTCACTTATATCGCCATTACAAATATATGGTGTCAACAAGTGTCACAAATGTTCTTTCCATTTTGGGACAGCCACAAATGAACTTCAGATTCTTGGGTAGCCACCGAAGAAAAAAGTATAAGTGCAATTTTGAGCTTTAATGATTTGAGAAATATGCGACCCACTTACAAAAACACCATTTAAAATGTACTGAAATGTGCACAGTTCTGTGGCTGAATCATTTTTGACTCTTTTGTTTCAGTCTGCTGAAACAGTGGGGTTGGCTATCTTCAGGGGATTGGCGAAGTTTTAAAAATCCGCCAGAAACTGGTTCCACCCTCTTAGGGCTTTAACTAAAAGTAACATATAGGGCTATAACTAAAAGTATTCTCTTAGGCGAAGCATAAATGAATCCTTTAATCCTCAGGAGGGCACTGTGGAACTGCGTTCTTAGGGTTGTCTGCTGTGGGGAGGTTCTTTTGTTACACAAATTGTCCTGAGTGCAAAGCCAGGTCTCCTAAGAGATATTTTTAAATTTTGATTTAATTTTAAAGACAAACCATAAAGATCTTTTAAAATGAGACTAAACTGAGTATGCTTATTTTATGACTACCCTCATATTAAACTACAGAAATTGAGGAATGACTGGGATGTCTCCACTTGGAAGTTCATAGTCAGATATGGAAACTGCTTTCTTTCACTTGTCAATGTCCATTTAAAAGAGAAACTTACACCAGGTCAGTTTAATTCTATGATCTAAATGCTCAGAGCGTTCAACCCTACAACATTATAGCACTTTTGTAAAGCTAAGTAGTCTTTAAAAAAAAAAGTCTTCTTTTAATCTGTTGAGATAATGTTGGCTTTTTGATGTGCTTTTCACATGCCTACCCACTGAGTTTAACAGTTTGTTATGTGCTTTTCCAGGAGCAAAACCAACACAAAACATAAACAACGTTCAGATAAAATATTATAGGTTTATTTAAAACTTAATTCTCACCTTGAGTATGCAAAATACAAACTCCACAAAATGTTCATTTTTTTTTACTTTGTAGTTTACAAATATACAAAATAGAAGTTTGCTTAAATTTATATTACATATTTATTAAGGCAAGGAACTATATAGAAAAAAACATTTGTTCTGTTTAAGGCATACTTGGGAATAAACCATTGTACAAATTATTGCACATCTGAAACCACAGTGCATAACAGACTGTCTGCATAAAAAGGTTAAAGTAAACCAGGTATATTTACCTGACTTAGGTCATAAATGTAGATCGGAAGACAAAAATAGATTTTCCTTGTCAAAGTATGCAGCAGTTTGAGAACTTTGGCCTCAATTGGTACCTTTAGAACCAAGACTCACCAAGCACCATCGTTTAGGCTATTAAAACACATTTTCTGTACCTGAATTTCTTCCTCTTCTTCTAAGATCGTAATAATGGCTTTTAGAAGGCAAAGAGAATACAAGGTGATCTTTATGCTTATATTGCATCGAAACATGATTCAAGGGATTCTGGTCTTCCCTCCCCCCAACTCACAGATCTAATTTATACCCTGATATCCACAACTTCCAGTAACCCCGTTGATGTTTTTGTAGAAGTCCAGGAATATATGTTCAAGTTGGATTTAGAATTGGAATGATAGAAGATCCAGTTACAGACCCCATCTGTTCTTTAATTTGTCTTTTGGTTTCCTCATGTTTCCTGATTATCCATTCACAAGATGACTTGTTGGGAACTTGACCATGATTGTAGTGCTTTCCAGCTGGGTTCCTCCCCTCACCAGGGAGACAGTGTGAAAGGTTAAAAAAAAAAAATACTGAATTCTCTCTTGGCAGTGTGGGTCATATCCACTGTTTTGGGTTTTAAAAGTGCCTCTTCATGTGTAAGGCAAGGTGGTCCGACCTTGAAAATGCCCGGTCGCACTTCTGGCACTGGAAGGGGCGGTGCCCGGTATGTTTGCGGTAGTGCCTGGTCAGTTCATCTGAGCGGGCGAATTTCCACCCACAGCCATCCCAGTCACAGTGGTAAGGTTTCTCACCTAGAAAAGGAAAATAAAGCCATTGGAAGTCATTGCTGAACAAAGAATTGGCCATTTTAAAAGCTGGAGGCCAAATGTTAAACCAGCTCCCCAAATACCCCCCTCTGAAAGGACGGAGGCAGGACTTGCTACCTCTTAAGGCTGTATTCAATTTCAGATCATAAATAATACATTATCCGTCTTAAGTATTCTTTTTTTGCTCTTGTTTTTTTAGGGGAAGCTAGATAGTTAAATCTATATTTCTGAGATTTTCATTATTTTGAGCTGACATCACAGTAGAGTAAATGAATTTAGAAATTATGGCTAATGTACGTCTCCTAGCTCAAACAACTACGATTGACTCTAAGTGACAGGAGGCTGCTTTTCCTGTCTGTACCAACATTTCTGTTATTTTTCTGAATGTTATACCTTAGTAACCTTATGTACCTACTTGCACCTACACATTCTCTGCAGTGACAATCTTAAACCAGCATCTCAACAATCCTAACCACGAAAGTCCTTGAGACTTAAATAAAACCTAATTGTTAAGACTAGAAAAAAAGGGTGAATCTGAACTAATGAAAATAGTCTGGAAAATCAAAAACCAATTTAAAAAGTCATGCTTTTGCATAGCAAAAGTGTAATTTCTAGATTACAAGGGCAATGCTTTGCTCAGGCTAGAAGAGGCCCACATGCAGCCTGGAGTCTCCCTGCCTTTCAAAGGCCTAACAAAACTGCACATTCAAGCACTGATACCATCCGCCCAGCAAAAGGCTCCTGGGCAAAATAGTAGGCGCCAGTTTGCTGTTCTCTCCTGTGATCCAGGAGATGGAGGAGATAGACTGCGCCCCACATCCCAAGAGTGGCCCCAAGGAGTCCCCGTAGTTAGCTGATGAGGCTGGATAACCACCCCCCACCCCACCACCAACAACTTATGTCCTACCTGTGTGGGTTCGCAGGTGTGCCTTGAGATGAGAACTCTTCGTGTAGGTTTTGCCGCAGCCCGCATAATCACAAGTGTGAGTGGCCGTCCTTTTCCGGGGCCACGATCTTCTCCCCCTCTTTGGCTTCGGCTCCTCTGGCATGCAGGAACCGGGTGGCATGAGCTCTAGGGGTGAAGAAGGTGGGGTCAACATCATTCCATGGGCCCCGGAGGGCCGGCAGATGCAGGGCTCCCTAGCCCCAACTAGGAATCCCCGGGACTGACCTTGATAATGGAGCGGTGGGACCTGCGGCTGCATCTGGTCTGGCAGGAAGGGTGGGTAGTTTGGCCCATGGTGGGGATGGAAGCCTGGGGGGAGCGGCAGGGCAGGATGACAGTCCCTGCTGCTTAGCAGTTCCTCCGCACCCAGGGTTGGGGTAGTCCTGCTGGGGAGCTGCCGCCCCAGGGGAAAGTCGTGGGCAGGTGGTCGGTGGCCATTGCTGAGCGGGGGTCCAGTGCCCAAGTGGGCCTCTAGGGGCCGGCCGACGGTGCACGAGGAGACAGCCTCCTGCTTGATCTTGGGGCACATGCGTGGCGGGCCGCCGCTGTAGGGCGCCACCACCACCGGGTGGCTCCCATCTGGGCTGCCTTTGCTAACACTGATGACCGACGGGCTGCCGTACTCGCTCCCAGAGGCACTCAGCGACGCCTTCAACACAAACTTGCCCATCAGCCCGCCACCTGGCGGCTGCGACTGCTGCGGCGGAATGTACACTGGGTCCAATTCGGGCCGCAGGAGCTCGGCCACGAAGCCCCCGGAGGGGCTCACATCGTTGATGTCTGCCAGGTTGAAGGGAGCTGTCGAGGGAGGTGCAGACTCCCGGCCATAAAGGAGGCTGCCTCCTGTGCTGCCCTGCGCCACGCCGGGGTCGCCCCCGGCCCGGATCGGATAGCTGAAGCTGCAGGTGGAGGGCGCACTGGCAGGACCGCTGTTCGATGGGGAGGACGAGGATGAGGCTGAAGCCGACGAGGACACGGTGGCGGCCACTGACTCCTGATGGGATAGCGAGTTGGAGAGGATAAAGTCCAGGTCCAGGAGATCATTGAACTCCTCCGTCTCCCTCCGGGGTAGGAGAGCCGGGTTGCTACTGCCACAAGCCGCGCCGACTCCGCCACTCTCCAGGTCGGTGGCCACGGTCGCCGCCGCCAGGTCGTAGGGGCGGCCGGGAAGCACCGGGGGAAGTCGCTTCATGTGGGAGAGCTCCTCCCGCCAGCGCTGCGGGGACAGGACGAGAGAGACCGTCAGTGCTGTCCCTAACTGCCACCCGACGTAGTGGTGGGCTGGCCGCGCCTACCCCGCCTAGACATGGGGACCTGGCAAGCAGGAAGCGCCTGGGGACTGTGAGTGCCAGCGTCGAAATCACGGCCCACACCCGTTCTTAAGAGAAACGGTGCGTGTATATGGAGGGTGTTACGTTGTGTCTGCCCGACTGGTTTGAGCGAGCGCCGCGGCTCGCCAGCCCAGGTCCCTCCCCTGCCAGATCCAGGGGACGCTTCCGTCGCCCCAGATCGGGACACCGAGGCGCTCTCAGTGCGCTCTCGCCACGGGGACGCCTACGCGCCAAACTCACTCCCGCCCAGCCAGTGTCTGGGGACACAGACACCTCCCGCCCGGTAGCTCGCGCGCCCGCCCTGCCGCTTGCGTGCTGCGGGACGTGTGCGGACCCGGTGAGCGCCCCCGGCGGCTCCCCAGCGTCTGGACCACACGCAAGTACAGCTGAGCCAAGGGTGCCGAAGCCATCCTAGGAAGGCTGCGGAGCCCGTGCGGTGACTACTCCTTCCCCTCCACCGGTGGGATTCTCGGTGACCCGGAGGCTCCGCCTGTCCCCACCCCACCCACAGAAGTCCACTGGAGGTTCCCGACGGCCCGTGACAACACTCACGTTATTCGGGGCACCTGCTGGACGTAGTGTCTTCTCCCTTCCCGCCGGGCCGGAGGCGAACGTGGAGAAGGACGGGAGCAGTGCGTCGCTGACAGCCATGTCAGACTCGCCAGGTGGCTGCCTGCGGGCCGGGTGGGAAGCAGAGGCAGGAGTCAGGGGCCACTCTCGACGGCCGCTCTGGCGGGTCCCACCGTCCCTCATTCCTCCCTACGCCCCGCGCCGCACCTACCTCATTAATGTGGGGCCCCAGAAGGTCCTCGGGAGTCCGAAGCAGCGGGGGCACCCAAACCCCAAAGTCAACGAAGACGGGAAAAAGACTTAAAAACGAAGCCAAAACCCAAAACCCCAAATTGCCCGAGATCCTTCTTCTTTGGATTAAATATAAAAGAGATGCCTTAAAAAAAGTTCCTTTGTATACAAAAGTTCTTAGAGAAGTTGTAAACTCAAAAACAGACAATCAGCAAGGCGAGTAAGTAGGTCCGGTGACCGGGCTTAGCTCTCTTCGACTCAGCAGCGTCCCCCACCGCTGTCGCGGTTGCCTCGGCTATGGCCTTGGGCGCTGGGGCTGTGGCCGGGGTGGCGGGCGGGTGGCGCCGCCAGGTGAGACTGGCCGCGGTGGTGCTGATCTGCGGACTGGGCGGCGGCGCAGGGCGCGGAGTCCGGGGGGCTGCGCGGGGCGCGCGCGGCCATGGGCGTTGGCCGCGGGCAGGTGGGTGGATGGGTGGGGGGCCGGAGGGGCGGGGAGGGGCACTTGGCGGCTCCCGCTGCCGCCGCCGCCCGCCACCGCCTCTGCTCCCCGCGCGCCCGCAGCCGCGCTCGCTCTCTGGGGCCGGGGAACTGCCGGCGGCCGCCGCGCGCTCCTTACTTATAACTTCTTGACTCCCGCCCTCCCCCCGCCTCCTACCCGCCGTGCGCAGGGGCCCGCCGCCAGGCCCCGCCCCCTCCCTTTCTTCTCCCCTCCCTCGCGCGCCCCCCCCCGCGCGTTGCCATAGCAGCTAAATAAACAAACTTGGCGCACGTGGGGGCGGGGAGGAAGGAGGGGCGCGGGCGGGGCCGACAGGCAGTGACGCCAGCCCAAGCAGCTGGCGGGCAGGAGCCGCGCTGACGCCGGCGGCGGTGGCGCAGCGGCTCCGGCGCGGGGTAAGGGGCGCAGATCCGGTCGCCGCGCGACCAAGACAGTCGGCGTCGCCACGGGCCGCTCCCCAGGTTCGAAGCCTGCGGCAGAAAAGGCTGGTGGGGGCGAAGGGGGACCGTAACGCGCCACTGCCATGGTCCCGGTGAGCGCTCGCCGCGCAGTCTTCGCACTAGAGAAGAGCGCGATTATCCGTGTGACTCATCCAGAACTCGTCCCTCTCTTACGCACGCAGGAGCCCGGCTCTAGTCCCTGAGTGCCAGTGCGGGCCCTTGGCCTGGCCTCGCACGTTTCTTCGCGGGCTCTTTTGCCCGGGGTTGTGGATGGGGGTCGAGGTGGATGCCCAGCGCGGCAAGGCGAGGACTGGGAGCCTGATAAGGCCGGAGAGTTGTTCCTCCTGGAAAGGGCTGTTAAGCCAGAATGGGAAATGGAGCTACGGTTTTGATATTATTGAAGGAGAGAGGAAGCGAGGAGAAAGGCTCAACATTCACTTTGTGAGGTGGGGGAGGGAAGAGGGGCGTGAGGCGCGGAGATACCTTTCAACCAGGAATCTCAAAGCACTGTGCAAGCCACGCAGTGTCCTTTCCACTTTATGGATGAGAAAACTGAGTCATAAAGAGGTGAAGTGGCGAGGTAAAGGTCAACCGACAACTAGCTCCCTTGGCTTGAGCGGTCAAGCCCACCGAAAGGGACTTAGCTGGAAAGTGGCCCCATGCCAGAAAGTGGAGCGATGCGGTGGGACCCCGGTTCCTGACAAGATCACGCGGGGCCCGCGGCGGCGGTCACTGCCCACCGGGGAGAGAGGAGGAAACCGCGATCGTTATTTCAGTCTTATAACTGACTCCCCGCCCCTTCTCCCCCTTAGTTTGAGATCAGTAATTTTCCAGCCGGGAAATGTTTTCGTTCTCATCTTCTCTGCAAACAGTACCTTTTTTTTTTTTTTTTTTTTGAACGTGAGTGTGGTGTTCGGTATCGCTTTCTAAACGTAGGCTTGCGAGGTGTTTTTGTTTGGATTCAGGCGCGCACAGGCCTTGGCCCTCCCCCCCTCTCCGCGGAGCCCCCCTAGAAGGTTAATGCAGGCGGTCCGGCCGCTGGGAAAAGGGTCGAAGCCTAGTACTGGGCAGAGTGTGCGCTCGCCCTTGCTGAGATCCAGTTACCTCGTTCTTTAAGTCGTGGTCACCTGCTTGAATCCTGCGATCTATTAGGTTTCCTCAGAGTATTTCTTATCCCTGATTTTTCCGTTCCTCGTCAACCACAGAAGCATTCTTGGAATGTATCTCGCCCCGATGAATCCACTCGGCCCTCTGTGCCAACTGTAGGACTCCCTCTCGGTCTGGAGGTTTGGAAGCCCTCGAGGGTGACTTCCATCCTCCAGCCTGGCTTTGGCCAGTGGCTGAGAGGGACTGCAGCAGAAGGAAGGGCATCCTTTGGCAGGGAAACCCCCGACCTTCCTCCCATGGCCTGGAGGGTTTCAACCTCACCCCCAAAGGAGCCAGCCAGTTACTTTTTAACTCTGAAAATATTGCCCTTTTCAAAAGGAGGAACCAAGAAAGGAAGATATTTGTCACCTCCTCCCCA
This sequence comes from Catagonus wagneri, assembly GCA_004024745.2. NCBI lineage: Eukaryota > Metazoa > Chordata > Mammalia > Artiodactyla > Tayassuidae > Catagonus > Catagonus wagneri. The sequence goes on along the minus strand of PVHT021183634.1, from coordinate 25,051,869 downwards.
TATTCCTTTCATTGCGGTGGCAAAATGTTGGGGATGGGGGAAAATACTAGGATGGAGTATCACATGGGAAAGTTATCCACTTTTCCATCAAGGCCAAGGTTCCTATACCCCGGTGACCTTGGATGAGTCTTTGATTGGCAGCCATCATCCTCAGGATGTAAATGGGTAAATCAGGACTTGGAATTCCCCAAATTCCCAATTTAGGTAACCAGTGCATGAGAATTTTTCTGCTTTTATTTATCTAAGGCAGTAGCCCTCCCCCTTCATCAAAAGTAACCACCACAATGAAAAAACAATATTACACAAATGAACTGGAAAGCCAGTGTTATTATGTCATATAATCGAGACAAGATTCTGAAACTCAATTAAGAAGATGAACTTGTAATGTCCAAATAGCCTTCTGGAGGAGGAAAGCCAGTGCCTCTTTGTGGCAGGCAACTTTCTGGTTATTCCTCTGATTGCATCATAAAGAGAGATCTCTATATTTGTTCCAGATTTCTAAAAGAGGTAAGGAACTTTAAGTTCACAAATCATCTCCTTTCAAGGCAGGTGCTTGGTGTGACAACAGGGTTATGACCCTCCCTCTTCTCTTTAGAACAGGTAGATCCAGAAGAGTTAAATCCCTGCCCTATATAATTTATAAACATGAGGCTGAGTAAACGTTTGATGACTAAATTGCGCTCTAAAATAATAATGGAAGACACCCTTTAAAGAATTAAATACTTACTGGTGACTTTATTTCAGCAAACTGATATTACAAGTTTTGTGGTATGGAAGTTAATTATTAATGTCCTTGGAGTTATAAATTTTTTTTTTCCAGCACAAACTGCATTAGTTGGCAGTGATGGAAACCATTAGTGCTAAGGGATTAATGTGGAGCCATGGAGGGGTGTGATAGAGTAAAAAGGCTGCGTAAATATTTCAGCTGAAGGACTTTGCACCCAGGACTAGGCACTGGATCTGGACACCTGGCAGCACCCTGGCCTGGTGTCTGTCCACCAGTGCCATGGGAGGGACTTAGGTAAAACTGCTCTTTCAGAAGGTGAAAGTAAGAGATGCTTTTAAGAATCCAAACTGGGAGATCCCGTCGTGGCTCAGTGGTTAACGAATCCGACTAAGAACCATGAGGTTGCAGGTTCGATCCCTGGCCTTGCTCAGTGGGTTAAGGATCCGGTGTTGCCGTGGTCCTTTATGCCAAGGGCAGCTGATGGAGGGGAGCTAGGCAGAAGTGGAACCAGTGGTGATCTGTGAACAAAATGGAATAGATCTAGATCTACATGGTTGCAGATGCGGCTCAGATCCCGCGTGGCTGTGGCTGTGGTGAAGGCCGGCAGCTACAGCTCCTGTTAGACCCCTAGCCTGGGAATCTCCATATGCCGCAGGAGCAGCCCTAGAAAAGACAAAAAATAAAGTTAAAAAAAAAATCCAAATTGTGTTGAAATGAAATCCATATGGAGAAATCACTGGGAGAGGGGTCTTACAACTTTCTCAAGGTGCCAAAGCTTTTCTCAGCCTCTGAGTGACTCCCATGTCCCGGAAGACTCCAGCCTTTTTTTCCTCAGTTCTTGTGCAGAGGTTAAGAAAGTGGACTGTAAAACTAGATTTCCTGGCTCTGCTGCTTTCTTGCTGGGCAAATTCCTTGACCTCACTTTGCCTGTTTCTTCTTCTACAAAATGGGGATATTAATAGTATCTTCTGATTATAAATGGGATCATCCAAATATAGTATTCAGTGAAGGACATGATGCTCAATGTACCTATGTATTATTACCACTGGTATGCTCCAGGGTACCTTTGGCTTCATGACGTCAGGAGCTATTGTTTTGTTCACTGCCATATCCCCCAGTTCTAGTACAGTGCTTGTCTAGCACCAGGTAATACTCTATACATGTTTGTTGAATGAATAACTAATGTACTTTTCCTTTGTCAACTGTTCATTAACAGGAAGCCTGTCTTTCTTTTCGGCTCTCACCTGGATGATACTTAATCCTCTTTTTGGTGAAGAACCATAATCCACTCAGACTCTTACCATAATTTACCCCACATTGTTTCATCACTCTTCCCCGCTTCCCAAGCTAAAAAACATAGATTTCCCTCAACCCCTGCCTAATTTTCTTCGACCTTGGCATCTGGGCATCCGCAGAGTTCAACTATTTCTATCCCTAAATGTCTCCGTTATCTTTTCCCTACTATCAGGTTGGGCTGCTTGGGTTCAAGCCCTCATTTGTCCCCCTGGAATTTCCCTGCTAGATCTATTCCATTTTGTTCACAGATCACCACTGGTTCCACTTCTGCCTAGCTCCCCTCCATCAGCTGCCCCTGGCATAAAGGACCAAGACCAGACTTCTTAAGCCGGGTGTACCAAACTCTTCCTACTCTGGCCCTAGACAGATTAGCAGGATCATCTCTAGAGACCAGCCCCACCCTCCCTCAACTTTAACGAGATGTTCTCTCAAGTCTCTGAATACACAGTGTGTATTCCCCGCCCCCAACCCACCAGCCCCAAGTCTGAAATGCTGAAATGGCTCTTCTCCCTTGGGGACTCTCATGGGCCTCAAACTCCAGAGCCCCTCTTAATTGTCTGTTTGTCATTTAGTCCCTGTTTAGAGTCATCCTCTTTCCTCTGAGCTCTAATAAAGCCACGTGGCTGCCCTGCTATGCCATTTACCCAGCTGGCCGCGATTATATCTGGTTACTTGTTTGGGGCTCCTGTTCCGTGGGGCATCTTCAGGACAGATGCCCAGTGGGCATGCAGTGTAGCTTAAAGGGAACCAGCGGGGCTGACTTGGTAAAAGGAATCTGCTGGGAGCCCTGCCCTGAGCCCTGCCCTGATCTTGTCAGTGACCGGCTGTCTCTAGTGGAGAGTTCACTAGCTTGACCCTCTGCTTTCCAATCCCTTCTCTTCTTCCACCCACTTCTATGAAAAATTTAATGAAGGAAACAAAAAATAAAGTCCTTCATAATTCATTCCTCTCAAAATCGTTGGACAGAAAGGGAGGGAAGAGCCCAGGCCAAGGCATTGTAAGAAAACAAACTAGAAAACACAAACAAAAATAACCGAAAGCCAAGCCAAAACCCAAACGGAGAAAGCGTCCACTCTTTTCCGGAGCTAAATCTATTGCCTTTCAAAACCCAAACACTGGGTTTTGAAGTTTTTGGAGCAGAAAATGAATCACAGACATTTAAAAATCAATTCTCAGAAATTTAATTAAAATCTTTTTCATGAACCTTTAGGATTGAACACTTAAGCTACATTCTTAGCCCCAAAATGTAGACCCAATACATTCTTTAAGCTATTTAAAAATAATATTTCATCTATCTATCTATCTATCTATCTATCTATCTATCTATCTATCTACATCTTTTCCCAGGGCCGCACCCACGCATATGGAGGTTCCAGGGGTTTGAATCGGAGCTACAGTTGCTGGTCTATGCCACAGCCACAGCAACTCCAGATCTGAGCCGTGTCTGCTTGGCACACAGCTCATGGCAACGCTGGATCCTTAACCCACTGAGTGAGGTCAGGGATGGAACCTGCAAACTCATGGTTCCTAGTTGCATTCGTTTCCACTGCGCCACGATGGAAACTTTGAGCCTTTTATTTAAGAGTCACCGGTTCAGTTTCCCTCTACAATAGCATGTGTACAACTTCTACTCTCTGATTTTCTCACAGTTCACTACAGTTTTAACAACCGAACAACCTCAGGTACTCGTCAGTGTCTTCTGGTTTTAGTACCAAAATTTAAGCATGAGTATATAGAAAGTTCATGTAAATCTATGTTCTGATAAAGGTATAAAATATCAAAGAATTTAAATCATGAAACCATTATATGTGATAATAATATGGAAAAATAAAATGTAGTGAATGTTTTAGTTGTCCCCAAAGTCTTCTCCTGACTTATGAAAACAGGACTTATTCTCCATAATTTATATATTCATAAAACTATTAAACCTCTATATGAAACTATAAAATATGTATAAAACTATTAAAACTGAAATATAAGAGAATAAGTTGATTCAGATAGTCTAATTGTGCAATTTAATTTGATTGTTACAGTTCATTGCTTTTATATTTTTATTTGTATTTACAATAATAACTGCAAGTTGATGACCTTGAAGCCATTTCAAAAAACACTGGTCTTTTCAAAGGCTTGTCATTAGAGATTGACCAAAAAAAAAAAAAGACGAAAAATACTGATAATGTTTTCTTTATCACTGGTGTACTAAAACAAGTTTTATTGAATTTTATCTCTTGAAAATTGACAAACTGGTAAATGATTATACAAAATTTTCATTTTCAGAAAAAAAAAACGAGAAATGAATTTGAATCTCTTAAAAAAAAAAAAAAGAAATTCTACACCTAAATGGGATTATCTTAAAGTCTTTCTTTATCTTAAAGCAGTATGTTAAATTCGGCTTTTCAGTGTCCTCTTGCTTGTTCTGAGAAATTAAGAGGATACAAACAAACAAAAGCCAAAATCTCTTTTTAGATTGTTTGTTTTTAAATGTCAGTACAGTATAATGCCTTTAAAGAATAAGATACATAGTAATAATATTTCCCTTAACAAACTGAAGTCTATTTACCATCTTTATCTTCTATGGTTGTTTCTAAGGCCACATGAAGAATCCCCCTGGTACTACATGGTTTTGAAAATCCAGTATTTAAAGTAAATAAACCAACAAAGAAAGCAAATCAGCAGTGAAACGTGTTGCAGGAATTTTTCTCCTTGAATTCGTTCACCAAATTTTCCTGGCCTGGTAAACTCTTTCCCCAGAGAGAATTAGCATCGAAAAGAGAAGACATTATTTTACTCTCGAAGATTCTCTCTCCTTAATTTAAAAGCCTGTGTGTGCTGTATGGCAATTGTGTGTTACTAAAACTGGTAGGAGTAGCGCCTGCCGTGGCACAGCGGGTTAAGGGTCCATGTTATCTCTGCAGCTGCTCAGGTCACTGCTGAGGTGAGGGTTCGACCACCAGCCCAGCGCAGTGAGTTAAGGATCTGGCGTTGCTACAGCTGTGGTGCAGGTCACAGCTACAACTCAGATTCCATCCCTGACCCTAGGAACTCTCATATGCCGAAGGTGCAGCTGTAAAAAAAACTGGAAGGAAAAAAAATCTCTGTGCCTCAGATTCTTAGACCAGTACAATGTCACCCTTCTGAGGAATACATGGTTCCTTGGTTTAAATCAGAATGGAGCTCGGGGAGTTCCCGTCGTGGAGCGGTGGAAACAAATACAAGTAGGAACCATGAGGTTGCGGGTTCGAGCCCTGCTCTCGCTCAGTGGGTTAAGGATTCGGTGTTACCGTGAGCTGTGGTGTAGGTCGCAGACACAGCTCGGATCTAGCGTTGCTCTGGCTGTGGTGCAGGCCGGCAGCTGTAGCTCTGATTCGACTCCTAGCCTGGGAGCCTCCATATGCTGCAAGTGTGGCCCTAAAAGGCAAAAACTTAAAAAAAAAAAAAAAAGGTATGTAGGTGGGAAGTTCCTGCTGTGGCTCAGTGGTAAGGAGCCCGACTAGTATCCATGAGGACACGGGTTTCATCCCTGGCCTCAGTCGGATTAAGGATCTGGCAGTGCTGTGAGCTGAGGTGTAGTCTGCAGACGCGGCTCGGATCTGGCGTTGCTGTGGCTGTGGTATAGTATAGGTGGGCAGCTACAGCTCCAGTCCGACCCCTAGCCTGGGAACCTCCATATGCCATGGGTGCGGCCCTAAAAAGGAACAACAACAACAAAAATCAGAATGGAGGTCAAACGTTTGTGCTATGGAACTTATAAATGTTGCACTGTGGAAGTGTAGGGATTTTGAAGGCTTGAAAACGAGCTTTTCGTTTACACCCTGAGAAATGCAAATAAGAAACAAACAATTCTGTGTTTAATTTTCTTCTCAGTTTGTGGGCCGGACAAGAAGATACGTTACTTTTGCCAATTTGACATTATGTACTCCTGGCCAAAGAAATGATTTTTTAAAAAATAATAATGCATTTGATTATCCTGCGGCTGAGTCTTTCTCACAAACATTGTGTTGGTTAATAATTTTAATGTACTGGCTGATAGGAAAAGTGCTGGGAGGATGGCCAGTGTCAATGTTTTAAAAAAAAAAAAAAGGTCAAAATTTCTGGCAGCACTCAAAGATCGCACATGTGCTTGACGCATTTTTTAAAGTTGCTAGCTCAACGCTAGACACAGGCTCTTCTTATATCAAGGGATGGTCAGAAGCTTCTTTTTTTTTTAATTTTTAAAATGTATTTATTTTTTGTCTTTTTTCTTTTTAGGGCCTCACCCGCAGAATATGGAGGTTCCTAGGCTAGGGGTCTAATTGGAGCTGTAGCTGCCAGCCTACACCACAGCCACAGCAAACGCCAGATCTGAGCCGTGTCTTCAACCTACACCACAGCTCACAGCAACGCCGGATCCTTAACCCACTGAGTGAGCCCAGGGATCCAGCCCGCATCCTCATGGAGCCTAGTCAGGTTTGTTAACCACTGAGCCACGATAGGAACTCCTCCTTTTTTTTTTTTT